>CM041790.1:70247420-71447420 GCA_023375725.1 Nephotettix cincticeps | reverse complement strand
CTATTTAGTACTCAGGATTGCTGCAACGTGGATATTTCTAAGAGACAATTTCTAGTCGTAAATTAAAAGGATTAAAGCACGCAACTGCTTAAAAGTCGCCAAACGTGGCTACAAGGCCTGGGTAATGCAATAAAGAACTGAAAGTTACTCCAAAAGAACACTTTGGATCACCTGCCGTCGGTTGACTTCTCAAGTAAATTTATTTGGTAACGGCTAAGTTTGTAAGTACAGTATACATTTGTTAATTTCGCCATTAAAAAAGACACCTTTATTTAAAGATTGCCCCTAAACGACGGGAGAGTTTAAATTCACTGTCCATATACAATAACAATGACAAATTACTGTAATTTTAGAAAGGTGGTTGAAAAATTATGTAGAAATTAATTAAAATATCTAAGAAAATCATTAATTTATGAATGATGGCTGTTTATAACGGGTGCCCCAAAAAGTACCTCACGGTTTTCAAAATAAAACCACAATGTAACGCATAATATTTTTATTTCGTATTAGTATCCAAAATGTCCATACATCGATGCAATTTTTATTTTTGGAGAACATAAGACCTCCAATATCCATACGAGTCTCCAGTTTTTTTTAAAGGTTTGCCATAACTCAATGACATTGATATTGCAGCAACTTAATTTCTTATACAGTTCTTCAACTCAGCAATGGTGTTGTGTTTTATAATGTATAATATTTTTACATAAAAGTATTCTAAAAAACCGTGAAAAGTGCAATACCCTTAAATTACCTGTTATGGCAAAATTTGCGTATCCTTAAATCAATTAAATTTAACGGTTTCGATTGATAATTAAAAATTTAAATAAAATATAGTTGTATGTAACAATATGGACAGATAAAATTTTAACATTTCGTCCAAGTACCTTAAAATATTATTTATATTAATTTTCGTATTAATATCTGCAGTCATGTTTTTGTTTGGTTTCTTATTTCTATCCATATCGAAATCCCTACATTGGCAGGAATTTTTAAGTAAATATGGTATGATTTTTGTGGAAACCGTCTTTTTTTAATCAGAATGTTGCTGGAACAATTTTCTGGAGAATCTGGAACAATCCACTAAACACAAGCCTAAAGCTAAAGCTCCCTCGAGATGTGTCCTTTTCTCGAAGTTTCACATTTAATTTCCTTTTATTTAATTTTGGCCAACAAGAGTAATCTATAATTTTATATGTTAGTAAATTATGGTAAAACTGTTAGCTTCCTTAGAGCTTATCTTCCGATGATATTGCCTACACTCAATTAATTCTGTTTTTTCTAAATCGATTCAGAACAAAAAGATAAAAACCTATTTTTAAATATGCCTGACATAATTAAACATTTTTTAGAAGCTTGTTTTTTATGTAACGTAATATTAAGGACATTTTTTAAATTTTATAATGTTTGAGAAACTGAAAAATGGAAAGTATTAACATCAAGAAGTACTAAACAATAAAAACGCTTAGAAAAAAATCTCAAATTTATCTCATTATAAAGTTAATATTGAAACAAATTATATATACTTTCGAGATAATTTTATTTCGTTCCTCGTCTCGATAAAATGTCTGGAATAGCTGACCCATGGCAATTTAGTTACACACTATATTACAGATAAATATTATATTCCACATTGGTTTACTTTAGGTTCATCAAAGTGTTATGCAAATTTCAGGCTCTATGAACAACTCCAAAATTAACATTGAGGAATTGTTTGCTTATGATATAACCCAGCTTAACTATCCAGTGAATAGACTAGCAACACAAACAACCACTTGGAAATGAGCGTTATATATTATTAAGATTTGGTTTACATTGTGTCATACTTCCCCCTAAGCTTCACAGTGTCATAGTTTAGTTTCAATATAGCGTTGTTATATTAATTAATTATGTTTTTAATTTTCTTGTTTGATTTGTATATATACTTCATCATCAAAGTTTTTTATGTGAGTTTATGTTTATGTTTATTATCCTATTTTCATTTTGGGTATTTAATGTTAGGATCGATATCCCCCTAACCATATTTGAGAGAAACATAGGTTAAAGCTCATCTTAGCTATAGTTTTTTAATAATCAGTGCAGGTCTTTCACATGTATTACATACTAACTAGGGACACAGTCTTTTTATCTAACTGGAACTCTTAGATGGTATGAATAATCATATCACATGCATATATACATATTTTAAAATTGAAACAGTGAGTGGCATAGCTCATGCTGATTTTATAATCTAAAACTTACCAATTAAGTTACCAGTGCTTTAGGCTATTTATTTATGTATACAATTCATGTCTTAAGTTTTAAGGATGAACACTACTTTTTTACTTTTCTTGGGTTTTAGGAGACCCAAAAATTTGCTATTTGCTACCTAACTTTTACTTAAATTTAAAAACTTACATTATATTACAAGTGTCATGACTAGTAAAAATTCTTCCATTGAAAACGAAATATTTTTCGACACACAAAATAACCATTACGTTTTAATACCACAACTGTAGCTCCACTATTTGTAGAACGTCGTCCAGACATACGATAAAATAAAATATTCAAATTGTTTATATCTACTGACGAGCAAAGGTTTTTGGGCATATTAACGTATTTCTCTTCAACGTTTACATTTATATTACGAGAAAAAGAAAGAATAATAGATATTTTTAATGGCGAGTATTGACGTAAAATAATTTTGAATAAAACTAAAATTAATAACATAGTTTTAGCTATTTTAATATGTAAAAATATAGCTTTTCTTTACTAAAAATAATGTATGTTAAAGGATAAATTTTACATTTAAGTCATACTCATTAAGGTAGGGACTTTTTGTGTATAGAAAATGAAACATTATAATAGAGAAAACGGGTTCAAACAAAAATGTATGTAACACATTATTTAAATATAGAAACGGGACGCTTTTATAAATAACGAGACGTGATAAAACCTGGGTTATTAAAAATTTCATACGTGATGTGATTTATTTTAGCTCTGCACCAGGAAAATAACGCCAAACCCAACGTTTCAACTCAAAGTACTGCTCCGGGCTTTGTAATACGCGACTTTCTTTGGCTTTCTACTGTTAGGTAATATCATTTTTTAATAAAAACTAATTTTTTATTATTTTTACGAAATAAGCATAAAAATATATAGTATATTACACATCAATAAAATGGACCATCTGCAATCTACACGATTGCAGATGTGCACTCTTGCAAGTGTTGTGACGCAATTTGAGTGAGGAGTTTAAATTGCCAAAATAATTTGAAGGTGTGCTTTTGGAAGTAGGGAATTTAGAGTGACGAGCTTACTAAACTGGTTTTATTTAATTTATATTACTTCCTAAAATATGTTTACAAATAAATTTGCTTTAGTTTACGCAATTTTATCTTATTCTATATTTTATAAGGTTCATGAAATATAAAAATTAATTTTATCACACAATATTAACCACAATAATATTTCCAATATTTAAATGATGTCATTTTTATTAATATTTATAATTAATAGTATTTATTTATATGGCCTAAGAGTGTATTAACTTTATAATTAATTTTTAATTTATTATTTTCAATTTAATTTATAGATAAATAAGTACCCTTTCTAGAAAAATGAAGATATTTTTGCTATTTGCTTAGCTTATGAAAATGTCTGAAGGAAAATAAGCTCTATACTTACAGTTACTTTTACAAAGACAATTTTTCTAATATAAACCAACTTCCTCTCTTTTAACCGTGAATTCCATGGTTCAAGGATATTTTCCTAACTTTTCCCATCTTAATATCTACAATTTAATAATTTTAATATGATTCTTGACTCGAAAAATGTACAAATAATTATGTGGAAACGTTTATCAGATAAATTTTAAATTTCAATCACTAGGCGTATGGTTATACAGGGTTATCATAAAAGAATGGTGCCTTTTCGAACATGGTTCAAAGAAAAGCCAAATTACTTACAGTTAATGTTGTTTGTTCATCTATTTTGTCATCTCAAACATTTTTTTTTATATAATTAATAAATTTCAATATGTGCGCCCTTAGTCACTCGACAAATGTCCAAACGATAATCAATTTCTCTCCAAACATTCGCTAACATTTCTTCGGTTATGGTTGTCATTGCTTCATTAATCCTGTTTTTTAAATAGTTAAGGTCGCGATTTTTTTGTGAATAAACAATATTTTTTATGTAACCCCACAAGAAAAAACGCAAGTTGTCAGGTCTGGACTCCTTGGAGGCCACAGCATAGGCCTATCCATCGATCTCCAAACTTTTCGTTCAAAGCGTCCGTCACCAATGCACTGAAGTGTCGGGGAGCACCATCTTGTTGGAAATGAAGTTGATGAATGTTTTCAAGTTCATCTAGCTGAGGAAAGCAATAATTGATTAACATGTCTAGATACACAACTCCAAGAATTGTTCTTTCAGTAAAGAAGAAAGGCCCTGTTACGCAATTTTTTATCACACCAAACATTAACTCCAGGCGAATCACGTTGTTTCTCAACAATTGCGTGTGGGTTTCCAGAGCCCCATATTTGTGAATTGTGTCTGTCCACACATCCACTGACATCGAAAGTAGCTTCATCTGTAAAAATTATATAATCTTAAAATGATTCGTTTTCACTTATTCTGTTCAACATTCTAACAGCGAAATTGTGACTGTTTACACTATCATTGGGTTCCTGCAGTATCTGGATTTTACAAGGTTTTATAAGACTTAAAAACAAACTTTTGGGTTGGAGGCTTTCAGAGATACTAATATAACATTCAGAAATTTCCCTACAATCTTCTTATGAATTACTGAAACCGCACCATTCTTTTATGATAACCCTGTATATTTTTACCTTATATACCTTATATTACCTTATATTATTTTTACCTGTATATTTTTACCATATAATACCTTGTATTATTAAAATTATCCTTGTACTTAACAGGTGTAATTATTTTTAAATGTTTTACGATGAATGCAATATTCAGTTAATAGACATAAAATGGTACATTTTCACGATTCCCTGTTACATCAAATATGTAATTACATTCCTCCGTACAACTTATGCAGGAATTTTCATCTGATGTGGAATTCTCATCAAAACCGACACTCATAACCCAACCGACATGCCCAACTTTAGCTGATATCCGTGATATGTTATGATGCGTTTTTAAACCCGTTGTAGCATAAATGCACTAAGAAAATATATATACTTTTTCTATCTAGATAGGCCAAAGTAAAAAAATTGAGTTTAATATACATTGTTTTTAATTTTGATATTTTTGCTATTTTTATTGAGCACGACTAGGCAAAATACGTCTTATCTCAATTTCCGTCCGTCCTTCTGCATTTTTACTTTCTGTCTGTCTCTCTGTAACGCTTTACAAGATTTTTGTAAAGCTTTTTCGTAAAAAAACGAGAACACCCACTTTGATTAAACTAATTTTCATTATTTATATGTCTTGGAACAGTTTTTTGTGTGCTATAAACTGACATACGCACTATTATAATAAAGCAATGAACTCTAAAAGCTCTAGTTTTTAGCAAAATTAGACATATTTTTCTTAAAGTCTTACTAAAGTCCGATAAAGTTAGATTACTAAAATAAAACAGGCGGTCTAGCCAAATGATTCAAAAAAACTGAATAGTTAGTTAAATTATATATAAATATCAGTGTGCTTATATCGAGCGTTTATTTTAAGCCTATATTGAAAATATACTATAGCACACAAATAAACATGAATTGTAAACTATCTATAGTATTATTAATAAGAGATGGTTTCTGTTTGTTCGTTTGTTTGTATGTTTGTTGTGGAAACTAAACGTGAAAAATACTGAACCGACTGGTTTGAAATTTTACACAATGGTAGATCTTAAACTCATGCAACTCATTCAATTCCCTATCGGGCTACGCCCCGTGAAAGTCCTATATTTCAATATTAAGTACAAGAATGTACTTAAATGTCAACAGCTGTGGACACTAAAATTTGACAGTTTGGCAAGAAGAAGAAAGAAAGTTTACTTTTAAAGGAACTGCTGGATAGAAATTATTAGTGCCGATAAAACTAGATTATTAGTTTTCTCTCGATGCGTATCTCTATTAAGTTATTCCTAATCCTTTCCTAATATCACTTAACATGTTTAACATTGCCGTGTGGCTAGACACTTACATAAGAGTTTGTAAAAGTCTCTCAACCTTTTTTACCCTTGCAAAGGATGGGAACTTTGGCTAGTGTATTATGAATTAAGTAGAATAATCTGTTAAAAGGATAGGATTCCCACTTGTACATACTGTCTGCATGGCAAAAGGAAGCTCCATTAAAGCTGGCCAGGAACTGTGACCATGATCTATATTTTTTACAGCCACCGGAAAAATGGATTCATGAGGATCGGTAAGTCAGGAGAGGACACTTTGATTCACCTGAGGAGGAAAGGCAACAACTTCAAGCATAAAGCAGTCCATTCCATTCCATCCATTCTTGAGTGAAAAAACCAATACTGGATTTCATACTGGATATCCAATATCTAAGGTAGCATGCCCTTAAGTAAGCGAAGAGGAACCAAAGATGCAAGGGAACAATTTCACTTTGGATAGCCAAAAGACTTAAATTTTTAGATAGGATAGTACATAAAATAATAGCAAATGTTAAATCTGTCCCCTTTTAATTTTGCCCCTGTTACTTAGTTAATTTTTGTTTTAAAACATTTTCTTTATTTATTTTTGACATGTATATGTCTAAACTCTGGGGAGGAGGTGTTGACAATTTTCGAGACCAAAATTCAAAATAGTGGCGTCATATTGTTAGTGACGTCATAGTTTGGTTAAAAGAAGAGCTGTTTAAACGAACTGAAAATATTGGCTTTATAAATATCCATGATCTAACCTATTTCTTACAGGGAAGTAAATACAAATATTTTTAAACTACAGCTACACATCATTAACTGAGGCGCTACTGTGCCCCATTATTGAAATGTTATATACTTATTAAGTTGTTGGTAGTGGTAGACGAAATCAATTAAGATAAAATTATCATAAATTTAAATTTACTACGAACATGACTCGAGAGAGATATTCGTAAAGAGGTCCTAACCTTGGAATTCAGTTAGCAGTTTCCCTTTCCTCAGTAGCATTACATGTCCTCAACCACTCACTTGATCCTTGATTAAAGCAGCCCACTTTGCAATATCCCTTCTCACCATTTGAAATTAAGTATGAAACCCTCAAACATACACTAATAAAAATTACTTTACATGACCATATGTTATTTATTCGTTAAAATACGTTCATAAACTATTTTTTTTTCAAGAACATTTTGACAAACAATAGTCGATGCAATAATTTAAAGCCAATATATTTCAAAAAGCTTAAAGAAGAATTTTAACTTTCTTTTTCACCTTTTCAATGGATGGCTAGCGGATGAATAAAATGACATAACAAGGCAATTTAGTTATAACTATTTTATTCGTTTTTTAATGTTTGGTACAGTCAGCTGTTGAACTTTAGAATACAGAATTAGTATAGATAAACGTAACAATTGCGCGATAAATTGCACTCGTGGAGGCAAATTTTGAAACGACCTTTTGAGGGGTTTCCTGGACTATTTACCCAATTCATCAGGATTCCTTATATTTCCATCACAGCTGGAGTATTTGAAACAGTAGCTCATTTTATTAATCTATGATTATTTCAAATAATTGTATTGTTGAGTTACCTTATTGATTGAATGCGTTGTTGAACAGCTGTTCAACAATGCATGATCGATGGATGTATTATTACGTAACAATGATGCAGGACACGTCACTTGCAACATTGCTGTTGCATGTCATCCAATTACTGTGCCACTGACTGATTGTTACATTAGCTGCACTCAGGTACATTGAGTGGACGAGGAATCCGGAGTAATCAGGTCATGTTGTAAAACAAGTGGAAACTAGACATCACAATTACACTAATTACGATGTAATACATTAAAACTATTTTTAAGTAATACTTTTTAGACATTGTAGATAGTCAGATCTATATTCATTTTCTTTCCATGTAAACTGTAGACAGGAGAATTAGAAGTTTAAAAAGCAACTTCGACTTAGTATTGATGATAAACAGTATCATTGAACTGGCATGTACTTTCTCCCTTAAAAGTAAACTGTAAAAATAAAGATTTGTGTGGTTTACCCAACTAACCCATCTAGGTTATTGCAAAACTTTTGACTTGGTTTTATTAAGTCATGTGATACAGAGATTACATTTTTTATAAAAAAAGGTTCTGAAGAAATATAAAAAGATTTTGTTATCCATATAAGAATAACATTGATGGCTCTACTGTATTTAAAACAAACATTAGGTTAAACCTTTATCTCATACCGTTATTTGTAGACTATTAAATCAAAATAATAAATCTTTTAGCTTTTTTAAATAGTTTTAATGGTTACTAGTGCGGCGACCAGCTGACACGTTGCTAGGCAACGTCTAACATTGTTATTTGTAAATGTTTTGTTATGTTTCGGGAAGGGAGGTTATGTCAGTAAAATACATTGACGCAACCTGTTTATGTATCAGACAATTTGAGTCTCAACTATTTCGGGCCCTAGGCAACTCCTTTAGAATTACAAGATGTCGTACCTGCAGCTACCACCCCTGTGCCAACGGGATGGTCGAAAACTTTCACCGCAGATGAAGAGCGCCATCCGTTGGCATACCCACACCAACAATTTGGCAAATACCAACAATTTCGTTTTCCAATAAACGAAATTGTTGGCATTGACTTCTGTTGACCTCCGTCAACAGATGCCACAACTCAGACCAGTTCCAGCTACGCGTCAAAACTCTCAGGTCCCATTCGTGTTCCAAGAGCTTTCATCTTGCGGGCACGTGTTCCTTAGGGATGACAGAGTTCAGAGTTCCCTGGAGCCACCCTTCACCGGCCCGCACCCTGTCATTGCAAGGGACGACAAGACGATAACGATCCTAACCAACGGCACTGAACGACGCGTCAGTCTTGATCGGGTGAAGCCTGCCTTCATCGCCACGGATCCAACCCCCTCCTCCTACGTTGTGCTGCAAAACGGGTGAAGTTTCACCTCCCGGACCTCCTGTTTATGTGTACTTATTACGCCTCACTAGTTTAAAATCATGCATTTATTGTGTTACCGGAAAATCCAAAAATTTTATTATTTTACATTAAAAAGCCTATAGTTGATAAACCGTCATTTTAAGGATATTGTTTTTACCATCATCAAATTATTAGTGATGAGTAATGAGATTTTTCAGCTTTCTGGAGTATTGCTTTAGTGTATTTTAAATTTATTTTTAATATAACTAAACAAACTACAGCTGTTGTTGTTGACTCTCCACCGAGGCCGTATATTTCTGTTTTATTGATTAAAATTTCATTAGCATAACTACTAACAGTGTAATTAGACTGAACTCAAGGCTCTTTAGCTACTAACCGTTCTATAAATGTTTGGCTTACTCATACCATTATGCCCGTCTATAAGATTTTCAACTGAAATAAATATATAAATTCAAATGACTAAAATATTATACATTTACACTCCTTAAAAGTTATAAAAGTCACAAGCACAGACTAATACCTTTAGTTTTGTTGTATTCAAATGGTTGTTTACAGTGATGTTAGCAAGTATACTTTTACAACAAAACAATTTAAAGCGTTAGCAAGGGGAGTGTCTTTAGATCTTTTACAAGATAAACGTATAATCAAATACGGAAAAAGGTATGAACATTTTACTTTATGGTGTAGGATAGTAAAAAAGCTAATTTAATCTGTTTAAAATTATGTTTGTTTCCTTAGCAATGTCAATGTTTCATGTCAATTGTAAGTAAAATAGAATGTGCAACTTAAGTGCAAAGTGCAATTGACTCACTCGAGAAACCATTCCGTGTATGGATGGTAAGGGAAAAAAGGAACAGAATCCATGTGAAGATTTCTCTCCAGTGAAGCTATTTCCCACTTTACTCACTTATTGCAAAAACAACTATTACTAGGCCCTACACCTGCATTGCTATTTACCCTAGCCAAAAATTTCAAAAATTTAAATTTTACAAACACACATGAATTTTATTAACACTTTAACAATGGTTTACTTCTGTAAATTATCATATTTACAAAAACATTTTATTGATTTTTATTTTCTAGAATATACAATACTTTGAATTTAAGTTTATAGCCGAATAATATCTCCAACAAATGAACGTTTTCATACAAAGGTCCTGTTGACTTTGCTGATCCCACAATCCGCTTTAGCCTTCAAATGGATTCCATCTTTGCCAAAAATAACATTTCTACTGTAAATTGTATTATTTCTTCACAAACGTTGGTCTTCACGTTATTTGGCTTCAGCCAAAGCGCAACGTCGATAGAAAAATAAATTGAATAAAAAAATCATTACTTTTAATTTTTGTCTGTGGATGATTCAAAGTTGTAGACTAACTACGTGCTACTAGCATCACAAAGCTTATAAAATTATAAAGATAGTTTATTGTTTTTGCTAAATAGTAAAATTTTGTTAATTTTATTGTTGTGAAATTTGAGTACCAGTATTTTAAACAAATATTGTATACTTGGTTATTCCTTAGGTTTTTTAATTACACTACTAAATCTGGCAGGATAATATGCGTAATGACTAAAATACCATTCAAGTTAAGGCAAATGGGAAGCATTTAATAGATTGTATTAATACATTATATTGTATATATGGTAATATATACCAATCATATAATAATAATAATAATAAATGCCTTTACTGTCAAGCGATTTTCTGTAAATACAGTTTTTCAAAAAAACTTTCGTCAACACAAATTAAAGACAGAAAAGAATACAAGTTTGGTCTTAGTATATTCATTCAAAATACATTTAATTTTATTTTTAAAAGACGAGACACAAAGGCCTTTGAGGCTCGCCGGGAGTCCATTATACAACGACGGACCGAAATAGGTAAAGCCCTTCCTGCCAACCTCACGACTTATCCTCGGGAAATGGAGGAGCCTGTCCTGCTGGGTGCCACGCAAAGCGACATCACGCCGAAGGGAGTTTCTCACAGAGGTACTGAGGCTCTCCAACAATGAGAGCTTTGTGGACCAAACAACATGTCAGCATTCTGCATATGATATTCATGGGGGTAGGTGCAAGGCCTCCCTTAAAGGTGACACACGGTTCTGGACCTTCTGTATATATTACCATATATCATATATGGTATATATGATATTGGTAATCCAATGAACGCTTCAAAATAAAGGCAAAAATAATAAAGAAAGTTATTTTTGTCTAATTATTTTTTAAGTGGCCTAAAACGTTCACACGCAACTGAACCTTAGCATATCCGGCTGGACCCGAAATCATCGTGTGCTTACCATACGGGTCACGGACATCGCAATGTTGAAAGTTACCCTAACCAATCAGTTTATTCGATGTATTAGAAGAGGGTTTCAACCTTTGATATGATCAAACATTCATCCTTACTACATCATTAACTGTTATTAACTTATTTTAGATTATTAGTTTAAAAGTAAATTAATTTAAATATCGTTTGTGATAAGAATCATTAAAGAAGAAATATGTTTATGTGCTTCATGTGTAGTTTCATGACTTTAAAATCGATTTATAATTTAGAGCTATTTGAGTATTCAAAAAATCCACTCCATCATCCATAAGCACACCTTATTATTTCTTACAAATAACATCCACAATTCCTCAAACATTTCATGTTATATTACTCCATAGACTACATTAAAATCAGACTGGGATGGTGGCGTGTCCTGTAATCCAGCTTGGAGTCGCCGATGGTTGTGAGCCAGTTCAGTTAAACCAGACCAGTTCGTTATTCAGAGGCAGTGGTTCGGACTCCACGTTTAACTATAGGTACCTTAGATATGCCATAGACTGTTAGGCTATTAATTAACAGTGCTGTCTAAGGAACATCTCAGCCTTAGTCAGTTACAAGACTACCAGATTGCACCAAAATCATCTTACGCTCATTTCTCATTCATACTTAGCTTAAAATACCTGTACAGGTTGCCATTTTAGTAAGTAGCTAATTATACTTGGGTTTCCTCTTAAATATGTGTGCATAGCACACATTGAATAGTTACAGCATACTTTAGTTTTGTAATTTATTTTGAAAAAATTATGAAATATAAAATATGAAATAAACTCAACACTGAAACAAAATTCAACATTATATTACTTTTCAGTAGCTCAAAAGGAAACACAACATACAGAACACCGTTTAAACCACCCTTTACACTTTTAACGCCAGATTCTTACTACAAACCTCTTCACTCTTAACATCTCACATTACACTCTCGACTTGACACTTCTCTGTCGACACACTATTTCAATATTCATCATCATTTTTGTAATCTCAATATAACTGTTTGTTATGCCATGCCGTTTTTATTTTATTTCTGTGGCTTTATTCTTTCGTTACTGTTTATATTGTCTGGTTATTATTATATTATTTATTTAGTGAATCACTGGTCACAGGTTTTGGTCCTTACACAAAACAGGCAACCTTTCACTTAAACCAGTACGGTATCCTTGAGTCACCTTGCCGGTAAATAAAAACTTTTATAAATGTCAATGGATGCATTTTATTTGGCTAGCTTAGTGGTTAGCCTTGGAATGTGGTGTAAGTGGTCACAGGTTCAAAACCCGGGTCGCCTATTTTGATTAGGACCGTTTTCCCAAAAATCGTTTGTGTAAAATAACCCTCTTACTCAGTAAAATGAGTTTAAAACGTGAAAATATAACAAATATTCTATTATATACCTTAAACGGGTTTTCTTCGGCAATAATACGATATGAAGTTCTGATAACCTCGGATTGGATCTCAGCAGAATCCGAAGAATGATAATAGGAAATGCTTGGCTCTGATTTTCCGGATATGTTATATTGTTGGAAGATTCCATAACATGATATGAACGCCACAAATCATTTTTGAGCGGCAACTACAAACGATGTTTTTTTCTGTTAAGAAAGCGACTAAAAAGTATTTCGCATTGTTGTAATCCTTTTATTATATTATATTTATCCATAATAAGCATGTACAGCTAAGTATTTAACTTTGGAAATTGATAATGTTTTAACCAATAAAATAAATAATACTTTTTTTATATTTAATCTTACAATAATTTTAAATGAAAGGTGATTTAAGGAATTAACTTTTTTATCTTATTTTGGTATAAATTAAGTACACTGAAGCGAACAACTTATTAAAGATGAATTAAGAGGAATATATAAATATATATTACTAGCTGACCCGGCGAACTTCGTAACGCCTGACAGTAAATACACGTTAACTTTAAAATTGGCCATGTTCTGAAGTCGAATACCAGTACGGCTTCATTGTGAAAGGTTATATTATTCTGGGTCGCGGCATTGTGAATAACAATACTGAAACGATAAGACATATTAATAACATTCCCACAAAACAAATAAATCTGAGTGAATTAATTCACAATTTTTGAATACAATTGCAATTACAATTGAATACAAACCCAAACCAAACCTAACTGTCATACGGTTTTCATATGAAAGATATACAACAGCTGATTATTATAATAAACGTAATATATATATTCATCGTAATCATTTTTTATTTGGCCAACATATAAACACGTGACTTTTAATCAGACAGATAATAAAAATATAAATACATAATCTCACAAAACCGTAAACTATTAACGTGGTGAATAAAGCTGTTCATTTTTTACAGTACACATTTACTTCATAGTTTTACATTAATGAATGATTCAGATGGCATTGGATAGTAAAGCAGATTGCTAATGGAAAGTAAACCAATCAGCTGTAGCTAAGAAATCAAATGTTTTAATTGTAGACAATTTGTAAACAAACTTACTCTCCATAAGGTTAACATTAGAAATTTAAAACGCCATAAAATGGAAACTTATGGGGTTTTCGAAAATATTTTTTCACTAAAACCTTCCCAGACACATGTAGAGCAACTTCCTAAAATTTCATGGCGATCGGATGAGTAGTTTGGCAACGCATAAGGACATACATACAGACATACAGACAGACATACATACATTCAATTTTATATATAGAGATAATGTAGCATTAAAAAACTACAGGGCCCACGTCCTAAAACGACGTATTGTGAAACTATTGTGAATGGCTTAGCCGAGTCCAACGACGAGGTCGCTTCTGCCTTCTGCACTGTCTGCGAACCAGAGGTGACGGTTATCTTGGAGATATCCTGTTTATTGCTGTAGTACCAAGGCAAGCAGAGAGAATATTGTCAAGAAAGAGCCTGATTGTAGCTTTTACTATGGACAGTGCGAATGTGAGGCCTTGTCGAGGGGGCGTTGGACTCACAGGCTAATCTCAGATATCCGACTTATGGCGAGGTAAATTTCTTCTTGACCCACTACGGACTTTCTACCTACTTTCAATCCTATCTACACAAGATAGGCAAAGTTGGCAGATGTACATTTCCGTACTATCCCGACATTGTAGACACGGCACATTGACGAAGCAATCCATCCTGACAACACTCTCGGAGACAACGCCCTCCTTTGCTCCTGAGAGAGGACATGGAATTGTGTTAAGCATCATACACAATCCATACTTTGGGAGAAAAGGGTCCATTTTGATTTGCTTTACCAACCGTGATTAACCCTATGAGGAAAGTCTTAGTGACATAATAATGAAAGATCTAGTCCAAATTGCAGAACAGTAACAGACTATTCCTTGGAGAAGAGGGGGTCCCACACTCCCGGGACTCTCAGGTGTGCATTAGAAATACTTACGTAATTACGTTAGAGAGCTCAAATTAATAGATTAATATATTTTCAGTATCAAGATCGTATTTCAGTGTCAAAAAACCGTCGCGAGTTCACATGGCTGGGAAGTTGTTTAGTCGGACACATGGTCATAATAAATTTTCAAATTATACATACACATTGACACCAACAAACATTAAAACATTATTACCGGATTTGTTGACTTCTTTCTAGACGTTTCATATTGAGTCTGGAGTGAGGCATGGAGTCTCTCCTATACTATAAGTGTGGTCGGTTGTTTTTTGTCAACAAGGTTGATGTATAGATTTACGTCTAAACCGCTTCACATGTATCTGAAGTTTATGTTAGTGTTTTAAATTTGATACATGTTCTAAGTATAAAATACATATTTATTCTGTCTGACATAAACTACTATAGTCCACATTATACCCAGCAGCTCAGGGGCTATTTATTTTAAAAACACCAAAAACATTTTATTTTTTTTATAAATGGTAATTTTATTTCATGTTATATTTTACAAAATTTAACAAATAAAAACTTTTAACCTAGTGAACAAGCAGAGTACGCAAGATATACAAGATAATACATAACAACTCTCTTCATCGGTAATATGTACTTTTAGAAATTTAATGAAGTTCGTTTGTAAACTCTGTGGTAAAGTTATTCGGAGGTGTTCAGATAAAATTCACTTTTACTGCCCCAAGCTACGTGTTTTGAATGTTTGTTACAGCTTAAAAGTTGGAAAGATGTTATTCGGTCGGGTGGAGTTGGTCAACTTTATTGTATATTGTTCTCCTTTTAGTCTTCTACAACGGTACTATGGTATTGCTTGCAAGTTGCTTGGAATTCAAATAAAATTATTTATTCCAGAAAAGAGATAATACATATAAAAATATACAACAATGCAATTAATTAAATCTAGATGGCCCCACATAGGCATAGGCCTGTGTGTGGGGTCTGAGTTCTTTGCAATTTATAATATAACTTTTTTTAACTATAGTTTATATATTCTTGATCATATACACTCCCTGCTCTCAATCTTATTTTGCTATTACATTTATTGTACATAAAACACAAAAAATACAAATTATATAGACGTTAAAAGCCACAGGGATGCACCCATGAGAGAAAAATAATTAATTCATTTTTAATAAGAATATTTAGTATTTAACTAATTCGGCTAAAGAAAAACATGTTATCGTGGACTGTACACTTACTGTAAAAAGTGCAGGCAAAATTACTTTTAAGCAAACTATTTACGATTCTAAAAACTGTTTAAAATATTCCAAAGCAGAGGAAGATCATTTTTTCCCTCAAAAAAAGATGAACTGTAGCAGTCATTAAGTATGCACACATTATTAACAAGTTATTTTTCCTGCTTTTTACTTTATTTTGAAAGGATTTAGCAAATGCCTGCGGTTTTTCAACAGAACCGCAAGAGGATTTTAAGGACTGGCTTCCGTACAGATTGGTTAGTGAAATCAGTTTAGTTTTTCCTGGTTGATAATATAATTTTTTGCGGACTTAAAAAATATGGTTATGTCATAAATACAGGAAAATACGAATTGAATTTTATAAAAACTGCAATCTAAACTAGTACAGACTTTATGGCAATAAATAATGTAATAGTTCATATAAATCTTTGATTATTTTTATAATTATTCAAATTATATGAAATTTTGGTGTAGAGCCTATTTAACTTAAAGTTATAGCTTGAGTTAATTTACTCCATTGGGATATTACCTGGTGTTATTCTCATAATTAGACCAGTTCGTCATTTAGAGGCAAAAGTGGTTCGGATTTCACGTTAAAGTGTAGGTCCCTTAGACTTTTGCTGTTGGGCAATTAATTCATTGACATTCCTGTCTAAGGAACATTCTACCCTAAGCAGTCAGTAACTAGATAAAATGATCACACAACAATCATCATTATACACAGTTCTCATTCATTCTTTGTTAAAAATACCTACCTGGTTAGGTTACGATTTATAAGGTAAACTTATCAAATTTATAAGAACAGATAACCCATACTGGCTATATTCAATGCCTTTTACCAACAAAAATAGTTGTACGAATGTGAGTTAAACGTTCGTATGTTTGGGCTCGGGACCCAAAACACCCTGATGGTAGAAGGTAATTATCGACTCTGTACTACACACAGATATGGTCTAGGTGGTCGAGCAAAGTATCTAGGTAAACAAGCTTTTAAAAATGGGAATTACAAAAAAATTATAAATGGCTACTGATTAAATTTTAATTTTAAAAAGTGCGTATCAGTTATGTGAAATGCTATACAATACTACTATTATTTCATGTGTAACTGAATATGCAACAGTATTTTTAAAATATTAGACTGAAACAAATAATTAAAATGAATATTTGTTAATGAAGTTCATAAAAGTTTAATTTTCTCGAAAAATGTACTACCTAAATCAATTTTAAAAATGTATGTGTAATAATATCAATGAAATGGTTTGTCTTATAAACTTAATATAATTTGTATAAAATTCGTTTTAGAAATAAATTGTACTCAACATTTAAACAAAAGTTTTAATACAAATATATAAAGCAGACGTTTCCCAGTGGATTGTGTCAGCCACCTAGAGTGACAGTAAGCCAGCGTTTTCTATAGTGTTTAGGCTTTTACCGTACGGTCGTTGCTTTAACACTTTCACTGAAAAAAGGATATATCTAAATAATAAATTTATACATATATATAGAAAACAATTAATGAAGCATTTTAAAAAATATACCTAGTTTTTGAGATCCTACTAAAATATTAAGAGTAAAAAGTTATTTATATATTATATTAATTGTTTTCAAGGAGAATTTATCCACTCAGGTGCTACATGAAGTAGCTTAATTTCTTTGTACTAAGAATAACAAATGACAATTACTGCTAATTTAAATACTTTCTCACGAATCTCCAGCTGGAGAATAAACACCAGTTTTCATAGAGATTTAAATCAGAGGCCTCACTAATGAAGCTCACCACAATAAAGACTTTCATTATTGCGTTCTCTTTCTAATGAAGAAACTTCATGACATTCAAGCCTGCTCGTTAAAACGAAAAACTTTAATTCCATAAACGAGAAACACATTTTATTTATTTTTTACATGTCATTATACATTATTTGAGACGTTATAAGATTAACTAACTTATGGAACAGCTTCATCAATTAATGAATGAATTTTTTGACTACTTCGTTAGGTATTTTGAAAATTTTAATATGTAAAAATTGATAAATATTTTTAGTATAGTATTCAAAATACCTAAGTGAATGAATTTCTATGAACACAGGAAACAGTTACACTACTTTATATATCACTAAAAAATACTATGCGTTAAAATATGGTTTTAATTGAGATCCAAATTTGTTAATAATTTACGGGTAATGCATATTTATATTTTTAACCAATCAAACTGAGTAGTACAAATTTTTTGAGCCATTTCATTATGAAAACTTTTGATTTTAAAATCACATAAATCGATTAAGCTCATAGTCAGATATTTAAAAATAAATTAAATAACCAACAACTCGAAAAAATTAAAAACACACCAATTCTGAATAATTTGAACCTATTTAACTACAATTTGAAAACCAAATTTATTTACCTGTACTAAACCAGATATTAGTGTAACTCCGTATCCAAAATTTTCCCACTAAGGGTTGTCATGTCTTAGAACGTGCTTTGGAATAGATATTTCACCCTCAATTTCCTCAATAATGATTTGTTAATATTGGTTCATAACGTAAGTAATACACAGATGAAACCGCCAACAATACTAGAAGGTCTTTAGAATCAATTCTGCCAAGCCTAGAGAACCTGGTCCAAACTGTTTTATTCATCCAATCATAATTTGTACCAAATTTTTCAAGCCGGAAACCGTCATAATTGATCAAGTATGCTGTGTAAACACAGGTACCTGCAAGAACATTGATTCAACATATGCTGATTCTCACGAACGTCCTAAACCTTTAAGTCTGGCGACAAGGAAACACCTTGCGTCCCGTCCGCCTTCCGCGTTTCCTAAATTATTAATGTTCATATTTAATAACCTGTCAACCTAAATGGGTTTGAATTAATTAACATTTCTCCCAACCAGGACTTTCTTCGTTCATTTTTGGATTTCTAGCTATACGGTGGTTACATTAGTATACTGAGTGTTTAAAAAACAAATTTTCTTCTATTTTGTGGTACAAAATTTTATATTGAACATTTAATACCAAAACGAAACTTTTAAATCATAAAACAATGACAATGATTCTCGGCTAGAACTCTATGACGGGTCACATCAAAATACAGCCAACCCCAAACTTGTCCTTTGTTCCCTTCACTATCCTCCTAAGCTCGAGGTGTTTCCGTAAACTCCATTATCTGAGTATCATAACCCTAACAACTGTAGACTTACGAAATACATTTGCATTGTAATGCAGCTTTAACGCTTTCGCATGGATTATAACAAAGGAGATTTGACTGTATTAAATGTTTCATTACTGTAAAATAATTAGTTTCTTGTTAAAAAAACACATCATTTACGTTCTAAGACATAAAAACGAATAGGAATAGGAAAAAGAATAGGAACTTGGAAGGACGCTTTCAAGTTTTAAAGGACTTCATCTAACAATTGTATATGGTAATACAGTGAATATACAGTATAATTGTATTAGTTTCTGTAGCAATATCAACGCACAATTCGTTCATTTACGTACTTCGTAAATTTCTTTAGATCTTTGAGGTTTTTTAAAGATTTTCTGTGAAATATTGATTTTTTTTTAAATGACTAAATATATCATATTAAACTAATTTAATGGGGTCGGCCACAAATAATAATGTAAGTAACACTAACTGTTATTTAAAATTAGTATTAAACACATAGTTGTGTAAAAGGGTAATATTTAGTAAATAAAAAGGGGTTAAAAATCTCACAGATTTCAATTTTTAAAAACTTTTTTTATCGCACCGATTTATAATAAGTTTTTTATGAGTATTACAAAAAACCCTATTATTATAAAACAAGTAATATTTTGTGACTTATCTGTTATTTGAAGTATAACTACCTGACAGATTCTTGAAAGAGTTTTGCAAAATAGCTTGACGTGTCAACGGCTGGACTCTTTAAAAACAGGAAACAACAAAATAAGGGAGGCAGTAAACTAGAAAGCTAACCACCCTTCTAGCCACCCCTAGAATGTGACCCCAACACCTACCCCCTACCTTTTCTCTTGACAAGACCGCACTTGCACACTACCGGACTCCATTAATCTTACAGGAGTCAGTCGGCAGCTCCATTCAATCTTATCTCTCGTCCGCGAATCATCTGTCTTCTACTTCGATTTATTGCGATTAGCTTACAATTGATTAAAAAATGCCTATTTTTTTGAAATTTTAAACTTGTTTTGTGTGTAGTGTTCCCGCCGTGTGATACAAGGAAAGGGGTAGCGGCTGGAAAACACCCGATGTGGACTCGGGGTTGACCGTGTCCGCGGAAGAGACCATTTAAATAATTGTTTGGAAAGTTCCGAACCCTAGTTTTGTTATCTCAAGGTTAAAATACTTCCAAATGAAATCATTTTAAATAATTGTGTGGCACAGTCCAAACCCTCGTCTTGTTACCTCAAAATTGACGCTACTTCTGACTGAAAACCTTTTTTAATAATTGTGTGGAACGCACCAAACCATAGTTTTTTGTTACTTCGGCTAACAATACTTCCAAATAAAAATATTTTTTAATAATTGCGTGGACCGTTTCAAACCCTAGTCTTGATGCCTCAAGGTTAATGATACTTCCAAATGAAAACATTTTAAGAGGCGGCAGGAGTCAGTCCAGGCGCTCACACGCTTGACATGACATGGGTTTAATGATCTTTTAATTGCTCGTAAAGGAAATTTATTAAAAACAAAATACCAAATACAAAGTATGTTATAGGTCCTTACCTACATATTGATGTGTTAAAATACCAAAACTAATGCCTAGGAATATTTTATTTTTTTGAAATTAAAAAATAAAAATCCCATAAGGATTTAAAAAAACTAATTCCGTTGTATTATTTTTGTTTACAAATGGAAAATTTCAAACTTTGGACCTAAATAAACTTCACATATTCATAAATAAAATGTATTGCACTGTTCACGCACTTAAAAAAAATATTATGGCTAAGAGCAAATCAAATACAAAAAGTTATTCAATACATTTTATTTTCAATTTCAAAAAAATAAAATATTTCTAGGCATTAGTTTTGGTATTTTAACACATCAATATGTAGGTAAGGACCTATAAAATACTTTGTATTTGGTATTTTGTTTTTAATAAATTTTCTTTACGAGCAATTAAACGATAATTAAACCCATGTCATGTCAAGCGTGTGAGCGCCTGGACTGACTCCTGCCGCCTCTTAAATACTTATGTGGAAAGTTCCGAATCCTGGTTTTCTTACCTCAAGGTTAGTGATACTTCCAATAATAAAGCCAGTTGAAAATATTTGTGTGGAACGGTCCAAACCCTGGTCTTGTTACCTTAAAGGTTTACGTTACTCCCAAATGACAATCTTCTTCAAAATAATAGTATGGAATATTCCAATCTTTATATCTTTAGAAACTAGTTATGTAAAATTGTGCTTCACAAATAGGTGAACGAATGCTTCTAGGTGTCGAACGAGGGAACTCCGTCATTTTCAATAATGAATAATGAATATTTCTATTACTAGGTATTGAAATTATGATCAATGTTAAATAACGAAATGTTGAGACATGACACCGTCACTTTTAAAATGATAATAGAGCTCTATATCACGTATAAATTAAAAGGTCATGTTTTTTGATAAATTAAAGCGTATAAACTGTAATTATATTATATTTTAATGAGCTCATATCACGCGCCACATTGATACTGGGTGCGTCTTCAACTAGAAATAAACTGATTAAACCTGCTAAAATATGTTTATTCAGACAGTTTCAAGCTTACCTTTATTAAACTGGCTGTCATGACGTTGTGCTCCGTTGAAATATGATGAAAAAATAATTAAATTGATACAATAAAGCGCGTCTGGCCATTCATTTTAACTCGAAATTATTTTATACGTAAAAGAACATCCTGTAATTTTTTGTAAAAGGAATATTTTTTAATTATTTAGCGATTACTTATTAATTTTTATAAAATAATATTGCACCTTCATCAGTTCATGTTTCCCTTGGATATTCAAAAACATTAAACTTGTGCTCTATTTTTATAATGTAAAAGTTAAACCTGAAAGTGATAAGGTCAACCATCGACAATGAAGATTATATATTTAGATTAGAATTTTTTATTATTTAGCTATTACCTATTCATTTTTATATAATGATACTGCACCTTCATGAGTTATGTTTCCTTTCGATATTAAAAAACATTAAACTTGTGCTCCATTTTTTGTAATGTGAAAGTTAAACCTGAAAGTGATAGAGTCAATCATCGACAATGAAGATAACGAGATTATTTTTAAGAAGTCACAGGTATTGAGAATTATAATACATTTTTCAATCCCTTTTATATTTTGTAGCTTTCAAAATTGCAGTTAGTGTTGTAATTTAAATTTAAAAGTTAAGTGATACTAGGTATTTTATATATATATATATATATATATATATATATATATGTGTGTGTGTGTGTGTGTGTGTGTGTGTGTGTGTGTTTTCAAGGCTAACCAATTCATATGTCACAGCTAATGTAATTACATTTCTAATGTTGTTGAAAGTTTTAATCAAGTTTTCAAGTTAACGCTTGATACTGACAAACTTGCCTACTCGCCTTGTAACTATTCAGAAATTTAATCGAAAGTGACTATGACACATTATATCGAAGTAGATGATTAACTTTCATACTACGAGTATCACTAACAATTAATTATTTTTTATACTTGTACAATAGATTCTATTTTTAATAAAAAATCCCTTAAGACATCCTGAATTGGTGAAGAAATTGCAAATAAAATACAGGCTGGATATAAATTATTAGACAAATTTTCAGATTGAATAAATAACCAATTAATGTCAAACATAGAAATTTAAAACAGTTTTATATATTAACTAAAATACAATAATTATAAACATTTTAATAACTATAAAAGGTAGTTTTAAAAATTCAGTAAAATGTTTCATAAACAGTGAGTGGTATCACAATGACTTTTGTTGTGACGTAATCAGCTGATTAACAGTGGATCTTTCCACACCAGCTGAAAGTGACAGTTGAATCAACAAACGCAGAACTAATCTCAGAATCAAGAATCAGGTTTTGTTTAGAGTATGGCTGAAACCCTCCAAGTAACAGTTCTATAAAACGATGGTATAGTCAGTTTCAGCAGACTAAAAGTGTCCAACATGGAAAAGGTGTTGGTAGACCTCCAGTTTCTGAATCTGTTATTAATCAAGTAAAGGAAATGTTTACGAAAAGCCCTGATAAGTCTACTCGGCGTGCAACTTTGGAATTAGGATCCACCATGATCAACTGTTATTAAACATTTTGCATAAAAACCTGTATTAAAATGCATATAACATTCAATTATTACCATCAGCTAAAACCGAACGACGCAAACAAAAAAACGTCGATAAAATCCTTTCCTTTTTACTGTGCATTTATAATACGATAAATGCGTTTTAACACAGGATTTTTCGAAACCTTGTTTTATGCTATTGCGGCTGGAGTGGAACGGGCTTAAGTCACAAGTGCCTTGCTCAATACCAATGGTTGCAAAGGTGTATGAACAGTTAGAGGTTAAAAATGTATTTTTCATATTGATTTTAATTTTTAAAGGAAATTTTGTTGGTTGTACTTATTAACATAAAGTAAAACACCGAATATTTTGCTAATTTACGAATATAATACATGTAAGTGAAAGAAGATTATAACTGATTTTAAAAAAGCATAATGAGTTAGTGATAAAATAACTACTATTATGACTTTACAAAATGATAATAAATTACAAAAATAAAACGTAACACGGTTTTTTATTCTCCGAGAGACTGCTTTTAGAGGAGGAACCACACAAAATTAGCATAGAAAGCATGTTATAAAGAATCCAATAAACATTTGAAATCAGATCCAAAAAACTTTATGATATACTTAAGTAATGTCTAAAAGACAATATTAATGCAAGGTTTTATACACTAAAAGTATTACAGACACTACAACGTTATTACAAAACTATCGGACAAATATAACAGCCATTGAAATGAAGTAAGATTTCCAAATCATGACATCATGTAGAGATGGACAAGAAACACTATGTTTTGATTGCCCAGTTTACACACTACAACAAAGAAAATTTTACAAACAATCCCAGGAAGACAAAAACCATTATAAAACACAACAACTTAGATTAACTCATAGTTGGAAGAGTTAATAGAAATTGACAATAAAACAATTGATAGTGTTTATGTTTCCAAAAGTTCTAACAATTATATTGGACTTGTATAAGACCGTATTTGGACTTTTTCATAAAATTTTCTGGGGATACTCTGATTATTTCAATCGTCTGATTGAACTAATGTTTATGATTAATATAAACTATTAGAGTATATTTTTCGATATACGTGTTCCACTTTTTAAATAGCGGTTTAAGTGTTTTCTTGCGAAATATGTTTAGTGGTTTTCAGATGGTTACTTACTGTATAAATTATCAATAGCCAAGACGTAACTTAAGTCCACAGAGTGCTGTTTGTCGGCGACTAATTTACATTGCGTAAATTGACTCGTTGATTTATCTTATTGTTAGTTTTACGAATTGGATGTTTAGTTTTGAAACATTAAGTTTTAAAAGGTATTAAAACAAACATTAAAGAATATAATAGTTTTAATAAACATATGTAGGTTTCTAAATTTTACTGAAGGCAAAAGTTTTTTATCAGTCAGCTGAAACCGTTTATTTATCCTTAAAATAAATGAAACAGTTTACACGTGAATTAAAATTGTCACCTTTTAGCACAACTAAAACAAGTCATAAAAATAAATATAAGTCATAAAAAATACAGTGTATTTTTGGTTCTCAATCTCTTGACATGGCACAACTCAATTGCTCAGCTTATCCACGACCTTATAAGCGTCTCCGGGGATATTGAACCATTTCGTTAAGCGCGGTCCTATCGTAACCAGGGATATTACATTTATCCAATAACCTAAACGACCATTCCATGTGATTTCATTTACTCTTCTTCTTCTTCTTTACAGAGAAACTTAGTTTGTTTTACGACTGGCACTCACACGTATTTTGTTCCCTCGTTTGTTTTAGCTGGCCATTCTACCCGAGTACCATTTTGAGTTCTTAAACTAACCTTTTAAATAGTTAGAATGTCTGTGACTCAATCTCTCAATTCCAAGATAAAGCATTTGGTTTACATTCTTGTGGTAAATTGTCAGAACTAATTGTTGAACCAGGTTCATTGGTTCCCTGGCTTACATGGCCTTCATCAAATATCAATAAAAACTAATAGAATATTACATGGGATATAATTTCAGTTTAGTTCAATTCTGGAATCTAAACAAAACTTTCTCAATTTCTCAATTTTCTCTCAATCTTGAACACGAATAATTTCCTTTGAGTATAATTTACACTCAATATCCTTTAATTCCATTTTGAGAGGACATAATTTCTAATGATTTTTATTAAGAAGTAGTTAAATATTAATGCAGAAATCGATTTCTATGAATGTGGTTCATGCAGTAATAGTAATCACCACAAAACCACATTTAACTTCTTCCAGCAAGAGATATTAGAAATATTTTTTAAGGTTATTTATTTTGAGTAATATTTTTTACTTTCAGGTAATATAGTAAACATATTAAAAAAGTAACTTCTATATTAAATATAAATCAAGTATTTCTCACTTATTACTTTTTATACAAACATTATGGTTTATTCTCACTTTCACAAATAAACTTTACGTTAAAATTAAAATTCTCTAACCGAATAATAACTCCAATAAACGAACGTTTTCATACAAAGGTTTTGTTGACTTTGCTGATCCCACAATCCGCTCCAGCCTTCAAATGGATTCCATCTTTGCCAGAAATAATATTTCTACTGTAGATTGTATTATTTCTCCCAAGATGTATTTTGAATGTTTTGTTTTAATTAAAATTTCAAAGTTTCACCCCAAAGCTTATCGTTGTTTTAGACTAAGGGAGTGTTATTTTTCAACCTTCTATGTGAGAAGTAATCTTCATTAAAATCTAAGATATGGAGCTCTTGGGATAAATTGTGGTAGCAGGAATATAAACTAAAGTAATGCATATACAATAAAACACCGTTTATCATTTTACTTTCTCCCCTTATACATAGTATATTTTGAAAGTATTGTTTTACGTCAAAATTTTCGAATTTGACTTTAAAGTGAATATTTCCGTTTAGGGGTCCCCTGAATCCAAAAGTAGGTTTCAAAAAAATTCGGGTGTCTGGATGTATACAGAGCCACAGCCTACCCCGTTGGTCCGATTGAGATGAAATTTGGTATGTGTATTGCATATATTCACCATATATCCAAACAGTTTTCTAATTTTTTAGAATTTATTATTTTTAAGGGTAGTTCACTCCAAAAAAACACCTTTAAACGTGAAAAATCCAAATTTCTCAAAAAAGTACTAACGATTTTTATCTTTATAGTGCTTAGAATTTTAAATAAATATTACACCACCCACATGTCTGTAAACATAATCGTTTAAAGGTTAAGGGCTTTTAAATGTCAATAAATCTATTCATTTAATTTTCCGCATAAACGATAAAAGTAAAGTACAATTTGACTACGACCATTAAAACGAGCTTAAAACTAAAAAAATAATATTTTGAATTATTTGTCTACGACTGACGGTTCCAGAGAAAAGTTAAATTTATTTTCCATGATAAACACAGCACGTTGTATAAGAGCGACCAATTTTTTTCTCACTGAGAATGTTAACCATTCAATTTCTTCCTTATTTCTCAGCCGTTTCCCATGAAACTTGGTATTTAGCGTAAGATCAAATAATCCAAAAAGGCCACTCAAAAAGCTTGGTATGACAGGTGGTGGAGAGGGATTCCCTCCATAAAATTCTTACGATTAATTTAACTTTATTTCTCTTGTTATTTTCAGAAACCGGATGCTTATTTATGAAACAAAAAATTATAAAATTATATTTAGATAAGCTTTAAAGAATATGTGTATTGACTGTTGTGTTTAAATTTACTTAAGGGAGAACGTACGTTTCAGTCCTCTGATACCATTTATTTCATGTAATTTGGTCAAATGCGAAGAAACTTTGACTAAAAAAAGAATACAAATATCTTACAAACATTTTCCTAACCTTATATAAAAATGTTAACAAAATAACTCAAATAAATAATTTTACTGAACGGTTTAAAACTCACCCTCGATCAAACTTACTTTGCCAACGGCATTCTCAGCTAATAAAAACCTATTTCAAACAATTTTCACTTTGGAAACTCAGTGAATAAATAATGCACACTTACAAAGAGAGATTTTATAGCAAAGTTTCACCGCCGGCGGGAGACTCAGTCTTGCAAATGAGTATTTTTCTGTTGCGCTAAGTCATACTAAGAAAAAGTAAGCAATTTACTTATTGATCTGGTTTTAATATTGATTTTCGATTACTAGGGAGTTAAAAAGGGTTCAAACATGTGTCGGACAGTATGTCTGTGAGTTGCTCAAATATATGGTGACAAGTCCCATATCCGCTATTACGATGTCACGAACTATGGATAGTTATATGTGATGGTCGTTGGACCTACAATTGAACACTTCGATCAACCAAACCTTTCTCATAATTAGACCAGTACGTAATTCAGAGGCAAAATTGTGATTAGAATCCCACGTTAAACTGTAGGTTCCTTAAATGTCATTGGCTTTCGTGCTATTAAACAATACTCCTATCTCAGGAACATGTTATCCTTACTCAGACTACAAATTGGGTTACAATCATCTTACACTCACTTCTCATTAATGCCTTAAATCAGTGGTTCACTATTTTATAAAAATCATAAAACGAATATTTTTAGAAACATTGCGTAATTCCCCCTTTTCCGCATGTCAAAAAAACGATAGCATTAAATGGGAACTTCAGAAACTAAGAATTTATTGTATAACTTACACAAAGGTAGAACACTAATTAAAAGAATGTGTGGCTGAACATAACACGGATATGTTGATTATGAGAGTATAATAAATTGATACCTCTAGGACATATGGTTTATCTCCATAAAGCTGTTACATATTTATTTATCGTTTGTTTGGTTATTTATCGTGGGTTTCGTAATAGATTATCGTGGTTTCACTGCGTTTAAACTTTAAAATCATTCAATCCATTGTAACACGCTTTATATTAATAATTTTTTGACATGCATATGTCTTAGCTCTGAGGATGGGCTATTGGCAATTTGTAAGACGACAATTTGAAACGGGTTTTCATATAATGAGCTATTTTATTGAAATTTTAATATATAAGAACAGCTGTTTAGAAGAACTTAAAACATCCCCTTTAGACATATTCATGATCCAACCCCCCCATTGTTTATATTTACTTTATTTGTATTTGATAATGACTATAGTTGAACTTAATGTAAGCATTCGTATATAATAAAAATGTAAAACTTCAATTTTTTGTAGACTATTCATGATGTGTAGGCAGTGTTTTTTTTAATTAAATATAAAACATTTTTCTACCCATTTGAATATTAAAGGAGAGATAATATCCAACAAAAATCCCAGGAAAAATTAAGTGTTTATATTTACCAAAAACCGTGTACAATTTAAATATTAGTTAAATACAATTATGGTGAGAATATTTTAAAACTAATTACTTCTGACCTCTAGATATTATCTATAAATTTTAACACTGATTTAAATTCCACCGTGATCTCAAAGTGACGACTGTCATTGGCCATAGAGTAATGAAAGATTGCAGAGAAACTGATCTTACCAAGTAATTCATCAAAACCTGCAAACCTTTATAGAAACAAAATAAAAAAATTAAATAAAATCTGGTTTAAGCATCATAATGAAACAAACGATAGAAATGTTTCTTGCTTGAAACATGCAAAGGGGTTTAAGCATTTGAAACCATTTAGTTCGAAGTCTCTCGGATGGTTTCAGTTTGTAATCTGATTATGAATTTATTCTCTTCAGCTTTCATTTTCATTCTTCTTTAGTGTGTTTATTTTTGCAAATACATTTTTTATACTGTTTTTGAAAAATCATTATGTACTTTCAATAATTGTTTCTAAAGAAAATTAACATAGCATATCCCTGAGCAACGTTTCTCGCTGGTTCAACAGTTGTAGTACTGAAGTTCACTGGTTTGATCCTGAACGAAATACGACACAATTTTGAGATGGTTTGAAACTGGTCCTATCTGTCTTTTCTCAAAAGATAATTAATGCATTCTTTTGATGTTCCTTGTACTGGTAAGTCAAACTGCATTTTTTTATCTGAATGATCCAGTTCAAAACTGATTGTTGACTACAGCCTTGGTTTCAAAGCTGCTTTCGTCATGTTTACGAAGAAGGCCAACATCGAGTGTATCATAATTTTACAATTATACGAAGATTCTCTCTCTTGGACATCGCCATGGAACACTTTAACGAAACAAGAAAATTTTAACAAAAGGACTTGCTACGTAGAAAATAAAGTTTATTAATTAGAATTATGTAAATTATTACGTTATTTCATTTTTTTGGAAGGGGCAGATTACTCCCAAGGCACTTCAGCCGTAGCGGTTTTTTGCGCACCCCTGTGTAGGTTGCGGCATTATCACATAGCGAAAAGCCATTGGTGATTCGCGGGATTTGAACCCGGGACCTTGGGCACCAAAGTTCCGCGCTCTACCCGTAGACTAGTGCGCTCCCCGTTATTGTATTAAAATTTAGGTTTGGTCGTCACGGGCGCCAGGAAGAGAAGACTCAAGTATTAATGATATAAAGAAGTAAAATGTTGGTTTTGTACACTAAAAAGCTATATATCATCAAATCCAAAACATTCATCGTACTGAACCTCTAAATATATTCACCTTAAAATACCATCTAAGTGGTTAGTTTCGAGTCTCATTAATGAAAATAAAAACAATATAAAAAATTGTTTATTTTTTTCTTTAAAAATTTTAAAAAAAAATTTAATACAATATATTTAAAGTAATTTATATCATTTAATAATTTAATCAAATTTTATTATCGACCAAGCTTTTTTTTGAGCTGGTTTGTTGTATTTGTTAAGTTCCTGGTTTAGAGTTGGAAAATGAAAATTGATTTTTTTATATTAAGAATAACATTGTTTAGACAACGTACTGCTTTTATCTAAAAAATTTAATTCTCTAAATTAGCGCAAAAATAAAAACTAATTTGTTTTTTTTTTAACTGGTTTCAGAAAGCTTTCTATACTTTATTGACATACATTTTAAAAATTTTATTTTTTTACATTTAAAAGCCAAACTAGAAACTTCAATAAAAATTAGTCTCTTGACATAAACTTCGAAAATTTAATTTAAATTTTAAAAATTATTTTTTATTTATTTTTTTTTTTAGGGGTTACCAAAAATTTCTTTTGCGCCTGTGTAGTTGCGGCATTATCACATAGCGAAATTTATTTAAATTGCACCCGGGACCTTGGGCACCAAAGTTCCGCGCTCTACCCCACAAAAAAAGGGGTCGCGGGCGCAGAGACATAGAAAAAGAATTTTTTTACACTAAAAAGCTATATATCATTCAAATTCAACTAAATTCTAAAATATTTAAAAAATACCTTTCTATATATATGAAAATAAAAACAATATAAAAAATTGGAAAACGAAATCAAATTTTACATACAACATATATGATGAATATCTAATTATATTTAATTACATAACTTATAAATAATAACCTATAAAGAATGGTTATCACTATTTTATATTAATTTTACGACCAAGCTTTCTGCTTATTTTTGACATGGATATGTCTAAGCTCTGAGGGGGGTTGTTAGCAGTTTGAGGGACGCAAAAATTGTAGTAGAAGTGGCGTCATATGGTTGTTAGTACAGATTTTAAGAGGAACTGAAATATTTCCTTTAGACATATCCATTAGCTAACCTGTTTCCCAAAAACGAAGTAAATACATTTTTAGTCTCAAAACGCATACATATAAAAAGATTATGCTGAACATAACATTTACAAGTAAATCCAGGACTTTTATCTTTCTGGAACATGAATCTCGCTTTTCGATTGCCGGTTTTAATTAAATCCGACTGTGACAGGGTTAACCTGAGCGGGCAAAGATTTACAATGGACTCTTTTGAGTTTCAATTGGAGTAAACCTCGGAAAATGTCATTCGAAATTCTCTCGATAAAACTCAATTTTACAGTGTTTGAACGCTGTTCCATGTATTTACCTGTTTTTAATCCATTAAATTTTTAAGTTGTACCACATATTAGTTAAACATCAGCTTAAAGTTTCTTATTAACGTAAAAAGTTAATAAATCTAGCCTATTTGAGATAAATTATTTACAAAATAACTTCCACCAAAAACCCCTCCTAGGTTAGCTAGAACATACATTATCAACTATAATTAAAATTACGTGAGTCAAATTAGTCTAATTTTAAAATACTTACGAAAATTCCGTATAAAAGCTAACCATTTCAAAAAATATATGTCAAACACGTTCTTACTACAACTTAAAAGATTTTACGGGGGAAATTACATATTGTCTTATATGTAATTATTTTGTCTATTATTTAATTTATATTGTGTATTGTAATAATATTGTCTATTATTACATTGTTGTCTTTTGAAATGGTGACCTCTCCAATTGGGTATTTTAAGACAAGTATGAATGAGAAATGAGTGTAAGATGATTGTGGCGCGATCTTGTAGTCTTGTTACTGACTAAGGCTGACATGTTCCTTAGACAGGACTGTTAATTAATCCGAACCACGGCCTCTGAATTACGAACTGGTCTAGTTATGAGGATGGCCTTTGCGGATTAACGTAGTATTCAATAGTGCGGACGTTAATCCACACAAGAGAACACTACATCCACCGACCATCGCTCATAACTATCCACAATTCGTGACCTCCAAGTAGATGGATTACAGGATGACACCACCATCCCAGTCTATTCATGATCTTGTAGTCTTTTACTGACTAAGGCTGACATTCTCCCTAGACAGCACAGTTACCTACAGTTTAACCATGCAATCCGAACCATTTTCGCCTCTGATTTAAAAACTAGTCTAATTATGAGGATGATTGTTGCAAATGAACCTAGTAATCAATAGTCCGGACGTTAATCTACCCCAGGAATATCACAACCACCAGCCATCACTCAAAAACCATCCACAATTCGTTAAGTCTAAGATACCCAACGATACCCTCTCAAAGGCAACAATAAACTTCTCTGAGCCTATTTTATGTTGAGATTTGACTTTATTCTGATTACCTATTTCCATTAAAACGTTGAGAAATGAGAAATAAAGTTATTGTGTCATTTTTTAACTGTTTAGTAGCATTTATTTTAGCAGCCCTATACCAATAAGTAATTTTAATTACTCCCTAGAAAAAACCCCAAAATTAAAAAGTATTATCACAACATTCCCAAACGTTACTCTAATTTAGTTGCCTTCTCGTTAAGGGGAGTGTGGAGACATATAAACTAAACTCGTTGGCAGTTTCTATTGTCGAATTCTCGTGGCGGTATGCAAAACAGAATCAGTACCCTCAAAGAGGATCCCTCGCAACTAAACGGCTTACTAAACACATTTGCATTGTAATGTTGTTGGTACTTGAATACGTATCTCTCTCCATATAAAAGTACCTTTACTGGGTAACTTTATATCACGTTAAGTAATTAATAATTTTTCGTAAAACATAGTTTTGTTTTATAAAGACTCTTTGCAACGTTTCTGTAGGTCATAAGTTTATTTTCTTTACAAATATCAAATCAATGTTTGATATTGACAGTTTGACAGGTTTTTTACTATTCAAATAAAAATCTTTTTTCTACACTTTCATAAACCATATTATGATTAAGATGATGATATATTTTTAAAGGTTATGAAATAACTTTATGTACAGTATATTTAAAGAGACATGTTTTGAATAGTAAACATATCTCTACTAAGTCTACTAAAGAAACATTTACATTTCAATCAAAATAAAATCTACCGTCTAAAAATCCATGTTTGAAGATAAATTTCTTTTTTATTAATTATCACACGATATATTCCAGAAGCTGTAAATAGATTCTAAAAGTACATTTACAGTTAATAATCTTCTTTAAAGAAACAAAATGTGTATTTACTAATAATAAATCCATTAGCCATTCTAACGGCTAAACTTCATCACTACTTTTTCTAGCTTTTTCATCATACTGTCCAGAAAACATATGATTTAGTCAATTGAGCCGTTTAACGTCTTTTAGCCAAAGCCGATCATTTACTGTTTAATTATCCATACCGTTATTATTAGCCTGTGATCAACCGATTTTGTTATAAACGGAATGAGGATTGAAAAGCAAAAGAGAAATTTAATTTACATCAATTAATTGGTTTGTTACAGTGGCTTCAAGCAATACAACGAATACGTTTTCTATCAAAACACGGAAGATTTTGGAAATACTTTTTTCTGCTTTTATTTCGCACAGCTATGTTATCCTTAAGTTTTTACAAATTGTTTAGAAACCTGATAATTTTGCATTTATTTAATTCATAAAATAAATATTAATGCATAACCTCTATATTGTTCCCCGCAGTCTTCAATCAAGAACTGTCAAACGGTTATAAACAGCTGTTTTGGTTTGTATTGTTTACATTTTACTCTCCATAAGCGTAATGTTAAATTTTTAGATTTTAAACTTAATATTACAGTAAAACACGAATTTTCCTGGACATTAGACCTATCTAGAACTTATTTTCTACTCGGAAATTAGTTATTTCCAAAATTTAAAGAAATTCCTCGGTGCCGTTTTCGAGATCCGTGTGCAAATATACAAACCTTGCTCGTATTATAGTATTTGATATAATATTTCAATGGTATTTGTTTTTTTATACTCAATATCTCACCTATTAATATTTCAAATGCATGTTTTTAAATGGTTTTTGCTGAAATAGTGGCCTATCCAGTTAGATATTTTTAGACAAGTAGGCAAGAGAAATTAGTGTAGTGTGACTGTGACGCGATATTGTAGTCTTGTTACTGACTATAGCTGACATGTTATTTAGACAGGACTGTTAATTAATAGCCCAACATCCAATGGCATCTAAAGCACCTTCGGTTTAACGTTTGATCCTAACCACAATTTTGCCTCTGAATTACATATTGGCTTAACTATGAGGATGTTTTTTGCGGATGATCGCAGTATTTGACAGTGTGGATGTTTGTGAACTCTGGGTAGCTGTATTACAGTTATACGTTAAGTTTTTAGTCGCAAGGAAATTCCATGTACCTATTAAATACAGTCTAATTACTAATTTGTTTTTTAATTTCCCTAAACGTCATTTTGTATCAACTTACTCCGTTCATTCACTAATGTGTATCGAGATCCACAAACACCTGTGTATCTTTGCATGTGAATGGAGGTAGGCTTGTTAGAGTTTACATGCGGGGCTGTAGTCATGAGTTGTTTGTTTTTGCTTGTACGTGTGGCTGGTATTGTACCTGGATGTGGGTGTAGGATGTGTGTGCATCAGATCTGCATGCAAAGTAGCATTTGTTTAAGGCATTTACAGATTGTTGAAGCGTTTGCATGACATAGTTTAGTTGTGTTTACATGTTTTTCGTACCTATAAAGGTTGAAACTAGGTTTTAATCCTAGTCCTAAACCGCATAATTGACAAATGTTTATTAGTCTCTGAAGATAAATTTAACTTTAACATATGTACCAATGCAACTTTAAGTACTGAATAGATGTTTCAAAGCCGCTGCAAACAGCGAATAGTAAAGATTTACCATTTTCTAATTTTAAAAAACCATATTTTTTATAATTTCACCTTTAATAAAATTAATTTACTTTTCATTTTATAACGTGATCTTTGAAAAATAGAATTTCATTAACGTAGTACTGTACTTAATAGTATGAACGTTCATACTATCAATCAATAGATTAGGTTAGATTATTGAAATAGCGACCGTACTACAAAGTAGGTATTTTTAGTAAAGTATGAATGAAAAACGAGTGTAGGATTGTGGCGCGATCTTGTAGTCTTGTTACTGAAATGTTCCTTGGATAGAATGTTAATTAATAAGCCAACAGTCAATGGAATATTTAAGGGACCTACAGTTTAACGTGTAATCCGAGCCACAGCCTCTAAATTACGTCCTGGTCTAATTATGAGGATGGTCTTAGCGGATTAACGTAGTATTCAATAGTGCGGAGGTTAATCTACACTAGAGAATACTACACTCACCAACCATCGCTTAAAATTATCCACAATTCGTGACCTCCAAATAGTTGGGTTACAGGATGTCGCCACCGTCCCAGAACCAACAACAAACTGTGACAATAAACAAAGGTAAGTTAGCCCAATAAAATAGATCGAATGGGAAATACCTTACGAACAAATATGTCTTTTAAAAATAAAAAACATATTACTCTCCTATTGATTATCAATCTAATCTCATTATTTTCTTGTAAACAATTTATACTTTGCATCGGCTTAAAATGTATACATTTTATCCATTTCCTTAAAACTTCCTAGTCATATTCACGACTTTATAAAAACAGTTTTACAGCAGGAACTGATTAATTAAGTAAATGGGGAAGTCTCTCTTTCAAACTGTTACTCTTATGGTAAATTTACTTAAAGAGCATCCCATTTATATCAGGATGAAGAATGAAAAAAAGGAAAACTATTGAGCACACATGAATACCATTCTTTTGACACATCATTCACTAAAATCCGTTAAATTAGATTATTAGATTAGATTATTTGAAATGGTGACCATACCACAAGGTAGGTATGTTAAGCCAAGTATGAGTGAGGATTGAATGTAAGATGATTGTGGCGCGATCTTTTAGTCTTGTTACTAACTAAGGCTGACATGTTCCTTATACAGGACTGTTAATTAATAGCCCAATAGCCGATGGCAACTAAGGAACCTACGGTTTAACGTGGAATCCGAACCACGGCCTCTGAATTACGTATTGGTCTAACTATGAGGAAGGTCTTTGCGAATTAACGTAGTATTCAATAGTGCTGACGTTAATCCACACAACAGAACACCACACCCACCGACCATCGCTCACAACTATCCATGATTCGTGACCTCCAAATAGCTGGATTACAGGATGACGCCACCGTCCCAGTCAATAGTCGATAGAAAATTATCTCTTGACTTCCACTTAAGTGGGAGTTTGATTCACAAAAACCCCATTACCATTTATTCTTATAGGTTTCAGATTTTAATTAGCGTGGTTTTATCTTTATCTTAGAGTATTCGTGTAAGAGAAAAAGACTACTTAATATGCGCTCACCCACAGGCATTGGTTATTCGGTATCTCACAATATTCCAAAGTTTTATTTGAATGATGAATTTTAATCGATCCTTAAAGCTAATACTTAAATGGCAAAATCAGTTGGCGTATATTATTCTGAGCCTCTCAGATTGGATCTGTATTACAATGGTTCTGTATCCCGTCAAGCGCATTGGGCTGCGACGGATTACAAAGGTTCGATATATACGCGAAGTTTATCGCATTAATGGTTAATATCTGAGGCGGAGATACGAGGGAAACAATCCGCATGTCTGGCCACTTGACCGTTTTGTAACGGGTAAGACTAAATATAATTACATTTTAATCGTTAATATTGCTCAAATAATATAACGTTTCCTTTACAAAAAATACTATCAGATCATATCAGCCATAAAACAAATTTACAGTATCTTAATGTTACTGAAATTGCCTTGTCACACTGTTGAAAATGCTCTTCTAAAGTTTCAAAGAATTGATCAAAGCACTCGTATATGCTTAAGAGTCTGCATCAGTGGTAGCCATCTTGGATTTTAGTCCCGTAAGAGCAATGTTAAATTCTGGCGGAACATACCTTCACTTTGCCATCAGTAGTGGCGTTAATTATCAAAGTATCGATGTAAAACTGTGGAAGTACATTGGTGAGATGTGGCTCAAGGGCATGACATTTTAATATGTTCAAAAATTTAACTTGATATAAAAACAAAAATCCAGGAATATTTTACAAAATAAATCATTATTATTTTTTTATTGAGGGCGAAAATAAGAATAAGTTCTGTAAGGTGGTGCCCTGGAGGACTGTAATACCTTTAATTTGACACCTCTTCCGTTAATTTATGACAATAGGTCAAGGAGATATATGCGCCAGAATTTAACATTGCTCTTACGGGACTAAAATCCAAGATGGCTACCACTGATGCAGACTCTTAAGTGGGAAGCAAACATGATCGTCGTAATAGTCTACCTTAAAGGTTTTTTTAGTTTTTGTTTTCCTAGACTATCACCCGGAACTGTTTTATATTACTTTGAAATAAACTAAATCAATTTCGTCATTGTCACGTAGCAGATTTATTGTTTAACGGGATTTGCGTCCGAGGCCTATGCAACAACCATTAGACCAATGCTAATAGTAAGACTAGAAATATTAAATTTATTTAATGTATCGTGATTGATCTATCAGCTGATTTATTAACTATAAACACGGAACCATATATTACTTTAAAACAGCGATGATCAAAAGATCGCACATCCCTAATGCTTAATTATTTAATTTTTTTGCTATTGCATAAAGATCATGACAAATATATTAGCTGATCTTTGTCACTATCGAAGCTAAATCGGTCAAAACAATATCGGTACATATGTGAGTTCTCATGAACACAATGCCTCACATAAAAATGGTCCGACGATCTAGACTATATTTGGTAGCGATATGTTTTCCTACATTTGCTCGGACGAGTTCGTAATCCAGATGTATCAGTCAATCGGAACGGGTAGTTTGGGGGGGTTTGAACTCCAAAGTTATGTTTTTGCGTTTTAATGTGTAATTTTTAAATATTTTACCTTTTTTACCATTAGAATTAGCTTTAAAAACTACACAATTCAGCATCTAAAAGTTTTGCTCTATCTCCAATGGTTACCAAGATATTTAAAAAAACTAAACACAGTACGTTGCATTTTGGGGCTTCAATATTAATTTTAAGAACTTAACTTTTAGGAGGGTAAGAAAAATTTATATTTTGCTTATTAATCTATACTTTTTAAGGAAACTTGGTGTTTGGCTTGATGTGGTTGAGATCCAACCATTCATGCTTAAAAATCAAAGTTTATGTTTTTATCATGTCAGTTAACCTGCATACTCTTTTCTCAAGAGAATCATATAGAGAATAGGTATACTTTTTTTACTTATGGACAGATGTTGATAAAACTTTGTATATTATCAGAATATAATTGTTTATGGTAAAAATGGCTACTTTCTCTCCCACGTTAATCTCACAGATAATAGGCAAACACTCTTATTTATTGGTAGATATTGATTAAACGTCATTGTTACTATTGTTATAGTATTTATTTGGAAGCCGCCGAGTACATAGGTCTGCTGCAACGGGGTTATTGGTTATTTTTACGTTATACATCCCCAGAATAGCCGGAAAGGCTTCTATCTCTGTTCTGTTCGCAATTTTGTAATGCTAAACAAGGCCTTTATGTGAAATGTCTCCATGAAAATAGGAGTGCCCTCTGTAATGAAACTTATTTTCATTAATCTACCCCCTTTGAAAGAGATCTTTGTTTACTTTAAACTTATCCACATTCTATTTAAGTAAAGTAATAAGAATCTATTGAATTAATTTAACAGAGATAGATAACCAACTGTCTAATAAATTAAAATCGATATAACGAATTATTTGTTTACATTGTTCATTACATTTTCTATTTAGTTAAAAATTATACTATGATATAAAATTAACACTAAATAATTGAGATTATTTTTATCTACTTACTAGCTGATATGTTGAACTTCGTAGCACCTAACACTAAATACATGTTAACTTTAACCCTATATCTGGTCGGTGTTGGATTTCTGTATGGAAGGGATTTTTTGTACAAAAAATCAATGATCATTAACATCTGTCCAGCCGTTCTCGAGTTATAAATGGTGTAACTAACACGACTTGGTTTTATATATATAGATTTTTATACCAAGTAAATATTTAGTGATATTGCTTAACATTAAGTCATACAACCCTACAAAGGACGAGCTTTCTGTTAGTTTACCATAAAATCTTCACACTCATCACAGCCACTCTTCACTCACGTTCACCTTTCAATACCCGGACGCTTAATTTTGAATATAAATGGGGGAGTGGTTGCATCGACAAGAAGTTGGCCAAGCTTCATACTGAGCTAAACTTATAAGCCAACAATTACAACTTAAAGCTGCACTATTAAGCATGGAAGGGGAACAATTTGAGGGGTCGTTAGCCGAGCATTAAGGAAGAGTCTCCCAGCCGCAAAGGTAGTTGGAAATTCACTTTGAGATTTGTGCTTAGTTTCATAGTGGTCTGTTTAAAAATTTAGGCCTCTTTTCCCTGTAATCACGAGTTCTACTGGAATATAATTTTATTAGGGAATATAATATTTTACTTTATTACATTTTAATACGTTTTTCTTACTTTTCTGTAAATTAATTTCACTTTAAACTAATGTTTTGAGGAGTATTGTAGTTGTTTGACTGGGACGGTGGCGACGTCCTGTAATCCAACTACTTGAAGGTCACGAATTGTGGATAGTTGTGAGATATGGTCGGTGGATGTAGTGTTCTCTTGTGTGGATTAACGTCCGCACTATTGAATATTTCGTTAATCCGCAAAGACCATACTTATAATTAGACCAATTCGTTATTCAGAGGCCGTGGTTCGGATTCCACGTTAAACTGAAGGTCCATTAGTTGCCATCGGCTGTTGGGCTATTAATTAACAGTCCTGTCTAAGGAACATGTCAGCCTTAGTCAGTAACAAGACTACAAGATCGCGCCACAATCATCCTACACTCATTTCTCATTCATACTTGGCTTAAAATACCTACCTGGGTTGGTCGCCATTTCAGTTAAAAGTATAAAGTATAAAGTTTTTTTTCTAATTTTAAAGGAAATTAAATCTTTTTCAAGCCTACAGGTATGACGTGCGGGTATTAATCTAATTTTGTGCGGTAAAATTTACAACTACAGTATTTGAAATTCATGGGAGGTTGTGTTAAGTATGTGTAACAAACAAGACAGTAATGCCAGATTTTTCCCATCACATAACATTCTTTCCTAGTAGCATTGGGAACCTTATTTTAAAAGTAGCCTCGTAATTTTCAAAATATACTCATTTATGAGGAAACTCCATAAATTGTAGCTAATTAGTTGAAACTAAATATTTATAAATTAGAAATTTGGACGGTAATACTATAAGACGAAATAACATTTTGTAGAAATATCTGGACTGAAACATTGCTAAACAGAAAGCCTGTATTGGAACACCCTGCGGCGAATGTGGGATGATGGCAAAGTTGGAGAACAAGCCCAATAACCTTGTTGGATGAGTCTATCGATCCACACACCCGATATTGAACATCAATTTGTGATTATTTTAGAAAACAATATTTAGCAAAACCTTTTTTCGGTTGATGAGCCCATAAATTTTCAATCATTACTTTTGCAAACATATGAGTAGTGTCATATTATTCGGGACCTTAATCAACCATGAAATTGAATGAAAAGAAAATCGTTAGAGTGGATTTTAAAGTAGACATTTAAGGTTAAAGTTTTTTAGGGATAAACTAACCTTAAAAGTCGAAAAAAATCTGCATATTTTTAAATTATATAAAAACCGCACGATGAGTGTGGTCTCAATGTTTGTGCAATGAGAGACTAACAGACAGGCCGAGAGACTGATAGACAGGCAGACAGGCAGAGGACACACATTTCAGTCCAAAAACACTTTTTGGATTCAGACAGCCTCTAAACGGATATATTCACAACCTAAATTCGAAAACTTTGGTGATAACAATACTTTCTCCATATGTATAAAGGGAGAAAATAAAAATGTGTAGCATAGTTTCCAAAATGCATGATCAATTATTTTGCCATATATTCCATCGGCATGTTTTGATATTTCAGGTTTGCAGGCTCAGGTTTATGATTTTAAGACTCTAACAGAGCCTAAAATGATTCCGGAAGTTTATTAGATCATCACGCTAAGCGACGCGGCGCGTTCGGTCATAACCGTGGGCTGTTACATTTATCTCCTGCCTCAAATGATCTTTTTACCGTTGAGGCGAGCTTTTTTACCTCATCGACAGCCTATATTTTACACTTTATAGAAAGTCGATTGCTACATTCTTAACGTGTAGCCATTGGCATATGCCAGAACCATGACTTCGCGTTGTGTGTTAACAAAACTTTAAGCTTTGACAGGGTAGTTTGTGACGTTTAATATAGAGTTCAAGTGCTTCACTTTTAAACAAGAACTTCAGTTTATTTTATTTTTTTACCTAGCTATGATGTGTCTTAAATAAATGTGGCCAACTACGGTAAAGTCTGAGGGAGCGAGGGAAGTCAACTGGTCTAGGGGTAGAGCGCAGGCCTTTGGTGCCCAAGGTCCTGGGTTCAAATCCCGCCAATCACCAATGGCTTTTCGCTATGTGATAATGCCGCAACCCACACAGGGGTGCGCAAAAGGCCGCTACGGCTGAATTGCCTTGGGAGTAATCCGCCCTTTCCAATAAAAAATATAATAATAAACGGTAAAGTCTTTAGTTTTAATTCGTTGTAATAACTAGAGCCTACATTATTAAAACACTATATACTTACTTACTTACTCCCAAAGCCATCTACATCTCAGGTGATATTTAACCGCAGGAACAAAGCCTCTCCAATTTGACCCGTCCTCTGCATCCTCCTCTGTGGTCCTCTGTGGCTCTAACTCTGCATATCTGACATGTCCTGGTCCCACCATCTCTGTCTTCGTCTCCCACGTGGTCGCCTTCCTTCAGGGTTATTTTTAGTAATGTTGTAATTTTCAATCGAGACCCTTCTTCCCTTTTCAAAACATGCCCAGCCATCTTAGTCTTCGACTCTTTTCTGCTGTATTATACAGGTCTCTAATTTCCCAATTGTGTTTCTCATCCACTCCCCCTGGTCATATTTGGTCCATATATCTTCCTAAAGACCTTGTTTTCGAAGACAATATAGTGTTTTTTTCTTCTTTCTTATTTAATATCCAAGTTTTAAACCCATAAAGTAAAACTGGAACCAATACCTTGTACAACCTAATTTTGGTTTTGTGTGACAGGTATTTTGATTAAAATAATCTATTGCATGCATATAAACATCTGTTTACTGAACTATTCTGTGCTGTATCTTGATTTCTTCTGAATTTTGACATGGATATGTCTTAGCTCTAGGGGGGTGTTAGTGATTTTTAAGATGGAAAATATGTAACAGGTTTCCAAAGAAACGACCAGAGCTATTGTATTGAATTTTTAATATACAGTAAAAGAATAAGCTAAAAAAAGAATAAGAATAAGAAAAAAAAGAAAGAATAAGAATAAGCAGTTAAGCTGTTTAGGTTAACTGAAAACATTCTCTTTAGAGATATCCATGATCTAACCTATTTCCCACAGGGAAGTTTGTTGAATTTATGACTCCGAGGAATTTAAATTCTTGTACTTTTCCAAATTCATGAACATCCACTCGCAAAAACCTATATATTTAACATAATTTTTATACATTGCTCTTTTGAGAAAAAATTATACTATGCCTAACTTAGCGTCCTACTATTTATTTTAAAAAACCTACAGCACAATACTTTTTGCAACTAAAAAGTTAAAAAATCATAGCTTACGACTGCTGAAAACTTTAAATTATATGATACTCAACACATGTGAAACCTACGTTATGTTATTAAAATTTGCATATAACAATAATTTTTATTTACAATCTTAATACAATTTATTCATCACAGCTTCAGATACAGTCTTTATAGATAAAACGTATTGAAGAACATATAACTCATTATGATTTATTCATAATTCATATCATTTTTCTTACACCATTTGGAGGTAGTGTCATGGTATTGTACCAAATAAAAAATAAAAGTAAAAAAATCTCTTTTCCTGTGTTCAGCTTTCTGTTAAGTTAAACTTTGATTAAGGCTTACGAATCGTAGAAATACAAGTAAAATTTAAAACATTTCAAAATTGTGTACCGATACAATTTTGTTGACAGAAAACAAAAACTAACACGTTAAAATCAGTTAAGATATTAAGGTGCGGTGTTTGCAATAAATGACATCACGTAGAGTACTTGAGAATAAAATAAAAAATCATAAAAGTATCAAGGGTTAGTTTTAACCTGATTACAAGTTTTCCACTTAACTCGGTAGATAGCGGTAGCAGTTTTCCTGGTCCAGAGGGCCTGAGGCTGAGTACGCATCAGTCGATGGGGCAATATGAGCCCCCTGGGAGACTCGATGGTTTCGCTTACGGGGTCTGGGCCCTAACCAGGGACTACGACATTCATCTCGTACCATCGTTACCTTCCTACGTAATCTTTACTTTTACCTCCTCCAAATCACACATGGTGTTCAGCCCTTGCAATATTACATTATTTAAAAATCAAAATTTTCTGGAATGCTTCCTATTTTTATTGGAAATTTTTCAGTGCGAAAAAATAATATGAAATGAAATAAAAAGTTCTTCATTTTAACATCTCAAAAATGTCCAATTTTCATTTAACGATAGGAATAAATAATTTTTGAGTAAGTAATAAGTTAAACAGGAAATTTTAATGACATAAAACTTTTTGTAAAACTTATGGAAATGTCACACTTGGCTTATAAATTATGTTGGAGAAAACCCGTATAAATATTCCAAAATTGTTTTTAAGAGATAGTTAATAGTTATTGTAAAAAACTAAGATATCATATCGTTAAATAAAACATGGTTTCTTAAGAATTGTACGCGTCACTTATGACATCACTTATATGACGTCAACAAATCTCATCCATCTTGGTTATTGGTTTTAAATGTTAGTTTCATGCTAAAATCAGCTTAATAGTAGTGGAGCAAGTCTTAGTTAATGGTATTCACAGGATTGTAGTGCTGCTATGAAGGTGGAGGCGTTGACTCATGAGTCCCAACCACGATAACCCCAAGCATCATATTGGTTTTCCAGTTACTCACCGCCACTCGCTGGGAATCCATGCGACATCTTATCTCTATATTTTACTAGCCAAAGTACCCGTCCTTGGCATAGGTAAAAAGGTTTGAGTAAATTCATCTGCTAGCCTAACGGTTAGCGTCTTGGACTTCGGTGCAAGAGGTGACGGGTGCGATCCCCGGGGTGACCACAAAATTTAGATGAGAAAAAATAGACAGTGAACTGCGAGGCTACCTAGCGAAAAAGCTGAGCCTGCCAAAATGGCAAACAAGATTTTAAAAAAGGTTTGAGTGAGGTTACCTTTTCTCTTTGGCATGAAATAATTATTCTAAAACATGAAAATTTGATTCAGAAAAAATGCTTTATTTGAGGTAAAATACTATTCACATTAAAATAGGTATTTACTAATAGTATTTTTTACTAAACACGATCTCAACAATTTATAAACACGATTGTCAACAACTTGACAAAGTACCACCTGTTAAAGTAATATTGGAAAAGGATAACGAATAACTTAATAGAGACAGGCATCGGGAGGAAACTTAAAATCTACCATTTTCGGCAATATTCATTTCGATCCAGCAGTTTATCTATAAAAATGATTTTTATTTCTTCGTCCTCCTCGGCTGTAGTGTAAACAGATGGTGGAATTAGAAATTGTAAACATTGAAACCCAGAACGGTCACGCAGCTCTTTCTTCTTCTTCGCGAACTCAAATTTTAGTGTTCACAGCTGTTGACATTCAAGTAATTTTATGTTTTCATTCTTTGAAAATGTAAACATTGAAACTTAGGACGTTCATGAGGCGTAGCCCGAGAGGATTTTAAGGAAATGAATATGCCTATGTGTTGCATGAGTTTAAGATCTACCTTTGTGTAAGATTTCAAACCGTACGGTTCAGTATTTTTTTGCGTTTACTTGCCACAACAAACCCACAAACATACAGATATCACCTCTTCTTTATAATATTATATATGTCATAAACTTAAATGTTTTAGATACGAATGTGTCGTGTTGAAAAATTTGAGGGACGAGACAATTGGTCCTATGTTCATTAAATTCGGTATGTCGGTAAAAATTCGTGAATATATCGGATATTTTTTCCATTTTTTTTAAATGTTCAATTATTAGGGTATTTTACCCTTAAAACCCCCTAAACACGTAAAATGAAAGGGCTTAAAAATTTCGAAATTTGATTTTTTTTATTCTTTGCAAAAAAACAAAACAGATTTTTTAAATAATTTATACCATTACTCTTAAAACACCTTAAAAACTAAACTAAATAGTATTTTAATCATTAGTCTATGACTAATGGTGCCAGATAAAATTACGGAAAATATTGAAAATCAAATTCTTCCTTATTTCTATACGGTTTCCTATGAAACTAAGTATGTAGTGTAAGGTTACAGTACCTGGTGACCGAGCTTTGCTCGTATAGAATAAGACATGTATTATAAAAATTAATTAGAAAAATTAAAACACATTTATTACTCAATGAAAACATTTATGTGGTTGAAATAAAACCGATTTAATACACCATAATTAATATAGCACTGAACAAAAAGTATCGCCCCTGGTGGGGATGGAACTCGCGGCCTATAGTTCTTGAGGCCGACACGCTACAACTCGGCTACGACGTTAGTCAATTGAGCGATGCCGTTTAACGTCTTTTAGCCAAAGCCGATCATTTACTGTTTAATTATCCATACCGTTATTATTAGCCTGTGATCAACTGATTTTGTTATAAACGGAATGAGGATTGAAAAGCAAAAGAAATTTAATTTACATCAATTAATTGGTTTGTTGCAGTGGCTTCAAGCAATACAACGAATACGTTTTCTATCAAAACACGGAAGATTTTGGAAATACTTTTTTCTGCTTTTATTTCGCACAGCTATGTTATCCTTAAGTTTTTACAAATTGTTTAGTAACATAATAATTTTGAATTTATTTAATTCATAAAATAAATATTAATGCATAACCTCTATATTGTTCCCCGCAGTCTTCAATCAAGAACTGTCAAACGGTTATAAACAGCTGTTTTGGTTTGTATTGTTTACATTTTATTCTCCATAAGCGTAATGTTAAATTTTTAGATTTTAAACTTAATATTAAAGTAAAACACGAATTTTCCTGGACATTAGACCTATCTAGAACTTATTTTCTACTCGGAAATTAGTTATTTCCAAAATTTAAAGAAATTCCTCAGTGCCGTTTTCGAGATCCGTGTGCAAATATATATATATATACAAACCTTGCTCGTATTATAGTATTGGATTACCCAACAAAACACACCCAAAAACGTTATATGTTACCCACGGGGTGGGAAATTCCAACAATTAATTTAAATTCTTCAACCGTATATTTGTAATTACATAGTGCCAATATCACAACAGATTGATAGTCAATACTGCAATAACTAGTTGAACTGGGAAAGTTTAGCGCAACCGTCTGTGTTAACTTACTCGACTATTCGAGCTCTATCAATACTAGACTTAAACAATAAGCGCTGAACTATCCTGGTCTTGACACTCAAGTATTGAATGTGTTGGACTGTTACTTTGTTGACATATAATATTTAGTAATTTACGTCTTCCATGGACATATAATAAAGCTATAAATTGCTATTTAAAAACTATAAAACTATAAATAATTGTTGGTTGAAAGTGCATACTAGCATCCATAATATTGTTTAGTTACATTGCTTTCGCCTATAAAACTTATAGTATATTTTAAGTTATATAATCGTCCTATTACCACGACAGCTTTATTTATTAATTATTATCACACAAATTATTTATTTGTGTTTATAACATTACCAGACCAAATTTTTAGTACAACTCAGACTCAGACAATGTTTCTAACCACGTTCAAAACTGTATTTTTGAGCTTTATTTTGACTAAAATTGATTTATATATTTGATTTATTTTTGGTCGTGAGTTGTTCGAAATCATATAAAACACACAATGCAGACGTGTTACAAATCACCTTACTACTTTTGAAGGAGTCGCTAATTTACATGCCTAATATTTAAATATGAAAAATATTTTGTGTTATCTATATAAATAAAATTAGAGTTTTTCGGTACATTCCTCAGAGTTATTCATTTTTTAGTTATTTTTACGTTTCGTGCGTTAGAGAAGCCGAAACAAGTCTTATCACAAATTGAGTCTTTCTGTTTGTCCGTCTGTCTTCTCCGAAAAAAACGGGAGATCTGATAACAATGAAGCTTATTTCATGCATTCTCTAAATTCCAGAGAAGGTTTTTCAAAGCTTGAAGTAGCTCTCCGCCCCTTGAAAAGTAAATAACGAGCATTTCAAAACCCACTTTTACGCGATATTAGTTGCATTTTGCTTTCAGTTTTCCATTCCTCACTGGTAATAATCAGCTGTCTTTGTAGTCTAATGCTTTTTTCAATCAGTTGATTTATTTACAACTAGTAGTAAGCCCGTCCTTTGTACGGGTTGTAGGATTCAGTTTAAAGAAGAAAGATAATCATACCAAATTGTAAACCTGAAATCTTAAACAAATTAGTACAAAGAAAATAAATCAATACCCAGCTTTATTATTTAGCATTAATTTACAATGAAATTGATTAACACATTAATATCATTATTGTAATTAGTTATACGTTAAAATAACCTTTTAACGTAGAATGATTTCGAGATTTCAAGATGAAAATCAATGACAAATATAAGCTAATTAATATTGATTAGACAGCTGTTTATTTTTTTCTATTAAACCTTTAAACTAAAAAGACAGCTGATTATTACCAGTAGGTGGTTCATTGATAATTGAAAGCAAAATGCGACTAATATCGCGTTTATAAATGCTCGTGATTAACTTTTTAAGATAAAAAAATTCGGGTGCATTGCCTCCTTATAAGAAATAATTTGGACCATTTTTAAGAGTGTTGTACAACCCAATTGAAGAAGTTTTAAATTTTCACCCAGCTGCAGAGTGGCATTTCGTCAACCGCCAATATTTTGTAGCGCCGTGATCAATAAGTTACCAGCTGGATGCACATTTGATCACGTTGTGATACCGCAGAGCCGTCTGCAACTAAGCCGGATCAAACAAAACTTATCGACTTAGAAAGCACTGATGCATTACACAAATACAGTAAGTACTGTTTATTTCGAAACGTTACAAATATCTAAAATATATCGTATGTTTTACACATTGCATGTTTTTCCCCAGAAGACGTAAAAAACAGGTTCCTGATATAAATAATCTTTCCCCAACAAAATTATTAGTTTACTATAGTTTCGTATTTTAACCATATATTCTTGTAATTAAATTATAAATATGTTTTACATACACTTCAAAAGATAATGTAGCTTCTCGTTTGTCTTAACTGTATGAAATATTGGATTTATTTTTTTAATTCAATATATTTATACATTTTGGAAGAAAAAAATTTAAATCTCAATCAAAAAGAGAATAAAGTACCGGTAGTAAAAACGTGTATATTTTGTTTGGCTACAAAAAAAGGTTTTAATAGAATATTGGAATTTGAAATATTAATTAATCACTTTATTTTTATATTCCTAGGAAAAGCTCATTTAAATTGGTTTATTACAAAGATTGAGTGAACAAGACTGCACTAGGATAAAAAAGGATTCGAAGAAGACTCTAATTTTCCATCTCGTTTGCAGAAAACGTATTTCTGAAAATTAAAACATAATGCTTAGTGTAAAAAATAATGTAATTAGCATGTTCCATAGTAATGTTCTGCACATTACTTTGAAACATTAGATCGCTTTTACGCATTTAAGAACATTAAGAACGCATTTATTTATATTAAAAAAAAGGATCAGGTATTATATTAGGTACGGTATATTATATTTGTATTATGAATCAGGATTTTAAAGAGGATGGAAAATAATTGAGTTTGACTTTCCAACATGAGTTTTTGGAAAGCTATGTAAATTGGGCTCATTGTAAACAATATAACAGTTATTTTATGCAAACAAGTGCAAAATTCTACTTCTACTTTCCATTCTCTTTCTTTCCTATTCTCGTTTCACGCGTATTGTAAACACAATTAGTAGTTATTTATGTACAGTAGTCAAAATTTCATTCGTTGGTAACTGTACATAAATATTGTTTCCCCATATCTAGAACCAAATACCATAGAAGAACAGATAAGTAGTAAAGTTTACTATCCGTTTATGTTAGTAAGTAAGTTTAGTCCTCTATGTTTACCCTTTACTATCCGCTCTTCTCTGCCAATACCAGAGAAGAACGTCGTTCATCTCTAATAATACGTAAGAGGGTTGAGGCAGATCTTGTTTAAGGTAGATTAGATTAGATTACCATTTGAAATGGCGACCTACCCAGGTAGGTATTTTAAGCCAAGTATGAATGAGAAATGATTGTGGGATGATTGTGGCGCGATCTTGTAGTCTTGTTACTGACTAAGGCTGACATGTTCCTTAGACAGGACTGTTAATTAATAGCCCAACAGCCGATGGCAACTAAGGGACCTACAGTTTAACGTGGAATCCGAACCACGACCTCTGAATTACGAACTGGTCTAATTATAAGGATGGTATTTGTGGATTAACGCAGTATTCAATAGTGCGGACGTTAATCGACACAAGAGAACACTTCACCCACCGACCATCGCTCACAACTATCCACAATTCGTGACCTCCAAGTAGCTGGATTACAGGATGTCGCCACCATCCCAGTCAATTAGTGGTCAGGTAGTGGTGTACACTACCTTAAATAATCATAAACACACTTACATACTGATTTATGTAGCCATAACGAGATATAAATATAAAAATATATAAAAAATACTGCTTATTACACTTACTATATAAGCTTAGCTGAAGCGTTACTCTATGTCAAAAAAGTAAATATTCCATAAATTGGATAAAAAAAACATGTCCATAGTGCAAAGCTTATTTATCACATGTGTTAGGGCTTCAGGTTTTCTGGTTTTCATCATCCCTAATTTTGTAATAACTATCTTTAAATCTAAATTGTGTTGTAATGAAGATTTTTTTCACACTTAAAACTAATGTTAATCAATAAAGTTGAATATGGGAGTAGTACATGGCAAAGTAAGTAAATACAATGGTTTTAATATTAAATTTTCAACCTGATGTTCAATTTATAACCTAAAAAGTATTTGATCAGGTACAATCACAAATAATTTCTTAACTTCACTATTATTAGATACCAGTATTGCCTAGTAATTTTGAATTTTAAAAGATGAATTAAAAGTTATTTTATTTTTCAAATTAGGTTAGATAGTCTTTTATACCCCAGCTGTGGCTAATGCCACATTGTCTATGATTCTATTATTTAAAATTTTGAGAGAATTATATTCCAATATTTATACTCTAAACTAATATATTTATATTTATAATCTAACTTTAAAAATTTAATATTAATAAATTATTCTAACATTAATACAATAAAATATTTATCTTTACACCCCAGTCATTATTAGGTATTTTATTTAAAAATATTAAAGATTTATGCATATTAAAAAGAAAATAAATCCTAATGTTATTTAGGAAATTTTTCAATCTGTGATATTCAAATGTTTATATTTAATATGTTTCAGAGTGTTGATGGATCTGAGAATGCGAAGGATAAAGGTCTTGATTTTAAGCAGCTAAGTGTAAGTTTATATTTAGAATGGTTTAAAACTCATTTATTCTTAACTTAAAATGCTCTGACAACATAGGCCTACAATGAAAAAAAATTGTTCTGGAAACTAATCATACAATTTTCTGTGTCATATCCGTAGCATTAAAGATGAGATATTAAAAAAAAGGCTATTCAAGCCTATAGAGGAACCCCTCTAATCTGTCACAATCGGGACCGAGACCATGGTCAGAACGAAAAAAGTTAATCTAATATTCATAGCAAACAAAATAAAATAGATCCTGTTTACGCAAAGTTAAAAGCATACCTTCCATGGTGATGGGGCGCATCAAGGAAGTTACCTCCAGGTCACTATTTTTTGTTTTTATTTTTCAGTTTCAATGTTTATTTTATACTGTCCATCAGTAGAAAATGTTTGTATGTTCAATAACGTAATGCTCTAAGCGATGACCCCTCATGAGATATGAGTACTGATGCGGAAGCAAGCAAACTATAATAAACCGAAAACAACGGCTTGACAGATTCCCATCAGTGACAAGCCAACACAGGCTCCAAAGCCTGAGCCTGGTCGGACTAGCCGGAGTGACGGACCATACAGGGTCGAATTAGAGGGGTTCTACCGTAATATTTAAGGCTTTTCGAAGAAATTGTTAAAAAAATTAATTGTGGCTTTGACCTGAGTTCTAACTTATTCAGTAGGCCTATAGTAATGTATACGTACACCAAAATCAATTAGCTGCCACTTATGGTTTAATATCAGTTATTTGTTTTAAATCTTTATGGGTTTTCATTTATGTTCCATTAGTTTTATTTGATATATGATACTTAGCTTAATCATTTGAATATGATTTGATATGTCTATAGGCCCTAAGTAGGTATATTATTATCCTTAAAGCCTATATTTACCAAAGTTCTATGGAAATCTACCCTTTAGGCTAGTCAATAATTATTGTCAATACATTTTTTCCAGGCAAGAGTTGACCACATTTATGTTGATGGTTTAAGCAAGACTAAAGATGATATCATCTCAAAAGCAGTCCATGACTTATTCAAAGTTACTAATTTTGAAGAGGTATGTTTTTTAATAAATTGGTATAAGTGTTAATAAAAAACTAAGAATACGATTTCATCTATTTCATTGTAGATATGCATAGGATTTCCATTGTTCTAATAGGCCCAAAATTTTAATTGGAATGGTTTAAGTTATTTGTAGTCCATAATAAACTATCACTCTCCTATTATTGGGAGTAATGGAGTATTATTTGGTAAAAATCGTTAGTTACTTAAAATTAAAAACTAAAATTAGTAATTTCTGGCTACTAAAAAGTTATGGGTAACATTTTATATAAAATAACGAAAAACGTTCTCACAAGTGTACGCAACACTTGCCTTGGCTCAATGACTGTTATTTCAACAAATAAGAAATACATTTTTAGCTTCAAAGAAAAGTATTAATTATTGTATTGCCATTTTAGCATTCTAAGTTTTTTAGGCTATAATTCCTCAGGAGGCATTTTGCTCATTTTTTCTAGGATGTAATTTAAATTGTGAATTTTTACAATTTTTTACGAAGAGAAACGTTACCTGGATAGCTGAACACAAGTGTGCAAGAGTTGTTTTTGTAGGGACCTTTAAATGGCTCATCTTAGTCTCTCTTATATTATAATGATGCTGTTTACTCACAGCAATATTATTTTTACTAGAATATTTGTGTAAATAGCATGTGAGGGCAAGATGGATTAGTGAGACAATCAAGAACATTCAATGTTGCAACATTCTTTGAGGAAAGCTTCAAAATCTCATTGTGCAAAATGATAATTGGATGGCTATAACAATTGGTATACCGGTAACCAGTATTTAACATACTTTATAATAACTTGTTTTCAAGTTATAAAGTATGTTAAATACTGGTTTTCATTTGCAAATAGTATTAATTTGATAAATATACCAGTCTTGTCTTTATTTCAAAACTGTTCTTTCTTAAAAAATAAACACCGTATAGTTACTGTAATCAAAATGTTTTTCTGTAGATGCTGCAGCATGCTCACGCCACCAAAACGAAACTGGAGAGTCTGGGGTGTTTCCAAAACATAGTGATTCATGTAGATACAAGCTCTGGACCACAAGCCACCCCTGACTACGGTTACGATGTGAGTATTTCTCATCCGTGGTGATGTTTTAATTCAAATTGCTTAGCTTTCAAGTTTATAAATTTCCCAGAAGACTGTGAAATAGTAGCCTATTTTCAAGTACAGCAACTTAGACATTTTTCATAGCACTAATTGGTTATTTTTTATTTTTATCACTTTCCAAAGTATTTTTCAGATATTTAAGAAGCAATTAACAATAATGGAGGCATAGGCCCTATTCATATGTCAGTAAAACTGTAAATGTAGATTTTTTAAAGTTTCCTTAAGCCAGTAAGGTTAAAATTGTAGTATAAAAGCTGCTTCTGATTATATATTTATTATATAGTAGTTTTATTTCGTTGAACTGGAAGAGTACAGCTGAGGCGTGTATGGTTTTTCAGAAAAAGCAAATAGCGATAGTGTACATAGGCCTTCTCCAACAAATTTTCATGTCTCGTTCAACCAGTATAAGGTGATGAAAGTGTCTTTCAGAACTTTTTTATTGTGAAATATTTCCTTGTTAGATAACATTTAAAGTACGGGAGCTAAAACAGCTGGCTGGTGGAATTCACACTCTAGTAGGAACGAACAATGAAGGCCTGGTCGTAGTTGCTGCTAAAGCTCCCAATGTGCTCGGACGGGGGGAACGAATCCAGGGGGAGTTCAGCTACGGAAACAAACAGACGAAAAACCTTAACATAACAATCAGCAAACCTCTCCTCTTATCCAAGTATAATTCAAGGTAAGTGGAAAAATCATTTAATGGTACATTAGGTTAAATGATAAGGATTCAGTGAAAACCATATATAGGCCTACTTTTCCTCGGATAACATAATAGCGAACAGTGGTCCAGCTATAGGAAATAAGGCAAGAAAATTTGTAAAAAATAGCCTAGAAGTCTCATTCTAAAATTAAAGTACAGTCAACTCCCAATTAAGGGAGTAGTGATCAGTTGAATAGCCACACTTATAAATGAACTGTACGGTATTAAATTATTGAAGTATTTAGCATATATTAGGCCTATACTAAAATAGCTCATTTTTTCAGACAAGTTTATGATAACAACTAGGTCAACAAATTTAGTATCTCTCAGATTTAGTTAAAAACTTAAAATTTCAGTAAAAGTAGTTTGCTTTTCAATTATTTCAGCTCCTAATTTACCAAAATTGATTGAATCTATCACCATTTACCAATAAAACCAAATGCTTCCAATCAGTCAAACGAGATACATAACTTAACCTTAATCTGTACTTGTTATTATTCCATAATTTTCCTGTTTTCTCAAACTGTTTTCGTCTGTACCAGCATTGTTTTCATGCCCATCTTTCCAATTAGAAGAAAAGGGACAAAGGGATGAGATAGTACTAGTAGCTTCGATGGCATTGACTAATAACTATTTTTAGGTATTCTGTTACACTTGTACTGTCATGTTGTCTGTACATACTTCAAAGGTTAACGTTGTCACACAACACGACACATATACTTGGTTACTCTCGCTCCTTCAGAAAAGATGTAACAACATCGCAATTAGTGCAGTATCTAAAAATCTAAATTTATTCTATATTTTTTTCCATTCTATGCTCTTTAACTGTAACATCAATTAATGACTCCAGACATAATAATTAATAGGTTTATCAACGATAAATTAAAAGCTACAAGTGTTTTTTATTTACAATGGTTTTCAAACACAATTGTATTTAGGCCTATAATTTGTTGGTAAATGCCATGAAAATATATATAACGTGTGAACTGTTGTGAAATATCTTTTATCTATTGTCTGACTAAAGGTTGTTTACTATAATAGTTTAGTTTTATTGTACAACCCCCGTTTTATCGATATAAATGAAACACAGTCTCTGAGTCAGTGCGCGGGTATTGGTGGTCTTAACTTACAAAGGGGCTCTCTTTTTCAACAAGCTACCGGATTACCTTAAGAAAGAAGATCCGAAACGCTTCAAAAACCAGCTGACAGCGTGGCTCCTGGATAGACCTTTCTACGCAGAGGGGGAGTTCCTGAACCCATAGACTGTAGTACCTCTCAAATAATATTGTAATATTGTATTATAATATTGTATTATACAAACACACACCTAATTTCTGACTCATAACTGTTCTCAAAGAATATGTTAAATAAAGAATTGTCTTGTCTTATTATACACTTAGCGCGGGTATCGCAGGCTTAAAAAACTAATCAACTTTACTTTATACTTTTTTTAATGTAGAGTCTTCTCTGGTAGATATAATATATATGCGCCCTATGATTATGAGCCTAGACCATAGGCCTACAGTTTGATCAAAGTAGCAATATTGGTTACAAAGTATATTATGAATAATAAATTTTACTTTTTAACTGTGATAATCAAATCTTATTTAAATATGTAAATTATTCAATACATTTATTTCAGTATCTCAAGTACCATTTTCGGCCATATTCAAGAATGGCCAATGTCAAAATACAAGATGGGAGAGAATGGTCTAGTGTTGGACTTTACTTTTAACTCATTAAAACATGTGAGTCGGAACCTTTCTGGTATATTAGATCTTAAGTTTAAAAAATATTTACAATCTAAATAAATCAAAATAATGAAAGGAAGCCAAATTTAAGAAGCAAAAACAAATAATCCTACAAGAAAGACAGTGGATTTTTTTTCATATATTTTAACCTTAAATATTTATTCTGAATATAAAAATACATATTGCAGTAGTTACTTACAAAAATATACACTTGGTATTGTCCATCATGATCAACTGAAAAAAGACATTACTTCATGGGTTTCCTCCTGACTGAACTGGTTGAAGAAGAGTTGAATTTTTTTTTTCTTTTTTGTTAATTTACATCCGCAACTAAAACTGTGCATAACCTCTGAGCAACTGTTCGACAGAGCAGGAGAAAATATAGAATTATATTGGATGACAATTATGGTTTAAGTAATTGTTGCTGTACCAAGCTCACACGCACTGGGAGAAATAGTGACGATTTACTAATCCTCTGCGCAAAAAATGTATCCAATCCTCGATAAGCGAAGTCATTAATGTTGATTAACGATTTTTACTGTATCCTTGGGAATTTAAGAAGCACAAATGTAGAAGAGTCTTCCACAATTAAAGTGGTTTATTTTTCATATATCCATTATTAATTGCTTAGAATCATTTAAAGTTTGCTGAGTATACAAAGAACCATCCACTGTAACAACAACAACATGTATCCACTGTAAAAATCATTATCTTTTTCTCTCCTTGGTAGTTGAAGTAAGAGCAAATTTTACTACTTAATATTTGAAACTAGAATGTCAATACACCTCCAGATAGGTGTTAAAATCTGCAAGAAAGAAGGAAAAAGGAGTATAATTTCTATATATTTGTATTAGGTATACATATTTCCTTTCATACTCATAACCCTTCCAATACTGTTACAGCTTAAACACAGCTTCCAGTGGGAAGGAAATATACGTGAACTGACTATAGGAACCCGTTATGCTGCCTTTGAAGTTAGAGAAAATTCCGGCCACTCCTTAAAATCCTCGATCAGACACATTCTCACATTCGACACGAGACGATCCTTTGTGTTCCCCTCATCCGGACTGCTGGCAAAATTAACTACAGAATTTGCCGGAGTGGGTGGGAATGTTGGATTTTTGAAAAACGATGGGTTGTTTCAAGTTGACATCCCTTTGATGGCTGATATTGTAAGTAAATCTTTCATTTTCTGAGACATGACATTGTATACTATTTCTTCACCATTATCATTAAGTTATTTTATATGTTTTTGACTTTTGTTGTATAAAAAAGTGTATATGGGAAATATAACCAACCAAATAAATACAATTAAAAGAATTTGTCTTTTAGGTACTTCAAGGTTCTCTTGGAGGTGGGTACATGGTTCCTATGGATTCCAGTAAAAAGGGTATCGTTATTTGCGATAACTTCTTCCTAGGAGGTCCTGTTACATTCAGAGGATTCGAGTTTAGAGGGGTTGGACCAAACAGTGATGGCAGTTTCCTAGGAGCTAAGGTGAGATAAACTGAGTTACTGATAAATTGAGATAAAGTTGAACTATGGAGCAGGCCTATAATTTTTAGTCTGGTGGATTTATTATGTACAGATTGGCTGTTATTGGAATTTTAAGCAACAAATTTATTTTTAACAATCAATTTTATAGGATCTAAAAATGATCAAAGTCACAGTGGGTAGCTATAATCCTTACCCTAGTTGAGAAATGTCTTATGTTTTGTAGCATGTAACGTTTCAGTGTCCTTCATTGTTCATTATCTCCCCAGTACGATAGCCAAAATTAAATAGAAAGGGTTTCTAGGCCTCTTAACTGCATGTATTGCTCATATTAACCTTTAACACTTATAACGAAACATAGTTTTTAAAACGCTAAGAGAAACATAAGGTCAATTTGACCGTTACTGTGTTTTATTGGTGTTTAGTGTGTTTATTAATGTTTTATGGATCACTTGGCAATCACATGAGTAATAAATGATGTTTTACAACATTTTAAGACAAATCATATTTATTACGCAAAAATCATGTGACAGAAAAAAATGAAACTCCACGCTCCAAGACGACCAGCTCTGGCCTCGGGAAAAAATCTGTATAGGATTGTTGCCCAAGGCCAGAGCTGGTGGTCTCATGGCGGGTAATATAGCTGTTATATTATTTCTAGCAGGTGTTCTTTTGTTTGTTGCGTTTTACCACAGCCTTTTACCGATTATACAAGGTATATTTGACCGACGATTGCCAGCCGGTAAGCGAAACACGCGGTAAATCTGACCGACCGTACTCACACAATTTGTGTAATACGTACGACAACGTCGCGCCAACTAGTTGAAAATGACCAAATATTACAGAGAGGGATTTGGGGGAAGGTACTGTGGGTGACAGCTGTCAAGGTCAAGCAGTTTAGCCACAATTACGTAATAAAATTACCGATCGGTCAATTTGACCGATGTTTTGTTTTAAGTGTTAATCAAATTATAATTTTTATTATTTAAAACTTTTAGGAGGTTTATTCCATTTTGTAATAAAGTTAATGTATCCCTTTTTTGTCATAGATGTACTGGTCTGCTGGGCTTAGCCTTTTCACTCCTCTTCCCTTCAGACCAAGTGTCGGCGGATTTGGCGAATATTTCCGAACGCAAGTCTTTGCCAACGTAGGAAACATTGGTAATTTCAGTTTAGGTAAGATGTTGTTTTAAGTTTAAATCTTGTAAATTTATAACCGCCTTGTATTTAATGTTAACTGACCTGTCTGGAGTTCATTGCTGTATGGCTCTGTTAATCTGAATCAGTTGATGCCGAGGTTGATTCAGATAATCAAAAATTCACATGATTTTTGGATGATTGATTCGATAATACATTTAAAATCATTAAAAGAAAAAATATGATCTATGACTGCATTAATAATAATAACAAAGACACTACCACACCATATTGTCTTCACAATGCCTTTGCTCTGCCCCACTATTCCACCACATCATTCTTCAGCTATGCATGCATCATTGTATACCTACAAGCGCGCTTAAAGATTTTATTCGGATTATTGAGGTGTGAATAATCAAGAGTTCCACTGTATTTTTCTTATAACGCTCCTACATTTAAGGGTTATGACTGTTAAATTTGTTTTACTTTTATTCTTTATTGTAATTTTATCAATTCAAATCTAGTTTATGGTTGACTCTTGTCAGACTATGTCTGGTCGTCTTAAGTTGGTGTATGGGTGGTCAGCTAGCCTTGACTAACGATTTTAGCATTACTTTGCTGACTTTTGTGTATGCCTGTATCACCCCACAGGCTGCAGGTTCTTTATTAAGGCATTTACAATGTTCATACTGTTGGGGTATTTATGTAGTAAATAAATAATTGTTAACCATTGGTCATTTAAAAAACGACTATACTGAGCTATTTTTCATGATTTTAAATCCTTTTAGAAGTATAAACTATTGCCCAGTTAACGAGTGGTAATTTAAGTGTACGTTATTTCGTTACATAACATGAATCACTTATTGTTTTTCCTTCTGAAAAATGGCAAGGAATATAAAATGGGTGGTTAGTGATCTGATATGTGGGGGATGGTGGGGGCATGTGGAATTGATGTGTTAGAAAATAGAATTGTTTTGAATGATAGTGGAAGTGAAAGTGAGGATTAATATAGCAATAATGAGCAATTACAAGAGTACAGTTCAGATTTCAATGAAGAACCACAAAATGAAAGTGAAAAACTACCGACTTGGAACTAGATTATGGAGCGTTGAGCATTTTAGAAAAACAAGTATTATAAAAAGTCATAAATAAATTATTTTTAAATTTATATAATAGGAAATAAAGTTTGCATCCAAATATATGTACCTTCATACTATCAAAAACTATTTTTATTCACCCTTGCTTTACATAAAGTGTAACTTTGAAAAATGTTTACAAAGATTTTCAGACAAAATATTAATAAATAAATAATATAAAGATTTCAAATCTGTGTCATTTTAAAGAAAATTTATTCTAGTATCAGAAAAACATTCTGTACTTAGGATGATTTAATAATTAAATATACTTATTTTACTAAAACATTACAAATTACCTTTTTTTATGGCCCTGTCAGTGCAGCAGACAACACTGTTCTTTGGTCGTGAATGGGTTAAAATATGTATTTCATATTTTTCTCCAAAACATTTAGTTTCGTTTTCTTCACAAAAGCCCTACCATAAAAGTAATTTTAACATATGAAGTCAACAACCGTGAGATCATTGTAATACTGTCACAAATTCAATATATGAGCTGATTTGCGCTCTACAATTATCTTTATTTTTATCTCCTCAGGTGACAGCTCAAGTCTGCTGAATAACATGAGGTTCGCTTATGGCATCGGCCTGGCGTTGAGACTCGCTCACTTCGCTCGGGTGGAGATCAACTACTGCTTCCCCACCTGGATGCAAGAAGGCGATCGAGCGGTCCACGGGATTCAGTTAGGGATAGGAACGTCTTTCTAAGTTCCGGAACATTGTAGAAGTTAAATTATTTATTTTAGTGTTAAAACTGCTTTATCGACGTACAAAATCTGTGAATCTGGTCTATTTTAGTTAATGTCACTGCCATGTTTTATATTTTCAGTATTTATTTAACTTTTGGTGATTATTTATTGATATTATAAATTACAAATTTTTAACGTATTGGATGATTGGTTATTAATTTGATTACTTTTAATGAAACATTTCATTAATACATAATTTAATCGAAACCCTTGTGCTGATGAGACTGCATCCTGTTACCTTTCCAAAATAGATGGAAACAACAATCCTGTGTAACAATAATGAGTGGCAGAGTATTTATTGTTAATAAATTAACTGTTATGTTTATATCCGGATGATTTATTTTCCTTGGTAGTCATTCTGTATGTTTTTTAACTCCCTTGTACTATGGTTAGGGAACACTTGTAATCTGTTAAATGACTAGTATATTTAAAAATGTTTAAAGTAATTCAACACTTTATCCATTAACCCTTTTAGTCCTATGAATTTATCATGTTATTCGTGTTGATGAACAATTACTAAACACCAAACAAACATTAAATGTCTCACCCCCCCTTTAACTATAATGAAATTGTAAAGGACCCCCGTTGCAGCAGACATTCGTACTCACCGAATTCGAATTTCCAAATCAATAATGTAATAAATAACAAAAATATTTGACAAGTTTTATCAATATCTATCTGTCAATAAATATGAGAATTATTTGCCTATTCTCTGTAAGATTAACATGGGAAAGAGTATGCAGGGTTGCTGCTGTGAGGAACACTGAAAGTAGGTGTTTCTAGTGTAAACAATTTTTATTTTGACCATTTATACCAAGTTTTATAAACATCTGTCCATAAATAAAAGAGTTTGCCAAATCTCTAAATGATTAACATGGGAAAAGAGTATGCAGGTTAGCTGCCATGATAAACACCTAAACTATAACTAAGCATTATGATTTGAAGCATAAGATCCAAAAATTTAGATTGATAAGTGAAATATTAATTTTTCCTTTTCCTCCATTAGATTAACATTGTAGCCCAATAATATAACGTTCTTTGTTCAAATATTTTAATATCTCGGTAACCGTTAAGACATTAAGGAACTAAATCTTGTAGTTCATTAAGCTGATTCTAATGGTAAAAGATGGAATTTAAAGAAATTTTAAATTACATATGAAAAACGCAAAAACCCCAATTTTTTTGTAAAACCCCCCTAAAATACCCGTTCTGGTTGACTGATATGTCTGGATAACTTACTCGTCTGAGTAAATGTAGGAATACACGTCTCTACCAAGTTTGGTCTCGATCGGACCATTTTTACGAGAGTTATCGTGTTCACAGTCACATATTTAATCATAAATTTTTTCACGACTATTGTTTTTGGCCTCTGGGCATATCAAAACCAAAAATAACATGGTACCAGGCTTAAGTCTTGCCATTAGACCTATTGTAATAGCTTCTTCCCTCTAGGGGAATTGCTAAAAAGCAAATCAGGTGCATTCACTGCATTCCCAATTAAGCCTTGGGTGTGTCACCCAAGCCAGTCACCATTTATTTTAATGGTGACAAATGTATGGTACAGATGTAGGCCCCACCTCTGTAATATTGGGAAAAAGCCATGGTTGCTTTGTGGTGTGATCAGGAAATAATATAATTGCCTAAAATACATTGAAATGCCAATTATTTAAGGTGAAATGAAACCCTTTGGAAATCATTCGGAAAATACACTAGTCAAAAAGTCAGAAGAAATTGGAATGGGAAAGATTTGTGACATTCTTAGGACTGTTCTATTATTAATGTCCAGGTTGAAAAAGTTTAGCTTGTCACAACAAATCTGCAAATGAAAAAACATCATATTTGTGTTATCACATTTATTTTACAATATAAAACTATCAATGTACAAAAGTGAGTATAACAATAATAGTCAATAAAAAACTGTACAAAATTAATATATATCACAACTTGGCTTTGAGAGGATCTACGGAAATGCTTAAAATGTTTCCATTCAATCAGACAAAATCTACAAATAATAAGCATAGTAAGTAAGTAATAGTATAAACAATCTATTATTTAATAGAATTGTTGAATTAATACGAGGTTATTGAACATTAAATTTTATAAAAATCAACAATTGCTCCAGTTTTTGTGAATTTAATAGTAATGAAAATGATATCTTAACATAAAAAAACATTAATTTAAATTCTAGCAAAAATTAAGAGTTTATTTATATACTGATTTGATCTTTGTAAGTTTTTGTTTGACATACATAAAAACAAAAGCCTTTAAATAAAATTGTTACAACTTAAAATGAAAACTGGGATAGAATAACTCAGTTTACTGCTACATGATCCAGTATACAATTTCAGGATGCTACAATGGCATTTCAGCTTCTAATCCGAAAGATTGTTTCCAAAAAGGATCGAGAACTTTAAAATGAATTCTTAGAAGATTCTAAACTGATTATTTTCAATTAATTAAGATCACTCGAAAAGTCGGGAAGTTTTAACATTTTTTCTACTCTGATATTCGCTTCCTCCCTCCTAACCTAATCGCTTTACATTTCATGAAAAGAAAAAGCAAAAATTTACAAGCACATTTACAAGATCGCTCCCAAATCCTGATCATCACGGCTGCTCATGGCTGCCGCGACACTGGCACAGACTGCTTCATCACGGCGCTGACCTTATGTCGTGGGAGCGCCACAGTTGGCTTCATCCGCTCCGTCTGAACAGTCGTGGACATTGTCGCAGATCTGGTTCAGAGTGATGCAGCGGCCGTCGACACATCGCAACTCTCCACTCGGGCATGGCGACGTGTGTGAACTGACAGCCAGGACTGGCAACACGATCACACTCAATGTTATTGGTATTGTTAACATCATGAATCATAATGTGTCCCATAGCCATTATTGAGCGAAATTATTTAAATTTTTTTTAAATGGGTAATGGGTCAGTTGGTGACAGACAGGCAGGTGTGATTTTATTTTTCCCGTACTCCCTATTAGCTCTGACGTAGTGACATCATTATTCTTTAAACGGTCAAAAGCCCATAACTCATGAATTATTAGTTCTAGAGATATACAGCGATAGTCTCATATTATTTGGGACCTTAATACCTATAAACATTGAAAGTTGGGGGAAAGGATTTTTAGAAATTTGTGTTCATCATTTTTTTTAAGGGTTATTAATGGTAAACTATCTTTAAAATAAAAAATTCAAGAAAATGAAAAAATGGTCTCGAGATATAGCCAAGGTGTACCAATTGTGTACCAAATTTCATAAAAATCTGACAATCAGTGTGGTCTGGGGGTTTGTACACGGTCAGACGGATATCAATCTTAAAAGCACTTTTTTGGATTCATGAATTCTCTAAACGGATATATCCACTCTTTTTTTGACAAAAACAATTTTTTTCCGTAAACTATGTATAAGGGAGAAAGTAAAAGGGCTGTAGCTGCAAAAAGAAAGCAATTTTAAGAATGGATCGAATAATATAGGAATTTAACCCCAAATTAATCTAGATCCAAGTTAGAATACCAATTCACCTTTGGTGGAAAAAGGCTAACCCAAACTCCTAGCTCTCTGGTCCGGAGTAGTCTTAGGGAAAATAACACACTCTATGCCAATTCCTAATTTTACTCCTACTGAAAAAAATAAATAACTAAAAATATGAGCAAACATTATTATGTTTAGAGTCAATATGATTGGGTTACCTTCTCTTTACTTTCAGTTTGTAAGTATACTATATTAGTAAGTATAATCAGTTTATTTTACCCTCAGTCATCTGGCAGTTGAACTCATCTGACCCGTCTGAACAATCTCGTCTTCTGTCACATTTCCAATCTAATGGAATACATTTAAAATCTGCAGCACACCTGTAAATAGTACGACAGTTTGAACCACATGTTACAACCATGACTTTAATTTTGTTATATTTTCTATAGAAGTGTAACTATGAAACTAATATCAACATCAGATCAAGTTTGGTGATCAATTGCATCCTTTTGAAATTATTTTTAGATGTGCTCAATACGAGGTTTTTAAAGGTACGTTACATTTTGTTGAAGTCAGTAGTAGTTTGTCCCATTCCACAATGAGCAATGTCAAGTAACGACATACTTTGGCAACAACTATGATCAATGTCAGCTCTGTAGCCAACCTGTTCTGTGCTGTGTGTTTCAAAACATTAAAGATTATTGTAGTTACTGTGCTCATTGTCTTATTTGCGTGAAATACTTACTAAAACAATACATGTAGCTCTTAAATATTTTTTTATTGTTGGGAGCCTCTAATCAGTATAAATAACCAACTATAAAGTTCATTGCTGTAGAGATGATGAAGATTGCAATCCCATAAGTTACCACATCAGGCAATATTACCTGAATTCATCCTGTGTGCACTTTGTACAGTTGGCCTCATCTTCTCCCAGCGGACAGTCTCTGTTGCCATCACATGCCCAGCGCCACGGGATACAAGTGCCATCAGAGCATCGGAACTCATTCTTGAGGCATTCGTCTCCTGCAATAGTGCTCGACAGAGAAATAGGGAAGACACTGCACTAGATTGAATCTCCAAATAAATTGAGATGTCTGCATGGTTTATAATTAATCTAATATAAATGTATTTTTATAGGATATCTTAATGCTAAGGCCAATTACCTATTTAAGGTGGCAGTCATAGCTGGTTAGAGCAGAGGCCTACCATCCAAAAGACCCAGGTTCAATTCCCAGTAATTTTTATTTATTTATTTATTTATTTACAATCATCTGTTTTCGCCCTTACATGCAAATAAAATTGCTTGGGCATTAGATTTGTCAATTGATACAATAATACATTTCCTTAAGCTAAGAGATACATAACTGCTCTAACTGAAGATGAAAAAAGGCAGTTCAAGTCTGTTACCGTCTATTTGTGTACTCGGAGCCATTCAATCTGTATTCAAGTACTCATTGAGGCTGTAACAACACTTCCGAAGAAGGTACTCAGCAGCTAGCTTTTTGAACTTGCTGAGACAGGGCCGATCCTTAATGTGAGTGCAATTATTGTAAATTTTTAAACAGAAATATGATGGTGAGTTTTCGAAGAAAGTTATTTTGTGGATAGGGTATTGCAAAACTCTAATGATACATAAGAAATTTTATTTCTTAGTCTGCTTCGGTGGGCACGTTAAGCCGTTGGTTCCAGTTACATAAGTAGTCATTGGGTCACATAAGAGGCACTAGTGCGACCTGAAAGCTCTTACACTAGCCCTTGGCCAGAAGGTTATTTTGAAACTTACTTACTCTTTTTTACCTATGTAAGGATAACCAATTAACATATCTTACATGCAAGTGGTCGTTGTTTACATTATTGTGAAAGTTTACTAGGATCTCCTCGACAGATTAATGAATTTTAAGGGTTTTAAATTTTTACGTTCTTTACCCTGCTCTAAGATTGCTTAAACACGATTAACGTTTTTATGTGTTCAACTATATCACAGTCATTTTGTGTTTCCCACATCACAAATTTAACTCTAAATCTCAAAAAGAAATATCACTTTACTTCAAGTATTTACTTTTTTCTAATAAATAACAGAGGGATCAAGTTAAAAAATGCATATGTAAATGTATTTTAATGAGTGATATGTTAATGTGTGTTTTTATCATTATATTATCATACATATTATTTAGGTATTATATCTTATGTATTCCGATGGGAAAAACATTAGATTACTGCTTTTACATCTACATCTAATTATACAAAAGTAGCTGTTAACTGCCAGCCAGTTCATTAAACAAAATGTTTACGTAAGCTGTCATACAATCTTTTGACTGGTTCAAAGTTTTGAGGCTTATCGATAAAGGAAATTGAGACAAACTTATATAATTGACTTTAAAACTTTCTCCATGACAAATTAATTTTTCTTTGATCACATTCAATGAACGAGAAAAAAGCCCATGGGTGAAAATACGGAATAGGACGTCTACCAAAGAGAATCTAACCTGATCTGCTTTACCATACACTATTTCCTTTTCTGAAATAGCCCACATCCTACAGTAAAAGGATTATTTTTTTAAATGAATTACAAAGAAACTGAGCTAGCAATACATAGAGATGAAACCCCCAATCCAGCAGTTCTTCCCATTTCAGAAACATCAATAAAATGCATGATATCCACTGGTTGAGCAATCAATGTAGGCTCTGCATATTTCCATCCACTTTTTACACAAAACTTTTTACCCTAGCAACAAATGTTTGAAAAAAAGTTTACCTTGGAAACGGCAATTTAAAGTTAAAATGTTTGTCTTGATAAGGTGGTTTAAATTTGAAAGATATTTTTCTTTGAGTCATTAATTCAGCCAAAGTTACGTTTGCGTCATGCAACATTCAAATTTCCAACTCCACATTGTACAATATTACCTTTGGCTAAGTTAATGCACTCTTCCTGGTTGTCGGAGTCTGGGTAACTGTCGCAGTTGAACACCTGGGATAGATCCAACGAGTCCAGGATGAAGTCCCGGCACTCCTCCTCCACAGCTAGAATTACACTCAAGTATGAACTGGTAATATCATAATCTTTTTACTATAATTTACCTCTGGTAATATGTACCTTGTACCTAGATAGTGTTTGTGTAGCTGCATGAAGATGATGGACGGTTTGTGGTATATTTTACTTCCACATTGGGGGAGGTACAAAAGCAGTTTTCATTTCTTACAAATGCGTGCGGTCTGTCTATGTCCACTATGTAGTTATTCTATGTTTTAACTCTAACAGGCTCTGTATAATAACATCCATATTCAAACTAAAGTTTTTTTTTATTTTCAAACTTTTATAATGGTACCGATACTGCCTTAACAGGGGAGAAACTTCAGGTAATTTTATCATCCAAAAGCAGTAAGATCTAGATTAACTTTCAACAATGAAATACAGTAAAACCTTACAAATTGATCAATTTGAGACTCAAAAATTGTCCCGAATCGTTAATTAAGTACTTGTAGTTATTTGCTACTATAGATCAAATATAAGCACTAATAACAATCTTTAACCCTTTATGAAGTGTGAATGTCATATGACGTCCAATTTGGATTTGCTCTGAAAGAAATATTGTAGAAATTATAAAAAAATGACTATAAAAAATAATAAAAACCAAAATAGAAAAATTGTTTATTTAATTCAAATAAGCATTACAAATCACAAAAAACTTTTTTATTTTAATTACTGTATTAAAATAAGTTTTTTTAAATTTCAGTAAGGACATTAAATGATGTATTTGTTAAATTGTTTACTGTACTTTGAGTACACTCTTGAAAGGGTTCATAACTACAAATATCATCAATGTTAAGTAAATTACATTGTTTTAATGGCAAATATCTTAATATATAAAATTTAAAGCCCTCACTCACTCACTCATCACTAATTCTCCCACTTCCCGATTACCTAGGAGGCTGAAATTTGGTAAACTGGTTCTTTAGGCCTAAAATAGGAAAGTCTAATAGTTTTTGTAACGATATTTCCAAAAATCTCTACTCTATACACCTTCAAATTTCCCATGTTAATCTTATGGAGAAATAATTTTGTTTTGGTTTCTAACATATGTGAAAACATATGATACCTTTTAGGATATAAACAGGAGCTGTTTTTATTTGAACCATTGAGCAAGCCAAAGAAGTAAGCATAAAATAGTAAGTACTCAATGGTATTTAACTACTGTATACATATAATATTTCTCAGAGGGAATTTTTGTGATTATTTTTTATGATTAAAAATCAAATGTTTATTATTATCGGTACGAAGTTCGCCGGGTCAGCTAGTAATAGTATGAAATTAAATTAGTAGACTATTAAAAATAATTTAATTATATGCTGTAGTCCCAAAAATGTCACTCATTAAAATTACAATTTATTTAATTTATTCATTATAATTAAGCAGCTTAATATGTGGTAATTTAACCATAATAAGGCCATAGCTATTTACGTGACATTGAAAAGACTCAACATAGACAATGAGCTTTTGGTTATAGACTCTGTAACATGTTTTTTTATGGCTTGCTTCTAAAAAAGTTTTGGAAACCTCATCAATGTGAGTTTAAATTATTTGAAGCTGTATACATGCTTTGCTCCACACTGCATTGTCAATGGCTACTCTTACAATAAATCATGATCTACCTCTGCATGCCTTTCTACACGGAGGCAGAATGCTGTGGCCCACGCTTCGACATTCCGGTTCCAAGAGGGAACAAAGGAACTGACGTATACGGGCACTGCATCCAGTGCTGGTGATCATCTCGAAGTATGGCATCACTGTGTCCAGGTCCAGGGCAGTAGAGACTCCAGGAATGACCGGAGCAGCTGTCAGATCCCACGGGAGCACTCCGCGGCAAAGGGACAATCGTGGGGAAGAACACACACCTGCGGAGCGAGCCACTTGTAGCATTACGGAAATAATATGAACAACTTATGGGAATGTCACTATGAAGGCAATAACGCACTAGCAATATCCGAAAAGTTTAAAAGATTAAGATTACAGTTTTCCCCTTTACGGCATCACATTTAAAATAAAGTAATCCGCTTCATTTGATTTTAGTTTATTGTAGACTTATTATAAATTTCAAAATGGATCAACTGGAAGTGGAGGATTTGACAAATTAATTGTTGTCCTCATGATTTTCCTATCTTTGAGGTTATTCATGTGTTGCCAATTTATTCATAGACATATCAATTTTAGACGATTTTTAACAAACAGGTGCAACCTTAGCTAAGGTATGTTTGTTGGTTAAATTGTGTGAAAAGGTGCAACTTATGACTAGGTTTTAGTTATTGGAAAGATTTGACATTGGTATTTTGTATTTTCAGTGATGTAGTTGTGGATATGGAAGGTTGGCAGTTTTTTTGTGTGCTTGTCTTGAAAAAACAATGTATCTGCTACGAAAAATCTGAAAGTTAACCGAAATTAGAATTTGTTTAGATTATAAAATTACTTTACTAAGTTGTAAATCATATTTAGGACCAGTTACATAGCCTTTTCTTCAGAGTTTTACGGTTACATGTCTTAAGGGTGTTAGGTAGTATGTTTTCAAAAGACTTCCATCACTGATGGATGGCTTTTGGTGTGTTGGCAACACTAGATTTTTACCCTTCCTGCCTTGTATTATGATTATGTAAATCACTCACTGAAGGTAGCCCCTCCTTGAGACTAGTTTAATTTATATATAGACATTCAGTGAGGATCTCAAGTTGGGTGAAAGATTCTCAACAGGATTCATACAGTTGGAGATCAGCAATTATCCATAGGGCTTTCTATATACCTTCTAAGACACACCAACCAAGACCATCCACTTTAAACAGAATGTTTTGAGTACTACCAGAAACTGGAAACCTATTTCAAGGGATCTAATCGGCAGGGCTAAGACATTTTAGAGATGACAAAAAGCCCTGTCATATGATATGGTCATATCATGAGGTATATTCAATGTAATTGAGGAGGAAAATGAAATTTAAAAACTACAGAGAGACACAAATTTAAAATCTGTTATAAAATTGTGTAAAAAACTTGTTTTTAAGATTGAAAAAACTAATGACAGAATTTTGATTGCTCTTTGATCATGTAATTCAAAATACTAGCCTCCACGTAGCATGGCATTATAAGCTCTTCTCATTTTCAAATTTATATCTCAAACAATAGTTCAGCTTTAAGGCAACTTTTGAACTTTCACTGCTCAAGCATACCCAGCTTCATTCAAAACTAAACAGTTTTAATGATCCGAAATACATAAACTATTTTAAACTTAGTAAAACAAACTCTGAATGTCCATGAAGAAGATACTTACATTTTGTTACTATTAATTTGTATGCCAAATTACAATACAGATTTTAAATTAATTAAAATCAGATATAAATTAAAATTATTAGAGAAAAATAAATGAAAAGTTTACTGAAATCAGGCAACTTTTGAACTTTCATTTTTTCATGGTTATAAGTAGTTTTGGAACAGCTGACAGCAGTAAATATGAATGATGGTCAATATTTACATTTAGCAGACAGCATAATAATGTCAACCTCAGAATCATAATCTACATATTGGAAACAGGTTAAATTTTAATCAAAATTAATATTTAATTATGTCGTTGGGCTAAATTAATTTGACAATGAATGATGTAGAAAATTTAGAACACCCTGACAACACTTATCAAGAATATGTACCAGCAGAAGAAAAAGAACAGATAAAGACAAATACAAGAAGATTCCCATGGAGTATACTACTGTTGTGTTTGTTAAGACTTGCTGAAAGTGGAATTCTGTATAGCTATGAAAACTCTGAGTATTTAGTGTGGGTTGATAGCACCAGAAGTGGAAATTATTACATCAAAGATTCACAGCCCTCATTTGCTAGGTCCATTTACAGTTGGTTGATGCCTGTCTTGTCCATGACGGTTACTTCAGGGACTCTGTACACAGTGTTCTCCGCCTTTTACACATCAGGGTTGCTAGCGGCAGTATTATACAACTATTTTGTCTTTAGTAAGATGGAAACTTCTGAAAATTTCGTCTCGAAGTTCAGTGATTATCAACAAAAGCATTTGAATATAATTTATTCGATTCTATTGGGTTTATGTTTCACAGGAATGGATATTATTTCTCAAATTCCTAATGCCTTCAGAACAGCTTATTTACTTTTGGTTCATGTCAGTTTTGAAGATGCAACTTCATTCCTATTAATGTTTACTATTTTACATGGTTTACAACTAATACTGTTGTTCAAAGCAATTAAGTTTCAAAAAAAATGTTTTAGATAGTAAATTATACTGATTAAAACGCACGATCTAAATTTATTCCTTAACAATTTTGTCTTTTAAATCTCTATTTTACAACGATAACATTATTTTATAAAGCCCAAACTATTAATATTGTACTGTAATTGAAAGTTCCTACATGCAAAACTTTTTAAATGTTTGTGTTTTAACAAATCGGTAACACCACTTCACACCCCAAATGCATTTGAATTTCACACCTTTCATTTTACCTTGAACATTATGTTACTTCACATTATGATCAGAACAAAAGCATTTAACATTCAAAATAAAAGTTTTAAGAACAATTACCAACATACTATAAATTTACACAGTATAAACAAATTTTAAAACTATACATATTATATGAGATACATTTTACTGCTTTATATTCGAAAATTAATTCATAATATAAGCCTCTTCTGAAAAGATGATCAATTATTAATTTTTTAACATTTTACATTATGATTAAGCCTGGGTGATTTTTAATAAATTTATTCATCAGAGAAATGATTTGTCAACTTGTGGATCAAGTATAATTTTATTCCTTATAATAAAATTCTTCTTTTTGAAAAATTCAAGTTTGTGGTTGGCATTTTTTATGTAGCTGTCTACTTGTTTGTATGATGTTTTGTTTACTCTGAAGCATTGTTTTCAAAGAATGTAAAAAATATACTGATCTATTTATATTCGAGTTTCATATTCTTCACATCTCACCAACAATATAAAAACTTTTAATACATTAATTTTAATTGCTTTAGTAGAAATTGTTCTGGAAAACATAAATCAAACATAAGAGAAAAATAACCTATCAAGTAGATTGTTATCGAAAGATAAATTTAAGTAAGGTTTCTGGTTTGAGATGTATTTTATCATCAGGCTTCTGGTGAAGATTTCAATGTGCAAGATTCAAGATTCAGTATGAACACTACATACTCTCTGTTTCGTTTAGTTGTCTCTCGCCCTCAGCTGGGGTGATGCTGACCATGTGGACCGTGGGGTTGGACGATGGGAGGGTTGGCGACACTCGGGGAGCAACGGTGTTCACCTCCTTGGTGGGCGAAACCTGAACAAGTACCAAAATTCATCGAACTGCAAAACCCTTTGGATATAAAGTGGTTTCTTGCTTTTTAACCCTAGATTAGTAACCCGTCATCTCAGAGATGAGGCAATATATATTTTTGAATTTGGTGCTCAAACCAAATTTGTTTTTCCTCTCCGGCAATGTCAACTCAGTTGTCCTCCCGCTGGACACGTTGGTGGTGGGAGTAGACAATTCTTGAAGTAGTTTGTGTACAGTTGTGGCAAATAGTCAGGTTGACAAAGCGTTTCCATTGCCAAACGCCGTATGTCATCACAATTCTGCAGCCGACCAAGGCCAATGGTGCAAAGAATGTGTAAACTGACTTAACTACATAAAAAGTGATCGTATTACATTGATTTTATTAACTGTAAGTAATTAAATATGGTCTATATACAAAAAAAGTTTTTACATATTTTTTCAAAAAGTCTCATTGACGAAGCGTTACCATTTAGGTAACTTTTTGTAGTGTTACCAAAGTAGGTTTAAAGAGATTATAGTAGACATTCTACAACTTTTAAGGTAATTTAGCTAACTACTCGGCCGCTGGTGTAGTTTGATCGAATTACCAGTGCATCACAATTATACAGTATTCATATCATTTTTCCAAACTATTAAAAGAACAAAATACTTCATTACAGAGTTAGATGTTAGATACTGTAGGATTAGGAGGACCCGGCAAAACCAGGTAGACACATCTTCCTTCAGTGCATTGTTCAACCACTGGAAACAAGTGATTCATAAGGATGCAAAAAGACAACACAGCGGACATGAACAGTCAACAAAATTCTCAGAGAAGTAAAAAGAACCTCCGAACATTTGTTCGGAAGTTCCGGATCTGGACTCTGACCTTACAACACTCTAAAAGGATTCGTACTCCAACTCAACATCCCCGAATCTAACTAACAAGGAAAGGACTTGTCCCAGGGAACCCTCAATGTTTTATTTTTAGGCTACACACTCTAGGATAATTACCCTCCTTGCCCAGCAAGCTCTGTTAGCATGCCAAGTAAGTATTCTTCCTTAGGGCACCCCTCTCAGGCGATCAGTAAGGAGATACATTATGGTCAAAAAGTTAAGTCTCAGTCACTACCAAGCTCCCAGGACAGACCAAGGTAATAGAAAAGCCTATCTATTGGATATCCAAGGGACCATCCAATAATGTGTTTAAAAAAGTACTTAAGTTTTGATCTCTCACCTAGGAAAGCCAGTCAGAGAGCTGACTGTAGCACACATATTCACCTGATATTCCCCATACTTGTTGCCATTAGGTATTTTCTTGTTGAGCAGTCCTCCTGGAGTGATGATGAACCTTCCAGTGGTCCTTGGAGGCCCAACAGACTGTGACGTTACCATCCTCTGAGTCTTGTCAAAACTGGAAAGCAATTTGTCCACAAAGTTTTTGTCCCCTGCATGAATTCCACTTGTCCTGAGGGTGGTTGAAATCTGCACGTAAGGTTTATTTGTGATCAGCCGTCGGTTGCTTAAAGTTGCAGGTTTTGATTCCGAAGTGTCAAAATCATCTTCCTCTTCTACATGTTCACTTCCACTTTCACCGATTTCGATGTCAGTCTCAGGGACAACTTGGAATATCTCTTGACCTTCAATCTCAACAGTTTCATTTTGACCTGTAATCAATAACGATAGAGTCAGGGAATAATTTTGAAGTAATCTTATTATAAACTGTAATAATAAATGAGTAATTTTATATAGATGTTTTTTTTAGAATCTGGAGTATTAGGAGGATCCTGCAGCAAAGCAGGCGAGGCAAGCTTTCTGCAAAGGTTTGTACAGGCGCAGGAAAGGAGGTGTTCATAAGGATGGGAAAGGTCACACTGGACACTGTACAGTCTGCTTAAATCCCAAATTCCCAAAGATGTTATAAGTATCATCAAACCAATCCAGATGTTGACTTGTGCCACACTATACCTTGAGAGAGTTATCCCTCCGAATGTACAACCACCCAATCTATTGGTAAAAGAAAAGGTCTACCCTAGTGAGCACTCACTCTCAATATTTCATTTGAGCACACACACCCTAGGACTCATATACCAACTTAACAGCTTTGAAGTTCCCCAAGAACAAGGTCGCGGGTCTACCCTTGGGAGCCCTCAACTTCATGCAACATTTCTATAAATAACACTTGCTCTTTTGTGTCTTCTTCATTATATGAATGGGTTATAAGAGTTTTGAGTCGTTTCAAATAATGTTTTTCACTGTTTCAGACAAGTATTAAACCCATATACCACTAAAAAGCTTTTTACACAGATGTCTTAAACGTCCTGGATGTTTTGTATGCGACCCTTCCACACCCCACCGCAACGTACCAAACGTCCACGGATATTTCAATGCCACTTGTCACTCTGTGTTTATTATTTACTGCGCAAAGATGTATTTTCTCCAAGTTCCTCTGTGTGAGATCGAGGTTTCTGTTCCATGAATAAACGATTCAAGAAGTGACAGTGATACTACTATATTTTTTACCGAAATGTGGAAGTTTTGGAGAATACCATCTAAATTTTAGATTATCTCCTGATCAGTTTTAAGAAGTATTGTCAATGACCAATTTTGATGTAAGTAAACTAGACACTAACTATAGAGAGGCAAATACTATAGCAAAATGAGACTCGCTAGGTAGCAATTTATTTTTACAAAAACGTCCTGGACGTAGCATACGTTGGTGTTGAGAGGCATTTAGCAGCTGACCTGTCTCCGTGTGATAGGTGACTCGCGTCTGGTCTAAGGCGATCTCCTCGCCCTCCAGGGTGACCAGGTTGTGATGATGCCTTCCGTCTGCTTCCACCGCGCCCGACACCTCCGCCTCCATCTGTGTGTACAACTTAACTTTGAGCAAATAAAAATCAAAAACAATATATAGATAAAACATAAGATGAAATAATTGATTGAGGAATAAGCCATGAAAATTACATCTATTTAGTACAAAATTAATAAAAAATTTGGATTTATTAATATTTAATGAACATAAATTACACACAACAAATTCACAACACACACACATTATTTTTGAAATAATGAAAAACATTAAATTATCAAAGGTAAAAGTTGAAGTTTTTGGATTTTTATCATAGAGAGATTATATTATCTTAAATTTAAAACACATAGTGAAGTTAAAGGACGTAAAATTTCATATCGCAAATTTGACATTTAACACGAATTCAAACAACAAATAAAAACAACTCAACACACGAAGTAGAGATTAAGTATTAACCATAAAATTAATTTGATTTTTCAATTAAATATTAAAAACTTTTTTTGTAAGTAATACATGAAGACGTTGACACTGACAACCATAACAATTCTTACACACAAAAAAACAACAAACAAAAATATCAAAGAAAAAACAAACAATAAAATACTCGTTGGAAATTATAATGATGTACTTTCATGTTCTTTGACTTATTTTGGTAAAAAGAATAGTTAACAAGTGATTATTATCTTTTTTTCATAGGACTGTAAGTTAAATAAAAACATATTTCTACTTTTGTGATTTAACATAAAAACGAATTTAACATCTAAAATTGACGCATAAACAATGGGTAATTTAACATTGTTAAAATGTTTATACGTATATTAATTTACATCATATGATTATAGAAGAGTATACCATTATGTAAATTACATTGTATTTTTTTTAAAGAAAAAACTTGTTAAAATTAGAATCATAATGTATATATATATATTTTATAATATGTGTACAAATAACTTCTAAAAAATGGTGATCAAAAATTTGGTACAGACGTGTATAAAATGCTCACGAGTTCTAAACCAGACTATGCAATGAAGTTTTTTTTTTGTACCCCAAAATGGTTTTGCGTTTACATTAATTTTGTAAAAATTTCAATTTTTATACACCATTAATCAGCTTAAAAAACTACACAATTAAGTTCCTTAAAGTTTTCTCTACTCAAACGGTTACCGAGATATTAAAAAATCTAAACACAGTATGTTGTATATAGGCTCAATGTTAATCTAAAGAATAGGGAAAAAATTAATATTATTAACAATATTTTGATAAAACGAGAGCTTCATCTAGTAGACACCATTATATCAAAATCATATTTTATTTTATCATGCAGCAAACCTGTATACTCTTTTCATGTTAATCATATAAATACAAATTAAATGAACAGATGTTATGAAATTGTATAAATTTAAAATAAAAAACTATGGTATAAATGCCTACTCCATTATTAGCAGCAAACCTGCTCGCTCTTTCTTAATTAGCACATGCTTTTCTGAACAGCATCAAATTCATAAATAGTTTTTTTTATCAAAATCTAATGATTGAATAAAAGTAAAATATCTTAAAATATTTTGATTTTTATTACTGTAGTAGAAATACTGTTTAATGTAATAAAAGCATTGTACACCAAAAGGAATAACGATTTAATATGATCTATGATGTACATTTCTAGCTTTTTGTTTTTAAAAAATAACATTAAATTTTACTTAATATTTGTTTTAAACTAATGTTAACCACATTTATTTTTGTACAGATTATTTAACAAACAATGTTAAACTTTGATAATAAACAATTAACAATACGATACTGTTTATCATAATCATTTAATTATTAAGTTTTTATAAGCACGTTTCACTTCATAAATGTAAAAAAAAGAATAACATTACATTATTTGCTCACTTAAATTATCATAGTTCAACGTTTTTTTATGTTTACTAATGTATATTTTTTATTTATGTTATCTTTTTATGTTGTATCATATTTGAACAAGTATATATGTTATATTTGTTTGTTTGTAATGCTAATATCATATTCCTTAGAAGACATCACAACATCATGAATTATTTATTTAACGTTAAATGGAAATAACACACAATTTTTTTCATGCAATGTATCTAAAGTTATTTTACAATGCGTTTATTCAAAGTGCAACTATTAGCCAATATTTTACCGTATGATAGGACATGCCATAGTTACTTTTGTCAGTTTAATTATGAGAAGCTAAAATACATCCCTAGCATTGTATAGACTCAGACAACGTCATATATCATATTTAGAACTTGGAAAAAACATTACTTTTACTGCACATTATCTAAAATTTTTACAATATCAAAATAGTGTTTTATCCCTGAAAAAACCATTGATACAACAAGTTTTAACGAGTTTGAATCAGAAATAAAACATTTTGTGCAATGTATTATTATTTTCCTTAAGACTTTAAATAAAAAATACTCAAACTAAATTATCCATTTTTATTCAAACATTATAATAGAGGCTACCATTATACTTTGTATCCGTTCTACGCCGGGCGTTAATATACATAATTCAATATTTTTTATAGCGTTTTTTTAATGTCAACCATAATAAGGTTGTTTTAAATAAGTACAATCAAAATTATTTCTAAACATGTTTTTATATAAAATATATTTTAATGCCATCTGAATTATTTCTTAGTAAAACTATGGATTATTGCTTACAAAAAACGCTATTCATGTTAACATTTATTTTAAATTATGTACATATTTATATTTCTTTATTTTTTAGATTAAAATACTAATAAAAATAATTACAATTTTTAATATTGTTATTACAATAATAGTTGTATATTTAAAGCTTTCACAACGAAGGATGTTACTTCAGCATAATAGTTAACATTATTTCTGTAATGCGTTACGAAGTTCGACTCAGCTAGTTAACCTATATTGTACCATTTGTCACTTTAGAATATAAAAATATTTATGTTGTAGCTATTCTTTCCTGATTCCTGATTGGTTGTTTAGGTTATGAGAATGCTAAACTCAAATCAAAAGTATCATCAACAACGATGCCTTGTGGCCTAGGACTCAGAAATCATCATGATAATAGGTCTAGTCCTTCATCTTTTACTCTTCATCACATGTATCTAAAACAGCTGTTTTTGAAGCGGTACAACGAATACGTTATTATTACCTTTCTGAAATGGCAACTTACCCAATACCCATGTTGGTATTTTAAGCCGAGTGTGAATGAGAAATGAAGACGATTGTTGTGCAATGTTATAGTCTTTCAACTGTCTAAGGGTTTTTATTCATTTGTATCATTCACTTATCCCTACATGGCAGCTCAGTATTAACGCGCTCACCCAGTAAGTAAAACAATCCTAGTTCGAAACCACAGACGGGCTACCCCTTTAAAATATTATAAACAGTCATCTCTGGCTAGCCTGCGTGACTTACGCTCTGCGTTATCTCACTGTCTATAATCCCATACAGGCAGGGTTTTAAATTGGAAAAAAATCCAAATTAAAACATTTTTGCAAGTAAAATAGGTATTTCTGTAAGATTATTCAACTAAAAAAACGTCCATTGTTTTACATAGAATTTCCCAAACTATTTTCATAAGGCATTTTTTTAGATTCACTTCAGTACAAGAGATACAGTACTCTGGTACGGGTTCGATCCCCGGGATGTCCACAAAAATTTGATGGGTTCGTGCCGCTGTACCTTAACAGTATTTGGTTCTCATAAGAAGTGCTATTATTTTTGTTGACATATAAAATATATAATGGAGATATTTAATTTAATTTTTATTTTATCAAAATATAGGTTACGCCATGAAAATTATTTGACGAATCTGTTGTTACGATGATAATTAAAATTTTATAGCACTTTGTATATAGTTTTTAATTTTTCGCTCCAATTAAACGTATTATTTGACTTACAATGGGTTAAACTCTCGTTCTAACAGTATGGACGCTTTCATGTTAGTTATTTTTCTTATTCTCATTCTCCAGCTAGATGTCTCCAGTTCCCTCTTTGGTAGGGATTGCTTTAAAAGAGGCGACACGGTAAGTATATTAAACCGTTCCAGTGTACACATTTTGTTACAAGGTGTGTATAAGTTTATAAAACCTCTGTTATTAACAAAAATAATGTTGCCAGATTGTATTTTTTATACTTTCCAGTCTCTACATTTTTAATGACTATTTTATAAATAACATATAGTTTTCAGTTCCTATTAACCGCTTCCAGTGTTCATACAACAGAAAGATCTCTAGTAGAATGTTTTATAACGAATGTCTCTTTGTCCCTAAAAAATCAAAGAAATCGAGATTCTTGGTTTCTGGCTATAGTTGGGTAAATAGCTATAAGATATCTCTAAAGTGATTGTGTAGATCATGCTTTTACAGGTGGAAACCATGTTTTGTCGCTTTATGCATACACAATGCAAAATATATGTTTGTCACCTTCATTTTTAGATATACCGGAAATCCGTCTCCGGAATGTGACTTCTGTTACGGAATGCGCTTCGGTTGGTGTATAAGTTTATGAACCGTCCCAGTGTCACTACAACATTGACTGTTGTTCCAGTAAAGGTTCCAGTTGGTGTATAAGTTTATGAACCGTTCCAGTGTCACTACAACATTGACTGTTGTTCCAGTAAAGGTTCCAGTTGGTGTATAAGTTTATGAACCGTTCCAGTGTCACTACAACAGTGACTGTTGTTCCAGTAAAGGTTCCAGTTGGTGTATAAGTTTATGAACCGTTCCAGTGTCACTACAACAGTGACTGTTGTTCCAGTAAAGGTTCCAGTTGGTGTATAAGTTTATGAACCGTTCCAGTGTCACTACAACAGTGACTGTTGTTCCAGTAAAGGTTCCAGTTGGTGTATAAGTTTATGAACCGTTCCAGTGTCACTACAACAGTGACTGTTGTTCCAGTAAAGGTTCCAGTTGGTGTATAAGTTTATGAACCGTTCCAGTGTCACTACAACAGTGACTGTTGTTCCAGTAAAGGTTCCAGTTGGTGTATAAGTTTATGAACCGTTCCAGTGTCACTACAACAGTGACTGTTGTTCCAGTAAAGGTTCCAGTTGGTGTATAAGTTTATGAACCGTTCCAGTGTCACTACAACAGTGACTGTTGTTCCAGTAAAGGTTCCAGTTGGTGTATAAGTTTATGAACCGTTCCAGTGTCACTACAACAGTGACTGTTGTTCCAGTAAAGGTTCCAGTTGGTGTATAAGTTTATGAACCGTTCCAGTGTCACTACAACAGTGACTGTTGTTCCAGTAAAGGTTCCAGTTGGTGTATAAGTTTATGAACCGTTCCAGTGTCACTACAACAGTGACTGTTGTTCCAGTAAAGGTTCCAGTTGGTGTATAAGTTTATGAACCGTTCCAGTGTCACTACAACAGTGACTGTTGTTCCAGTAAAGGTTCCAGTTGGTGTATAAGTTTATGAACCGTTCCAGTGTCACTACAACAGTGACTGTTGTTCCAGTAAAGGTTCCAGTTGGTGTATAAGTTTATGAACCGTTCCAGTGTCACTACAACAGTGACTGGCAGTTCGAGGAAAGTTCTCGTCTGTGTTTGTGTTAATGAACTATTCCAGTGCAAATAAAACAGCGACTATTGCTCCAGTTGGTGTTTATGTTTATGAATTGTTCCAGTGTCACTACAACAGTGACTGTTGTTCCGGGAAATGTTCCAATTGGGTTTTCTTCTGGGCGGGAAAATGTGTACGCAAATACAAATATTTTTGGAACAACGCCTCACTCACTGTGTTCGTAGAGGACCCTTAAACAAAAAACACCAGTGAAATCGATTCCTCTACATTGAAAACTTCACACAGTTTTTGAAGGATAATTTTAATTGACTCCATACACTTTTTTAACTGTCCAATTATATGCCTCTAAGTGGTTATAGTTTGATTAATTTGTATACCCTATTTTTCTGGACCACGAATGACGTGGTTTGGTAGTTTTTAATAGTTCGGTATTGAATTCAGCTATCTTTACCAGTACATTATTATTGCTGGAAAATTAATTAACTAGTCTTTGCCAGTAACAAAACTACAAGTTCTGGAATAAATCAAGTAATCTTTATTTCTTATTCGTTTCAGATCGCGTAGCAGTTTGGTAAATTGTATTTTGAATAAGGAATGAACGAATTGATAATTTAGAATTGTAAAAATTGTAATTTTTTAGGAATAACCGTTGATTTAAGTGTGATTTTAGATTACCGGATGATTAGAATAGATAACCAAATACAGATTAAGTTTTTCTCAGAAAAATGGTTTAATAATAATTAAAAAATTAATAGAAAACAAAAACACGGTGGTAAGATCTTTAGTAATATGTTCAGTTGTAAGGTACTAAGGATATTTGTTCTAGGTGTGAATAAGTATAATTCTTTAAAATACTACCATAAATCACTAAAACCTATAAAGTCGTAAGCTCAAGTGTAATTAATTTATTTCAACTTGTAAATGATAGAACTGATATTTTACCACTGTATATTACAAATAAAAATACTTTTCTAACTTGTCGAAAATCTAAAAACAGTAGTGCTATCGTATTTAATTATATGCTTTGATAAAGTTCGATTTGTATATCTACTTTAAGGTTAAAAATAACTATTGCGATTCATCAATACAGTTTGTACCAGTCTTTCCGTGCATCACAGTAGGCTTTAGATTAGATTAGATTAGATTATTTGAAATGGCGACCATACCACAAGGTAGGTATTTTAAGCCAAGTATGAATGAGGAGTGAGTGTAGGATGATTGTGGCGCGATCTTGTAGTCTTGGTACTGACTAAGGCTGACATGTTCCTTAGACAGGACTGTTAATTAATAACCCAACAGCCGATGGCAACTAATGGACCTACAGTTTAACGTGGAATCCGAACCACGACCTCTGAATTACGAATTGGTCTAATTATGAGGATGGTCTTTGCGGATTAACGTAGTATTCAATAGTGCGGACGTTAATCCACACTACAGAACACCACACCCACCGACCATCGCTCACAACTATCCACAATTCGTGACCTCCAAGTAGCTGGATTACAGGATGACGCCACCATCCCAGGCTATGGCGATGACATAAAATATATAGGCTGTATATTGGTATAGTTGTATATACTTCATAATACAGTTTAGAGTTTCAGGTCTAGGGGTCTAGACGGTATATAATAACTACAACCTCAAATAACTGGACTATACGCCTGAGTTTTATCATTTCACTCGTTTTTTCGTCATTCGAAAAGCAGAAAACTCGATTCTAAAAACTCGGCACCTCCAAAAATTCTTCAGAGCTATCGGCATGGTTTTTCAATTTCAACATGTTTTCTAATTCGTAAAATTTTTTTGTGCAAAACCATTTGTATTCCCTAATATGTGATAGTGTTTAGGTAAGTACTTCCAAAATAATGAGCCCCATTTCTAACCACTTCAGGCTTGCTAGTGTGTTCCTTCCACAAGAATTTCATTTTTTCAGTTGTTTGCAAATTTGAAATTTTAAAAATTTTTAATAGGAGTGGTTCTAAGCCCAACATCAGCCTGTTGTTAATAGGTAATTAAACCCCAATTAAAATGGTGAGTCCGAATATGAACCTGCGACTCTATAGAGCTACTCAGTCAACCAAATCTTTGTAGGCCTATATAGTCTTAAATTAACACATTTATTATTATTATTTTTAAATAATAAACAGTAAATCAACTTTAAAATGTCAGTTAGTTTGTTTGTTAGCTAGTTAGTTAGTTAGTTACTCAAATGGCAACCTGTCCAGATATTTTAAGCCAACTATGAACGAGAAATGAGTCTAAGATGATTGTGGCGGACTCATGTAGTCTTATTACTGACTAAGGCTGACATGTTCCTTAGACAGAACCGTTAATTAACTATTAGCCCAACAGTCAATGATTCTGAAGAACCGACAGTTTAGCGTGGAATTCGAACCACTGCATCTGAATTACGAACTGGTCTATTTATGAGGATGGAATTTGTGGATGGACTTTGTATTCAATAGTGCGGACGAAAGAGAATATCCCATCCACTAACCATCGCTCATGACTATCCACAGTTTATAGGACACTCCACCGTCCTAGTCAAATAGCAATTCCCACTTCAAATACTACAAGTTCTGTAGTATTAGGAGTGTATTCAATTTGAATCCCATTTTCGCTCTAATCAAAAGTCAACAATCTATAAGTCCATTATATTAAATTTGAGGATTTTCGATGCACTGATCACACATCATGTGACTATATGTCACGTGACTCGACAGGTCTACTCTAAGGCTTGTCGAGTCCAAAACTCTCTCCTGCAAAACTCGAATCAATGTGTCATGTGAGAGGACGATTGAACGCAACATTCATCGTGCAATGAAAGGGATAAGGACGAGTGTGAGAAAGGGCCTTGACCGCGTGCACTTTCCTTCTTGCTCAAACACTAGAGAACAAAGAGTGCTGTATTCATGAGGAGTTCAAAGGTTCGACCCGAAGAAAGTAGGAAGAGCTCATCACGCTGCGCTCGCGCCGACGACGACATGGATATCCTCGAGGAACTGGAACAGGACCTTTGGGAGGTTAAATAGTTCAGTATAGTGAAAGACTTCTGGAACATTAGGGCAACCCCAAGTCCCATATAACGGTCTGTTACTGTAACTTTATGTAACACTAGCAGTAAGCCCGTCCTTTGTACGGTTTGTAGGATTCAGTTTAAAGAAGAAAGATCATCATACCAAAATGTAAACCTGAAATCCTAAACAAATCAGTACAAAGAAAATAAATCAATACCCTGCTCAAATATTTAGCATTACTTAACAATTAAATAGATTACAACATTAATACCATTATTATAATTAGTTATACGATAAAAAAGCTTTTAATATAGTATGATTTTGAAATGGGTTTAAATTAATGGACCAATATAAACTAGCTAATATTGATTTGACAGCTGTTTGTTTTTATTTCTATTAAATCTTTAAACTACAAAGACAGCTGATTATTACCAGTAGGTTATTCATTGAAAACTGGATCAAAATGCGAGTAATATCGCGTAAAAGTGGGATTTTAAATGCTCTTTATTTACTTTTCAAGAGGCGGCGGGCGATTTCAAGCATTTATAAACCTTCTCTGGAATATAGAGAATACATGAAATAAGTTTCATTGTAATCGGTTCTCCCGTTTTTTCGGAGAAGACGGCGTAAAATGCCTCCTGGAGCGTCACAGACAAACACTAAAACAGACAAAAATTGAGATAAGACCGGTTTCGGCTCCTCTAATGCACGAAAAGTAAAAATAACTAAAAAATAAATTATTCTGAGCAATTTACAGACAAAACTCTAGTTTTATTTATATAGATAGGCCTATCTCACGAACCAGGCTACACAGACACCTAAAATTTGTTTTATTTTAATCATTGACTCATTATATAACTCCGTAGAAATATTTCTTAAAAAAATTGTATTTCCGTTGCTATAAAAATAATGTTTAAAAACTAAAAAAAGTTTTTCATATTACCAATCAACTCATTATTACCAAGCATATCACGTCACTGTTTCAAATTTTGGTCTCGAAAATTGTCAACACCCCCCCCCGAGCTAAAACATATCCATGTCAAAACTTTAAAAATTATGCTAAAACATATTATTTATAATGCAATTAAAAATACATTTTTTCACACGCACCACCTTTGGGTAAATATTAGTGAAGTGAATGTAATGGGTTTGATGACGTAATATTTTCTGACAAATACCAGCTGATTCATTTTCCAGGATCACTAATTAGCAGCCAAATGAACAAGTCAGCTAGAGTATAGAACAATAATTTAAAACTTTATTAGAATTTTTTTCTCAGAATCAAACCGGCTTTAGATTACTACTATCAGCCAGTGGATTGCACAAAGACACAGGTTTCAGAAGGATAAAGGAGAAACGCCTATGTATCTTCACTGGCCGTTTTCCCTGGCGTATCCTACGCTTCAGATGTACAGTATTTATCAGCGATATCAGGATGGTGTAAAGGTAAACAAGCGTCAGCAGCCGCAGCACTTTCTAACGGAACCGGACAATGCTGCATCGCGAACACGTAGCGAAAGTGACCTTGCCACCTCCATTAATTGCTCGCTTCCTATATTTACTGTTATCTCATGTGAGAATCCCGCGCGGAAGTGGGTCCTAGGAGTCACACATCCTCCCGCCGCTCAAGCGGTTTCAACCGTTCAGGTCAATATTTGGCGACTTAAGAGTCTGCAGTAACTCGGCCATCTTAGATTTTAGTCATATAAGAATTATGTTAATTTTGAACAAACATTACAGGTCACCCGATTGTCGTAAAAGGATGCTTTAAGTGTCGAATTTAAGATAAAGTAATTATCTAGGGCACTACATTTGTACATTTTTATTTTCTTTTTATATACTGCAATAATTACCATTTAAGCCCCAGAAAATTGCATATAAATTAAAAAAATTAATTCAAGACAAATAAGAATTAATTATAAAAAATTGGCAATGTAATGCCCTAGAGTAGTGTTTCAACATGTTAATTCCAAAAAATGAAAATTTTATTTCAATAAATAACCGCGTAACTATGGTTCAAACGAAAGTATGTTCGCTGTAAAGCAGGCGCTGATCGAAACCCGATGGCAATGGTTCGGACTCCACATTAAACTGTAGGCCCCATAGATACGCCATTGACTGTTGGGCTATTAATTAACAGATCTTTCTAAGGAACATGCCAGCCTGGTCAGTAACAAGATTACAAGATCGCGCCACAATCATTTACAGTCATTCATGCTCATTCATACTTGGCTTAAAACACCTGTACGGGTTGCCATTTCAGTAACTAGCTAACTAATAAACTAATACCATGAGTCAACCAAGCCATGTCAAGGGTAAATGAACAATAGTTTTGATGTAGGCTATCATGAGTTTATTTCTAAGCTTTTATTGGTTAGCATTCGATAACAAGCGTTCTGTGTCTTAGGTCCTGTTTCAAGTGTGTTGTATTCTTATTTTTGTGTCATTTTTTGTATATGAAGAGAAAGTTCATATACATAAAATAAATTTAATCTTCTTTTACAGTACAAGTTGCTCTGAAAAAAGAATACTACTAAATTGTCGTCTTCTTATTGTTCTATAAATTATTTTTTTTATTTTGAAGGAGCTTTCCATCGGAAAAATAATAAAATATATATTGTTCAATCAATATTGAATTTTTTCGAAAGATTTTCACAAGACTTGGTATTGTGCCTCTTGATCCAAACATTAATCCATTATACATAAACATTAGTCCATAGTCAAGTATTTGATATCAATTTCTCTACTTTGTGCGTCTTTTGTCAAGGGTTTGATATCAAGTCTTCTGTGTTATTACCTCTGTGCCAATCGTCGTTGTCAGTAAATGTATCTATGGGTATGTGTCAAGTCAAGCGTTTTGTAAAATGCGTCAAGTGTCATGAGTTTGTGGTCAAGCACTGCATGTACTGTTTGATAGTCTTTTGGAAAAGCCAGGATAAAAATTACTAAAATAAAATATTGTTAAAATAAAACAAATATTTACCTATGTCAAATTTCCCTAGATCTATTGAATTTTTAATTACATAATCTACAGGACCCAGGTGGATCTATGAGCCGCTAAATGAATATATATTTTAGTAATGAATGTAAATATTACTTTTCTGTAATTTTCCCATGTAAAAATAAAACTATCAATATTATACTATTACCTGTGTAAATTGTTGCACATCTCCATCTAAAATAACGTTCAATCCATCAATTCCAATTCTAAATAATAAATCATTTTAATTTTTGCTGTTTAGTAGTTTGATATTGTTGCTATTTTTTGGTTAGCCTAATTTTAAATTATTGTTTTTTCGTTTGAATTGAGTAAAACGCGTATTTATTCCTGTTCACCTGCTGTTAATAAACAAACTCTTTGTGTTAATCTTTTGGGGAAAATTAATTTTGAAATTTTGAAGGTTTATGCCCAGGAGAAAATATGTTGAGAATCTAAAACCTGATTGTAAAACTACAAATCGAGACGATTTAGTCTCTTCAATTTAGAAATTGGTTAAGTTATGAAAGTGTAGTAATGATTGCAAGTAACGGCGTATTATGTATAAGGATCTAAAACCCATTTTGTCCCATTATTGTTTTATATCATATAATTGGACTAACGCAGTGTAACTTACATTATGCCATAAAATACTACAATGCCTTAAGTTTACTACCGTAATAACAAAACTGAATACAGCAGTGTTATCAGTGTTTAATTAAATACTTTAATTTAATTTTGTTATTATAATTACTTTACAATAGAAGTCTTCAATTTGATTAGTTCAAGATCATTTATCTTAATTTGATTCTAGCATCACAGTATGGCTCTGATAAAAAGTGGTTTGTGTTTTGTTTTGACATGGATTCTGAGCTTCCAGAGTGGTTTTACGCTGGATCGAGAGTGTTTTCAATTAGGCTACGAGGTCGGTAGCCTTCACAATTAATTAAACCAATAACACGTATTATGAACCTGAAACAATATAAAAAATAATATTTTAGTTGTGAAATCTATAAATTTTCTTCTGCTACACCCAAATTAACTAACCCGAAGTACTAAAAACCGAATCATTCATAAGTATCAAACGTTTTATAACCTCAACAAAGGAGAGCGACAAAAATAGTTTAATAATTCCAGTATTTAAATTTAAGACTGGGCGTCATCCTGTAATCCAGCTACTTGGAGGTCACGAATTGTGGATAGTTGTAAGCGATGGCGGTGGATGTAGTGTTCTCTTGTGTGGATTAACGTCCGCACTACTTAATCCGCAAAGACCATCGTAATAATTAGACCAATTCGTAATTCAGAGGCTGTGGTTCGGACTCCACGTTAAACTATAGGTCCCTTAGTTGCCATCAGCTGTTGGGCTATTAATTAACAGTCCTGTCTAAGGAACATGTCAGCCTTAGTAACAAGACTACAAGATCGCGCCACAATCATCTTACACTCAATCCTCATTCATACTTGGCTTAAAATACCTACCTTGTAGTATGGTCACCATTTAAATAATCTAATCTAATCTAAGCCATTTTTCAATTATTCATAGTCAATTAAATTTATGATGTTTTGTTTTGATCATCTCTTGGTTAAAGAGACAAGGAGAAACTAAGAGAAAATTAAACCATAGTACTCTTGAGTACTGACTAATTCTTAAGGTGGTGCGAGCAAAAATATCGACTATCTTAAAAAAAACTGTAACATTAATTTTTCAATTGTATCGTTTGTTCATTTGTTGATCAAGTATGCTTAGGCATATTTTTTTCAAGTTTTAAGTGAACACTTTTCAAGTTACAGGTTGATTGTTTATATATTGATTGAGTGTATGGAAACTACTTATGCTTTTGAGCTAATTGGGAACGTGGATGAATAACAGACCTTTTTCACGTAACGTATGTGATTTAAGAAAAAAAATATATACTACAGAAAATTATTTTTAAGCTACATTTTTGATCCGATAATCTTATAAAATATGTCATTTTGGAGGTCTAGAATTGTCTAAAATGTAAAAAACAGTGTTTTTATTTTAAACAGGCTGCTCAGGAAGCATAAATGAAACATACGCAATGACATATGCGTAATGAATAAGCGACACTAGCGCCGACCTAGCGGATTTCGGTTGTCCCTAACGCCACTCGCACCGGCTTAAATTCAGAATTTGCTTAATATTTTTATTTTTAGTACGACACTTAATTAATGATTTAATATTTTTCCGATACACTATCCACTCAGTATACTCAGCATGTTGGATCATAATTGAAGTATTTTTAAAACAGCCTTGCTAACACAAATGCGTTGTTTCAGTGCCACATGAACAGTGAATGTTGTTCAGGCCATTGCTCCAACTTCATAGTTTTCTTCCTCGGCATATGTTGTGGGGGACACATTTTCAGCCCTTGCAATTAATCAATCATTCACACAAACAATTTCATAGAAGCATTAGCTAGTGAACGTAATACAGTAAATTTTATAAATTTTCTTAAAGGATTTCAATAAACAATTTGTTGTAGTCCATTTTATTCCTGGTGTTTTGAATATTTATACAGTTACAATATTAATTAGATATATCTCATTAGAGTTTTTCAACATTGCTAATGACAATGGAATGGGTTAGACGGAAGGCTTTTAAAACAATAAAGAACTAAAAATAAAATATAAATGTGTTGAAGAGTTTATTATCAATAAACAAAAATCGACATTCAAAAACTCAAAAACTTCCATCTCAAGATCCGTAAAAAGTCCATTATGATATGTTGGAGATTTTCTACTTCTACTGCATTGTTTCTTAACTTAACAAACGTACACAACTCACAGGTTTTAAAAACTTGTTACGTCGATTTTTAATTTAATGTAAAGCTTTTTTCAGTCATCAGTTGTCAAGGGAGTTGTGTCAATATAGAAATAACTCGTCAATATTGAAACAATAATAAAATATTAAAAAATACAACAAAACATAAAATAAAAATAAACATTGTTAAATTAATATTTTGTTGGACTTGTTGGATGGAGTCCAACTAAATATTAATTTAATAATTAATAACAAACGCTATCATGAATTTCCAAAAAATTTAACAAAAAAAATGGCAAATGATTACAAACAACAAAACATAACCAATAATATGTACTTTTCTCAATCTAACTGAATATATTGAGTATTGGAATATTGTTTGAATCAGGTGTTAAAAGTTTAAAGGGCTCGTTTTATGTATGGGTTGTTCCATTTTGAATCACTGAAAACTAAAAGACCCAGCGTAGTAAAGAGTTGAATTTTGTTCCAGTTTTGAGTCTATTTTATTAATAATTTCTTTAAAATAAATTACAAATCTAAAGTATGTTTAGCTTATCGTTAAATGTGAGCAATTGAGTTGGAGTGTATGAACGGAATAGAGTAGAAACACAAATATAAAATGTTATTTACTGTATGAATACCTTTTTTTACAATTTATATTTATTGGTATAAAAACTAGTAAAAGTAAAACCTGGGTAAAAACCCGTGGCCGGTGGCTCCTGTCATATCAAGATCGATCACTTATGGCTAGCCTATGTGATGAATGCCTATGCGGTACCTCACAGTTTTTAATTTACCACACGGACCATGGTGTGGGCACTTTAAAAATAGAATCACTAAAAACCATTTGAATAAAATATGTTAATTCTTCTCGACTTTTGTGGCGCGATGGAAAATACCTTGACAGACCCAGACGAAATTTCGGTTCTTCGAATAGAGGCGATTTGTGGAACTGCTTTAAATCAACATTGATAAGAACTTGATGTGTCATTAGTAGAGGAATGTGGTAATGTGGGGAGTCGTCGCTTCCAAGGCGAGGTAGAGGACTTATGGGTGATAAACTCATCGACCTTTCATGAACACGCTGCCGATAAATAACCGTCCGCCTTGGCAATGCGCAGGCTACCTTGAAATGGAGATTGGCTTTCTCTTGCTTATTGTGTCCAGAGACATTTGAATTTCCATAAAAACCCATCGCTGCTCTTCTGGTTTAATAGTCTTCTGTGAATACAAAAGAGTTGATTGGGAAATGGAAGGTGCATTAAGGAGTCTGTAACCGTTTCCCTACGATAAAATCACCCAAATATGCATTTCCTGAAACCAGTTAATCACAGAGACGAAGTAGAGACTTAGGAAAAGGTGGGGTTTAAAACGAGATTTTACCTTATTTGAACCACCATGTTCCAAACAACAAATGAAACAAAATTGAACAAACTTCGAAAAAACTTCTGGGTTCTAGTAAAACGTCCATCTTTCTGATATACTTTGACAATTAATTTATGCAAACTAACAAACCAATTAGGCTGTCAGATCTATTCAAGCTATTTATCAATTTACTGAGATAAGTGCTTAAATCTGAAGTAGTTTAAGTGCATGAAAGTTCCCTTCTGGGTATCACACTAACAATGGAACAACATATCAGCTGATTTTTTCTAACAACAAGACACCTTTGTTTACATGTTTCTCTTATACGTTAAAATTTTATTCATATTCCCATTTCAAATTATTTAGAATCCTTTCTGAAAAATGTTAATTTCAGTTACACAAATTCCGACATAAATAATTTATAACAATTGACATTCGATTGCTCTATGATTGTTTATATGTTTAAAACACATGAAGAATGTCTTTGGCTGTAACGTCAAGACAAAGTAGTGGTTCCAACATTGTACTTATAAAATGTGATTGGTGTCATGGAAATCCAAAACATCAGATTTCTGATGTTTCAGAGTACTGACCACTCATATACTTAGGACATTGAGAAAGTTTGAAAGAACAACTATTACGTCTTAAGATGACGATCAACCTGGGTAGGTATTTTAAGCCAACTATGAATGAAAAATTAGTGGTAGATGATTGTGGCACGATCTTTAATTGTATTCGTCTTGTTAATGACCAAAGTTGACATTTTCCTTGGACAGGACTGTCATTAATAGCCTGACAGATAATGATATTTAAGAGACTTAAAGTTTAACATGGGATCCGAACCACTGTTGGTCCAATCATGAGGATGATCTTTGCGGATAAACGTAGTATTCAATAGTGTGAACAAATCCACTCAAGGGAATATCACATCTACTGACCATCGCTCATAGTTATCCGCGATTCGTGTTCTCCAAGTAGCTGGATTACAGGACGTGCCAAAGTCCCAGTCAAGTATGACCAGTGGAACTTAAATATAAAGTTGTAACTAGAATTGTATTGAGTGGAGGAATAAAAAGAAATTACCAATATCGGAAGCTGACTTAAATTTGAAAGACAAAATTATCTCATTCTTACACTAGTCGTTTCCACTCCATATGTAACTGTGTACCACGAAGTCATGGTCATGCCGGTACTCTACGCAGCTGTAGTTTACTCTTCCTACCTTTACCTTCATTTCGGTAACCGGTAGACCGACGTTCCAGTGTTTACCGGAGCGACTACGACCACACCGACCGACTCAGCGTCACCGTCATGCTCCGCATGTCAACTGACGTGAACCGTGACTGCGACTGTGTCACTGGGCATTGTCACGGTTCCGCACCTGTCATCACCTGTCAGGTAACTGCTACTCTCCCGGCACCGTTTGGAAATCACCGTTCCGGATAAACTTTTCTGGCTCTGTGCAGATACGGACTATTTCCTCATCGTTAGTTGGACTTTGGATTGGAGTTGTTTTGCAATACTTAATTGACTGATTTTTATATTATTGTTTTTATCGGACTGTTATATAAAATTCACCTGCAAATAAATTTAATAAATATGGAGTTCCAATAGCATTTAGGATGCACAATACAATGACTGAAAACAACGATAAATTAAACCGATTAGGGAAATACTAAATTGGACACAGAGACTGCCATAACATCTACAAAGGCCAGACCGTCAATTTTATAAAAAGATATAAAAATTACATATCAGCGTAGAAGCGAACATCGAACATCGCAAAAAACTTGCTGGAAAAAGGACATAACCTATCAACAATCGATGAAGACCTCAAGATTAAAATGAAATGTAATGAATGCTTGGGAAGAGTTATTTATTTATAAAGAAAAATTTAATGATAAATAAAAATGAAGAAATGAACAAATACACTTTGATTCTGCAAGAACGTATAGAAATCTGTTTCCGGAACTCAGCCAGCCAATTGTACAAGCCAAAGGCTTGTACCTCGTGGGGAGACGCGGCACAACATGCTTCTCCATTTCCCAAAATTGCGACTGGATATGGGGAAGAGAGGATTCTCCTATTTTGGCCCCAAGATCTGTAAATCTTATAATTGACTTGAGTAGCTCTGAAAATCAATTTCGTAACTGAGACACGCTTCAAGTAAAGGTATTTTTATTTATTTATTTGCAGCTTTTAGTCACGATCATAGAAAACTTCAAGTAGCGTTGAAACACATTTTTAGGGGGTTTTATACTTTCATAAATATTTCAGGGATTTCCCCCACGATACTGGGGAAAATTAATTTTATTCAAAACAATTGGGTCTCTTAGTCTCTTGGTGAGGTTCCCTGCCTTCCGCACCTCCGCTGTTCCATATTTTCTAACCCAAATGACGCTTGCATCTATACTGCACACATGCTACCGACACCTCGTTGTCCAGTATTTCCCTTCATCCCTAGGGAGGATTCCCAGTCCGTTTCGCAAATGTTCACACCAGCCCTGTTTCCCAAGCGATCCAAGGCCGGTCCCAGTAACGCTGGGTCGATTATATTGTTTCTACGCTGGCCCAGACAATGTCCACAGTCTCCCACAGTTTCGACACCGGTCGTGGCTTTACTCTGTTTATCTCATTACAATAACCTCGTCGAGGCTAGCGTGTATCTTCCACAACATCGTGATGAACTTTGCACTCGTGACAGGGCTGCTGCAGTGCTGCTGCCGCTATGTCGATGCCCCGACGTCCGTCTTCTCAAACTATTACGAAACCCACCAAATCTGCATGTGCTCCTTTCTTTATTATTTTAATACTCATAATGGCTGCGTAATTGTTTCAATTTAATTCTCACTTTTCTCCGAATCTGGGCTGATGTCAAGGATGCTTTTAGATGGATCGTTTATGGAACGTATCGTTTAATGTTGGGTTTTATGTTTGCTGTGTTAATAGTTTTCTGTGTAATTATTTTACTACGGAATTTTTTCTTAAATTCACAAAAATCATAGAGCTAATAAGGTAGATTGGTATTCCAAACTTTTAATAAAAATAAAACTAAGACAAACAAACTATTAGCACTACTGAGACTGGAATAGTGAGGTTAAAATTGAGAAACTGCTTTTCAAAGTTTTAGAAAATAGCAATGGTTTGACATGTTTGTAAAGGGGATATTTTTTTGTACACAAATAAATATTTTCTAAAATGTGGGATACCCTAATTTAAGTGAAATGAGTGAAGAATCAGGACATTCTTTGTCGTTTTTAATATTTATGTAACAGACCATCGATGAATAAAATTTAAGTTATGGCTGTTTCATCGTTAGCTTAAAATGTAAATACAAATTAACGGGATCAGTGGACTGACACATACTTTCTCCCTGAAGTAAATTTAAAAAAGACAGTCTTTAATAAAACTATCATGTTCTTTAAAGTTTATCTAAATATCGTTTAGTAATTTATTGTTTCAAAAATAATCATCCCATTTCTGAAAATAAAAACAAGTGAGAAAAAGTTAAATTAATTGTTTGAATTGTGTGGGGGACCCCCCCCCCTGGTAGTATCAAACTTTTTTGAGTTGGTTTTGTTGGATAATTTGACCTTACGCTTCATACCAACTTTCATATAAAACGGTAGGAAAATAAGGAAGAAATTGATTTTTTAATATTTTCCATAAGATTACTACGGAATTTTTTCTTAAATTCACAAAAATCATAGAGCTAATAAGGTAGATTGGTATTCCAAACTTTTAATACAAATAAAACTAAGACAAACAAACTATTAGCACTACTGAGACTGGAATAGTGAGGTTAAAATTGAGAAACTGCTTTTCAAAGTTCTAGAAAATAGCAATGGTTTGACATGTTTGTAAAGGGGATATTTTTTTGTACACAAATAAATATTTTCTAAAATGTGGGATACCCTAAATTAAGTGAAATGAGTGAAGAATCAGGACATTCTTTGTCGTTTTTAATATTTATGTAACAGACCATCGATGAATAAAATTTAAGTTATGGCTGTTTCATCGTTAGCTTAAAATGTAAATACAAATTAACGGGATCAGTGGACTGACACATACTTTCTCCCTGAAGTAAATTTAAAAAAGACAGTCTTTAATAAAACTATCATGTTCTTTAAAGTTTATCTAAATATCGTTTAATAATTTATTGTTTCAAAAATAATCATCCCATTTATGAAATAAAAACAAGTGAGAAAAAGTTAAATTAATTGTTTGAATTGTGTGGGGGAAACCCCCCCCCGGTAGTATCAAACTTTTTTGAGTTGGTTTTGTTGGATAATTTGACCTTACGCTTCATACCAACTTTCATATAAAACGGTTGGAAAATAAGGAAGAAATTGATTTTTTAATATTTTCCATAAGAATAACATTGGGCGTTTTAAGACAACGTACTGCATTTATCATGTACAGTAAATTTTACATTTTTTTGGAACCGTTAGTCGTAGACAAATAATTCAAAATACTAATTTGTTTAGTTTTTTAAACTGGTTTCAATGGTGTCAGTCAAGTTATACTTTACTTTTATTGTTTTCGCTGACAGATTAAAAATTAGATTTTTACATTTAAAAGCCCATATCTTGTCAAATTATTTAGTAGTCTGTGCACTATAAACTATCAAAATTTAATCAAAATAGTTAGAGCCGTTTTTGAGAAATTTGGATTTTTCACGTTTTTAAGGGTTTTTAGGGGTGAACTACCCTTAAAAATCAAAAATTCAAAAAAATGAAAAAATGCCTGGAGATACGGTGAGTATACACATACATGCCAAATTTAATCTAAATCAGACCAACGGGGTAGGCTGTGGCTCTGTACACACCCACACCCACACACACACACACACGGACACGCGGACGGACAGACATCAAGTCGAAACCAACTTTCTTGGATTCAGGGGACCCCAAAACGGATATATCCACTCTCAACTCAAATTCGAAAATGTTGACGAAAACATTACTTTCTCCATATACTATGTATAAGGGGAGAAAGTAAAAAGGTTATTTTTTGGTAACGAAAAATAACCGTCTAAAACGGTTTCTAAATTCACTTAAATAAAAAACAGAATTTTTTAACCTAGTATAAATTACTTGGTCTACTTATTAACTTGAAAAATGTGTTGTCCATGAGGACCACTTTAATTTTTCGTTGTATATCAAGTGGTTTATTTCTCGCGTAATCAAGTAGCAGCCTAGATTGTCGAGTACAAGGAAGTCCTTTGCATAACACCGCTATCCGTACAGTTCGTGATCCAACTATCGGACTGCCGGTAGGTAGCTTCCTTGATGTACACTGTACACCGCGTCAGTGACCCGCGGCCACACGACTGTGTCCACTGCCCTGTCATTACATTCGGGATAACAGACTTGTAGCAGCTTCCGTGTAACTGATCCACCGCAACCCTGCATCCCGTTGTAACCGTTCCACAAACAATCATAGTTTCATGCGTAGTTTTGTTAGGGATTGATTCTTAAACAACCTCGTCTTCCAAAACTACCCTATTAGATACAACCAACTTTTAATACTTGTCTATTTCCAAAGGTATGTTATTGAATGATAACTTTTACTTTAACTGTACAGTTTCACAACTGAAATTAATTAAAGATAAGTTTTTTTTACAAATAAGGGTACACCATAGCTGAGAAAATCATTATTTAAAATTCTATTACCCAACGTGAACTAAGAATTGGGGGTTCTCTTAAAAGATGTCCTGACACAGTTTGGTATTTGGAAGACGTAGCAAAGTATGGGTCACACTTGAAAAAAGGTGGGAAGAATTGCAAACGCACATGTTGCGTTAGAAATTCCAACCCACATGTGGAGTGGCGAGAGATGGGAAGAGCCCCGGGCAATGCAGTTGGCTCGTTGTCGTGCCGGGAGAATGTCATGGTCGGACCTTCACATATCTGCCATCCTCTCGCTATGTCAGTAAACCTCCCCCGGGCACCTCACGGATCATCGCACTCCTGGTTTACCAACAATCATCTATCGAACGTTAATTCTCTACATTCCAGAGAAGGTTTATAAATGCTTGAAATCGCCCGCCGCCCCTTGAAAAGTAAATAATGAGCATTAAAACCCCCAGTTTTACGCGATATTACTCGCATTTTGATTCAGTTTTCAATGAATAACCTACTGGTAATAATCAGCTGTCATTGTAGTTTGAAGATTTAACAGAAATAAAAACAAGCAGCTGTCAAATCGATATTAGTTAGTTTATATTGGTCATTGATTTTAAACCCATTTCGAAACCATACTATATTAAAAAGTTATTTTAACGTATAATTATAATAATGGTATTAATGTTCTAATCTATTTAATTGTAAAGTAATGCTGAATAACAAAGCAGGGTATTGATTTATTTTCTTTGTACTGCTTTGTTTAGGATTTCAGGTTTACATTTTGGTATGATGATCTTTCTTCTTTAAACTGAATCCTACAAACCGTACAAAGGGCGGGCTTAATGCTAGTCTACCATAAAATATCTCACCTGGTTGGCGATATAGTTTGGTTATTGGTGGTTAAAAAAATGGTACAATACAAATATTCATTCTATAACTAGATAATAGGTATTTTACTTTTTAAAATACTGCTTTAAGTGAATATAAAGTTAATTTTATAGACCAAGAATTTTGAGAAGCCTGAGAAGGGAGTTTAATTTCAAGGTATTTTCTGTGAAGTGTGAACTGTTTTTTTTATTTCTACTCAGTAACTTATGTGATTATGGATTATCAATCAGTCTATTGTCGTCATTTTCATCCTCGTCAACTAATTAACAGATCCAGTTTCTACACTATCCTCCTCAACAATCTTTTTTACCCGAATAAAGATATTTTATCATCTCTGTAGGCCCACCTTTCTTTCATAAACCGAAAGTTACTCTTTTATGGTTACTTCTAAGTGGGTTGAAAACACAACAAACCTATCAGTCGAACAACGAAGGTTTTGAAAATATCGAAAGTTGAAGTATCGATAGTATAATGGTTGTCCTAGATACATACAAAGCCGTTGGCGAGGTCGCATTGATTCAAAATCATCTGTAAAAATTACTATCCAAGAACATGGGAGTAGGTGTCGGGTTAACAATATATGTAAACACTGCTATCTGCATGCATTATTCCTGACCTAGCGTTTGTAAAATGCAAAGTGAAGGTTAGTTTTGTTGTAAAAATTGACGACTGTCCTTAGTATTATTCAGTTGAATTGGTTGCATAGTTAACCTAGTTTGTAGATTGTAAGTACTCAATTCGTCTTATACATGATGTAAGTTTCCTTTATTGGAATCGTTTTTATATTCTAATTTATATATATTGCAAATGTAAAATAAAAGGGTACATGATTAAAAATTTTAGAAAAGTGTTTACGATCTGTCCGAGTAAAATGATTACTAAAGGGGAAATTTTTAACTACTTCACGATTACATGCGTTTTACGTAGACATTTTCTACAAAGTTATGATCATTTTTGCCAAAAGGATGCAGAAATTAAAATAATAATCAATACTTTGACTTTTCACGGGTTAACTTTTACAATACTAATTTTGTCAAGTAATGTTTTTCAAGAATTATTTCAAGCATTACTATACTTACTATGTAACTATTATAACTAATATGTATTGAAAACTAACATTCTTAAACACATTTGGGGTAAACAAGATATTTTAATATATTGTAAAAAAACAATATAATTTTTTCTTAAAAACATTTAAATTAAGAAAGTTAACTAGTGCAGTTATATTCTTCCAACCAGTTACCTTATAGTTGAAGCACACATTCCATGTGATGAAGTGTGATGATTGAAATGGATTTTATGACCAGTAGCTTTGCTTCATTTACCAAGACAATTAATTCTGTGTTGATATACCAATGAACAAAGGCAACTGTGTAAAGTATTGAACTAGCATTAAAGATATTCAATGTCAAGTCGATGTGTCAAGATTTTCCTCAGGATCCATAAGTGCTTCCTTGGTAAATCACAAATTTAAATCAATGAACTAATTTAAACTCATTAAAATAATACAATCCCGTAAATTGTACATACTAATTGAGCGTTTTAGTTATTAAATATTAATGAAAATTGAATTTATCGTGGATTATCGCGGAGTGGCTCAGTAGTTTAGTAAAAGAACAGAATAGGACCTATAATGCTCCTCTGGGGTAGCCTATATTTGTTTTTATACTCACTGTTATTGTATATTAAAGTTGTTGTGGCTTTTTGTAACTATTGTCTTACTACCTTCCTGAAATTGTGACCTATCCACGAGGTAGGTGTTTTAAGCAAAACACAAATGAGTATTGAGTGTAAAATTATTGTGGCGAGATCTTGTAGTCTTGTTACTGACTAAGCCTGGCATGTTCCTTACATAGGACGGTTAATTAAGATACCTTCAGCTTAACGCGAGATCCGAATCATAATTATGTCTCTGAATTACAAATGTATCTAATTATGAGTATGGTCTTCGTGGATGAATGTAGTATTCAATAGTGCGGACGTTAATCCACATCAGAGAGTCTCATATCTTAATTACCCAGTCGCAAATCAAATCAAACGTCAATCTCGCTATTCTTTTGCATATTTTCTGCAATTAAAACAGATACAAGACTGATAGGAGTAGGGCGGTAATTAAACGTATCACTATCGGAGGACAACAAGGAGCGACAACGGAACGGCTTGTTATCCAGTCTCCCACTCCGCGTCCCACTCCGGTGGGCGATGATTGTGTGACAACACACTTCTAATAAGGGATGTGGGGTTTCTATCCGTGTGGTTCCCGATTTCACTTTATGTAGAGTAGGCGACGACAAAACCTTTTCAATGTTCAACTTACATTCTTAAATGTTTCGTCCGGTCCGGTTGCGTAAAATGGGAAATCCGAAGGAATTTCAGAGGCGTGGGCGAATAGAGAACGTGATGCGTAATTTTAGTAGGGATTTTAGAAGTAATTTAATTTCCTGTAAAAGTTTACTGGTTGAGAATTCGTATTTTTATATAATTCATAACAGTGTTTACAATCACTTAAGTATGCATTTTATCAAAATTTATAAATTAGGGGAATAATTTTTTGGTAGGTAAGGTAGGATAAAATGTCGCACTTTCTCTTTCACTGAGGGGTTTGACAAACTGTTCCTGTATTTATGCAAATCCTCGTTTAGGTTTTTCCTCGCATCTGAGGTAAACAAAATCAACTGAAAACATAATTATTAGGTATTGTATCGAAATTTTAAATTTAAAAAAATGGAGGGATAATTTTTAACAAGGTAAGGTACAATGTTATGTAAAAACTCATTCCAACCAATTGTGAAGTGTAGTAGTAATATTGAAGTTGTTTCCCACCTATAATTCAGGTTTTATATTTGGCAAAGTTTTCAATCTAATTTACATTACTTAAAATAGTTGTTTGTTGATTTTTATCGAAACGTCGTATAACAACATCGTACAATAAGGTTGAATGAAAAAGGGTCAACACTAAGTAATTTTACTAACGGGATATACTCAACTATATCAAATTTTATATTTTCCATATCAAATGTGTTTCCTTTATCAAATCCTGTGTTTTCATTGTTTGAAAAGTTCAGTCAGTCACACGCATTATGTCTTAGTTCAGTAGCTATTATTGTCTGTAAATGTTCTTTAAGTAACCGTTCTCGTTCAAATGTGCTGTTATTCTGTTAAATGTTACCCAAATGACCAACTGCTAGTCGTATAGATAGGTTAATAGTTAAATAAAAAATCTTTTTTAAATTATTTAAAAAGAAACTCTGGATGTACCTACTAAATACATTTTATGAATCTCTTCTTCATTATGTTTTTCTTAGAACTTTCTCAACGGATACCGCAACAATGAAAGGTTCTCTAGTACTTTATGCCACTCTAAGTGGAGATAGCAAGTTCACACTTTACACTGTGAGACAGAGGAAGAGAGAGAATGTCCCTAGATCACCATTTCATGTTGTGGGAGAGAGAGAGGGCTCTAGATCATGATCGTGATCGATTTATTGCCTCAGACTATCGAAGACGAGTCGCTCTACTTTCCGGCTCTCCTCTGTTTGTTCATTGTTCTAGAGGCATGCAATAATTCCTGCAACAATTATCTGGGTCGGGTTGAGAGATTCTTGGTTGGTCCGTTAAGTTCTCATGAATGTCTTCGATACACATCAGCGGCCAAACATTAATTAGCAAACTGTGTGAAAAGGAATTCCTCACACAACAGGGGTGGATATGTATCGCTTCTCTTCATAGATAAAGTTTGACTCTGTAGCGAATACAAAATAATTCACATTTTTCATTCCTTTGAAGCGTTTAGTAAGGGTGTTCGATCAGTTGTTAGATCAAATTATGTTTCACGGTTAATCCATGTATTATATAAATGTGTGGACAGATAAGAGTAAAATTACGTCAGCCTATCTTTTCTGAATAATATCAGAACTAGATCGCACACAGCACGCTGAAGTGAGGAATTGGAATTTCAATCTTAGTGGTATTGTTACAGTTTCTGGAACACCCTGTATTTTTGTTTCTGGAACAATTTAATCGTTGAAAGCTCCTTATAGTTGCACCAACTACTGTTAGTTCACAAACATTTTGATGGGCAGTTAAGAGTGTTTTAATACGAAAATAATTGAACTTTTTTCTCGCCAGCAGCCGTACCAAACATTTTAATTGATCAGCCGTATCTGTAAGATACTTTTACTTTAAAACTTTATTTTACAAATTAAAAATATAGCTAAAATATACTGTAATTTATAAATATTGATAGCGTATCCTTTTTTCTGAGAATGGCTTAGTAAAGAACCATATTTTTGCTTATTACGAAAACTTAAAAAAACAAGTTAATTTAGTATACAATAACGAAATTTAATCTGCTTTGAGTAAACCCGAAAGCTTTTTATAAAAGTTTAAAATAACACATAAAAATATGCATTGTCATCATCTAAATATTTACAAAAGTAGTAAATGCAAATAAAAAGAGAGAGAAATCAATTCAAGCCAGCGACCTATTTTCACAAATGTGATAAACCTGAGGAATTCCCACACCGATGTATGAGTCGATGCATCTTGTTCCACATTTAGTAACTCTTAATTAATTTGAAATCAAGCAATTTGAAATGAACATTTTCCATAGAACACATTTATATTATTCAGTAATATCAGTGATATTTACACCAACACGATGTAAATCTTCATCGCTTCACCCTACTGACTAAACCTACTCACGAACACTCGTCTGGTGCCCTTAAAAGGAACGGTAGTCGTGGTCGAAACGTCAACAGTCAACAGTCAACTGGCAACTGCCCGGAATGGTAACTATAATTAAACTTCAAGTAGTAGAGATTTCATTATTTCAGAAACAATTAAGCACATATTCTGCAAGGTGACCTCGACTTTCACCCAGGTGTCCAGGTGTTCATCCTCCGTGAGCCTACCGACCTTGTGGCTTGATTAGGACTGTCATGGGAATCCCTTTCAAATATCAAAACTATCTGTTCCCTTCAGTACTAATTGACCCTTGGTAAAAGACATGGAAGATGTATGGATAGGATAAGCTCTCCTTGTGTCTGTTTTGGTTATGTAGCAAGTGGCATTCCACTACAATTGTGGATAGTGGTAAGCGATGGCTGGTAAATGTGATTTTCCCTAGTGTGCATTAATAACCATAATGTTAAATACTACGTTCATGCACAAAGACCATCCTCATAACTATTAGACCAGTTCGTTATTCAAATTCAAAATTTTGGATCAGATCCCACGTTAAACTGTACTTTCTTAGATGACATTAGCTGTTAGGCTATTAATTAAGAATCCTATCTAAGGAAAATGTCATTCGACAGTCACTTCACACTCATTTCTCATTCATACTTGACTACTTTGAATACCTTCCTAGGTAGGTCACAATTTCAGTAATGAAAATAAGTTACGAGGTCATATTTTGAATTATTTTTAATTTACAGAAGTAAATGTGACACATTCATGTCCCATGAAGGTTGTGTAAAGGATGTTAGAAACTAGATAAATGATAAAATACAATCCTTTGAAGCTTCATTGCTGTAACATAATGTAAATTTTAATAGGCAACATTCTCATCTATAATCTGAGAACCTACGATCCGAAAACAATAATAAAATAATAATAATATTACAAGTTTTCAAAATCTGAGATAAACATGAGAATTTGCCTATTCTCCATAAGATTAAATGAAAAGAGTGAGTAGGTTTGCTGCTGTGAGGAACACTGAAAGTAGTTTATACCATCAAAAATTTTATTTAACATTTATACGAACTTTCATCAACATCTGCCCATAATTAAAGGAGTTTGCCTAATCTCCATGTGATTAACATGGGAAAAGAGTATGCAGGTTTGCTGCCATGATAAACACATAAACTATGATTTTTTAGCACAAATGTATGGATCTCAACCACATGAAGCTAAATATCAAGTTTCATCCAAAATTGATAATAAGTGAAAAATTAATTTTTCCTAATCCTCCATAAGATTAACATTGGAGCCTCAAAATACGACGTCCTGTGTTAAAGATTTTTTTTATCTCGGTAACCGTTGAAGATAGAGAAAAACTTTATGGAACTAAAATGTGTAGTTTTTAAGCTGATTCCAATTGAAATATAAAATTAGTTTTTAAAAATTACGTGTAAAAAACTCAAAAAACCCCATTTTGGGGTACAAAAAAACTACCCGTTGATTTATTCTGGTTTACGAACTCGTCACATTTGTAGGAATACATTTTAATTTGTTATCGGATATTTTAATTTTGTTTACACAAATTATACTTATAAATTTTCACAATATTATAATATATATAAAAATTTTTACGACTATTGTTTTTGGACCTGCCTAAATAAGATAGTTCGGCTTAACTTGTTACCTACTAATGTCTATAAATTCGTAAAAACATTTTTAAAATTCCTATCGCTGGTTTAGGATAGTCTAACATATTTCATATTTTCATTTCTTTTTTTGGTTTTTATATTTGAATAGCAATTCTAGCTTACATGAAAATAATGAGGTTCGGAACTATATATGTAGCATACTTTATTTATTATTCTTTCCAGTCAATTGTTACCTGTATACTAAAAAGTAATTTTATTTGTTGGCGTATTCTAATTTTGATTTAGTCCTCAAGGTTAATTGATTACTTCTGTCAAATCGATACATACTAGAATATTCATCAAACTATAATCTAGGTTAAGACCAAATTCCAACTTTTTTCGGAACCTGTTTCTAATATAACAAAATCACGTTACCTTGTAAAAGTAGTTCAGTGGTTTGGTGGCCTAGAAATATGTAACCATGATATTTGTTACATTTTAATTCCTATCCAAGGATTCACCAAAGAGATTTCAATATTCAAATTCACTTTGGGGTCTGGCTAAAATTTATAATTTCGTTTGCTTAAAAAACTCCATGGTTATGTCATAAATTGACTTTTCAAACTACTCAATTTGCTTCAAAAACCAATTACTCAGTTGTTTTTGACATCAATTTTAAAACAACCATTGTCTAAGAGAACAAAGCACAGAGTAATAAAATGAGATTTTATCTACAAATAGAAATAATCGTTAATAGTGAGGGTAAACCAATTATACACCACTTGTAAGACTTATATGGGGACCAAAAGGAAGGACATTCAAGGTAAAGATTATTATAAATGTAGTTTTACATAATCGTAAACTAGCAAAGGTTATAGTATGTTCGTCACTAGTAAGACATAACATCAAAATATTTCCACCAAAGATGTACGGGACACTCTGTATATGTATGTAAGTAACTGTTACTTTCCGTGGATCACGAGAGGGTCCCCGTGTCAAAAATACATCTTTGTATTGCTTTGGTATCATACATTTTAATTAAAAGGTTAAATAACTGAGGTGCTGTCGGAGATCAGGTTTTTTTGTACGGAGGACCAATGTTTTTGGGCCTTATAGGTCCATTTTCAATTTAACACTTACATTTTAAAAGAAGTAGAACTAATTTTAAATTTAAACTTGCTAAACATGAGACCGAAAAATGGTTATATGTCAATGTTTGATTTTATTGGAACGTATATTAATTGTGAAATAGTCAATATGCCGGTCCTTTCTAGTAGCCTGTATGTCGTATATCTGAATGTTTAACTTTTATATAACCAATATAAACATAAATTAAATTAATATCGAACAAATACTAATATAGCTTACTAAAATACTGGTTTATTAACGCTTTTACATACTGTAAGCTAATAGTCCATTCATACCAGTAACAATTTGTTAGTAATTTTCTGTATGAAAAATAAGTTGTGAATCTTTTCAACACTCGATATACACGTTTTCGCGTATCTTATGAATCGAAATAACAATAACGTGGATGGATCATCACTTCAGCGTCACCAAAAGGCAATTGTGCAAATTTAAATTCATACATATTCTATCTAACCATCAATAACGGTTAGTATTTTTGTATTAAAGGTCATTATCAATAGCAAATTTCTCATAATTCAAATTAACTATATATTAACAGAATATTATGTGAGCAAGACCCCTAAAACGAAAATTACGGATAGTTTATATACATGTGAAATCATCATTATTTGACGAAACAATCCACCAGATGATTCAGTCATAAGATTAAACAGAGGTTTTAGTCACACAAATTCTCAGCGTCTTAAGGACGGTATTTTTTTTCTTTTAGACAGCATAAAAACCCAAATCGGTTACCTGGTAACTATGGTATCCTTTAAGAGAAGGTCTTATTTCCAGAGCAGGTATATCGTCTAGATAATGAAACCTGGAGGGGGGACCACTACACTTGGCCTCCTCGGGTATATGCAGGGTGCGTCTGAAGAACATCGCGGTCCGAGATGAACTGAGGCGCCCAGGGAGCCTGGGAGCTTGGGTGCCGACCCACCGTGGGAGCCCAGACCCCCGCACGGACCTCGAGCTACGGTAGCATGTCTAGTTGATGCAGTTACTGTGTGAAGTCACGTTCATGGTTATGTCACAATTTGGTAAGACATGCAGGACTTTAATTAAAAATACATATTTAATTTTATGAAATATATCTTAGCGTGTATTTACTACCATGTATTAATTGTATTTTGAGTCTAGACTGAGGTATATACATATGAATTTTTAATATCTTGAAATTTGGACAGCTTAAAACCGAAACAGTTTCTTATCAGACTGCTAGTGTAACGGTTAGCGTCTTGGACTTGGGTGCAAGAGGTGACGGGTTCGATTCCCGGAATGGCCACAAACTTTAGATGGGAATTTCATAAGAAAAAACAATGTACTTTGAGGCTCTGTCTAGCTGACGCTGAGCCTACTATTGGCAAAACAGAATAAAATTAAAGAAACCTTATAATATGTGTTTTTATTTATTCACTCTAGGCAAAAAACAATTTTGAAATTAACATTTCATTAATTATAACGATGCATATGATGATTAAAAAAACGATTGGTTAAAATAACCAAGCAGACCTGCAGAGGAAGTGTACCTGCTTCCGTGAATTTCGATTGATTTTGGAATAACTTTAGATGGTCAAGCTCATCTTGTTTGATTAAAGATTTTTAGTTACTTAATTATTATGATTTGATTATTAATTAGTTCATTGTTATTAATTATTTATTGTTAGTTTAATTGATATGATTTTGTAATTAAGGTAATTTAATTTAATTAACTCTTAATGGAAAACACCCTAAAAATATACTACATAATTCAACTCAGATTTTCTTGTTATTTTATACTTAAGAAAAAATAATTTTCCTTCTTAACATCAGGTACCTGTACGATGTCCGGGTGCACTTGTAGTTGATTTCTAAACAAGAGACAAACAGTCTGTGAGTTAATATAACCATGAGTTTTATCGATAAATAAACTATATTTAATACCTGAAAGGAGTTGTAAATTTCACGAATAAACTAGTAAATGCTACACTCGCGCAATACGAACGTCGGTGAAGTAATTCAACCACTTTTACAACCTCTGGTTCTGCTTTACTACGACATAAACTGTGCATAAATTTATTTCCAATAAAATATTATTTATTCTCACGACTATTATTATGAAGTACAAAAATGATCCATAGAACGACCCCAGCTTCCTATCCTAATAAATTTCTAACCCAACGGTGACCTAGATTCGCTTTCCAAACTCCTACTCCACCCTATCAAAATATGTGGCCAATAAACACCTAGACATATTTTGAAATCGAGGAAGACATTTGGCTCGTAAGGAAGCCGGCCTAGGAGTAGTAGGAGTAGTGGGAGGAAGAGAAACTAGGGAAAGACATTGGCAAGCTTGTGACAAGAGGGCAGAGGTCGAGGAGAGAATGTTAATATCGATATAGTGGTTAAACCTTGAATGGCGACTAAGGAATAACGATCATGACTTGAGGCCCGCCCTACTGGACAGGCCTGGCCGTGACAGGGATAACTGATATGGTATGTGGGATAAGTGGGAATTGTGACAAAATTGTAGTTATTTTGGTTTATCGAAATACAAAAATTATCTATTACATCATCGGGTTCTTTCCCACTAAAATCGCCTAGTAACAAAAACACTGTAAAAAAGGTATACCACTCACTTTTGGAATACTAATTAACCCTCCAAGTGCTATGACTATTTAAATTTTGTTATTTTTATGCAACTCTTCATAAAATACCAAGCATACACAAGCCTACAAATGCCGTCAACTTCCACCCAAGCCGGTCCGTTTATTTAAGGTGGGCCCTCCACTCCACCACACCACACATTTGCAAGCCAAATTGCGATTGCTCATGGTCGGGATTCGAACCCTCGTCCCTCTGAATGGCTTCAACTGTTGTACTCGTCAGTACAGCAGTCTAACCACTACGCTACAAAGGACCACCGTCTGAGAAAGCACTTATTTGGCTATAAAAGCATACTCTAGCGGCAAAATAATGAACTCAAGCGTCAGAATAGGGAACTACAGAGTAGTTGCATGTATTAGCTCGCAGATGGCAGCACCGTGACAGTAATTTTTGACTTCGATAGCGCTATACAATTGCACCTCGCTGACATCTCACAGTGAGATGTTAGCACCTGGAGGGTTAACAGTAATACATCCCAAAATACATAAAAAAATTTAGAGAGTAATCCCCATCTCAACCAATTGCGTTCAAAATAACTAAATTTCAATAAATAAAGATAAAAATAAAAAAAATTTATTAAAGTACGATATAATCAAAATCTTTAAAAAAAAAAATATATTATTAAAATAATTTCATTAAATCATAATTATAAATTTATAAAATTCTTTAAAAATTTTTATTATCAATTTAAGATAACAATTGAACGTTTAATTTAAAATTTTTAATATGTATTTTAGTTGTTATTATGTGAATAAAAGTTGTGAAGCTACTCACAAAATTATTGTTTTATATATAATCAATAGATGTCTTTTTTATACACATTCTATTTATAATAATTAGATAAACAAAATTATAAAAGTTTTTATAATTCTAAATTAAGTTTAAATCTTTCATAGTTTAATAATAAACATTTTTTAAAAGTTTTAATAAATTGTTAAATTATTAAATAGTTATAATATGTTTGTATCATATGATGAATCAAGCGGGTTTGATAGTGATTCCGACAATGTTGTTCTGTACTGCTTGAACTTTTTAGTTCACTTGTGATATAGATAAACCATTACACAGTAGAAGCTACATCACAAGAGTTGAAATAATAGTTTTATGTATAATCATAGTATAATATTGTTTTTATGAAGAGTTCTTCTAAATTGGTGTGATAATTTGGCGTATCTTGTTGATATGTAACGTTAAATCTTCTCAATAACAAAGTTTAAAACGTCTGCTTTGTTTACAAAACTAGTAATCTTTGTTTCATTCAGTGGTAAATATCATTGTATAGGATACTTATCTATGATTGTTCTTATTCAACTGTAAGATTTGTATTGTAAACAATCTATGGTCAGTTCATGTATACTCTTATAATGTTGTATATAAATTAAAAATTCCTTTTAAATTTTATAGTAATTACTTAATTAGGTAAGACGAATACATAACCTCAACGTACGTTAAAGCGTTCCACAAGTCAAATTAGATTATACATGGAAGCTTACTGAGGATACAGGTCTGTTTGTTTCATCATTGTCCATGTTTCTGAACCACATATGTGAATTATCTTTCTCTACTGTTTCCCTTCGCATAGTTTATAATAGTCCTGTGTGATATCTGATGGTATAAGTTTAAAAATTCATCATTGGCAAAATATTATAGCCTCTACCCAAAAGAACAGTGTTAATTTTGTAACGGAATTTCAAGAATCAAATCTATCTGGTGAAGTTCAATATTACGTTTTAATTTTTTGACACAAAAAATTAAAAAGTATTTTCTACTAAACACGATATCGAAAAACTTGTTAAAACATGAGTGTCTAAACATGACAAATTATCACCTTAAGTAATATTGGGAATGGATAAGGAATAACGCAAAAGAGACAGACATCGGGATAGAAATTAAAATCTACCATTTCCGGCAATGTTAATTTCGATTCAGCAGTTTATCTGTAACAATGAACTTTCTTACTTCTTCTTCCTGGATTGTAAAAAGTACTTCAAACAGATGGAGAAATTGTAAACATTGAAACCTAGGTCATTCACAGCAACCGTGTCTTCTGCTTCACGAACTGTCAAATGTTAGTATTCACAGCTGTTTATATACTTTGATAATGTAAACATTGTAACCCACGACGTTCAAGGGGCGTAGCCCGAGGGGATTTAAGGAAAATAATATGTCTTTGTTGCATTAGTTGCAAGATCTACCTTTGTGTAAAATTTCAAACCGGTTCAGTATTTTTCGCGTTTACTTGTCACAACCAACAAACCCATAAACGAACAAACATACTGAAAGCAACTCTTCTTTATATTACTTAGGGTAGGATTATTTATCTTACTTTATAGAATCGTGAGATAATATCGACTTAAATACGATAGGACTGGTCGCAGCGTAGGTGCAGGAATGCGCGTCCAGGCGGCGCTGGTATCGCACGTGACCGAAGACCTTGGTGCGCGCCTCGCCTTGACCGGGGTCCTGCTATATCGGCCACCGGGTTTCGTCACGAGACTCGTCCGCCCCCTGGACAGTGGACACCCGCGATGTGGGCCACTGGGTCACTCGGGGTGGCGACAGGATCCTCCCCTCCGACTCAAGGTCACCTCATAGATACGGTAAACAGCTGTCCTACCAGATGAATCATATGGTCTTTGTGAACAACACTCTCGAAAGATTCTATGCGAATGTATGAATCTGAAAATTGTTTGGGACGCCTAAAGGTCCCGGAATTCCAGTTATTTTGAAGGGGTTAAAAATGTGTTTCGTCATCGGTTTTAGATACATGTGTTGAAGAGCAAAAGTTGTTCTTTTTCTTCCTAGGACGAAACCTAATATTGTGATGATTTTTAAGTCCTAGGCCGTAAAAGATCTTTGTTGGTGTTACTTTTTGATTCGAGATCAGCATTCGATTGTAAATAATCAATAAAGTTACTGCAACAATCACATCGAGTTTTTATGTACTTCGGCCGTTCCGTTCGATTGTGAAATGGGTAAACGACTATTAATCGAACTAACGACAATAATAACTGACATAACCTAAAAGAGCAATCGGGAATGAACATGAACTGCTATAACCTAAGTAACATAACGGCTGATTAGTCTAAAATGGTCGACAACAAATCAGGTAATAATTATTATTTTTTCTATGTTTATTTAATTTCATTTGCAGTTCGACGAAAAATATAGTTCATGACACGGCCCAAAATTGCCTTTTTAATATATACTTGCACATTTAACAGCCTCGGCTGTTAAACTTATGCTCGTATTAAAAACGCCGGTTTTCAGTCCTAGTGATGAAATATACTATTAAGATATCTGTTTATTAAATTTGTATAAAAAAGGGGTTTGATTTTTATATCTTTCTTTCTTGTCAATAAAATGCATAAATAATTGCATCTTTTTTTGTGTTAATAATTGCACTTAAACACAACCAGCACGGTAGCTCACGGGTAACGCTCTGGCCAAGTAGGTCAAAGGTTGCTGGATCGAAACCAGCGACCAGCGACTCCTATTGGTTCATGAGCGGTCACCTGTTTCTAACTTTAGTGACCAGGCCGCTACGGTACTTCACTGTTCAATTCACCGCTCTAAACCCATGGTAATGGGCAGTTGAGGTTATGTCAGTTGATTCTTATCTTATGAATATAGGACAAGCTTATTTTTATCCATGGTGACAGGGGAAGGCCCATCTCGGAATCATTTAATTTATTTGAATTCACATTTTAACTGATAATATTGCCTCAAATTGGTTAAAAAATTGTTTAAAAATTCTTCAAAATTATCCCCAGACCCCCTCCTTTGAGCCTGTCCCTGTTTCGTCACAGAATGATTTAGCCACCCTACACATGTCCCTTAAATTTAAGATTTTCTGGTGGACTCCAGTTTGGATGCGCAGTAAGAGTAAATGTCCTCTACCATCATCCAGAAACTGCACTAAAGGAATCTTTAGATTAGATTAGATTATTGAAATGGCAACCCTACTACAAAGTAGGTATTTTAAGCCAAGTAAGAATGAGGGTTGATTGTAAGATGAATGTGGCACGATCTTGTAGTCTTGTCAAAGGCTGACATGTTCCTTAGACAGGACTGTTAAATAATAGCCCAACAGCCGATGGCAACTAAGGGACCTACGGTTTAACGTGGAATCCGAACTACTACGTCTGAGTTACGATTTGGTCCAATTATGTCGATGGTCTTTGTGGATTAACGTAGTATTCAATAGTGTGGACGTTAATCCACACAAGAGAACACTACATCCACCGACCATCGCTCACAACTATCCACAATCCGTGACCTCCAAGTAGCTGGATTACAGGATGACTACAAGGACATAGATAGGCCCATAATAACGACCGCTGTAGTTCTCCCCGCGCGTTGTCCGTCCGTTGTTGCTGTTGTTGTTATCGCCGGCGGAGGTGGATATACAGGTCGGAGCCTGCAACACTCTCACTCCGCGCACCTATTCATTACGCTACAACTTTCTACCGCAAAACAAAATATTAGATGATAATGAAGTTACGATCTGGATCGGTCGCGAACGCTTCCTATTACCTCCGAACCTTTCACCTCCGGGCGAGAGGTCCGCGATGGAGCGGAGGCTGCATCAGCTGTGACGCTCGCGAGGAGCGATAAGCACCTGTAATGCTGTAATGACTCGTCATTAGATAATCATTATTGTATGACGTCATAGGTGTTGAGGTTAAAGGGATGTTAAACTCAGGAAACCTTGGAAAGTCTTACTAAAAACCCTTGACGTTTGTGCATAAATAACGTTATTTTGTGACGCAGATCAAAACAAAATACACCAAAATGGGGAAGGAAAAATGTCTCAATGTGGTTTTTAGATTTTTAATTTGTCCCCTCATACTATAGTACAAGGAAAAAGTAATGTTTTAATTAGGATTTATGAATTTGAGTTTTTGGAAAATATGTCCATTTTGGTGCCCCTTGAATCAAAAAAGTGGCTTTTAAAATGTCCGTCTGTGTCTGTGTGTGTGTGGGGGGGGGTATTTGCAAAAGCATATAAACGTATGATGAAACTGTATGTGTATGAAAAATGTATGTAAATGAACGTATATGAAAATGTATGATTTATAGTCCTTTATGAGACAAACAAAATGACACCACCAGCATTTCTAAGTACTGAGCACGTTACCTTTGAGCTACCCAGCTGTTCAATTTTTCTCAATACAAAATTCTCTGTTTTTGGCACAGTTATACTTTTTTATTAAAACTTAAAATTAACATCTCATAATATGGTATTTTCGTGAACACTCAACATTAACACATTTTCAAACACGTTGACATTCGTGTTGACGAAGTATTCTTTTCACACGTAATATACTATTGGGTGTTGTAATAGTTGAAAAGTGAAAATGTAAATGTGACGAATCATATTGGTTACGTAATGAGAGGTTGCGCGAAAGCGCAGGATGCGTGCGGCGGCGTGAAATCGCTGGAGATGCGCTCACTGACTGGCTCATTGTCGCGGCGTTTTTTACAAAAGTGTTACTCAGGCCTTAAACGAATAAAACGGGCATTGATGTTTATGGAGCACTCTGTAACTCGGCGACAGAATGGAACAACATTTAAAAGTAAATACGCCATGACATAATTTTAGTACTGTAATTTAAAATTATTTTTTTCAAATTTTAGATTTTTAGTCAATGTTAACATGAATATGTCAAAGTACTGGGGGGGAGGTGTTAGAAATTCGAAAAAGTTGTACCTTAAGTGAAGTCGTGTGGTTATAAGGACAGCTGTTTAGAGTAACTTAAAACATGCCTTTTTTAGACATATCTATGACCTAGACTATTTCCCAAAGGGAAGTAAAAGTAAGAATGCCTTCTTAAATTACAGGTAAAAAGCAAACGTCGAAATAATTTCGGATTTCCTTCAGTATAGATCCAAAAAACAAAAAATATATTATTTCAAATAATGTACGAAACTAATTTCGTATATAGATAGACTTCGTGACCACATAAACCGAAATAAAAAACTTCAAACACAATTACACAACACACAGTTCAAAACTACTCGACAGTTTGGTCGCGAGCTCCATAACACCGTTCTATAACGCACGGTTTCCCAATGCTTTGTGCGGTACACGTGACCCGCTAATTGACTGGTTACCGGTTACTGCGGCGTGAGGAACGGATAAACGGACAAACCGAGGTGGAGGTACAAGTCGTTAGCGGCGGGCGGCATTTCGCCGCCACAATGATCGGAACGTCAATGTATTCAGCGGCGAAATGTCGCGGTGACGCGGGACGCATGCGCGGGAGATCTATTAGTGCAGGACGCATGCGCCGAGGATCTATTAGAGCGCATGCGCCGCGCTGGTTATCGTTCACGCCGATTTGCGCGCTTTCAATCAAGATTACCTTTCGCTTCTGGATCGACCAGGCCTTCCTTTGAATACACCTAGTGGGCATTTCTTATTTTTGCAGTTATGTAGGGTTCCTCAATACAAAATCTCTTTTTTCAAAGAGGATATTGATGATATTAAGCTTTTCGCTTAATAGGAGAATTTCTTATTGTTTGCAGTCATGGATAAACGAACCCTACATCGTCCATGGATTGCCATGTTACCCTAATGGTATCTCTTTGACTGTCTTGGTTCAAATCCTATGTTTGGACCGCGTTTTCCAAAAGTGTTTTGTGGTATCGATGAGCTATTCTCTATCTAAACTGATATTTCTGGAGTGGAAACAAGCAAACCTCCTCCTTTAAATATGTCTAATGTATGACAAATACAGTAAAATATATAATATTCATAGGAGACCGAGATTGATTCAACGTATGAACTGTTTTGGTTTGAATAAACAAAATAAACCCACCTTGACTTTATTACCTTTTACGACATCATGTGATCATTTATTTAAAGTTTAATTGTTCTAATATTTTTATTAGATTTACAATAATTAAGGCTTCAACAAACTTGTTCTGTAAAAATTTTTCGAAATTAACACCCTAAGGAATGTCATAAATTGTGAAAGATGTACCGGATCCGGAAATAAAACTGTAATTCTTCCTTTTAGAGCAGAATAATAGGGGAGGTTCAAACATACGTAAGAATTAACACAGCTTTCACTTATTTTGAATGTTTCTGTGAAGTGTTGTATGATAGATCCGAGAACATATTAGGATTAGTATAAACAAATCAAAAAATAATTTGATTTGTCTCACTAATCTTGTTTTGTTCCAGTTCCTTTCCACACCTGAGGACAAAATAACATCCCAGTTTCGAAATTAAACTAAACGTATATTTAAGTTTTAGAAACACGACTTTACTAGTGGAGAATTCAAAACAACGGATTTAATATACATCTCTCTACATTTTTCCAAATCGGGTTTAGAACATCACTGTGTTTTCTAATTGTCATAAGAGATCGTAGATCTTTCATAGCAAAGATTTCCATAGATGCTTACGTCATAATGTAAGTCCAATTTCATCTCGTTAGCTGCAACGCATACAAAAGTGAATGGTAAAACCATAAAGATATTTTTCCTTCAACTTTTTATTGGATTATTCAACAGTTCCTAAAATTAAACCTCATAAATCTAGTAGCGTATAATTAAACCGTTATCTTTCTAAATCCTGCTATATTTCTGGCTTTCTTTAAGTTCCTCTATTGTATCGACCAGTTGACATTGTGTTGACCTTCAACCTCAAGTCAAACCTTTCACTGTAATCTCCTTCGCAAGGTCAAGGTATTCACACCTCTTCACGGCTTCAACTCAGTAGCGAAGATGTACCAGACGTGTCCTTCGCCTTGTAGAAGACCGTAGTGTTCCTGGGGCAAAATGTATGTCAACACCGCAGAATTTTTTTCATAATTCAGTCCGTCAATGGCTTTGTGAACCTACAGAGTCAAAAAGCTACCAAAAAGCTACCCAAACCTACAAAAAGCTGTAAAAGCTATAAGAAAATAAAGTTTTGCAAAAAATTCACAGTTGTCGGTTTTTTAATATCACACCCCTCCTTAGGCATATTAATTTTAAACAGCGAAACTCATCACCATAGTTAGTTATTACAAAAAATAAACGCATCGCACTGAAATAAGAGAAATATAACTGATTAATTTATTTCTAAATTTTAAATCTTGATTTTAATATGTCTTAGCTGTGGAGGGGATGTTGCCAATCCGTTAAACCAAAGTGTAAAACGGAAGTGACGTCACTTGGTTATAAGGACAGCTATTTATGGAAATAAAACATTTCCTTTAGTCGTCGGCCCTATCCATGATCTAAAACTATTTCCTAAAGAGAAGTAAATGCATATATTTCTAGAATCTAGTCGAAATAAGTCACTATATAAACTATTTACTTCCCTGTGGGAAAAATGTTAGATGATTGATTTGTCTGATGGGAATGTTTTTCAGATAATCTAAAAGGTTGGTTCTTATAACCAAATATTAAAAATTCAGTACAGTATTTTTGGTAGTTTCTATGGAAATGTGATCTAAACAAACACTCCGCTGCAAAATTTTTGTTGCGTTACACAAAAACTCTAACACCCCCACCCCCAGAGCTTAGACATATGCATGTGCAATAGCTTAGATTATGGACGAGTCTAAAGGGAATGTTTTCAGTTCATCTAAACAGCTGTTCTTATTCTTATATATTAAAAATGCAATACAATAGCTCTGGTAGTTTCTATGGAAACGGGATCTAAACACTTACGCTGCAATTTTTGCGTTACACAAATCTGCTAACACCCCTCCTCTCCTAGAGCTAAGACATATCTATGTCAACACTGTTCATCCCTTACGGCTTACGACATTCTAAAAAGCCTCCGAAAGCCTATGAAAAAGCAAAAAAGAGTACTGTAATTGATTTGTTTTTTACAACCGTTCTGTGCTTGGCTAAAATTTGATGTTTGCCTAGATTATATACTAATTAAAAGTGTCATTTGTATGAAAGCTGTCTTGAGAATTAAGACGTGAAAGCTATTTTTCGTGAACGAAACTCCATCGTTATCGCAGTACAGATTTAAGTAATTGATGTATGAAAAAATGGTCGAAGAAACTATTGTTGTTTTCTGTATATTTATTGTGAAATCCATCAGGCACTCTGAATATAAATTATCCCATAAGATCAGTAATGGGAAAATTTTTGTTTATTAAAATCATGTGAGTAGGAATAAACCCAATTATCAAAATCATATGTTTCTAAAATTTATTATTGAAATTTATCTTTTGATCAAGTGAAATAATGAAACATGTTTTGTTGTTGATTTGGTAATGATTTCTGTTCCTTGCCATGTCAATTCTTTTAACGTTGTGTAGAGTCTTGTGGGTTTCTTGATTCCACACTTGATAGAAATCTGAAAATATGTCCTCTCAAAAAGGGAAGACAATCAGAGACATAGAAAGGGCTGTGAGTCAGCCGTGGGACGATGGGACAGAGACAGAACGTGATGTGGGCAGAGACATAGCCATGAGGATGAGTTGCGACGACGATATGTGTCTGAACAATGGAATAACAGCTGGGAACGGTCCACGTCAGCTGATGGTGGGTGTAAATGCGATGGGAATGGCAGAGTGCAGACGACAAGAGCCAATCTCAGGTTCTGCTGTTTCCTTGACCCAAGCGTTTGTTGTGTCATCTCCGGACTGCAGCGAGCTTTGTTCAGTTGGTAGCAATGTTGACGACAGCTACGACTTATGACAAGAGGTAGTTTACAGTCCAAAAGTTTCCTTGACCCAAGTTGTCCGGTGTGTTGTCCAACTTCAGCGTCTGACGATTATTTATTAGGAAGTTAAAACGCGTTGACTATCCTTGATGTTTTTTCTTTTTTTGCCTTATAGAATCAACTAATTTGTTTCAATTCAAAAGTTGTGATTTTACTATTTTTCTTTTCTATCTCAATAAATATTTTTAGTATTTTTCATACAAAAATTTTTTTAGCTAGAAGGTTAAATCCGGTTATACAAAATTTTAGCAGTTTCGTTGACTGTATACATATTTCTTCAGCCCTACTTATCAACCGCAAAGGACGTAGAATTTCCTCTACTATTATTCGTACGTTTAAAGATCCAATATTCGATTGGAGAGAGAATAACTTTCTAAATAAGTTTTTCCCAATAATTATGCATCGAGACCTACTCTCTTTTAATTTCTCATTCATATAAAATCCATCTGACCAATGGGCTTAAAGATACTTTAAAGTACTTAAGGGATGTATATGTGTAAAAAGTGTAATGAATTTGATGACATAATTAAGTTTTAAGACTACTTTATCATTTTGCCAGGACAATTATTGGCTAATAAAACAGTTACAGGATCAAACCATCTCAAAATCGTGTCAATATTTTAGTCTGAACAAAATCAGTGGTTTTTTACATACGGTAACCACAGACCAAATTGAACGATTTAATGGGTAAATGGAATAACCTACGAAGTATCTCACAATTGTTAGTACTTCACTCATAGGTAAAGTTTTCAACGGAGGTAGAGAACCTTAACGGTAGACAATGAAATGTTCAAGAGCAGACCATTGTCTCGCGTCCCCTGCGTCACCACCCGGTCCAGGGACAGACGCCCCGACATCGAGCCCCAACGTCATCCTCATCCTCGCCACAATTTACTTTCTCGCCGGTCCGCGGTTTTCGTGACCAGGGCACTTTTCAGTATCTGGACTTGTTTTTAATACCACGATCGTCTCCCGAACTTTCCCTGCGAGACAAATAGATGTCAGGAGTCCACGAGACCGAGCGGAAGTGGCAATCTCGAATCATGGTCATTGGAGATGAAATTTATATTGCGATATATATCCGGCTAGAATAGTTTGTCAAGATGAATAGAAAGCAGTGAAAGGAACATGGCTTTCCGTTGGTAGACTGGGACGATTGTGGATGCAAAAATTTGATAAAACTCGTTTTCCTCAATTTGACGTTATTGATGAGTTTGAGTTTTAATCTAACACAATCGCAGTCCGTTGAAGATTGATCTACTTGGAACTTGGATCGGAGAAACAATCCCTTCACTTATATGACCTCCGTTTATCCGCATTCCTCACGATCCGCATCAATTATCGTCACTAGTACCGCTCATTATTCCAAGAACGCTTCATTCTTATAGTTGTGAGAGATGGTTGGTGGATGTAGTGTTCTCTTGTGTGGATTAACGTCCGCACTATTAAATACTACGTTAATCCACAAAGACCATCTTCATAACTAGACCAATTCGTAATTCAGAGGTCGTGGTTCGGATTCCACGTTAAACTGTAGGTCCATTAGTTGCCATCGGCTGTTGGGCTATTAATTAACAGTCCTGTCTAAGGAACATGTCAGCCTTAGTCAGTGACAAGACTACAAGATCGCGCCACAATCATCCTACATTCATTCCTTGGCTTAAAATACCTAACTGGGTAGGTCACCATTTCAGTTAAAAGTTTAATGTTTAAAAGTATTCGTTTACCCTATCTATCTTGTAACGATTTTATGTTACAACTCCAAAATTCCACGGATTTTTTTACATAAAATTACGAGCTAATAAACCGACTTTAAAACTTACCACGAATAGTTAGCTCCTAGTTCTCGCAGTTTCACCAAGGAGACGGAGATGTGAATAAACATAAACAAGTTCCGAGAGTATGCCAAGGTCCCGAAATGTTTACATTTGACCGGCCGAGTCGCGGATTCACTCGTCGATGGGTTTAGGATCCACTTAATTAGCCTACTTATGTGCGCCAAGGTGACAGAGACGTCTGCGTTAAGATGTTTCGATCCCTATATTATATCGATATCCTGGCTTATTCGATATTATAAAATTTGCAATTATCGAAGTCATTGTTGCCAGCAATACCTATAAAATAAGCCTACTTACCTTTTTAGTTTATTTAGGTATGCTACTTTATTATATTATTTAATTACTAAAATAGATAAATTTACTATTTTAGTTAGTTAGCAGCTAAGTAGTTAGTGGCAGTTGGTTTGTGATTGTGTTATATGATTGCTAGACCGGTTTTTATGTTGTTAGGATTTTTGTTGGCACTAGTAAGCATTAAATAACGTTTTTAGTTTTAGTAAAGATATAGTGGCAGTCATGTGTGGGAAGGCTAATGACCAACCATCTAAAAGACCCACGTTCGAATCCCGGTCATGGGACAAATAAATTTAATTACACAGATCGCCACCTTGCTTCTAAAGGCACGTTGGTCCCAGCTACAAAAGTAGTCCTCAGCTCACGTCAGAGGCCCTAATGCGACCTGAAAAACTCTTTAACACTAAACCTTGGCCAGAAGGTTAAATTAAACTTAATTACTTATTAAAGACACGTATTATTTAGTTTATTTTGTAAGGAAGAAAGTATGTGCTTTCTGAACACAGTAAGACATGTAATTTTCGCTAAATTGTGAATTTTTGACATGGATATATGTCTTAGCTCTGGGGGGGGGGTGTTGGCAATTTTTAAGATGGAAAACATGTAACCGGTTTCCTTAGAAACTACCGAGCTATTGTATTAAGGCTGTACAGATGAACTGAGACCATTCCCTTTAGACATATCCATGATCTAACCTATTTCCCACAGGGAAGTAAATACAAATTTTTATTTGGACATGTCAATGCATGTGGGGTATAAGCGATTCACGACACACGTTAATTGTAACGGAAGTGACGTATTATGCTTATAAGAACAGCTGTTCATAGGAACTGAAAACATCTCCTTTAGACTCATCCATGATTTAAGCTATTTCCCAATGGGAAGTAAATTTATTTTTTATTTTTTAGTAGCTTCAATTCAGCCATGCGATATCGTTGTTCCGATATTGCTGTATCGGTATTCTGGTATTGAGTCGTTATACATCGATTCGATATCGATGTTTCGATATTGTTGTATGGGTATTATGGTATTGAGTCGTTTTTAATTTCCAATATCGGAAGATTCTCGATATTCTCGGAACACTGACATCTGCGACGACCAAGAGCATCTCCTCGGGACTGGGCCAAGGTACGGAGTCGCTCCTTTCTTTACAACCAGACGTATCAGTTTAATTGACCGGTCTGGAGGATCTCATGTACGTTGCGTCAACCATGTTAACAGCCTCCAAAGGTCACCAGGCCTACATTTAAGTAGGTCTAATTCGCTTTTGAATCATGCATATTTGTTGTTATCGGATGCTAAAATTTATTAATACATTTCAAAGGTATATGTTTCAGTACTGTATTTTCTCAGCAAGTAAATATGAATGCCTAAAAGTTAAATTATACTAAATTTTCTTTATTTTCAGTAGTTTACTCCCAACTAGACTACTTAAAATTAGTTTAAATATCTTAGGATTCACCACTGAACTGGATGTAACAATAAAATTGATTTTACATACTTAACCAGTTCAAAAGTCTTAGCTATCATCTTGGATTTTACTTAAACTTTGCTGTCCCTAGATTGAAATTTGTAGACAAATGACATCCTGTGTACTAATATATATATGTACAAAACTGGCAGTCTGACCAAAATGTTCTAAAACCTAGGTTAGAAAACTAAATATTGAACCGGAAATTAACAAAAATTATACAAAACCAATCGTATTTAAAGTTACTTGTTTCACTTTACTGACGTGTAATAAGAATGTGGTTTTTCGAATTAAATAAATCCAAAAATCAATATCTTAATTTGTTATTTCTTTAAGTAATAATACTTAAATTATATAGTTAAATATTCACAGTTGTTGTAATGAATGGTTTCCACTTTAATCAATTTTACTCTTTATAAATTACAGAGCCCTTCGCTCAATTAAGGATTACTCAAATTCTTAATCTAAGAACGTGCAAGTTGTCTATAAAAATTAAGAGTTTCCTAAAAAACTCTTGGATCGCATTAATCCTTCAAACATAAACATCACTGACCGGCATTTACAAACTCACATAACAATTAGTCTTGAGTCATTGTTCGCATTCATTACCCCTTCTGCAAGAAATGATTAAAATCGTGAATAAGAGTAATGGAGCCTGGAATGTTAGAGTCAGCTGTTGAATGGCACCCCGACACGACAGATGCATCTGATGCAACAGCTGACATAACCTAACCTCTTCTCTTGTTTGCTCCCTTCAATCGGTGCTTGGATCGTCCAACAACAGCTGATTGTACTCGTACGTGCACACTCAGCTGATTGTATGTCATTACGTTACAACAGCTGGCAGCAGCTGGTAACCTGTTATTTTTCCTATGAGAATTTATGTCTTCGCACACATTTCTAGTGTCATTAAAGCGCTTAAAGAGAAAAAGTAACGGTTTAAGTAACCTAAGAAATGGGTTTCAATATTGAAGAGTGGATAAATTATCTCCAAAGTGAACCGGTCCGGATTAACTCTAATCGTTTGCAGGAGGAGCAGGAAATTGAAAGAAACTGCCTCTGCATCGGCACCTGTTTAACCTGGTAAATTGTTATATATTATCAGTTCATTAACAATATTACGTGATTCCGATAACGAGCTTATCGTTTACCCAAACTGAGATTTTCTAGATTATATTTAACGTTCCGTGAATTAAAATTTTAAACAAGTTTTTTCAGGATTAAATAAAAATGTTCAAACAATTTTCAAGTATTTTAAAGTGATATAAACGTTAGACTTCAAAACAGAAATTATTTTTGACGTAGCCTATATAAGTCGTTTATTATGAATGTCAAACAGTAATATTTTAATGCCACCAATAACTTTGTTTTTTAAAGAACTACGTAGATAATGAAGAACATTTCAAAATTCAGAATAAAACACTTTCACGTGATTTTATATAAAAAGGGATAAATTAAGTTAATAGTTATGATCATTACAACAAAACTATTTCAATTTAATGTATTTTTTCAATTTTTTTAAATAATCAGTACGTTCACAAATAATATGTAATAAATAAAGCAAAAATGCCATCTGTGTAGTTTTTACGTTCTACCGCTTATACGATAGTATATTATGGAGTTATTATTGTATATTGTATACGTCAAAATACTCGAAATTGAGTTGAGAGTGGTATATCCGTTTTGGGGCTCCCTGAATTCAACAAATTTGGTTTCGACGTGATGTCTAACTGCCCGTGTGTGTCTTTATGTGTAGTCGTTGGTACGATTAAGATGAAATTCGGTATGTATTTTTTCACTTTTAAGGGTCGTTCGTGCCTAAATACCCTTTAAAAACTGAAAATCCAAAAGTCTATGGAATGGCTCAAACGATTTTAATTAAAATTTATTAGTTCATAGTGCATAGAGTACTAAATAACATGACATTATCCACATGTCCGTAAAAATACGGTTCAAATAAGTAATGGCTTTAAATGTCAAGTCAAAGGCACGGTATAATATGTCCATCACCATTAAAACCCGCTTTAAAAACTAAACAAATTAGTATTTCAAATTATTTGTTAATGACTAACGGATCCAGAGAAAAGTTAAATTTACTGTTAAATGAAAAGTTAAATTAGCGGATGTTCATAAAATTTATTATCTAATTTGTTTATTTAACATCAACTGTCAGTCAACATTCAAGATATAAAATATTAGAAACTATTTATTTACGAAGTAAACAAACAGTCAGTCAAAAAGTATATTTTTTATGTGAAAAATACTATGTAATGGAGAATACGATACAACTCATTAAAAATATTTGAAGCAAGATGCAAACATTTGACAAACCATTACCAGTTAAACAATAAAAATCTATATATAAAAATTAATGAATATATGTCCTCTAGTCGCTGCCAAACTACCCATCCGATCGCCATGAAATTTTAGGAAGTTAATCTATATGTGGGAAGGTTTAAAACTATATGTTTCCATATAGCGTTTTAAATTTCTAATATTAACCTAACCTTATGGGGAATAAATTTGTTTACATATTTTCTACAATCAAATTTTATTTCTAAAGCAACAGATGTTGGTTTACTATACATTAGCAATGTGATTTACTATTCAATGCCTTCTGTATCAGTTGTCCATTTAAAACGATAAAGTAAATAAACACTTTACAAAATGAACGGTTTTACTCGCCACGTTGATACTTTACAGTTGAGGTTTTTGTACCAATTTTTTATTTCGTGACTAATTAAATGTAATTTGTTTATTAATGCCATAGTTAAAACAATGATTACATCTAAATATATAAACAAAGTCGTGCCAGTCACACCTTTTATAACTCAAGAACGGCTGGACCAATTTTAATGATCCTTGATTTTTGGTATTCGTCTCTGTTCCGAGCTATATTCAGTTTTGTATTTAACCTTAGGGCTGAGCCCCACTGGACTGAAAAGTTTTATATTTTAAGCTGATGCGGAAAATACTAATGCATTTTGGTCATAAGCAAACATCAATAATGTGAATATGTTATTAACAGCTGATTTTGTGCTGCTTTTTCACGTATTTTCAGCTAACGTTATTGTGCGTCATTTTCAGCGAATGTTTGTGATTGTTTTTTTAATGTGTAGATTGTCTACAAACAAACAACTAGATTACTAGTTGTTTTTTGTGCGAGTTAAATTGATGGATTTTAGAGTAAGTGGGTATAATTTTTTCACTGTAATTTAATCTCTCCTGTCAAAGCCGTATTGCAGTTAAGTTTGGTTTTGGTTTAGGCTGGATTGGATAGTTATGAATCAATCCACTTAGATTTATTTGTTTTGTAGGAATATTATTAATATGTCTTATAGTTTCAATATCGTTATTAACTATGCCGTGACCCGGAATATCTTATCTTTCACAACGAAACCGTAATGCTATTTGATTTCCGAACATGGCCAATCCTAAAGTTAACATGTATTTACTGTTAGGCGTTACGAAGTTCGCCGGGTCAGCTAGCTATATCATAAAAACACAGATTAAAGTTTTAACGTCTAGGTTAACAATAGGTTTACAGTCTGAACCTAATGTTAATTAACAAAATTACTAAATTTTGCACTATACCGGTACATAATTCTGTTGTTTGGGAAAGTTATAATAATTTTTTTCTACTGTAAGTTGACATTTACAAAAATAATTTTTTAGGTAAATTAATTTTTTAGGTAATGTGGGGTTTTAAAGTAAAATATTTAATTTCATGAGATGCAAGAAATAACGTACTGATAAGGTATGAAGCTTGGTGAAAAGAAAAAAAACTGGCAAACCATCATAAATGTTTAAAGCATTACTAAGCATAGGCAATTAATTATAAATATATCACAAATAATATACGTCCAAAAAATGAGGTTTGCAGTGTGAACGATTTGTTTACTTACAGCTCGACCTACCCGAAACACATCCCACGATTACCCTAATACAATAGCGGGAGTTGAACAATTTGTTAATACCGTGGAACAATGGCATTGGTACTTACGGTGAACACGTTACAGTGGTATTTTCTCATGCCGGGCCGTCTCGTGGGATCACAGTTGCATCACAACACCACCAGAGCGCGCACGGGACAGAGTCACAAGTTGAATGCGCGCCGCTGCCCGGGACCCTTCACCGCGTGACGTCATTTGGCCGCCGTGACGTCACTGCGCGCGACCAATCACAGCGCGGCTCGCAACAATGCGGACCATCGCACGTTCGGGGGTAGGAAAACAACTCTTGTAGTTACCTGGACACTACTGGGTCAGGTGGTTTACGATTGAATCGCAAAAATGCATTATCTGTAACCTACTTCTTTTAATGAGTAATTAACTTAAATGTCTTTGATGCCGTAAAAAATAAATAAAAATACCATAGACAAGCATCAAACGTATCTAATATAATTTTTTACGTAATTAAAACCCGCTATGCCTTATATAATCATTAGCGCTATAAAAATGTTCAGTTGTAGGGCTTGCATAACAATATAGAATAATTGCGTATTGGAAAACAATACACAATTATTTTGATTTAGAAGAAACTCAATGTGGATGACAGAGGGCAAATAAACCTATACTCTCACGGACTAATAGCACGTTAAGTAGCAGGATTTTAAATCTAGCTTTTTAAATTTGATTACTCTCGGGTTTTAGGTAGAACTTTCAAAGTTGGAAAAGCTTACATTTAATTGTATGTTTACTAACCTTTACACAAACTTTTTGTTTACAATAATTGTTTCTTGCGATGATTTACTGTTTTTAATCAAATGAACGATCTGTACTGACACAACGCATTGAGCTATTCTAAATGTAAAATGATATCGCATATCGGGAATTATTTCGCACTTGGGGATATTTGGTTTTACCAAGTGGTAACACTGCTCCACAACAATGCAATTTTCGTCACCTGTTGTGGTTGGATTCGCTATAACGGAGCGATATTGTTTCATCGACTAACGATGCGATAGTTATCGTTACATCACGATTACGAGGGGGAGTTACACACTGCAGTGAACTATTAGGCGTGGCTAATCTGGGCGATAAAACTCTTCAACAAGATCATAGACGTTTCGTTTATTATTCTATCCCAAAAGGGTGTCAAATGTTTAGATGAAAAATTATTTTAATTGCAGACGTTATTTCCCAAGATAAATACCCCCGTCGCAGCAGACCTGCGTACTCAGCGAATTTCCAAATCAATAACATAATAATAATAATAATATGTGACTAGTTTGATCATTATCTGTCAATAAATATGAGTATTATTTGCCTACTCTCCATAGATTAACATGGGAAAGGGTATGCAGGTTTGCTGCTGTGAGGAACGCTGAAAGTAGGTGTTTCTAGCGTAAACAATTAATGTTTTGAGCATTTATATCAACTTTCATCAACATCTGTCCATAAATAAAGGATAATGCCTATTTAATATATGATTAATATGGGAAAAGAGTATACAGGTTTGCTGCCATGATAAACACATAAACTATGATTATTAAGCATAAATGGATAGACCTCAACCACATAAAGCTAAATATCAAGTTTTATCCAAAAATATTGATTAATATGGGAAATATTAATTTTTCCCTATCCTCCATAAGATTAACATTGGAGCCCCACAATACCACGTACTGTGTTTAGATTTTTTAATATCTCGGTAACCGTTGAAGATAGAGGAAAACTTTAAGACACTTAATTGTGTAGTTTTTTAAGCTGAAATAAAAAATTAGAAATTTTTAAAAATTACATGTGAAAAAAGCAAAAAACCCCATTTTGGGGTACAAAACCCCCCCAAACTACCCGTTCCCATTGACCGATATGTCTGGTTTACGAACTCGTCCGAACATTTGTAGGAATACACGTCTCTACGAAATTTGGTCTCGATCGGACCATTTTTAAGAGAGTTATCGTGTTCACAGACACACACACACACACACACACACACACACATATATATATATATATATATATATATATTTTAACGACTATTGTTTTTGGACTCTGGGCACCTAAAGAAGAAAAAATAACATTGTCCTGGGCTTAAGTCTCGCCATGAGACCTACGGTAATAGCTTCTTCCCTATGGGAAATTCGCTAAAATGAGCTATTGAGAAATAATTTTTGAAGTTTTAAATGTTAGATATAAACATATCACTCATTCTTTTCGATGAGTGACTGCAATGTTTGAGCTGTTAACGATTAAGTTACTGAATAATAACTTCAATAAAAATAACCAGAAACTTTAGACTATACCAGCGTTTAAGTCTCCAAAACTGTTAAACCTGGTTTACACAAATATTCGTTTACTTAATGTCGTTTGGCTATTAATTTCAAATAAGAAATATCACCTTGATAAAGATTATTTTAAATAGATTATAATATTAAATTTATATAGCCTACGTGAGTACTCAAAAGTTTGGAGATGTTGTGATATGTTTACTAATAAATCAACATGGTTATTTATCATGAGGTAGTTGATACATAATTTACTGGCTATAATAGATAGTTAACCTACTCTTAGAGGGTTTACTAAGCAAAACATTGCCATAAAGTATTCTAAAAAGATATTTATTCATAACAAAGTTAAATGTATTCAATTTCTTTCATAATGATAGTAAACACCACAAATTCCGCCTGAAAGAACAATAGTTTCCTGTAACATGAGCATTAATTAAAATAACCATTCCCAAGCAACTCTATATCGGGTTAATCATTTTTGACATAGTTAAAAGAGATTCTTAAAATCATTACGTTAGTAATTAAAAAAAGTTAAAGTAAGTTTTTTACTGAGCTTGTAACTTTCGCAACTGCAAGTAATTCGTATTGTTGAGGCTCTCTGACATAAGAGCATTATAGACTTTTTTAATTACCTATAATAGCAAATAAGACGGCCATTTTAAAGCACATTAATTGTACGTTCTATTTCCTTTTTTTATACTTTTATTACAGTTACATACGATTAGAAAGAAACGTAACTCTTGACTGAATTGTTATTGATATCAATCAATATGAAAAATATTTCAAAAAAGTAAGACATTTCTTTTTCTTAAATTTGGTACATTTTACTTTGACTACGTCATTAAATTACGTCGGCATATTATGCTCCCTCTTCGAAATCTTAAAATATTTTTTCTGGGGGTTACTTCTTAATGAATCTTTAGAAATAACACTTACTTTAAATAGGCGTTTCTAAATCTCCCATCGTTCAAAACACTAAATGCGTGGCCTTACTAATTAGCTGGCGGTATAAATGTATTCCAGACGACTCCATTATGAGTAGCTCTTACCGATGGAACAGGCAGATTATTAAATGGGCAGTTAAACTGTAAATAGAAACTACTCCCCTGTAGTGATTACGTTTGATTGATCAATCTTGCAGCTCGCAGCCTCACCGAGGACTCTCACCGGCGCTGAAGAAGCGTTTCGATTTATTACGTTGACATAATTATTTATAAGGCTCTGGGAACAGGTTTCTCGCGTTGTGTGACTTATGGTGAATCCTCGTTTACAATTTACCCCGTGACACGTCCTTGTTTGTTTACGCAAATGTCGGGTATTTACACACGACATGAATCAGTCAACGCGCCCTTTAAACACCACGTGGTGTCTTTACTCCTTTTGGTGTATACTAATTAATTCTATTAGTACTGGTAAACATTGGAGTTACGTTAGTAGGTCCTACATTGAAAACAATAAAATATTAACCAGTGAGTAAATTATTAAGTTGGATTTTCAAAATGTCTATAGATTAATTTCAGAGTCACTTTTGTTTAAACTTTTCTAATAATACAACACAAAATTTCATGTTATGCCCTGTAAAGCAGGTTGGGAAAGTAAGTCTCGATGAAATTAAAAATACTCAACAGAAAGAAGTGATTTGTTGATTTAACAATATCAACCTTACACACCTGTTTTATGGGTAAGCTGTTTAATCAGTCAACTTTTCATGTATATTCTGGAGAAAAAGGTAAAAACTTTTTTAAGTCTTAAGGTCTGACTATTAGGTTATTATAATATTAGATGATCTTTGGCAGTAACATTTAAGCAGATAAGCCAGAACTGTCTGGGTGGCTGATAGTGGCTTATAGTGCCCACTTTTAAAAGGGAAGGTCATACTTCACTTATAAGCTTTAAGTACCCACCTAGTTGGATGGGTGTCTCGTGAATAAGGGTTAAAATATGTCTAACTTACGTTACTTATGTAACCTTCGCAGAAAAGAGTCTTTTACCTTTATAGATGACATCCAACCAGGATACCAGAGAACTTCAGATGAAAGACCATCCAAGGAATCGTTCTATCTTTCATTACAGTGGAAAGGCTTTCCATTTTTCATCAAGATGTTCCATTTCAACAAGTATCTAAGATGAATGAGTTAGGTGATACATTACCTCTCCATACGTAAGGGACAGTTTTGATTCACATTCATTTTCGTGAGACACCCAAACCCAACTACTAATTTTGGTGTTCTAAGGTGAATACGATAATGGCGAGGGCATTGATTTGATGACCTAACTTTGTTACTTACAAAGACTAGAATCATTAATTATCATCTAAATGAACAATGGCAACTGGTTCCAGTAACGAATCAAATCACAAAATTGTATCGATATTTTATCAATGACCAAACCAGATGTTCCAGGTTCAATATTCTTCAGAAAAAACTAGAAGAAAATAATTTAGAATAAACGCATCAGTATATTTGTGCGTGCCCAATTTCTACATAGCTAGAAAAAATCTACAGTGAAATGAACAAAGGCAACTTAGTCCAATATGAACCATCACAACACAATTTTACCAATATTATATCAAGGATCGAACATCCTGATGTTGGAGTGTCAATACTTCTGAAGGGTCTAGAAGAGGGAAGAAGAGAACGCATCAGTTTCTTTGTAATGTACCCAATTTCTGCATCACAAGCAATCATCTACATGTTTGTGGACAGTGGATATGTGTACGCAAATGTGTCAGAGGGTTGGTCCACAACCCTCTGGCCCAGTGGAAATGAAGAAACATTTTGTACGCAACTGCTAATTTGTACGCGTGTCTGATAACAGAACCCGTGTACCGGTCAGTGCTCGCTTTTCCACGCAGCGGCGTGAAGACCTTATCAGCTCACGCAATTGTGAAACTTCCGGTTTCATTGCCGCGATAGAGAGTTGTTACTTAGTGACCATTCGATGTACCTTGTATGACGCATCGTCCTTGTGCTCTGTGGGAGTGCCGCGGAACCTGCAAGTCGAGTGAAGACCGTTCTAACGGTTTCGTAACTTAGTTTCGGCGGGAATTGAGTATATTACATTCAGCTGTAATGAAACATTGAAAATTTAACAGATAGTTAGCTGATCATTTTGCTAAAATGGTCTCATTGTTTTGAATTGTTTGAATGAGAAGTTCTACAGTTTCTGATAATATGATATTGAATTGAAAGTTTGTGTGGGTCTCGTATAGTTACATATACTTAGTGACAGAAAAACTCTGTTTAGTTAACCAAAGGTATTGAGCCTTGGTAAATAAAATGTTGTTGGATCTTGCAAGAATGTGAAAGATTTTTAAACAGCCGTTTTATTTTCAACCTAAATACTACTAAATAGCTACTAACCTAAATAACTACTAATTCCTTCGTTGTTCCTCTCTGTCACACGCCGTAGTGCAATAACCATGACCAACGGATTTGTTGTCAATTACATTTATTTTTATCAATTAAAAAAATTTAATTAATGGAGTTAAGTAAGATTAGTACAAATCGGCAGTTATTTAACCACCAGGGTATACAGGTGACTGTTACCGCCTTTTCTATAATACTACCTAGGTATGTCGTATGCAACCGAAATAGACACAGAATTTTGATACTCAGCAATTATGCCAATCATATTAACTTTGACATTTTACATATTCCGCCGGTATTTTTTCTACGTTATCATTAATATTTTATCGGTTGATGAGTGTAGTGTAATACAATTTTTGATGTTTTCAAACCTCGTGGTCTGTTGTCAATTCTTGTTCTATTAGTCATAATTAATTTTTGCAACTTGTTCCACGATCACTGAGGAGGTAGCTGCAACCATTCCACACAATTAACTACTTGACATATCTTTATCCTCTGCATCATCCCTACCTGCTGCAGTCTTATGAGAATTGCAACTTTTTGTATAACCAATAACGCCTACATTCTAATATGGTTATTTCTATTTCTACATTCTAATATTCTAATAATTGGTTTAGCATCTGGTCCCAAATTCCAGAGACCACCTTCAATAGATAGTTACTAATTGCAACTCCAGTACTATATCTTTGAGCACCCTCACTCCTAAAGACCTGGCGATACCTTTGTTCCGTTCCAGATCCTCCTGTTTTCCACACGTTTGCTGTAACGGTTCCATTGTAACCAGCTACAGCGGTTCCACACAAGTAACTAGTTACACCAATAGTACTATGCCTTTGAGCACCCTTACTCCTAAGAGCTGGCGATACTTTTGTTCCGTCTCAGACCTTCCTATTATCAGTGCGTTTGCTGTAACGGTTTCGTTGTAACCAGCTGAAGCAGTTCCACACAAGTAACTAGTTACAACTATAGTACTATACCTTTGAGCCACTCACTCCTAAAGAGCTGGTTTCCACATGTGGTCTGTAACGGTTCCGTTGTAACCAGCTACAGCAGTTCCACACAAGTAACTGATCACCACCCAGTACGTTACCTCGGAGCACCCCCACTCCGGGAGACCCGTGGATGCCCTTTGCTCCGGCCCTGATCCCCCCATTACCTGCACGTTTGGAACATCCATGCCGCGGTAATTACTGTTAATGTCGATTCTCCAGCCTTCGATCCTCAACAGTTTCGCCACGGCGTGTCGCAACTCATTGTCCGTGCTCGCCGGCTGAGCATTGGGCATGCTGTTGAGCGGCTGTTGACTGTTGACTGTTGACAGCCGCAAGTGGGTGGGTAACACGCCGTCCACGTTGCAATCACTTATAAAATCACTCGAGTACATTTAGGATTTTGAAATCTGTACACAATGACAAGCGTTTTAACAGTGGACAAACCCGTTGTATTGCTTAATCACCACCAATTCATGAGAGTTCTGGCTACTGAATTTCTCTTAGTTCTCTTCTATTAACTATAATTCTTCTCTTCTATGATTCATTCATATTACACCCTCATTAATTTATGTCGAAATATAGTTACGTCTTTCAATTATTAGTATTGAGGCTTAGGATGTCTCATGGTAAAATCTGTTTTAATGAGTGTTGGGAACCTTTCTGTTTAACAACTAAAAATTAAATTTGTTTACAAATTATGTTTATTCAAACCCGTTCGATGAACTCAGTTTATTAAAAGGTAAACCAGTCAAACTAAGCATTCCAGGTTCAACTCAAGTATTCTGTTTAACTTTCAAGATGATGCAACTATGATAAATACTTACATCCTCCTAAGAATCATCATTGCGCATATGAAGGTCCATATTATTGGTTTCATGACAAGACATTAGCAACCACTCTCAGACATAATAATACATTTTCTTCTATTGAAATATCTTTACGTACATAAGAATGGCTCATGTATAAATATTGTATTGAATAAAGAATATATTAAAGAAAAATTGAAGTTTCTCTTTAAATGGTTTGTATTATGATGTTTTGATATTTTTTAGATTTATATCCCATGAAAACAGAAATAGGTAAAACCTCAATTTCCTCAATTTGTCAGTCCATCTTCATGTAACACTAAAAATACCTTTTTGTAATGCTTTTCTGTAAAAATAACTGCACCCGCTATGACGAAACTTATTTTCATTATTATATACCTTTTGGAGAAGGGTTTTGTTACCCCTTAAATATCATTTGTTAAACAAAAATGGATAGATTTGTAAATTTCCATAATCATTTGCATATTTAATGCATTTGAGTATTTAATAGTTTTGATAACGTAATATTATCAAGAATCTAAACTAATTGTGTGGTCTCCTACGGAGAAAATATCTTTTAGTGTATAAAATTGAGGTAGTACAAAGTTACGATTTCCAGATTTCTACTCTTCCCTCCATTATTACAAACGTGATAATTCACATCTATTCTTTCTTTTCCACCTAGTAGGTATAATTTGCTCTGCTTGTCTCTCACAGCACGTTCGAATTCTCATTACTAGCCGATTCAAAACAGGTCCAATCCAGACAAACAATTCGCGCGCTATCGTATTAGTTCCCAATTCAAATAAATTACGCCCCAAGGATATTCAAGACTGGCAGCTTCTTCAGCTTCTTCAGCCTCTTCAAGCGAAGATTGCCATGTGAGGTCCATATTAATTAGGATGTTCGAGGTCAAAGAGCAACCCATTAGAGGACGTTGAGCGATCTGGTGAGCGGTGAAGGCCAGTATCGAGCCGCGGTTGCCGGTCGCATACGTCGGATAAGCGAGGTTCAAGGTCATTTATCCGACGAAAGGTGGCCGAAAAAGAGGAAAAAACTGGAAGAACCTCGACATCAGTTTCTCTTTTATTATAGTAAAAAGGAGAAGTGCATTATTTTGGAATGTCAGCTTGATGCCAAAGATCATGGACAAGAATTCACCCTTGCAATTTTTTTAAGCTTAGTGAAAAACGCGTCTAAAATTTTTCATCTTATCTGCACACATAGATTTATACATAACTAGGATATAATCTGTTTATATTCCTCCTACATAACATGTTGCAGGTATTTTTGTCATTATTAGTTTGGGAACTTTAAAAATAAACTAGCAAATAACTTGTAAGCCCTTTTAACCAGTGTAACAAATTTTGGGTCCTCCTTTGCCGCACCCAAAACTTCCTTCCGGCCTTTGCAGGGTCCTCCAAATCCTTCAGAGTCTAATTTCTAACATATTCACATTTAAATATTCCCAGCAGTTCAATTCCCAAAATATCTTAATCAGATATAATCCCAATTCAGCAGCCTTCACACTACTGCGTGGCATTTCTGTTTCTGAATCATGCATCGGTCACCCGCGTCCACATCGGCATTCCCCCGGCTGGGGATTTACATATGCATGACTGAGGTCAACACAGGACCTTGGTCCACTATCGCCGCCTCCAGATTACGCATCGGAGCCTGTCTCCATGCTGGTGATCAAAATTACCGTTCGAGTCCGGAAAATCCCTTTTGCTTTTTATGATCCTTGATCCGCAATATATGACGTTTATGTAAAGTACGAGCCAAAAAAGTGTACTGGTAATCAATCTTAATGTTTTTCCAATCAACCGAGTCAACTTTGAATTGTTACTACGTCTTCGTGTTTATTATTTATAGTCTCATTCGAGGTTTTTGACATTGACATGTCTTAGCTCTGAGGAGGGGGTGTTAGCAATTTGTAAGACAAAAATTTGAACATAAGAACGGTTGTTTAAATGAACTATAAACATTCCCTATAGACATATCCATGATCTAACCTATTTCCCACAGGAAGGTAAATACGTACAATGATTTTTCCATGATACTTTCTACTGTAAAATCCATTTTTATCGGGTTATTCGATATAGTTGTATCAAGGAGTCATAATTGGTCCTTACTTCCTTGAAGACTATAATGGAAATAATCTTACTGTAAATCAGGACCAATATAGGATGATTCTTCATCGGTTTTCATGAGACATCAAGAGATTTTGTTGAGCCCGAACTAGCTTTTGGATCACAATGATACCACCAGGAAGACACAACTTGCCACGTTGTCTTTGCAAACATTGCCTTCGTTCAAGAAACTTTTGGAAACCTTCCCATTTCTCTAAGAACAAACCTTTCTTACCCAGCGAACTTCGCCGATTTTACACAACCTAACGGAAATGTCAAATATAGGAATGTTGAAGAATCACGTTTTTGTGAGTCCCCACCAACTATCATCGTTTAACTCAAGGAAAAATTACTATGTTTATAAGGAGCCTGGAGCAAAACATCTTCTCCGAATTTTGTACAAACCTTCAATAACGGTAAAAGTACTGACTAATCGAAGGTCATATGAAACATGTTATTAGGCCTAATTGAGTTTAACCTATGGTGCTTACTTGTACATTTTGGTAATACTAAATAAAACAAAATATTACGATTTAGCTTACTGTTTATTTTGGCGCACACTGTATTTTGTGCAGGACGTATCCTCACGTGAAATAATTAAACTATATTAATGTGACAGTTTTAAAAATTTGTCGTCGGGGATCAATAACATCATGAAAAAAATACAACTCTACTTATTAGAATAGTAGCTAATGATAAAAAATATAGATTTTTTATACAATAACAATAGTGCAACAACCATTTAACTTAGGTAAAAAATTTACAATGGTAATAATATAACAAGCGAAAAAACTATATTATACTAACTAAATGTATATATCAATATATAAAAAAATATATATTTTTTATGTTATATTTGCTAACTATACACTTTAAAATAGGAAACAATATTTTTGTACGATAAAAAATATTCGTTAATTAACATAAAAAGTTTTAAATAGACACCTTTTAATATACAACATATAACAAGTAACCAAAGAACAACAATAAAAAGTAATATAATATATAACATAAATACAATACAAAACAATATAATAAAAAAATAAATGGTATATATATATATATATATATATATATATACACGCACACTACTAACAACAATATAATTTTACACAAACAATATATTAAATAAATACGCAAATAAATAAAACAAACATTTAAAGCGACATATAGATCAACAGCATATACAATACTGATGATCAGATTTTAACAAAATAAACTCTATCTCTAACTCAAAAAATAAGAACAACATTGATTATTAGGAAAATTAATTTTTACTTTGTCTTCGTGCTGATTTTTTATATTCTCTATGACAGTAGTAGTGTTGTTAAGTTTACTACCACAGATACTGACTAACCACTGGTCTTGTTACTATATTACGTCTACGTTTTACCTTTTTTTAGATAGGTAGATTATTAAGAGATCAATTACAGTATTTATATTCGTGAAACACCGACCCAATCACCATAAAATAACCATTATATGGCTATTTTATGGTGAATTCGAACGGAAGGTGATTGTGGTGAGTTCAATGAATTTCATTACCTGTAGATTTGTTACTAATAAGGTTTAGCTGATTATTTGTGGTGATCATTAGTGTTAATGAGTTAGGGTGTTCCAACGAACAAAAGTTACAGGACCCAGTATCAAACTACCACAAAGATTTTTTCAGAATTTCGCTCAGATTGTGAAGCGGGTATTATAACCATTTAACCACCAACCTGTTCCAAGTTCCAAGTCAGTGCAAATATCTATTACGTGTCTGGCTTCAAACCAGTGACACTTATAATATAAGGTGAACAAATCACCTCATAATTAAATCCTCAATTTGTACCTCTGTTGAGGAAAGCATTGAATTACCTAACAGTCTATTGAGACTACTGAGTTAAAACCCATTAAACGGTTCAGTTTATTGGGTACGTCTTACAATATTTAACGGTTAAATAATTACTTTATTTGAACTCTCTTAAAATTCTCTTTATTAGTTTACAAAACTCCACTAATATTCTAAATTAGAAACACGCAAAATTTACATTTAATTGACGTTTACCAAAACCAATGCCTCTAGTTTATTCATGCAAACCTCTCTATGTATTCAAGGTGTTAAAATTAATAGTTTAACATAAAAACATTATATAATATCTTTATAAAATAACCGTTCTGATTCTAAATATAGCTCTGGAAAAGAAGCGTTAGCCATTGGTAGGCTTGCAAGGTAGACACAAGCCACGGTAAAAAATATTAATCACGGCCGAACGATAGTTTATTTTTTCGATTTTTTATTTATTCGTGATGTGGGAGTTACGTATTAAAACAATTAGTACTTCAAAAAACTTCAAAACTGATAGCCTGGTGATAGCACGAAATATGCCAAATTCTTGCTCAGAAGACTGTTAATTTTAACTAATTTATTGACTTGTTTATGACAGGTTCTATAATTATGTAATAAGTCATGTAGTCTAGCTCAGGACTAATTTTCACATTTACTTTTTCTTCCAGATACAATATTAGGAATTTCCCTCATTCAATTATTGTCCCCAATTTTAACCTTTCGTTAAAGTTAACGACTTTGAGTTTCAAAAGGTTATATGGAAACCCTGTATAGTCAGTATTAAGCAATAAAAACCTGAATTGAACTACACGGAATAGACGACACGAAGGGTGGCTCAGGGAATTTTTTCTGTGTGTTGAAATTGAAAAAAGTAATGAAACAGGATACTTTTATACATATATTGTAAAAAGGTTGTAATGGAAAAGGAAGCAGTGAAAACCGGCATTAAACAACATTGAACTAAGTAATCACGGAGCTAAACTACACAGATGGCACACAGCGGAGGTTCGTGCTACGCGACTTTCGGGAACCAAATATTAGGAGTAGGTAAGGGGTTTGGGGTTGGGAGAGCGAAATGAGGTAGAACTCGTTCCTAGAAAGAACCATTATCTTACAAAGGTAAGATTCACTATTTTACACTTTATTTTATTTAAAAAAATATAAAAGCTCCGATGTGTGGTGTCACCGACGAGGGTTAAACCTCATTTTAAAATATAATGTCGTTAAAATACCTAATTATATAAAAAATCCCTTGAAGTGGTAACACTGTTTGGTTCCCAGCCCCTCTGCAGTTTACGACAGGGTAATCTGGTGGTAATCTAGCCACTGTTGCATCACTGCTGCGCCCGCGCCGATCATGAACCGACCATTAGGACGGGGAAGGTTACTGGACTACGTTGACCGTAATATCCAACGGTGCAAAAACTTCTAATGGAAGTTCTACAGGTCAAATAGCTCAATTTAGGATACAATTTCATCTATTTTAAGAACAATTTTAGTTAAGTGCATTCTATTTGCACTCTTTCTGAATGATTGGATTAATTATTGTCTTCCACGTTTTTTCTCTATTTTCAGGCATTGTTGGTGTTGAATTCATGCTATTTAAATTAGTATTTTGGAAATCTCAACACGATTTTCATTTGAAAAAAATAATTTAAACAACATAGTTTATCTTGAGAAACAATGGGTCAGTTGCTCAAATTTATTTGGGTAAAAGGTTTTAACCGAAAGAATGTTATTTTCACGAGGCATTTAAATGAAACAATTGAAAGTATGTAGATAATGTAACCATGGAAATGTTTAATAAATTGTATTTATAACTCATTTCACATTAGATTACTCACAAGTTAAGTAGTAATACTTATGAAGAAATAATTCTACGCCTGAAGATCCAGATAATTAAGGTAGGCATATTTATACGTTATTTTTTAGCTTAGGATATATTTAATCATAATTAACTTATAAACCATATAATAACACTTTCATTTTGGTAGTGTAATAAATAATTTCAAAAAAAAATAATTAATATTCCTGATACATAATTTCACGTATTAAATATTTTTCAATAACTCTCCCTTATAGATTTTGAACGAAAATTCGTTAAATTTTACCATTATAGCCTCCAGATCGCTGAAAACATTTAAGACGAAAAGTGTTTGGAACACGACTCATCCTACGTCAGTGATGAGGATAAATTTGATTACTTACTATTGGTATTCTGACCTGATAATGGACTTTTAACCCTAGAAGTGGCAAGCTTTTTACTCTTAACTGTAACATAAATATAATTACTAATATCATATTTGATTAAGTTTAACACTCAGTCAAAAGTTCATACGTGCAACAAAATGTTTTGTAGGTTCTTTTAACACTAAGCTTCCGAGTATTTCGAATGTGTATCGAATGTGTTACAGTAGCTAAAGATAGTTACACAGATAACTGTAACACAACCCACACGGTTAAGGTTGCGGTAGAACTGGCCAACCTCGGTCTCGACGATGAACCAGTGACGTAACGACGGTCGTGGACGAAACATAAGCACGCGATGGATATTTAGGCAGCGACCGTGACGCCATCTATCGACGCTTGTGTTGTACTCGTGCTTTCTCCCGCGCAATCAGCCCTAGTATTCCCGCCATTAGCTTGCATCTGTTTAATGTTGGGTCAGAGAGGTCTGTAGGTTGGATCACGGATGAAAGTGAGTGTACATTGTAAACTGATTACATTAATCTGCGTTCAAGGAATATGTAGGCTTTCAAAGTGTAAAGTTTTGCAGCCCAAGTCGACTATAACTGGGTTTAACTATAGATCCAAAAGGTTTAACCAGTGTGACAAATTCTTTGACTCTCTTAGGGCTTTAGTGACCTCCGGTTGACCCTGAACACTCAGTAACCAGAACTTAAGAGGGGTGTGTTGCCTTCTTCAACCCTTCAACACCTGGGAGGAATCTAACGTTTTCTGGTCAGGAGGGTGGCATTAAAAATACTTTTAGTACATTTTAAAATCACTCTCTCAACTGCCACTGATAAGTCACGTGAAATTGTATTTCAATGTTTAAACATTAAAATAACGAAAAATCATTATTATTATGACCTTTCTGAAATAGTAAACTAGTCAGCTACGTATTTTCAGCGTAGTATAAATGAGAAATTAGTGTAAGTTGTAGTGTAAGATTGTGGTTCGATCTTGTACTTCAAGGCTGACATTGACATGTTCCTTAGCCGGGACTGTTATTTAAAAGCCCAACAGCCAGTGACTTCTAAGGGATCTGAACCACAATTTTGTTTCTGGCTTACTAACTGGTCTAATTATGAGGATGGACTGTTCATTAGAGGCGCATTTCTATTGCGCTTGTGTGTATTCTATTGTATATATCTATTATATTATAATAAAGCGTATGTTTTTGTGTATACATACGTAATTCTACACTTATTACTGATTCAACAATGATATCTGATAAATGTTGGGTGATGAGGAGCAGGTTAAGACCAACATCATTGGTTGGGCAACTCTTGTCAGATCATGAGCGGTCACCTTTGACTAACCTTGTGACTAACTCCGCTACGGCACCTCGCTGTCTTAACTTCACTGTTCATGTCGTACGTAGTAGGCTCATCAAAATGGCCATTTGAGGTAAAAATAAAATAAATTATTCTTAATATCCTTTATTACTGAAAAGTCGACCTACTCAGATATATTTTAAGCCAAGTATGATTATTGTGACGCGGTCTTGTAGTCTTGTTGATTTTGTTGTCTGTTGATTGTTGACTGAAGCTGACATGTTCTTTCGACAACCCTGTTAATTTATAGCTAAACAGCCAATGTAACTTAAGAATATACTCTAACCAAGCGGGATCTGAATAACAATTTAGTCTCTGGATAGCAACTGATCTAATGCGGACGGTATTTGCGGATGGCCGCAGTATCCATTAGTGCGGAAGTTGAAGGAGTATCCGCAATAGGGGACGAATATTTATCGAAATTCTGATATTAACACGAGTAAAACACCTTACAAATGCAATATCCAGACCGGAAGCGTAGAATGCACACTGCAGATCCACAGCACGACACGAATGTGTTACAGTTATGCTAATCGCGTGAGGTTCCCAGACGTATAGGGTCGTGGCGCGGCTCGCGGGCTCTCGACGTACCAAATGAGCCCGGAATTGCGTAATGTGATGATTCGTTGAATAATGATCCTAGAGATGCGTAACGCTTGACTCTCTCCCGCTGATAAAGCGGTTGATTTATACTCACGAAACGGCTAAAGCGAAATGTATTGTACATACGGGAAAGTGATGTGCCCTGTAATCAAGCGACTAGGTCACGAATTGTGGATACCGTAAGTATAAGTTATGACCCGTGGATGCTATATTCCCTGGTAGGGATTAACATCCGCATTATTGCATACTATGTTCATCCGCAAAGACCATTCTTCTAATTTGACTTCAGAATGGAAATCATTGTTCTGATCCCACATTAAACTTAGACCCTTTGCATGACATTAGCTATTGGGCTATTCATAAACAGTTCTTTCTAAGGAACACGTCAGCCATAGTCAGTAACAAGACTTAAAAGATCGCGAAAAAGACTTAAAAGACTTAAAATACCTACCTGGGTAGGTTGCCGTTTCAGACAGGTATAATTATAATAAGGTAAAAACTAAAAACTGATTTTAAAACCTGTAGGCTCTACAGTTTTGTAGCTACAGAAGAAAGGTTGGAACATTATCTATAAAATAGTTAATGTAACATTTGTTACATTTCTCAATTGTTGACTATTACTATTATTGATAATTAATTACATTATTTGCAATTTTGGTGTTTTAAACAATTAAAGTTAGCGATTATTGTCGATCTAATGTGCCAATGTATTGTGACCTCCTGCTTCTGTCGGCTGTTGGAGATGATTAAATATCCATTGAAAGACCGATTGGGTACGATTTAGGAAAGAATGTTCAAACAAGATGTTCCCAGTCGTTCTCTTACTCGTTGAACGTATGGATCATTAAGAGGGTCGTGGATCCACCCACACCCATGATTAGTCCTATAACGGGTGTTTCCAAAATACGTAAAAATTTAGAAAAATAGTTGATTTCACAAGGATATAGTGAAATTGGGTTTTTAATTAATTTTTAGAAGGAATCATCGTCCCATTGTTTAAAATTAGATACAGTATCGTATATCAGGAACACCTTGGATCAAAGCAGTCATCATTAAGAGTCTGCATCAGTGGTAGCCATCTTGGATTTTAGTCCCGTAAGAGCAATGTTAAATTCTTGCGCCTATATCTCCTTGACCTATTGTCATAAATTAACGGAAGAGGTGTCAAATTAAAGGTACTTCAGTCCTCCAGGGCACCACCTTATAGAACTTCTTATTTTCGTTCTCAATAAAAAGATAATAATGATTTATTTTGTAAAATATTCCTGGATTTTTGTTTTTAGATCAAGTGCAATTTTTGAACATATTAAACATATTGTAAAGGTCATGCCCTTGAGCCACATCTCATCAATGTACTTCCAAAGTTTTACATTGATGCTTTGATAATTAACGCCACTACACACGCCTAAGTGGAGGTGTGTTCCACCAGAATTTAAAATTGCCCTTACGGGACTAAAATTCAAGATGCCTACCACTGATGCAGACTCTTAACGTAGAATCAACTCATTCATTGTATTATTTCTGAAACTATGTGGTTAACTAGCTTTCGTCAACGTTGCAACACAGCCTAAATACTCAATAAATCACATTTCCGACACCCAGACAGTTCAGAATCTCTTCCTGCACCATAATCTTTTACGGTGTGCCAACCCACGCCTAATCAGTCACCCGTTCGCCGAGCTCCGGCTAACAAGGCGATGGTGTCAGCGTCGAGTCAAAAGCCAAGGGACAGATGTAAACGAGGTAATAACCTTATGTGACATAAATCAGTTAGAGAAAGTTTATCCGGACATAAAATTGATGGCGGTGGCAGTTACAAGTGTCGATACGTCCCACCCGGGTGGCGGCGGCTGTCATCTGATCGAGAGGGCCACACGTGGGATATTTCACCCAGCTTGTGGGGTATTTAACACGGTTTTGTTGGGTAAATTGAGTATTTCCATACGTGTCCTGTAATCCTGCTACTTGGAGATCACTCGTATGGCTATGAGTGGTAGTCGGAGGATGTTATTCCCTCGTGTGGATTAACGTCCGTAATATTGAAAACTACGTTCATCCGCAAAGACCATTTTCATTATTAGACTAGTTCTTTATTCAGAAGCAAACGTAGTTCGGATCCCACGTCATCCTTAGTCAGTAACAAAGCTGCAAGATCATGTCACATTCATCTTACATTTATTCCAAAAGGTTATAGTAGCCTGCCAGTAATGTATTATTGAGCTAAACTAAATACAGTAATACAAATCATACGAAATTTAGTTTGTGGTGTCGTAGCCTATAGAAAGTCCCACTTGACACATTAAGTTACACTTACTTCGCACCGTGCCTTATATTACAGGAGTGATAAATGCAGATTTTTTTGTATGAAAAAATACTGAGATACATTTGGGGAATTCCCGAAAATTTCAAAGTGCATACAAATTATATACCACTTTGAATATCATATTTTCTGGATATTACGATGGTGTGACCTGTAATTTAGCTCCTTGGGGTGAAGAGTGTGGGTTACCGTCCGCACTGTTATATACTGCATAGAATAATTAATACTGCATTACATTTATTTAATCCTAATTTTTTTTAATACAAAAATTACATCATAACTACAACAATTCGTTATTCAGAAACAAAATTTTGGATCATAAGTCTGTGTTTAGTATGCTATTGGCTGTTGGGATATTAATTAGCTGTCCTCTCTACGGATCGTGACAGCCCAAGTCAGTAATAAGTCCATGAGATCGCGCATTTTTATTTCTCATTTATATTTCACTTAAAATACCTACATGGGTGTCACCATTCAGTGGACAGTATAAATGAAAGTAAAATATGTTCAAGATTGTTGTCTATATTATGCGCTTTAGCATATCACGTCTTCCAACCTCCATTCTTCTGCAAGAAACCCATACCCACGGTAATATTGTATTTACTTCCCTGTGGGAAATAGGTTATATCATGGATGTGTCTAAGGGGAATGTTTCCAGTTTATCTAAACAACTGTTCTTATAAGCAAACTATGACGTCACTTTCAAATTTTGGTAGCAAAAGATTGCCAACACCCCCCACCCATAAGACATAGCAATAAAAACCATCTTCCGTTCAGCTCCTAGATGGGTAAAGCTGGAAGGGTGGTTTAAGGACAGTGAATAATTTAAATAATTTCATTCCTATACATACAGAATACACCAACCCCTATGTGGTAAAGTGGTTCTCAACACTTATCCCATCACTAGAGGTCACACGCTACGTGCTGGGCGTTACGTTCCTTAGAACATGGATTAGTATAAAAATGTTTTTCCTGAGGTTAACGATAGTACATCATGCGATGGCACAACATATTTTAAACTCCTTGTTACACTAATCTAATCTACAGAAATAACATTTATTTCAAAAGCCGTTCCACTCACTTAAAATAAAAGTTAAATCAATTTTTCTACTGTAATTGTTCTTCAATAACAACATCATTCGAGAAATGCCTATTCTAAACCGTTCTATGACTCATGCCGATTAACTACATCCGTAACCGTTATTTTTCTTTCACACTTCAACCTCAGCCACATTTTAGCCCAGTCATAGTCAAGGATGCCAATACGTTGTTGAGATAAACAACTATTGCAGGATCGCCCAAGTTCAAGTTTCCGCAGATCCATTTGGCCAACAGCCAGCGCCATCTAGTAGAAAGCCGGTACACTAGCAGGCGGTAATCACCAGGCTGTTCGAGTCATACAACTACAACATTCCTGACACTATGCTACACGTACTTCATTATGTTAGTTAGGGTGGTAGTGGTAGGTGAACTTTCCAACGTGAAGTGTAATATAAGAACAATAATTAGTTTATCTGATGGGTTTACTTGAAAGATTCTCATTTAAAGATATCGTATGAAGGAAAATACGCTCCGCTCGCCCCCAGACCCCCTTAATTGGTGACGACCCATCCTTGGTATTGGTTATGTTCCAGTTTATTAGATAATTTCCCGAGGCAAATCTATTTTACACACACCCCGGGTTTCCGTTGTTGACGTTGTAGATGTACTGGAGTCGTAGTCACCAACCTCAACGGAAACTAAAAAACAACTGAACCCAATTGCAAATAAAGGAATGATAAATACAAAAACATCTTAACTACCCAATGTTTATACCAAGAGGCTAGACGTGACACGAACAAATCCACATACAACACTAGTATTAAATGGTTTCCCTATCCGTACCTTAATGTTATTTAAACAGAGCTGTATGAGAACAATATCTAGAGTTAGCTCCAGGCCTCTGTTACCCCAGACCTCCAATTCAACTAATTAATTGTAAGAATGTTTCTCAACCGGTCGCGCTTTGCCAATCCCTCCACAGGGGTCGACCTGATACCGTTGTTACAAATGTGCCTAGAGCCGGGGTAACTTTCTGCCAAGCGTCCCAAGGTTACAGACCTCGGGACGACACAGTAGTAATACGAGTTAACATTTAACTTACAACTCTTGAAAAGTAAAGAAAAGCCCTACTCCTATAAGGACTTCTGCAACGACCAATAGAGGGACAATTTGCAGCTAATTTAACATGATAAAGATAGGAAACAACTCAACGAATGGGACTTTGAATTAAAAATTTCCCAAAGCATAAAGACTGACGACATAAAGCTCATATTTTGTATCTTTGTAGTACAAAGTGGTTCGGATTCTATGTTGAACGGTAGGTCCCTTGGATGCTACTAGCTTTTGGGGTATTAAACAGTTCTGTCAAAGGAACATGTCAGCCTTAAGTCAGAAACAAGACTACATGATCGCACCACAATCAACTTACACTCAATTCTCATTCATACGTGGCTTAAAAGACCTATCTGGGTAGGTCGTCATTTCAGAAAGGTAATCTAATCTAAATTAAATTTCCTATCGAATGAAAAAAGTAGCCAATCTCTTCAAGAGTAAGCCATATTTTTTTCAGATTTGTATCTTAAAACATTTAAAGGTGGGACATAGTTTTAGACACCCTATTCATTTCGCGATTTTAAAAGTAGTATGCAAACTTCGATCATCTATAATTTAAAAAGCTGTAAACTTTTAATACATGTGAAATTTTATTATTTTTCACCGTGAAATTAATAAAAATGATACAAAAGAACATGTCCAATACCTATTTTCATAATAAAAGCACCTCAAACATTTTTCTTTTTTTTCAAAAATTTTACCACCCAATTACCCCCTTATGGGAAATTGGGTGGTAAATTTTTTAATTGAGCTAATGCAGTATTCTCGGTTTAATTCAGTTAAAATAAGAAATAAAAACAATATTTGGTGAATATAATAATAATAATAATTAATTGAATATAAAGGAAGAGAGAAAGAAGATGAAAAAAGTCACCAAGAGATGGAAGATAGTAAGAAGGCTGCTAATTTCACATCCTCCGAAGAGGAGGGTTTTGATTTTATTTCGGATGAATCTGATGATGATCTTGCACAGTTGATAATTGAAGGTTCAGATGATGAAATTAACTTAGAGATTAATCAACCATCGACATCAGGTGAGCCTATAAAACAGCATACGCCTTCACTCAATCTGAAGAAGGGTGACCAATGACCATGTTGCTGCCTGCTACGACAATCAGTGGTTCATTGAGAAGGTGATCGGGATATCTTCCTTCACCAAAAAGGTTTATAATGTTTGTCATGAAAATTCAGTAAAAAATTTAGTAAAACCTACTTGAAAATGTTGCTTTTAGTCTTCTTTTTAAGACCCAATTGCCCATCTTTAATTACCATTTAGTCTTATGGGAATGTTGACCTACCACCCAATTACCCCCATGGGGGTAATTGGGTGGTAAACACATTTTATTTTATTTTATTTTTTGTTAACTATGGGGAAAGTTAAAACCCAAAAAAGATAGGTTTCTGTGTTATAAAATCAGTTAAGTAGGCACTACACAAAAAATTACTTCACGATTTTGTAAATAGATCTTGTTTTAAATTATGCTAAAACAGCACATATTTAAGAAAAAAGCACCAAAGCTTTATTATGTATGATTTCTGAGAAATATTAAAGATTCTTAACGTTTAAGAAGTATGGGGAGCAATTCCCCAAAAATTAAATATTTCTGGTGCCTATTTATGATTTAGATAACACTGATAACACTAATCTCATCATCCATTATGCAAACCCACTTAAAGCCTACACAGCCTTGAAACAAGTTTTCTAAAGATGGTGTAAAGTACAGGCTGTAGAAATTTTTAGAATAATAACAGGTATTACATTCACAGTGTGTCGTGTTTACATGCGAAGCGTTGTAACAGCTGTTCAACAATGTAGTTATCTTCTAATACGCTTGTTTGATGTGGATTCCGCCGAAACATTACTTCACGATTGGATAACTTTACGATATTTGCTTGCGTAGTCAACTTCCATACTTCACTTTTCACCACACTATTGATATGCTTGAGTTGATATAAATAATAAGATGTTGAAAACTGCGAGATAGAGATTTTTATAGTTGTTCACACTGATTGTGTTGTATACGTCCAGTAACTATAAAACGTGTAAAGCTTTTATTGAGAATGAAATGAACTGATTGAATGGCCTTGTTACTGCCAAACGTTGATCTTTTGTTGAGAACAGTAAAATAAACCCAATAATGGGAGTTGGATAGGACCAGACTGGATAGGGATAGTGCGTACTTAATCGGAAAAAGTGTTTTTAGAAAGATGTCTGTGTGTGTGGGGGGATGTGCAGAAGCCCAAGACTATAGGTCCAATTTTAGTATAATTCTATATATAGGTAATAATCCAAGGTATTTCGGACACATTTTTTATTCTTTTTTTCATTTTTAAGAGTATTTTACCTCTAAAAACTCCCAAAAACAAGTAAAATGAAAAAATTTATCAAAAACGGCTATAACGATTTTTATGATGTATAGTCCTTTATCAAAAAACAAAATTTCACCACCCAAATTTCTCACAATATCGGAGTTTAAAACTTATGGACTTTTAAAAGTCTAAATATATAATTTTTCAATTCTTCGGCAAATCGTAAATTGATCAAATAATTTGACTATCACCATTGAAACCAGCTTAAACACTGAACAAATTCGTATTTTGAATCATTAGCCTATGACAAAAAGTTAAATTTAATGTTTGTGGTAAACACAGTAAATTTTCTGAGAGCACCCCATGTTATTCCTAAAGAGAATATTAAAAAATAAAATTCCTTCCTTATTTCCCAAGTGTTTTCCATGAAACTTGGTATGCAACGAAAGGTCACATCACCCAATAAAACGCACTCAAAAATTTTGATATTACGACGGGTTTCCCCCCATGTAATTGTAACAATTAATGTAATTTTATTTCTCTTGTTATTTTCAGAAATTGGATGATTATGTTTGAAACAATAAATTATAATTGGTAAGCGTTAAAGAACATAATAGTTTTAATAAAGATTGTCGTTTTAAAATTAACTTGAGGGAGAACTCATACTGTTTATTATTTCTGTTTCATTAATAATAAATAAATGAAGTAGGTGAGATCAAAATCTTCAAAGACCTCTTCGTAACATGTCGTTGAGCATGTTATAACCATGTTGTACTAATATATTTTCAACATTCCGTATTCGTTCAACAGCACAAAGCTCTCCTGATAGAATCTAAAAGTCAGCTGCCTGGTTCGATAAAGATCAAAAATCTGTTAAAACATTGAATAGCATTTTGGATACACTGAATAGCCTTGTTGTTTCCACGTCCCATTAGTCCCTCCTCTTATCTCTGGGATCTGACTCAAGTCTGGTGCAAATTCTTGGGAGTAAAATATCTCTGTTCGAGGAGGGACTTCGAGTTATCGAGGGGCTTAGGGAGGAGGATCAAGGGACTTCATATTTTTACCTGAAGAAACCTGTCGTAGGAAAGAATATATCTGATATCACTGGTCCGGAGGTTCATTGAGTTGTAGTGTTTTTATTTGGGGGGAGTCATTAAATTTTACCGACACGGCAGCTCAGGGGTAACGCGCTGGCCAAGTAAAAAGGATACAGGTTCGAAACCAGCGGCCAGCGATTCCTGTGTGATCATGAGCAGTCACCTCTCGCTAGTCTTCGTGACTTGCACCGCTAAGGGGCCCGCTGTCTTTAATTCACCACACAAACCCTAGGCCTATGAGTAGTTGAGGCTTTTTATTAAAGAAAAGAAGACAATTTTGGGTCAACCAATTATGGGAATCGGTCGTATTCTGTATGGTTGACGAGGTCGAAAACCAACCAAGTTTCCATGGCCTCAGGAGTAAGTAACTCTGGGAATCGATTGGATTTTATTCTTTGTGAAATTCGAGGAGGAAAACAATATTCATTGCTTACCTTTAACTTCTTGTTTCAGATTTTCCTCAGATTACCCATGTGTAAGATGATTGTGGCACGATCTTGAAGTTTTGCTATTAACTAAGGCTAACATGTTCCTTAGACAGAACTGTTAATCAATATCCCATCTGTCAATGACGTATCTAAGGGACCTACAGTTTAACGTGGAGTCCAAACCACTGCCTTTTAATTATGAGGATTGTCTTTGCGGATTAATAGTATTCAATAGTGCGGACGTTAATCCACTCAAGAGACCAGTACACCCACCGGTAATTGCTCACAACTATCCACAATTCGTGACCTCCAGGTAGCTGTATTACAGGACACGCCACGGTCACAGTCGATATCCTGTTACCAGTGAACAAAGCTTAAACATGACATAATGTCATCGCGAAGACGCTCCATTTCTGGTGCTGTACACTCTACACCTAACTTTGCCAAAGTCTCTGGACCTGCTGAGTATTTTTGTTCCAGATATTCCCCGGTTGCGCCATGGCGACTTCCCCTCCGGCGCTCCACCTGCATCCAGGCATCCGCGGCACGCACCCAGCCTTGAACCAGCCCCGACATGCCTCGTAGGAGATCTGATTTCCTTACAAATGAAGTGTTGTAATTCGCAGTAGTATTTCATTAGCAGCGAATACCATTCATTTGACACACAATACGACATAGGAGGGTCTGGGTTCTGATGGTGGGCGCGGTTGGCCTCGTATGGGAGCGAGGTCGTGGTCAAGGGCGCCCCGGGGTCAGTGTCGCATCTTGCCGCTGGGGGCGCTACGTCCGGGTACCAATCACATACAGGGTGTCTCATGATATTCAAGTATTTTTCCTAACTAGACTGGAAATTAATCCCAACCTCAAGTTTCCCTTATCCAGCGTTTATTCTTATACTTATTTTTGTTATTTTTAAGACACCGACCCAAATACATAAGTATTTTAAGGTCAATTTAAGTTAAGGTTAAGTGTTAATGTAATGAATTTTCTAACATGGAGCTTTGTTACTGACTAATATCACCTGATATTAATTAATAGCCCAACAATCAAAGACAACTCCATTAATCAAACTACGGTATTTAACTATAGTTTTTGAATCAGTACCATTGTAATACACAGACAATGCATTGTTACATAGACAGAAAAACAAACATTTTAAAATTTATTTTCAAAAGTCCCGGGTACCAATAACTGGGGGGGGGTGTTTCATTTGAAACAGTGACGTCATTTGATTAGTGACGTCATAGTTTGGTTATAATAACAGGTGTTTAGATGAACTGAAAACATTCATTTTAGAAATATCCATGATCTAACCTATTTCCCACAAGGAACTAGATAGAATTTTATTTATAACTTGAATTTTTTTAATATCCAATCCTTACATAGACTAAAGTGATGCAATATAGACTACGCAAACTAAAAAAAATTTCTCGTCAAATCTAAAAATTCGCAATGTGGGGAAAACTTCCACACATGTAACAATAGACATTGTTACATAATAAAACAGCTATCGACTTTCATACTATTCCGATGCTAACATGCTCGATTTGAGGTAATTAATGAAGGTCTTTAATTATTGAACCCACCTGCCTTTCAACTTTGAGGTATATAATGACTTTCTTTAACGTTTGACCCAGATTCCTTTGATCATTGAGGTAATTAAAAACCGTGGGAAATGAATCTTCCGGACTCTGACAGTAAGAAAACTGCACATGTCAAAATTTTAACACATTCATCACTCTCGCCCTTCGCTCATATATAACTTTGTGTCTCAACAAATATGAGCAATAAAAGAACCTAAAGGTCACTGTCGGCGAACGCTGCTTCCTTGGCGAATTTAAGGAATTCATGGAAGGACGAAATATTTAAACAATTAACAGACATTTAAAATCCCGTTCGAATTAACTTTACAGTGTATTCAGTAACAATCACTTCCGCCATTCTAACCCACCAATGTCACCGTGCGGTGCATAGCGTATCTACCAGACATCCAAGGTTAGAGGAGGTGACCGTCAACTTTGCCTGCATGCATCGCCTAGTGTCAAATTGAAGAAGTCAATGTCAGAGTTGATTATTGTACATGACTTGTACATGAGTAAGTTGTTAAGTTTTTGTGTGTGTACCGACTATATTTTAATATACAATTCACGTAAATTTGCTATTATTCATCATCCAAAATCAAAGACAGTGTAAGCCGAACAATGGACGAATTCTAGATTACATTAATATTCTACGGTTATTTCATGTTATATGAACCATTATTTTACCCAACGTCAAATCAATAGTGTTTTAGTCTAATATTTTTTTCTATTTTACTGTTTACCATATTCATTTTTGTTCATATTTACCGTAATTATACTTTTCTTGTCGTTTTAATGCTGTTTCTTACGATAATTCCGATAGATATTGGAACTGCAAATCCATGAAAAATGTTAAGAGTATATTAGTGTTTTTTTGTACTTTTGGATTTTGCAAATTCACACACTCATATTGATCAATTTCTCTAGAAGGAGTTAACTGGGTATCCTACTTGACACTTGCCGCGCAACAATACCTTGTATTTAATTAGATTAGATTATTGAAATAGCGACCATTCTACAAGGTAGGTATTTTAAAACAAGTATGAATAAGAAACGAGTGGATGATTGTGGCGCGATCTTGTTGTCTTGTTACTGACTAAGGCTGAAATGTTTCTTAGACAGGACTGTTAATTAATAGCCAACAGTCAATGGCAACTAAAGGACCTTCAGTTAAACGTAGAGTCCGAACCACTGCGTCTGAATTACGAACTGGTCTAAATATGAGGATAGTCTTATCGGATTAACGTAGTATTCAATAGTGCGGACGTTAATCCACGCAAGAGAACAGTACACCCACAGACCATCGCTCACTACTATCCACAATTCTTGATATCCAAGTAGTTGGATTACAGGACGACGCCACCGTCCTAGTCATTAATTCACCGCACAGGAATATGGTGCTTCCCGCCTATAGTGATGGGTAATTAAGGTTAAAAAATAATAATTCACGTTCAATCTTCCAATATATGATGATAAAATATCTTTTAAATTAATTTATTACTCATCTGATGGTGCAGTTTTTACTTTGATCCCTGTCATTAGGGATAATAGAGCGATTACATAACTTTAAACTCCTATTACTATCTCGATCTATAACAGCTTTCATACGCTCTCATCAACCCTTCACTATGAATAAAACCTGATTCAAACCGCTGCAGATCAGAGGTTATAATCGATGACTGGTAGAGAAGCACTGCTAACTGTATAGCGTCGCCGGAACGCTGCGGTCACAGCCTCATGGATCAAATTACTTGCGACGCTCTCCGCCAGCCGACCGCGAGATAGTTTTAAATGTTGCTGATTTCTAGAGGCAGATGAAAGTTCGATCGAGTTACCACCGGGTCTCGCAGTACGTCGAAGAGTTGCGTCATAGTGGGGCAAGATGCGCTAAAGGTTTAACGAGTATTTTTGAAATGTTGCCGGTTAGAGATATTGTATGAATGTTTCTGACATTAGTAATCTGTCAGACAAATATTTGTAACGGTGACGTTATATTGTAATAACGGTAGCTGTTTGGAGAAACTGAAAACATGCCCTTTAGTTAGTCATATGCATGATCTAACCATACAATCATTTTTTCGTTATTTTTAAAAGTAGTAAAAAACCCAGTTTAGCAACACGTTTAAACGTAATAATTTAGAAAAATGGTTGTGGATTCTTGGAAATTTTGCCTGCCCACAAAAAGTACAGATCTGTCTATTCGTGGGACCAATCATCAAACAAAGATTGGGTTTAAAAAAGACTGGTGCACACAGTCAGTACCTTGATCTCGATCACATCGTATAACCAGATCCCAATCAAGAGATATCTGCCTCAATTACGGACTTCGGCATACTACCGACTTAACCACCACCTCATTGATTATTGAAGAAAGTTATCTATAACTGATCTATTCCACTACACTGATAGGAGATCTTTCTAAATTTTGAATAGCTAAACTGAGTGACTTCTATATCTTCTTATCTTCTCGTATCTTCTACATACGATCTAATAGTTCAAGCCAAAGAAATGAAGAATTTGTTAAAAGCATCAAAATAAAGACTCGTTAAATCTCTAAGCTTCTGTATTTGCTGGATTCATGGAGATTTATGGACTCGTTCAAGTAATGAATCAAACTGGACACAGCTGGTTCCGTTCATTGACTAAAATTTAGTTAATGATCCTAACTAATAAATCAGCTGATGTTTGTCGATAACAAAGCTACGTCTAAAATCCATTAAGCTAGTCACATTCACTGTTCACTTATCTTTACCTTAAAATACTCCTAAGTGAGTGTTGGTGTTCTATAAATGTGAAAAGTCCGATCCACTAGGGCATCAGCATTCCGAGAGTCCAGACAGGACCATAGGACTTTAGTACAGCCTGGATCCGGAAGTGATACTGCTAGAGAGACAAGGATGGGCCGAGGGGGACAAGGAAACGAGTTACAATGGATAGAAAATATTTACGAGTACATATTAAAAATTGTAAAATTGTAAAAACGATGTTCGTAAATCTTAAATGTTAGATTTTACTTTCCCCTATTTACATAGAAGGCCTATATAGACAAAGTATTGTTTTCGTCAAAATTCTCGAATTTGAGAATTATTTAAATCAATTAAATATCATCAAAGAAGGAAATACGAAATCTAAATAAGTATGTATTTTCAAATCAAGTAATTTATTGCGTTGCCAACTTATGATAAGCAAACTTCCCGCATCACGTTGTCCTATAATCCAGCTTCTTGGAGGTCACGAATTGTGGATATTTTAGAACGATCCTCAGTGGATGAAGTGTTCTCTTGTGTGGATTAACGTCCGCAATGTTGAATACTACGTTAATCCACAAAGACCATCCTCATAATTGACTAATTCGTAATTCAGAGCCAGTGGTTCGGACTCCTTAAACTGTAGGTCCCTCATATATACCATTGACTGTTGGGCTATTAATTAACAGTTCTGACTAAGGAATCCGTCAGCCTTAGTCAGTGAGAAAACTACAAGATCGCGCCACAATCATCTCACACCCAATCCTTATTCATACTTGGCTTAAAATACCTACCTTGTGGTAGGGTTGCCATTTCAATAATCTAATCTAATTACTTTGTTTCAAAATATTGAGTGTCGAAATCGATGTAGTCTTAAAACATTGGTTATTCACTTTTAAAGATTCACACTACCAGTGAATAAGATTGCATTCACTCCCTGAGGTAAATACGATTAGCGTGGATCATGAATATATCTGAAGGGAATTTATTCAGTTCAATTTAACAGTTAATCTCATAAGCATATGACGTCACTTCCGTTACATTTTTGTGTCTCGCGAATAGCAAACACCCCCTCAAAGCTTAGGCAAATCCATGTCAGAAAATCGGTCTAGCAGAAGTGTCATAGGTTTTTCTAGAAATTTTTAAATTTTATGCGTTTTTTAGGTGAAGATAACATGTGGCTTAGTTACTGCAAAATTCGGAAGAGATAATAATTAGATAACTGCACGTTACATTGCAAGCTAAATTATATATTTGAAGTAAGAAAAACATAAACATTGGAAATGACATATGTTAATTATCAATCATATGTTAATATTATTCATATGACATCCTCCCTTTTTTGACATGCATATGTCTTAGCTCTGGGGATGGGGTGTTAGCAATTTTTAAGATGAAAATTTGAAACAAAAAACAGCTGTTTAGATGAACTGAAAACATTCAGTTTAGAAATATCCACGATCTAACCTTTTCCCCACAGGGAAGTAAATACAAACATATTTTGGATGTTTAGTGAACAATGGATTTCAAAGGAACGTCAGTGATTAGCTCAAATTTATTCCAAACCCCGAAGCGTTATGGTGTCACACTTTACAGTACTACACATACAGGGAGGTAGCTTTCCCTCATCCCCGCATGATGCGTGTGTTCCACCTCATATCCCCGTCGGATGCGTGACGTCACTTTACAAGTCTCCGGTCCGTATTTCCCCAAAGGTCAACTAGAGTGCGCTCATGCGTGGATTGTAAAAGAGTTTTATTGAGCTCTCACCCCGGCCGCCAGTCCACTTTATATGGCGCAATAGCTACAATAATATCTGTACATTATTCCCTCTGTATTTGGCCGCGATCACAACGAATGTAGTGTTCATTGTAGTCGCGTGACTCATCTACCTGCGGGATATAACGGTCCTTTTTTGGAAGCGATATCTAACACTCGAGGACATTGTTTCGAAAGGTGGTATTGTAACGGGATAATTGAATGACCCGATATCGATGATAAAAATCGAATGATTATTTGTTTGATTCTTCGAAAAATGTCATTACATTGATGGTTTAAAGAGAAAGTGTTAAAAATTGTTTCACCCATGCGAATGATTTTTATTTTAGGGAGTACTGTTTTACGAAAATATTATACCTCTTAAAAAATCAAAAATTAAAAAAATAATGTAAATTATGAAATTAAAGATTTTAGTTTTTATTTAGGGGGTGATTTTTGTTTCTCGTCCCTACCCAGATTCGGTGAAATAAATCAGCCGCATAGGCCTACACATAATCGCGGGCGTTGCAACGCGCGTTTCATCGCCCGCGTGTGAATAAATTCAGCGTTGACGACGCTGAATCTTTTTTGATCTTGGATGGAATGACGGCAGATTCACGATGGAACCTGACTTTGACTGGGACGGTGGCGTCGTCCTGTAATCCACCTATTTGAAGGTCACGAATTGTGGATAGTTGTGAGCGATGGTCGATGGGTGTAGTGTTCTCTTGTGTGGATTAACGTCTGCACTGTAAGACTACAAGATCGCGCCACAATCACCTTACACTCAATCCTCATTCATACTTGGCTTAAAATACCTACATTGTGTATGGTTGCCATTTCAATGATCTAATCTAATCTTGAAAAGGTAGCATGTTTTTGGATATTATACTTTTGTTATAGGGCATGGACACGAAAGCGACGGAAATACTCGGTACATTCGATTTTAAGAGACAGAATAACTCATGGTTTATTTCTAACACTGCACTCTAATCAAAAAATAATGTCTATTGTATAGTTGTCGAATTACTGGAAATAGTTAAGGATTATCTTGTAAATAGTGAGAACGTTGTTAGGGATATCATTTCCCCAGAAGAAAATTTAATATATTTGTAATCACATTAAGGTACGTTTGTTTAAATTATAAAAATTAGATTTTTTAAGCATTTTAATATAAAAACATAAGCTTTACTGACACATAACTATCACAAACTTCATTTTAATTTCTTGGTTATAAAGTAAAAAACAAAATCTATTAATTAAATAATTAGGGGATTCGCCAAAATTTAGAATCAGCTCCCGAAGTAGCAGTCGTGAATCATTTATTGTTGTGAATATAGAAAACAAAGTCGACCAAATGAATCATCATTCACATGGCATATTCCGATTGTAAACCAAGGAAATTCATTGTCAAATGGACATCCTCGCAGAGACGATCGTGTCACATCCTATTACATTCAATCTTCTCTATTAAAGCTCTCTGAATTAAGGAAGATGCGAATCGTCCAAATTCCTCATTCTGTTGTCAATCTTGGATTTCCGTGTTATCTGGGTGCTAATTTTTAATTAATGGGTGGGGGAGGTGCAAGAAACACCCGCTCTAGCTCGTCAACTCTTCGTATTCCTCGACACAAAACCACGGTGTTTAATCGTTCTTTCACTGTAACTGCTTGCCGGTTGTGGAACTCATTACCTCAAAATATAAAATCAATAGACACTCGTTCACGGCTGACGGTGGCGTTGAAACAGTACTATCTCGACCGGATGACCGAGGCGTGGCGGGAGGGCGTGCGTAAGGCCTGGGTGTAGCGGGCAAAGGATGATTGTGTGAGTGTGTGTTATTAATATTTTAGTTTAGTTAATGTTAATATTTTAATTTTTATTTAAAGTTTATAAATAATATTTTCTTTTAGTTTACTTTGAACCTAATGTTATATTATTTTATATTTCATTATTATTATTGACATTACTGTTATTGTTATATTAGTTGAGGTTAATTGTAAGAGAGGACTATGTGGTCCTAAATTCGCCTCAAAATAAAAAAGTATTTTCATTCATTCATTCTCATGAATTCCTTTAGTTCGGTGGTTACCTACTCCTCGGAAACCCACCAGGAACCCTCGGGCGCCCTGCCAGGCTCTCCATGGCTCCGCCACGCTTACACTATTACATTATTATTACATCATTGTCATAGATCGTACAATGGATAGAAGTAATCAGCAACACTCTTACTGGATTCTGTTATTCAAAACCATAAACTCGCTTTCACATCGTCATAATAATTCTTTGTGGAATTTTTTTGTTGGACTTCTTCAAGATTGGACAGGAAGAGCGGTTGTGAACAATGGTTGGACGTGTTTTGTTCTGGTCATGTACAACTCGTGGTGCCGACTGAGACGAGCACGACCATGGAGGAGGAGTGCGATCTCAAACACTATCCAAACATCTAGAACACGACCTCCGCAACCTCTGAAGCCTTCCTGTACCTTGTTTACTGGGTAATAGTGACTTTCTATTTGGATCCCAATTGTTCAGTTAAAAATTCAAAACGTTAATAGCTTCTGAAACATTTGAAATTATATGTCAAAGATCCTTTTTAAAAAAGGTATTTTACTTCATAACAACCTTCCAACATTTATTTTCAGTTCAAAAATGGGAAGCCTTTTACTGTGCACTGGAAATCTACTCATGGGACACCCTGTATAAATATGAATATCAATGAAGCACGCAAAAAATTACTTAAAGTGTGATAACTTTCTTCACAGAGTGCAATCATGTTACTAGTACGAAGGTGTAGCTACTGTAATGGACAAAAGCCACATAGGCCTACCGCATAGTTCTGGACTATTACACATTTATACAGCATAATACTTCAGTTTTATTCCTCTATGAATCACCCCCCCCCCAGGGAGAGCAGGGAGTAGCGGCGCCGGCGTGGGCGGTTATAACCTCTGTCTCCTCTAATGGGAAAGTGTCATCTTTTACACGGGACAATGCGCCACGTAACTCTCGACAGCATCACAATTCCCGAACTTGTTTGCATAATTCCCTTCCTGACCACTCGCCACTCGGAAGCCTGCTTGGGCAATATCTGTTCCCATCTTTTTCACGCGGCGATACCGGATTGTGGAATTCGTGGAACCCTTCCACAGCCTCTGATGGGTTTATCGTCCGATAATGTGCTGCATTCTGGATTTATAGCTCGGAACCTGGTTCTTTACAACCGTATTTTGAAATACAGCCGTTTTCGTTTCCAGGCTGTAAAGCAAGTGGGGTTTTACAAACTTGTCGCAACAGGGTAAAAGAATGTTCATTTTAAAGCTTTGATGAATTTTTAAATACGAGTTAAGGGTTTTACGAGTTCACTTTATATTATTTTCCTTCAATGACAAAGCTTAATGTATCTAAAAAATAATCAAACTATACTTTTATTCACAGTTTTGTATTACATTAATGTTGACTTTATCTGCATTTAATTACAAAAGTAAAGCAAGTTAAAACTTTTTTTAATTTTTACGTATTTTCGTGTTTTAAGCCGCGCAACGTTTTATGGAAGTGATGTAACTACAACCGTTTTCAAGTCACTAACATCCTTCCTTTCAGTAACCGTTAATAACATTTTAATACATATCTAGATATTAGTTACTTGAAAATGGGAGAAGTTGACCTCCTCACAGTTGACCTTCAGAAACGTTATGTACTCGTAATTAAAAAAAGACGCGTTGTATGTTAATTGTAAATTAATTTATTGACAACATAATGAACTTCAAAAACACTGAAGCAAATTTGTAGTTTGGTATTGATCGATGTTAATTTCAATAACGTTGTTTGTAATTTGTCTGAAGTATCTTTTATGTATTCAAAAAGTACTCCGTGCTCGCCTTGTACGAGTGAGTAAATCTTTTTATCAAATGTATCATACATTACACAGTCTATATAAGACTGGGACCGTGGCGTGTCCTGTAATCCAGCTACTTAGAGGCTAGGAATTGTGGATAGTTGTAAACGATGGTCGGTGTATGTAGTGTTCTCTTGTGTGGATTAACGTCCACACTATTGAATACTACGTAAATCCGCAAAGACTATCCTCATATTTAGACCAGTTCGTAATTCAGATTCAGTGGTTTGGACTCTACGTTAAACTGTAGGTCCCTTAGTTGTCATCGGCTGTTGGGCCATTAATTAACAGTCCTGTCTAAGAAACATGTTAGCCTTAGTCAGTAACAAGACTACAAAATCGTGCCACAATCATATTACACTCAGTTCTCATTCATACTTGGCTTAAAATACCTACCGTACCTTGTGGTAAGGTCGCCATTTCAATAATCTAATCAACAGTTAATCTGAATGAATTAATTTCCAAGTTAAGTAATATCAAAGCGTATTTAGTTAGCCTAATAGATAGAGCCTCTTCGACTCCGGTGCAAGAGATCACGGGTTCAATACCTTACGAACGTTTTACGATTTTTTCGATATTATTTTGTCGTTTTTACGTCGATGTATATAAATATATCTTTTTTTTTGAAATTGAACTCTTTTTTTTTTTTGTATTTTCGAGACAGCGGTTCAGCGAAAGTACAATGTCCTTGGTTGATGTAGGGAGCGCAGAGCCAACAGTCCATAAATCCTACACCCATAACATACTGTCGTACGCACGCCTCGTACAATCAGTGATCTCGTCTTTTTCGATCGTCAAAAAGAATCTGCGTGAAAGTGAACCACGCTTCGCTCGATGACTTGCCCACTCCTACTGCGCGGTCACGAACATGTCCTTGTTATGTACATTGCCTTAACAGTAGAAATAACGAGACGCTCGTACAATAACAATCGTACATCGGAGTATTGTCTGCGTTACTTCGTTCTGATTGATCGTTGATCTCGACGGTGAAAGGCCGCGGCTGCAGCTTCGTTAACCGGCGATGTGAAACCACCCACTCCTACTGTGCGCGGTCATTACCTTTAGCATTCATGTTTGCTACATTACTTATTTCGCTCAGAAACATGTTTTAATCTATATAAATAAATTTGGAGTTTTGTCTGTACATTGCCCAGAGTTGTTCTTTTAGCGAACCATAAAATAATTATATATATATATATTATATATTTTATATATATATATATAATATGTGTGTGTGTGTGTTATTTTTTTTGTATATATATGTCTGTGAACACGATAACTCTCGTAAAAATGGTCCGATCGAGACCAAATTTGGTAGAGACGTGTATTCCTACAAATGCTCGGACGAGTTCGTAAACCAGACATATCGGTCAATGGGATCGGGTAGTTTGGGGGGGTTTTGTACCCCAAAATGGGGTTTTTTGCGTTTTTCACATGTAATTTTTAAAAATGTCTAATTTTATATTCCACCATTGGAATCAGCTTAAAAAACTACACAATTAAGTTCCTTAAAGTTTTTCTCTATCTCAAACGGTTACCGAGATATAAAAAAATCTAAACACAGTACGTTGTATTTTAAGGCTCCAATGTTAATCTTAAGGAGGATTAGGAAAAATTAATTTTTCACTTATTATCTAATATTTTTGGATGAAACTTGATATTTAGCTTCATGTGGTTGGGATCCATACATTTCTGCTAAAAATCATTGTTTATTTGTTTATCATGGCAGCAAACCTGCATACTCTTTTCCCATGTTAATCATATGGAGATTAGGCAAACTCCTTTATTTATGGACATATGTTGATAAAAGTTGGTATAAATGTTAAAAATAAAATTTTTGATGGTATGAATGGCTACTTTCAGTGTTCCTCACAGCAGCAAACCTACTCACTCTTTCCCATTTTAATCTTATGGAGAATAGGCAAATAATTCTCATGTTTATCGACAGATTTTGACCAAACTTGTCATATATTATTATTATTATTATTATTATTATTATTATATTATTGATTTGGAAATTCGCTGAGTACGCAGGTCTGCTGCGACGGGGGTATTTTAGTTATTTTTACATTTCGTGCGTTAGAGAAGACGAAACAAGTCTTATCTCAATGAGTGTCTGTCTATCTATGACACTCCAGGCGGCATTTTACGCCGTCTTCTCCGAAAAAAACGGAAGAACTGAAAACAATGAAATGCATTTCATACATTCTCTACATTCCAGAGAAGGATTTTCAATGCTTGAAATTGTCCTTCGTTGTCCGGTGCTTGAAAAGTATAAAACGAACATTTAAACCCCCACTTTTTACGCGATATTAGTCGCATTTTGCTTTCAGTTTTCAATGAATCACCTACAGGTAATAATCAGCTGTCTTAGTTCTTAACACTAAATTGTTCAGGCATTGGTCATTGATTTTGAGAATATGTGATGGATAAGTGATAAGTGAGAAAAACAGCTGTTAAATTAAAATCAATATTAGTTTGCTTACGTTGATCATTGATTTCAAACCCACGTCAAAATCATACTACATTAAAATGTTATCTTTACGTGTAGCAAATTTTAATAATTGTATATATTGTTTTATCTAATCTAATTAATTTTGCTCATATTTATAAGGAAATCATATCTAAAATAGATAAACGTCCACACTTTTTAATCATCCGCAAAGCACATCCGTAATAATCATCCATCATAATTAGACCAGTTCGTAATTCAGAGACCAAATTATGGCTGGGATCCCTCGTTAAACTGTAGGCCTCTTAGATGCAATTGGCCGTTGGGCTAGTAATTAACAGTCCTGTCTAGGAAACATGTCACTTTTGGTCAGTAATAAGACTACAGGATCGAGCAACGATCATTTTAAACTCTTTTCTCAGTAATACTTGGCTTAAAATAGCTACCTAGAGTGGTTGCCATTTCAAAAGGTAATAGTAAACAAGGGGTGGTAAAATAACATAGATCTCACTTCGTTCGCCCATCAATTAGCCCATACCGTACTAGTCGAGGCGATTGAGTGAAATCAATAAATTATAGTTAGTTAATAATTATCTTCCATGTGACAGCTCAAATAGAGTTCAATGTTCTTGAACATTTTTCGGGTTTTAAGTTTTTCTTTATCCGCATCGTCAGGTACTTGTGAAGTTGTTTAGTCTAGTCGTTTAATTTAGTAGATTAGTTTTAATGTTAGTTACCGAAATTGTGACCTACCCAGGTAGGTATTTTAAGCTAAGTATGAAATAAAAATGAGTATAAGATGATTTTGGCGCGATCTTGTAGTCTGTTACTGACTAAGACTGACATGTTCCTTAGACAGAAGTGTTAGTCTAAGGGACCTGCTGTTTAACGTCCGAACCATTGCCTTTGATTTACGAACTGGTCTAATTATGAGGATGGTCTTTGTGGATTAACGTAGTAATTAATAGTGCGGACGTTAATCTTCACAAGAGAACACAACCACCGACCATCGCTCACAAATATCCACAATTCCTGATCTCCAAGTAGCTGTATTACAAGACCCACCAATGTCCCAGTTGTTTAAATGTTTTTATGTTTTCTTAATTTATTTATAGAACCCCTAACGATATCTCCGCCTATACAATTTCACAAGTAAGCTTGGCGATGATTATGGTATTTTAATTCCAAAACATGTTCTCTATTTCACTCTATTTTCTGTTTTCTATCTCTGATTGGACTCTATTTCAGTTGTCTGACAGAATTTCACGTAAGTAATATAGTCATACGTCATGCCCAGCAGCTCAGTGGCTTAAATCACGAATTTTATATGTTTAGTGATACCAACAACTTTAGCAGAGTGATTTTTTTCAATAACATAAAACAAGTCAGACGAAACATTTCCTTTTGAAATCAAACTCATTGGTTTTTGCAATAAGCTTGTGTATTGAGATTGATAGATTCTCCTTCAGAGTAATAATCAGATGCACCATAGTTAAGTTGCATCACAAAATTGTTGTTCGTTGCAAGACAGTTTTAAATTGATGAATCTTACTTGATATCCACCGTTCGTTCTCCGTACGGTTGCATTATCCCATGCACATTACAGTTGATTTGACCTGACCGACCAAAATAACGATTCAAAACCAATCTTAATCCACCTTGACCCGTGGTTTGGGAAGACATTCATCGATGACGTAACAAACAAACATCACTCTTCTTGAGCTGTGTGCCGAAATAATATCGATCAGTGGAAACAACTTCGTTGAATTTATTGAGGTAATAATTTATTTAACTGATAAATTGTGAAGCGTAGTTTAATTAAATTAAAAAATAAATCAGATCGTTTTTTAGTTTAGATATCTGCATATATAAACGTCAAAGCCCTCATCACTTCCACTTCCCAATTACTTAGGAGGCTGAAATTTGGTTTACAATTCTTTAGAACTAAAATAGGAAAGTGTAATAGTTTTTGTGACGAGTTTCCCATAACGTCTTCAAAGTCCCCATGTTAATCTCATTGGGGAAAACTTTGTTTTGGATTCCAACATATGTTGTCTTAAGGTATTAAACAGCAGCTTTTTTATTTGAACCATTGAGCAAGCCAAAGAAGCAAGCATAAAATAGTACTAAATGGTATCTAATTACTGTATAAATAGAATTAGGCCAGGATAAAAATAATTACAATGTTTATACATATTACGTTTATTATAATAATAACACTGACAGCTTCAGTGTGTGTATGTGTGTGGTTGCGCGCGCGATGCGTGCGAGAGTGTGTATTTACCAGGGTGTAAAATGATGAAGGGTACTCTGGTGTAAGATGGTGTAGTCTCAATTTTTTATATATGTTTCAAGTACACATGAATTCACTCATTTCTTACAAATATTTTGGCTTAAAATAACTGGATGGCCACAAATTCAGAAAGGTAATAATAATAATGTTATGTTTTATATTTGCCAGCAAACTAAACGTAATAATCTGTTTTGTACATCGCTGCAAGGTGTGATGGGTAACACTAGTCTATAAATATATTAGAGATTATAAGATAAATTTCGGTGGTTTATTTTTCAAATACTGAAGTTAATTGTGAGTTAACGTGCTGACCCAGTGAGTCAGTGAGTCCCAGTGACTCCTGACGTATCATAATCGGTCACCTCTGGCTAGCCTATGTGACTAACGCCGCTACGGTTAGGCACCTTTGCGGCGTATAATTACGTACATAACTCTACATTAACCTCAATGCACCCTAAATATGCTTATCATAATCCTAAATTGAGTCATTTCAAATTTAATTTTCATTATGTTGCGTTCACTTTTTCAAAGATAACACTGTATAATTGAATTTTTATTTTGTTTGCTTGGGTGATACAATTTTAAAAGTCTTAATTTGGTAGAACTAGAAAATAAATGAAGTTTTTTGCTCTCATGTGTAAAGAGCCATGTGCACACACGTAGTAAAATATTGCCCATATTATCCTATAATTTAATACTTGTTAATTTGATTCATACAACCAGTTGCAGGTGTTCTGAAGGTTGTTGTTTTTGCCCAGATTACCTCATGTTAAATTTGCATTGAAATATCATAAGAATAATTCATTCTTAGTTACTCATCAATTCCCAAGTGAAATGTTTTTCTTCCTTTTCACTGATCTAGTTTAATAATTATTTTTTTCTTCTGGAGAGATTTGTATAGACTCAGTCTCCACGCACAGGCAATAGACTTTGTGTGGACTTTTCTTAAGTTGTTATAATCTTGTATAGAGTTTACTAGTTTTCTTTTTTTGAAATAATTGATATTTTAATTTAAGGTTGAGAGACGTCCGTCGGGTTTCTTCGTGATGTATCTAATAACAGTCTTACTACACGGTCTGCGTGAAGTTGAATCTGTTACAGAGACTGTAAGGAAGTCTATTAATGTACTTCACTCCGAGTAATAACTTTAAGTGTTTCCAGCTTTATAAGGTACAAAGGGTATATAATTTTCTCTTATATCGTAATAGTATTTTCCGCCAGATTGAGCCGTGAAAGTTTGACCCTGCTTATGAAACGGTGACACCTCGCCTCGTCATGTATCAAGTTTCATATCTTATTTTTGTAGAAAGCGAGGAAAAAGTTGAAAAACTTAATTAAAAGAGAGGAAGCGATTCATTTTTTATACTTTTGTAATTCTATACACCTCGTTTAGTTTTATTGGTTGGTTTTGTAATTATTAGAAATCTATTTTAAACAAAACTGTTAATTTCAAACAATTCCATGTTAACCTTTCCTGTTAGACGTGAATATTGTGGTGTAAAAAAATACTGTAAAATAAAATAAAATACCCCCGTCGCAGCAGACCTGCGTACTCAGCGAATTTCCAAATCAATAATTTAATATATGACAAGTTTTATAAAAATATGTCCATAAACATGAGAATTATTTGCCTATTCTCCATTAGATTATCATGGGAAAGAGTGTGCAGGATAGCTGCTGTGAGGAACACTGAAAGTAGTCATTTCTATCATAAATAATTTTTATCTTAACATTTATACCAACTTTCATCAACATCTGTCCATAAATAAAGGAGTTTGCCTATTCCCTATATGATTAATATGGGAAAAGAGTATGCAGGTTTGCTGCCATGATAAACACATAAACTATGATTTTAAGCATAAATGGATAGATCTCAACCATATGAAGCTAAATATCGAGTTTTATCCAAAAATATTGATTAATATGGGAAATATTAATTTTTCCCTATCCTCCATAAGATTAACATTGGAGCCCCACAATACAACGTACTGTGTTTAGATTTTTTAATATCTCGGTAACCGTTGGAGATAGAGAAAAACTTTAAGAAACTTAATTGTGTAGTTTTTTAAGCTGATTCCAAAGGTGAAATATAAAACTAGAAACTTTTAAAAACTACATGTGAAAAACGCAAAAAAACCCATTTTGGGGTACAAAACCCCCCCAAACTACCTGTTCCCATTGACCGATATGTCTGGCTTACGAACTCGTCCGAGCATTTGTAGGAATACACGTCTCTACCAAATTTGGTCTCGATCGGACCATTTTTACGAGAGTTATCGTGCTAACAGACACATATATATATATATATACATATATATATATATATATATATATATATATATATAAATTTTAACAACTATTGTTTTTGGACTCTGGGCACCTAAAGACGAAAAAATAACATGGTCCCGGGCTTAAGTCTTACCATGAGACCTACGGTAATAGCTTCTTCCCTATGGGAAATTCGCTAATAAAAATTGTAGTAAAATTGTTTATGTTAAATCAAACCGTTAAATATAAACCAACAAAATATTACATTCATCAACCACATGTAAAATATAGATAAGCTGAGTAACGAATTATTGCGACATTGTTCAATAATATTTTTGATCGAATTGTCAACAAGCTGCTTAGCTGGAATTTTATAAATCCAAACTAAGCTGGGATTTGAATCCCAGAATGGCCAAAACAAGATTATATATTTGAAGAGATGTCCTTACATCAGTAAAAATAACGATCCTTTAAAAGACATATTCTTAAAGCAGTGAACATTTGTGAAATTGTACTGTAATACAGTTGGGGACAATGAGTCATCACACTATTTTGACCTCATAGTTTCTTTTTTCATATCAACCAACATAAAAGTGGATACGCATCATCATTGTTTTCATTCTTCTCTTAACAACACGAGAAATCCCAGTCGTAATCAAATGAATTGCGGATAGTAGTGAGCGATGGTCGGTGTAGTGTTATCTTGTGTAGATTAACGTCCGCACTGCTGAATACTACGTTTATCCGTAAAGTCCATCCTCATAGTTAGACAAGTTCGTAATTCAGAGGCAAAATTTGTTCGGAACCCTACAGTAAAAGTTGTTAACTACAGTAGCTTAGATATCATTGGCTTTTGGACTATTAATTTTGTATACCATCCACTCAATGTTGGCAGTCCTGTATAAGGAACATGTCAGCCTTGGTTAGTAATAAGACTACAATATCGCGCCACAGTCATCTTAAACTCATTTCTCATTCATACTTAGCTTAAAATACCAACCTCAGTAGGTCACCATTTCAAATGGTAATCTAATCTATCAAGCTATTAGTTAAATTATTGAATATGATTACTTTTAAAAGTCAATTTGAAAATTAGCTTGTGGTTAAAAGAAAATTTATTTCAAGTTTTTTACGTTTCCGAAAAATTTCTCTAAAATATTCTCAACAAATGTGTGGGAACCTGGCTTAACTGACAGGAGATTTACATCAGATAAGAATCATAGTCCCTTGGCAGACATTCGGCATTGGCAGAACTTTCTCTGACAAGGATGGGTCAAGGTAAAGAGGGACTTGTCATGGTGGACAGCCAAAGGATTTACCACGTATTATGACAACTTAATTTGCGGCACCAATCAACATCAACATTTTGAATGGTGTGAACCAGTTTTACAGTATCCGGATACAATAATCGAGGTGCTTGTTACAAAAAACCCTCTGGTAGTAGACCACCCAGCATATGTTGCATATTAGAGTCTGGAGAGTTACGAGACTTTCAGTAACGCCAACAGGTCTTGCTGTGAAATATTGAACAACCGAAGAGGAAACTGTTTACCTAATTCTCAGATAAGTAAAAAGGATCACAAAATCAATCAAGATCCGTGCACGATACCCTAAGGAGATCAATAATCTAAGTCAATAACTTAACACGGTAAGGGTCTATCCCAGGGTGCCCTTTTCGTTGAGGGTACTTGGCGAAAGACACTTTCTCTATCTCCAGGCTAACACTGAAACACCCTTCTTACAGGACACATATCCCAGATGGAATTTGTTTAATCACTGACAAACATTCTGGTCAAATTAGGTACTCAGGCATAGCCGGGAATCAACCAAGCCCCAAGAAGAGAAAGTACAAGGTGACAGAGAAACCCAATTTTGATATCAGAAGTAGTAAAAACTAGCAAGAGAGCCAACAAGAGCTATACAGTCTAATAAATCACGATGAGAGAAAGACAATATGTGTCGTCCATGAAATGGGTATATTTATTTTTACTATCTCCATCTTTTATAGGACCCATAGTACAATGATCACTTAACTTTCTCCGTTGCCCTTTCAAGTAATGCAGCATACAATAAGCTGACGAACCGCTGAATAATTCCAGTGTAATAAGCTTCGGCATAGGATTGTGGTGGGTCGCACTTGACCACAAATGTCCATTCTTACAATTGTGGTTATTGCCCAACTTACGTTTTACTTCAAACCCACCGTAAACTGTTGGTTTACATTTCCTAACTTACCACAAATAGTATGGTTATTACACCAATTGGACGAAATACTGTTGTAATTTTTATTCAGAACCAATCGAATTGCATAACAAATATTTATTTTTTTCGTTTATCATCTTCCGTAGGACAATTCAAAGCTTGTTTGCATACGTAGATTTCATTTGATAAACTATGTACTCGGATGTCAGTTCAGTTAATTTAGGGATCATTGTACAAAGATACAAGAGTCTTGATTGCAAAGCACATTAAAAAGTAATTATGAATGCATCATGAGCGCACAATGAATAGAGTCGTGCAATTATATTGACCCGCTCTGTTTCTGGTGGGTTCAAACTGAACAAAAAACTCATACTGGAACGTTTTAGCTATCGGCAAATTCCTTATGGACAGCTTTGTTTAAATTTATCTATGATGAACATGAACAACTGAATCTGTAAAGTTTTAGTGATCAGGTTGTTGCTCAATATCTGCACACGTACTCTACAGCCTTTTGGTACAGTGTTTCTGGAATGTTCCAAAACATCTAAAGTTAATCGAAGTAAAAAATATACTACAAACGTGGGTCATTAAAAGTTTTGTTTATTGTTTGGTTAGACTGGGACGGTGGCGACGTCCTGTGATCCAGCTACTTGGAAGTCACGAATTGTGGATAGTTGTTAGCGATGGTCGGTGTGTGTAGTGTTCTCTTGTGTGGATTAACGTCCGCACTATTGAATACTACGTAAATCCGCAAAGACCTTCCTCATAATTAGACCAATTCGTAATTCAGAGGGCGTGGTTCGGATTCCACGTTAAACTATAGGTCCCTTAGTTGTCATCGTCTATTGGGCTATTAATTAACAGTCCTGTCTAAGGAACATGTCAGCCTTAGTCAGTAACAAGACTACATGATCGCGCCACAATCATCCTACACTCATTTCTCATTCATACCTAGCACAAAATACCTACATTGTATATGGTTGCCATTTCAATGATCTAATCTAATCCAATATAATCTAAGTACACTAGTATATGTTTTAAAAATTCAATGTAGAAACACTTGACGCAATAGTTGTCTCTATAAAAACAGCAAAAGAAATGTAATAAGTCAGTTACCATTAAAAGTGATTCGAACATACTGCTTCACTCAGAGTGATGTTTTACCATTTCACTTCGATTCTTCAACTCTCCAGGAGTTTGACTTCATACTCAGCCTCAACACCGATTTTAGTCTGATCACTTTAACTTTACCTATTGAGACGGTTAAGTCTACAAACCCCTGAATGGTCATGAATAAAAAGATCTATACTCGAAGGATTTTGCTAGTCATGTGATCAGCATTTTATAGTTTAGTAGAGGAGGTCTCGGATTCAAATCCCAGGATGCCTATATGTTTTTGCACCACTTTTTCAACAGCATTTGTGCTATTTTTTACAAAGCATAAACATCTCAGAAGAATGATTTTATCGAGTTTGAGGGTTACTCGTTAAACACTTGAAATGTCGGTGACACGAGTCGGTAACTTATTAATGTAGAATTTTTCTTTAAGGAGATCCACCAATAGGGTAAAATCATTTTTCTTTTTAAATGTCTTATTCACCACGGCCATTGTAAGTTTTAAAATTTTAAATGTCCGCCATTTTGAATTTTGAGCTTAGATCATGCTAATTTTTTCAATAATATAGTTTACTAGTGTAAAACACATACAAAATAATCCGTTTGAAAAAAAATAGTTTGTGTAAAATACAAAATGACGGATATCTGAGAAAATAAGCGTTTTAGGCCATACCACCATTGGAACGTTTTTCTTCCTTTTAATGTACTTAATCACTCACTGAAATCCTGAAACGTTTTTCATGGACACCCTGTATAAAACATCAGTACAGAGTACGTTCGTGTATAACAGGTCATGGTGCATGTCCATGACAGTATGGCGTCATGGATAACACCAGTCCTTGTAGTGAAAGGAAAAGTACTATAACTGTCTTCCATAAACCCTCTTCCTAATTAATTTATATTACTTTACTTTTAATTTATTTTGATCCCTGTCGGTTTACCGAGTCCGTCCGTGGGCTGAGTAAGCGGATTAGTGTTCCTTGTAGGATTTGTAAGTCTTATTGTTTGCCAATTGACATTTACACGGAGAGAGTTGATGTGGGCAGCTCAATAGCAGTGTTGGACACGGTCGAAACGATGCACCCCGGTATAGTGATGGGAACAACCAACTGAAAAAATATTCAATCGGTTGTTTAACGACCGGTTGAATTAGTTATATTTTAGCGAACTTCCCATAGGGAAGAAGCTATTACCGTAGGTCCATGGCAACTTAAGCCCGGGACCATGTTATATTCTCTTTAGGAGCAGAGTCCAAAAACAATAGTCGTTAAAATTTATATATATTGTGTTTTATGTGTTTTTTATGTGTGTGTGTGATGTGTGTGTGTGTGTTTTTTATATTTTAACACGATAACTCTCGTAAAAAACCGATCGAGACCAAATTTGGTAGAGACGTGTATTCCTACAAATGCTCGGACGAGTTCGTAAACCAGACATGACGGTCAATGGGAACGGGTAGTTTGGGAGGGTTTTGTACTCCAAAATGGGTTTTTTTGCGTTTTTACATGTGATTTTAAAAATTTAAATTTTTACATTTCACCATTAGAATCAGCTTAAAAAACTGCACAATTAAGTTCCTTAAAGTTTATCTCTATCTCCAACGGTTACCGAGATATTAAAAAATCTAAACACAGTACGTTGTATTGTGGGGCTCCAATGTTAATCTTATGGAGGATAGGGAAAAATTAATATTTCCCATATTAATCAATATTTTTGGATAAAACTTGATATTTAGCTTCATGTGGTTGAGATCTATCCATTTATGCTTAAAAATCATAGTTTATGTGTTTATCATGGCAGCAAACCTGCATACTCTTTGCCCATAATAATCATATAGTGAATAGGCAAACTCCTTTATTTATGGACAGATGTTGATGAAAGTTGATGTAAACGCTAGAAACAACTACTTTCAGCGTTCCTCACAGCAGCAAACCTGCATACTCTTTCCCATGTTAATCTCTGGAGAGTAGGCAAATAATACTCATATTTATTGACTGATAATGATCAAACTAGTCATATATTATTATTATTATTATTATTATTATGTTATTGATTTGGAAATTCGCTGAGTACGCAGGTCTGCTGCGACGGGGGTATTTCAATTGGGGGAATTAATGAACAACTGAAAACAGACTGTCTGAGTTCATTAACTGAAAATCCTTAATAACTTCTTGATTAGCAGTATACGTGTTGGTTTTACTGTAGGATGAAGTAAAAATGTCTCCGTTTGGACCTGATGATGTCCGGTGTGACTGGACGAAATCGAATTTTAACAACTTTTGTATGTATTTACCGTTTCTTTATGATTACAATATAAGTGTAAATATATTAAGTAGTGAAGCCATGTATTTTAAGTAATCTTTTATGTTGCATTAATGAGTACTATGGTATATATTTCTTTCATATGATCACGGGGTTTTATATTGTAAACCGTCTCTTTTATTTTTAGTACTGTTGCTTCTTTCGGATGTATTCCAAATTGTACTAAAATTATTTTTATAAAAAACATTTGTAAATCGTGTTTATGATATTTTTGCACAATGTGTGCTATTTGTCAAACTGTATCAGTTAATTAGGTTCAGTTGAATCATAATTTAATATCCAATTTTCCACTTCAGTGACCTAACTGTCATACAGACGACGTTTCGTAGACTTAGCAAGCTCCGTTCGTCATCAATCATCGCAGGGGTGGATTGGCTCGGTTGCGACAATCCCATTGTTGCCAGCGCTCTTGAACTTGTGTCGACACGGGTCGCCGGACAAAACGACGAGTCACTCTTCTCAATTAATCCGCTAATGCCGTGTGGCAAGCTAACAATTGCGAAATAATGAGCAAGACCTTTGCAGGTCACCCGAGCTTAACGTTGGGGAACTTTCTAAGCTTTGAAACTGAGCTTTACTGTCATGGTTCACGAGAAGAATCCTATTCTGTAGTTTTATCTCTCTATTAGCGTAGTGTATTATTTTTTAAACTCCTTAAAGAAGTTTTAATTTTCATTGTTTAGTCTTTCATGTCTCATATATTAACCTATATATGTAAATTTCATAATTATTTTTAATGTGGCTGCTTATGGACTTTAATCGACTGGGATAGTGGCGTCATCCTGTAATCCAGCTACTTGGAGGTCACGAATTGTGGATAGTCGTAGGCGATGGTCAATGTGTGTAGTGTTCTCTTGTGTGAATTAACGTCCACAGTATTGAATACTGCGTTAATCCACAAAAGACCATCCTCATAATTAGACCAATTCGTAATTCAGAGGCATTGGTTCGGATTCCACGTTAAACTGTAGGTCTCTTAGTTGCCATCGGCTGTTGGGCTATTAATTAGCAGTTCTGTCTAAGGAACATGTCAGACTTAGTCAGTAACAAGACAACAAGATCGCGCCACAATCATCTTACACTCAATCCTCATTCATACTTAGCTTAAAATACCTACTTCGTGGCAAGGTTGCCATTTTAATAATCTAGTCTAATGGAGTGAAACCGACAAAAACTTCTAAGCCACCAAAAGAAGCAGTTTGAATAATTCTTAGATTAATAAATAGAGTCACGTTTAGATCAAATTTAAATAATTAGGTTTCTAACAGTGTGGGAGTACACCGGACAAATTACCCCAACAATGGAAATAAATTGGAATTCGTTCCCACAACACAATAAATTTGACAATGCGGCCTGGAGTTGCTGAAGAAAAAACACGTCAAAGGCCTAAGGGTTTATAATTTTTTAATCAATACAACCCCCTCCCCACCCCCAAAGTATACCAAATTTACTAAAGTTAACAATCCAAAACTTGGCAGTTTTCAAAACAAATTTTATAATTTCTAGTTGATAATAAGCTATAATTGTTTGAACAGTCGTTCAAAATAAATTTACATATATAATTTTACATGGATGTGTCTCAGCTCAGAGGGGAGGGCGGTATCGGTAATCCGTCAGCCAAAATTTTAAAAGTGACGTCATTAAGGAAAGTTGTTCAGGGGAACAGAAAACATTCCCTTTATACATATCCATGATCTAGGCTATTTCAAAATCGGAAGTTCACACAGATTTTATATAAAAATATTTTAATTTATTGAATCATTATTTTTCCTTACACTGTATTATTTCAGTTCATAAATAAAGATATTTTTGCTTTATTTTATAACGTCTTAGAGAAACAAATTGATAACATAATTTATTATAAAACCTATGATCTCACTCCAATATAAGCAAACCTGTTTTGCCTCTTTGACTCTAAATGCAATCAATTCAATGCTATCCGAGGTGTCCGGTGAAGTCCTTGGACAAGTAGCATGCCCGTAGCCCGTAGGAGTACACGACCATTCAATACCGTAGTCGTGAAAGGTGGCGTGGAGTGACTCTTCCAACAACTCCTTGAGGAGCCCTGGGTCACCATCGACATTCCCTCCATAGAAAAACACGGCCTTGGGTCGGATGAGCTTCGATCTGGTGAGAGGCTTGAGGTTGGAACTGATTTTCATCGTACTATCCGAGAAACAGCTGTTCTCAGCTTAGACTGAAAACATAATCCGGATATTTTCACTGGACACTACAGCATATTGTTCCATTTGTGTTCAGAACAACTATTGTGTAGGTTATCTGCTAGCCCAACGGATAGCGTATTGGATGGTGCAAGAGGTGACAGGTTCGATCCCCTGATGGCCACAAAATTTAGATGTGAATTTTCATAAATAAATAATGAACTTCGAGCCTGCATAGCTTTAGCTGCGCCTGCCATTGGCAAAACAGAATAAAAAAGACTATTGTGTATAATGCAACAATGTCTAGTAATTCATAATAGGAACTTAAAATCACACTTCATTGATATCTTACCAGCATAAACGAGCACAAAATTAAATGTTTAATACTTTACTCAAATTAAACTCGAATGACTTTGACTTCAACTGATTCTTTCCTCCTTATGGAGAAAAGGATCTTTCACCGCAAAACACGTGCATTGAACAGAGTTGTTTTTGGCTCAGTGCTTTTAAACTAACATTTTCCCAGCCGAAGCTGATAAAACAGTAGGTTATTTCCACTACACTACACTTTCATTAGTATTAAAAATTTCATACTTGTCACTGTACAGCATAAATAAACTAAACACAAATACACTTTTGATTTAACAAATTGCATGATTTAATTTATAACTAAGTAATTTCAATGAGAAAAAAAATTTTTAATAACTCGATTCGAAAGTTATTCCGTTCTCGAATAGACATACTTGTAAGCTTAATCACATTCCGCACCAAAAACACAAACTTGTCAACCTGATGAATTGAATTATTCAATTCATCCTCCACGGGTTAGTTCTGAGTGCTTTACCCCAAACACATCATTGTACTAGGTGTAGAATACCAATTCAGTAGAGGTAAAATAATGTTTCCAAAAGCTCAAGGATAAATCTTCGAACTTAAGAATACTTTGTTGAAGAAGACCTATGTGAAGTCTGGAGGATGCGATTCAGAAAACAAATGTATAATCTGTAAGGTTCCAGTCTTTTAAGAGTCTATGAAACCTACTTCTTACTCTTCTAGTTTCCTGTAAAGCAATTTTAAATTCATACAAAACTAGTATTATTAATATATTATATTAATATATAAGGTTAATTATATTAATATCAAATAATATATTTAGATTTGAAAATAATCAAATATTTATAGTTAAAAATCAGTTTTGAGGAGAGACTTTTAATGTATTAAAGATTGCTCTTGTACTACTAAAAATCCAAGATGGCGGAGGTGCACACTCTTAACTAATTTTCTAAAACTGAAGGTTGTGTGACACAAAAAGAAAACGAAATGTTTACCTAAATTTCGTGAACCACTTCGGTCCACGTATTAACTAAAGTTCCCCACAAGGCCATTCTACATATTCGACTGCTTGTGATCACTCCATTTGTGAAACAAGACTAAATTAATCTGGCTGTTTTTCAATCGCAGAGCCTTCAAACTGATGGAGGCTCTAACCGCAAACTACTCCGGATTAGGTCTATACTTGAAACTTCCCAGCAGCTGCTCTAGATTCGATCATCTCAGTCAAGGTCTCTGCCAGGTGAAGGTGGAGGTGGAAGCCGGTATGTCTCGTGCAACGTTACACAGCAAGCAAGTCTATTGTCTTATTGTTATGTTATATTAAGACAAAGTAAAACCGAGATGAGCAAGAGTCAGAAGACTTTGCAGTACATCCGCCATCTTGGACTCTAGTCCCGTAAAAGCAATGTTAAAACTCTCTTAAACCACGTTGAATACTTTTTAATGAAATGGCGACCTACCCAGGTAGGTATTTTAAGCCAACTATGAATGAGATAAGAGTAAGATGATTTTGATTGATCTTGTAGTATTTTTACACCAAATCAGGCATGATCCTTAGACAATACTTTTATTTCAGATCAAAATTAAATCAAATATTCCTTTATTGCCGTTCAACTTTACATAGCATTGGCTTCCATCATAAGATATACATAAAATTCTATTAAAATGGAAAAAGAGGCCTATACAATATTTTTTCACATACAAAATCTTTAACGCTGTAGAAACATTCCCTAATCAGATATTCCTTAAGATCATTTTTAAATTTACTACCTATTGTCTCAATTCTGAAGTGGTTGGGGAGAGAGTTAAAAAATATGATTGAGTTATGAAACATTTGATTTTTATAGAATGACGTTTTATGGTAAGGAATGTTTAAAATTTTTCTATTTTTCATATTGTACCGGGATTGACGCACCAGGCTCTGGAAGACATTGAAGTTTTTCGGAGAAATATTAGGGTATGAACTGGTGGGAAAGTAAGCAACCATGTTTCAATAAAACATTGCTTACAACACTTCCTTTAGTTTCAGATGAGCTAGAATTATGACAGTTTTTTTAAAGGGTGAAAATCTGTTTTATAAAACACTGTTTTCAGATCCTCAGATGCTGACTGCATACGAAATATGCAGGTAAATAAGGGCAAAATATGCTGTTAATAACAGAGAAAGAGGATAGCCTTTGAAGGACAGACAATCCTTTACCCTTTATCCTTTACAATTGTTTGGCCACGGAATCAATGTGAGAAGAATACTAGATTGAGAAGATTTCTAGCAATGAAAAGGCCCAAAATCTTAACAAGCGGTCTAGATCATCAACAAGCTCAACCAGATCATCATCTAAAAGAAAACCGACCTCCCCGACCGTCTGAGAAGATATTTGGAAGTTCATTAAACTGGTTAATTAATAGCCCAACAGTCAATGGCATCTAAGGAGCCTACAGTTTAACGTGGAATCCGAACCAGCACATTAACGTAGGGGTAATGAGTTGACCAAATAAGTTAAGAGTGACAGGCAACTCGTCCTGTCAGATCATGAGCGGTCACCTCTGGCTAGCCCAAGTAATTCGCGTCACTGACGTTAAACACCACACAGTCTCTAGACCCATGGCAATAGGGAGTTGAGGTTTAATCAAATTACAAAAGAGATAGCAGCATGCTGGCGTGAGTATAGCGAATTTCATAGAACTTCTATTATTCCCATCATATAGTAATCGAAAAACACTGATTATGCACGTTTGCTGCAATAATGGTTGTGTTACATGATATTTAAAGGCTGTTAACTAAGGAAAACACATACCAAATATTTTGAAATTATGTCGATAGTTAAGTGAGTTATACTAATTAATCTATTCTGCTAGACTTAAATGGGCAATGAACGCGTAGGTTTGCTGCCGTAAGAAATAATAAATTTGAGGATTTTAAGGATTAAATGATATAACATAACTAGATGGTCTTGCATAACAAATTTTGGAAGTATATTTAAGTAAACAAGTGAGCTATTGATTTTTAGTTATTCTCCAAAAAATTAACACTAGGCATCGTACTGTATTTGCCATTTTGTATATCTTAGTAACCAATTTATCTAGAGCCATGATTGAAAATACTGAATTGTGTGATTTTTAGCTGAATCCAATGGTAAATTACAAAATCCATTTTGGTGTACAACCCCCCGCAAAAGTGTAATTAATGTAGTCCAATTGTGTTGCCCAACGCAATTTCGTCCTTAATTATTGTCTAAGCGTAACAGGTAATCAAGTTCACTGAGTATGCAAACCTGTTGCAACGGAAACTTAAACTCATCCTTTGGGACTTAACACAGTGCATTCTACAAACTCATTTTCCAGTAACTCATTAGCGGTTAAGTAACGTTAACGATTTCGTGTCTTTTGACATTTCTACACTCGTAAAAGTATGGTGTTGAAGCCTCAAGACTTCAACCAATTGTTTATTGTAACCAGCAGTGAGGGAATGTGACAGCCAGTGGGGTTGCTTCATCCTTACTGCGCATCTACCGTGCGATCAGGCCTCCTGCCTACTGCGCTCGCCGACCGGTTTACATTCTCATGGTTCATTCATTCATGAATTGGTTGTTTCGATCAACATGAATACCTTTGGTGATTTATCAAACTGTTTGCTTACTGGTTATGAAACTCGATTGCTCCTGTTCGTGAGTCCGATGCAACATTTCTGCTTCTTCTTCTCCTCCTCCTCCTTCTTCTTCTCCTCCTCCTCCTTCTTCTTCTTCTCTTCCTTCTTTCGTAACACTAACACAGTAACTAAAACGTACTCAAATATTAATAATCAGCTGTCACATTTATAATCAACCTAGTTCTAGTCAATTTTAGACAGTTACAAATACATACCAATATTAGTATGTTACATTGATCATTGATTTTAAATCTATTTCGAATGTGTACTGTATAAAACGAACATTGCCACACGTACGTCACAAAACCCGTATATAAGACGGACTCCCATGTCAATGCTCTGGGGGTGTGTTAGAAGATATTTGTAACGCAAAAATTTATAACGCAAAAAGTTCAGAGGAAATGTTTATAGATACCATGGAAAGGTCCAGAGCGATTGCATTATTTTTTGGTTATAAGAACAGCTGTTTAGATGTTCACTTTCCCATTCCCTTTAGATACATCCATGATCTAACCTATTTCCAACAGGGAAGTAAATACAAATATTTTTCAATACCAAAGATACATATCATAAAATCACTTATATTCCCAGAGGTTGTTGGTGTTTTCTGTATGAATATGAAATTTAAATGCATTAAAAATTTTAGTGTAGAAACAAACAATAGGGATTTGGATGGTTTTGAGTAGACCTTAACACACATGGAAGTACAAGACTGGGACGATGGCGTGTCCTGCAATCCAGCTACTCGGAAGCTACGTATTGTGGATAATTATGAGCGATGGTCGGTGGATATGTTCTCTTGTGTGGGTTAGAAGTCCACACTATTGCATACTATGTTCATCCGCAATATACATCCTCATAATGATGAGTTCGTAATTCAGAGGCATAAGTGATGCGGATCCTACGTTAAACTGTGGGTTTCTTAGACGTCATTGGCTGTTGGACTATTAATTAACAGTTCTGTCTAACAAGGAACATGTCAGCCTTAGTCAGTAATAAGACTACAAGTGTGGCACAATCATTTTAAACTCAATTCTCATTAATCTATATAAAAACTTAGAGTTTTGCCTGTACATTGCTCAGATTTATTCATTTTTCAGTTATTTTTACGTTTCGTGCGTTAGAGAAGCCGAAACCGGTCTTATCTCAATTTTTGTCTGTTTGTCTGTGACGCTGCAGGAGGCATTTTACGCCGTCTTCTCCGAAAAAAACGGGAGAACTGATTACAATGAAACTAATTTCATGTATTCTCTACATTCCAGAGAAGGTTTGTAAATGCTTTAAATCGCCCGCCACCCCTTGAAAAGTAAATAACGATCATTTAAAAACCCACTTTTACGCGATATTACTCGCATATTGCTTCAGTTTTCAATAAATAACCTACTGGTAATAGTCAGCTGTCTTTGTAGTTTAAGGATTTAATAGGAATAAAAACAAACAGCCGTTGAATCAATATTAGTTAGTTTATATTGGTCATTGATTTTAAACTTCGAAATCATACTATATTAAAATGTATTTTAACGTATAACTAATTATAATAATGGTATTAATGTTCTATTCTATTTAATTGTAAAGTAATGCTTAGTAATAAAGCTGGGTATTGATTCATTTTCTTTGTACTTATTTGTTTAGCATTTCAGGTTTACATTTTGGTATGATAATCATTCTTCTTTAAACTAAATCCTACAAACCGTACAAAGGACGGGCTTACTGCTAGTATTTGAATAAATACCTACCCAGGTAGGTCGCATTAAAATAGGTAAAGGTAAAAAGACAAATCACACCAGTATCCAAGGGGCGCCCAGTACCCAGACTGCGTGTAGACAGGAAGCTGTCTTTCGTGAGCGACCGCAGAGCCGATCCACGTAGATTAGATCCTCCTGTCCTTGACTTATCCTGCAGTCCCGTTCTCCTTAAGGACAATCGAATAATTCAAACATTCCCGGCATCACCTTTGCCCCTCAGCTCGGCGAGTCACGGGTAACCTATCTTGAATGTCAAGTGGCTCGGTCTGGCCTCCCTTGCTCAGTGTTCGTGCGATCTTCGACCCGTAAATTAAATCTTTTGTGTTTCCATCTTGTAATTCTGCATGCACGCATATTCATAACTATGAAAACCACGTGTTTCGTTCGAGCTGTACGTGAAAAGACTTAATGGTTATTTAGATTTTTATTGCATACATTTTCATCACGATTTTATGTAAAACAATTAGTGACGTTTCGGGATCTGGAACATGATCCGTCCTCAGGTGAACTAATATATAAAACATAACACAACACAAAATCCGGACTAAGCCGGTATAAAGCTAAAAACATAAAAGTTTAAAGCAGTCATAAAACTTACAAATAAACCATTCATTGTAAGTTTTTTGAATGCTTTAAACCTTTGTTTTCAGCTTTATACTGGCTTAGTCCGGATTTTGTGTTAATTGTGTTATGTTTTAGATATTAGTTCACCTGAGGACGGGATCAGATTCCAAATCCCGAAACGTCGTGAAAATTTGTTTTACATAAAATCGTGATGGAAAATGTCTGCAATAAAAATCTAAATAACATAAATCCACCATTACCAATAATGGATTTTAAACAAAGAGGTCTTTAATTCCAAAGCTTTCTGGTTTTATCAGAGTTTATTTAATTTTTTAATCCCTAATTAGGAAAGTTACTTCCTACACAAGTCCGAGTAGTAAAGTGAACCACAAACATGTATTTAAATCCTGAGAAAACGAAAAAAACTCTTCAAAAGACAGTGTATTTTAAACTTTTAGTAATAAAAATATGAGTTAGAATTTTTATAGATTACTATAAGAAACATTCCGATTCAAAAATACCCCCAACGCTGTACAGAAAACTTCCACACAGATTACTTGAGATTGTAAAAATCAAGCTCAATCATACGTTTCAAAGCAATATACCAAATGTAATCGTAAAGTATTTCCATAAACTGAAGTTATATGCATTACGTATTCTCCTTAAGAATAATATAGGATTTCCCATATTATTATTTATATTTATAGACTGGGGTGGTGTCATCCTGTAATCGGCTGTTGTTAATAGTCCATCAGCCGATGGCAACTAAGGGACCTACAGTTTAACATGGAATTCAAACCACTGCCTCTGAATTATGAGGATGATCTTTGCGGATTAACATAGTATTCAATAGTGCGGACATTAATGCACACAAGAGAACACTACACCCACCGACCAACGCTCATAAATATCCACAATTCATGACTGGATTACACTCCAAATAGCTGGATTACAGGACGTCGCCACCGTCCCAGTCTTACCAGAAGATCTAAAAGCACTGAACGGAAAGAAATCGAAGACACCCAAAACCACCTGGCTCACCAACAGGACATAAATCCACCAGAACATTTTACAGACAGGACATTTTACTCCATAGATATGGAGTAAAATGTCCTGTTGGTGAGCCAGGTGGTTTGGGGTTCAGAGAATTCCCTGAATTCCTGGACTGGAAGAAGAATGAAGTAACAACCACTGAAGATAAAAAAACCTTTGTAAAACTCTTGTTGCCATTGTGTTTCTCTATTGATATGTAAATAAAGAATTTTGTCTATTATCTACTATTGTCTATTTATGAGAAACCGACTTATCTACTATCTACTAAGAGGGTATTTTAATGTAAATATGAGTGAAGGGTGAGTGTAATGGACTTGATGACTTGAAGCTTTATTATTGATTAAGACCAGCCAATTCATTTGACAGGATCGTTAATTGTTGCTTCAAACCAGTTCCAGTATAATCACTTTTCAGAATAGCTTTATTAGAAAGTAAATTAGTAAATTAAAAAAAAATTAAAACTATATTTACCTTTTTATTTAAGAGGATTTCAAACCTATGGTAAACCCATTGTTAAAAGCCATGACGTTGGAGCATATGAAGAGCATGAGGGAGTATGATTTTCAACGCAGATCAAAACAAATTTACCAAATTGAAGGGGAGGTGGAAGATCCTGAGTAAGGGTTTAGGATCGTGTTTTGATATTGATGTTAATAAAATGAATCGATCCTTTAAAGATAGCTAAACTTCAGAATCTCATAACTCAATTAATGTAACGGTTATGAATAAACTTAAAACAAACTAGCCATAGCATTTTATGGGTTTTAAAACTATGTCTGCTTTTAATATAGATTATAAAAAAACTGTATTATGATCCCGCTTAAGAGCAATAATAGCTGATGGCATCGCCTCTACCAAAGCACTCCTAGCCACAATAATGCCTCACAACCACAGCCCAGTAAAAAAATGGCTCCTTTGAAACCATGGCTAAGGCTTCCAGACATCTGTTGACCAATCGAGTCCTACACCCTCTAGAGAAGCCATCCTCACTATGTGCTAGAGTATATAAATAGAAATAATATCCTAATCTAAGTAAAAAACCAACATTTCAAACTTCTATGTTTTGTTGATATAATAAACTAATGTTACATTAATCTTTCTTATAAGGTTTTAATTCTACACATACTTACAGGCTTCTTCATACTTAAAGAAAAATGTGCTTCAGGTAGCTTAAACCACATTTTTAAGCTCTTATTTTCAAACGTTTTCCTGGACCCCCATTTTGCTGGAGAGGAGTATCATGTCCCCAGATAAGTACTAACAATTGATCGGAAAAATTATTCAAGTTTTTATGGTTTTAAGTTTTTAAATTTGAATATTTACTTGGATAAAATTCATGTATGGTTCGTATTGTATCTCAGGAAAATTTAAGAAAATAGACTTTATTGGATTTTTTAAATATGAGGGAGATTTTTTGCTAACCAAAAATAGTACTAAATCATGATCCTCACAATTTGAACAGATTCAAACTAAATTTAACTCACACATTTTTATAGTGATTTGGAAAAAATTGGTCAAGCAGAAAATTTTTGATGCATCGGGAATTTAAATTTGTTTAAACCTTTAAGTACACTGTAAAAATGAAAACACTGTTTATGAAAATGTAACATTATTTAATATCATAAAATAGACCATTTCACTTACACATAAGTAAGATTTATCATTAAGTATAGTAATTTTTAAAAACAATTGTACGAATAAAGTATAATACATATATACACAATTCTTAGAGTAGAAAATTAAAATATAAATAATAAATACAAGTTTTAAAATTAATAATTAGAAGTAATAATAACTATGCAAATCAATATTCATAGAAATTAAATGTAGTTATATTAATTAATATTCAATTTTGTAAAATAAATTTGTACACTTTTACTCTGTCTGCAAGACATTGAGATGTAAATAATGCAACTAATAATGGATTTATCTGGTATGAGATTTTGGTTTGTAAAATGACATTTCATATTTTATCCAAAATGAAATGCAATTCATTCTTAACTCAGTCTGAACTGAGAGATTTTCATGTGTCTTGCAGTCAGTTTTTCAAATGCAATTTTCTTACCTTACACTTAATTCAAGAATATATTACGTATACTTAACAATAACATAAAAATAACCAACAAATAATAGCCTATATGATTCTTGAGCTAAAATATTTTTTTTCAAAGTATTCTCTAAGTCAAGTAATATTTTACAAGGGAACCTCACATAAGCTTTTTAAATTTTTTGTCTGAGTTTAATCATATGAACAGAAATAAACACGAAATGATAGAGTAGAAATGTTTTTTATGGGTGCAAAAATTTTGGGCTAAATTAATAATAGATGAGTTTATATTGGACGGAGGCAGTGACAAATTTATTAAACTGTTTTGCAAAAAAACTGAAATATCACTTATGAAGTTTATCTTTAAAAAATTTAATTCATTACTATACAGTCATTTCAATAATTCTTCATAAATTATTTTACTCGAGAAATGAAACTACTAATTAGATTCTAACAAGAGTAATTAAAATTTTATGTTAAAAATACCCCTAGGTTAATTTTACTTTTTTATCACACATTTTAGATGGTTTTTTGGTCCCAAAATACACATCACTGTGCATTTCATTACATTAACATAATAAAAACCTTCCAAACCTTTTGAGAAGCCTTAGGAATGGACTAAGATATATTTATTACTTAATTATAAATCATAAAATCAAATACAGATTAAAAATCAACAACTTACAACTAATTAAAATACATAATCAACAAAACATAAATATTGCCAGATTTATACATATCGACCTCAACAATGTTCCTTGTCATTACACTAGGGACCATTACGATTATGAGAATGCAAAATTGATCATGAAATGGAACACAGTGGGACAGTTAAGGAAACCCTACAAGAGGATTACGAGCTATCTCTTCTTAGAGGAACTGCCTCCTTCTCTTTATTCTGCAACTCAACGTCCGGTTTCCTGGTCTGGGCTCCCCCCGGGGTATTCCAAGGCTGTAGCTCTCCCGAGCCAAAAATCAAGAATACAAGCCCTCCCATCGTGTACGTGCACACCAAGATCCAGAATACAATCTGCCACTGTGCATATGTTTGCTGAAATAACAGAACATAACGTCAGTTTCAATTATTTTTATTCAATATTTCAAGTAGTAGAAGTGATCATAACACTTCTGTGTAACACTTGAGTTTATGTAAAACAAAGTAAAATGTAGAAAAGTAGTAGAACAATGTAAGAAAATATGAATTTTCATGTTTCCTGACCAGTGGTGTAGTGACAAATTTACCATTGTGTAAACACTAGATATATTTGTCAAATTATATAGAAATTCTTATAAATACCCACAATGGTGGGTAACACCAAGCTTCCGACCGTACGCCAAGCTGCAGCCAGCCGTTAGCTTGGTAAACTCCCGAATCACAGTCCACAATGTCCCTTCATAGTACAAAGAGCAAGCAAGGTTATATTTAGATCCGTTTTAAATTCATTTCATTATTTTAGATAAAAATAAGTCAAGTTTACAGACGTTTCTTGTGTGTATTGTTTTATAGTAGGCTATACAGCAATCTTTTCATATTAAATCAGTATTAATTGATAAATTTCAAATTTTCATCGTGAAAAACCAGTGTGGGAACATTGTTCCCGCAACACTATACCACTGTACCTGTCCTGGGTTCTAAAACCATTTGTTAGATCTTCTCAACTAGATAAAAATGAAAATTAGATTCAGTTGCCTCGGGCAGAAGTGGTCTTACTATATTTGATTATATATTTCTATATCAGCTATGTAAGTTTGGCTATTCCAAAATCTTGATGCAGATAAAATGATAATACCCTCGTCGCAGCAGACCTGCATACTCAGCACATTTCCAAATCAATAATATATGGCAAGTTTTATCAATATCTGTTGATAAATATGAGATTTATTTGCCTATTCTCCAAAAGATTATCATGGGAAAGAGCGTGCAGGTTTGCTGCTGTGAGGAACGCTAGGCATCCAGGCAAGAGGCATTTCTAGCATAAACAATCCTTATTTTGACCATTTATACCAAGTTTCATCAACATCTGTTCATTAATAAAGGAGTTTGCCTAATCTTTATATACAGTAATTAACATGGGAAAAGAGTATGCAGTTTAGCTGCCATAATAAGCACATAAATTATGATGAATGGGTCTCAACCACATGAAGCTAAGTACCTAGTTTCATCCAAAAATATAGATCGATGAGTGAAATATTAATTTGTCCTTATCCTCCATAAAATTGACATTGGAGCCGAAAAATCCAATGTACCACGTTTATGTTTTTATATCTCTGTAAGGTTGGCATTTCAATACTCTAATCTAATCAAATCTAATATATATTTATATAAAATATTTAACATCTATTGTATTTTGGCATCTGGGCACCTCAAAGCGAAGAAATAACATGGTCCTGGGCTTTAGTCTTGCAATGACACCTACGTTAATAGTTTCTTCCCTATGGGGAATTTGCTAATAAAATAATCAGAAATTCCTACACTCATTATCTAAAGTAGAACCCTTCTAATTTGCTCACGGCTACACCATAGCTTGAGGTCAAGAACGCTCCTTAAAACCAAATGTTTTTAGATAATCCTATATTTCCTTAATTCTGACCCATGGGGTCTTACTTTACACTGCTCATTCACCATCGTTATCACACATACATGTTAACACTTAATGAATTTAATTAGAATTTAATTTTAAGTAATACTGTAGCTCGATTGTGCTATCACTTAAATTATAACCAAAGTATGCAGTTAGACCTCAATTTCTGAGGTAAACATTTTTTACTTTCTGGGATAGCTTCAAGATCATACAACTAGCAATGTTTTTTGTGAATTTTGTATTGATCTCATAGGTGAAAAAAATTCACCTAAAGATTCACCGCTTTAGTGAAAATACAGTACAATCTCTATAATCTGGCTTCCCAATACTCCAGAATGCCGCATAATCCAGCGCTGTGGTCCCACCGATGAGTTGGGATGTTTTCATATCAAGAATAATGAAACATTAAAATTCTAATTTTCCATAACAATACTATTGGAACTTGGATAGCTAAAATTTTTCTAGGCTAAAGGCAGATGAAATACCAATCCTTCAGACACTAAATTCCCAAAAACTACGATGTATTATTTCTGGTACGGCCAGAACCATTTCGTCGGTTTGAGAGTAGTGTAGCTCTGAGATCACAGCCTTCACCTCATCATCGTCACCCAAGCAACTGTTCGGTTACTTGGTAAACTGGCTTATCTTTGGCAACTGTTTTGAGTATTCCTCTTTGAGTTTAAGATCTGGCATTTTTTGTAATCCAGTCCTTTAATCCTGATATAGGACTTGACTATCATCATCCTACTGTAGTAGGATAATGAAGACTCAAAAACAACCCCTATATTTTAATTTTGCGCTGGTATTGTATTAAAAATATTTTAACAGCTTGGCTTATTAGAAGGATATTTGGCAAATAAATTCAAATAGAGTTTTTGTTAGCAACTAAGTTTAGTTTTACCAAATATACTTACTCTACTCACATTCTCATATTTACTCTCATTTTCTCACATTTACTCATAATATACTTTATATCACATTCTCATAACTACTCTACTCACATTCTCATATGTCAGCAGACCAACAATAAATGCAGAGAGCCAGCCTCCGAAAGACGAAAGAGTATTTGCCATTCCAAAAATAGTTCCTGAAATACAAAAATGATTTCATGAAATATAAAGACAAATGTTTTCAGTACCTTCTCCTTATCTATATTGTTCTTTAATATTGTTAGATCTTGTTGTAAAATAGCTTTTAGCCCGTTCTTTGTAGGGGTATGACTTAGGGTTCAGAAATATTATTTATGAACAGGTAATTAATGGCTTTAATTTTTTTATTACTATTTTTGTCTAGCATTTAAGCATATAACTTTATTTTAATAATCATTTTTAACAATGAGAGACATTCCACATTTATCATGTATTTTTAAAAGAAATAATTCAATATCAAACACTCTTTGTATGAATAGAGTCAAAATAAAATAATCTGAGATTCAAATCAATTCAGATATTCTTTACATATCGTTAAAATACACACACGTGCAGCCGAGTGGTGGGGTTGACGCTTCTACCTGATTGGCCAAAAATACGGCGTGATTTATATCCGTCTTCAATTTCATCTACCCCTCAAGGAAGAAATGATTACCGTACCGACGTTATCCCCTCCCGACCTCGAGTTAGTAGCTCTGTGGATGCGCTCCGGGGTTGAACGTGAAGAGATAATTAACAAACTCTCAATATTAACTCAACGGCCACAGTGACAATCTCTCTCTCTCTCAAAGTTATTGACTTATTCTGTTAACCTAACTTATCACTAATTGTAGTGTGTTTTATTATATCTCTCTGCCCTTGCAACCAGTGTCATTGACTGTATGTCGCCTTGTGTCTATGTAATTCTATATTTAAAAAATCAAGATTTCTCAAATAAAACCAGAACTTGGTGATGGAAAGAAGATACCTGAATAATTGGGGGCGATATCAAGTCCACTGCAGAGATAGCCCGCTGTGACAGCTCCGTTGACAGTGAGTGCCGTTGTGAAGATGACGATGGATCCAACCCTATCACAGCCAAGGAACACTTGTCCAATCATCAGGATACCAGGTACCATCACAGCTGCAAACAAAATGAAGAAATGTCTTAAAAAATCCTACGTAATGAAAAACTCTAACTCGTAATGAATCAATGAAAATAGGGTCAACCAATCATCCATTCAAAAAATATTTTGTTATATTTTGTCTTGAGATAAACATCTGCTTCTAGTCAGTTTTTTAGATTAGATTATTGAAATGGCAACCTACCCAGGTAGATATTTTAAGCCATGTATTAATGAGAAATGAGTGTAGGATGATTGTTGTGCGATCTTGTTGTCTTGTTACTGACTAAGGCTGACATGTTCCTTAGACAGGACTGTTAATTAATAGCCCAACAGCTGATGGCAACTAAGGAACCTATAGTTTAACGTGGAATCCGAACCACAGCGTCTGAATTACGAATTGGTCTAATTATGAGGATGGTCTTTGGTCTTTGATGGACATAGTATTCAATAGTGCAGACGTTAATCCACACAAGAGAACACTACACCCACCAACCATCGCTTACAACTATCCACAATTCATGACCTCCAAGTAGCTGGATTACAGGACGTCGCCACCGTTCCAAAAGAAACCCATTTTACAAAAATCACTCATTTGAAAGAAGATGTTCTGGGAAAATCTGACACTCGAGCTATTCAAGTCCAAGAAAATTCCAGAAGGAATCTATTAGATGTGGACACATTAGTCTTACATAGATTACCTTTTGAAATGTGGAACTACCCAGGTAGGTTTTTTAACTATGAATGAGAAATGAGTGTAAGGCGATAGTGGTCGATTTTGGCGCGATCTTGTAGTCTTGTTACTGACTAAGGCTGACATGTTCCTTAGAGAGGACGGTTAAAGTTAACAAGCTTGTTCTTTTTCATAAAACGGTTCATTATTAAAATAGCTTTATTATCATGACCAGGTATTAGGTGATCCCAGTATTAGTAGATTAGTTCTCTCTGGGATGGTTTGGTGTTCGCTTTATGCTTGTCTGGTTATTTGGCACACAGGCAAGACACTTGGGGAATCAGGACACAAGGGTCCTGGGGGCTACAGAGTAGTTGGACTTGGAGTTGTTGTCTCTCCCTATCCAGGTACCTCAGACTGTCCTTACTTTTCAATCCTCATAAAACATTTCTTTCCGGTGGCTGTACAAAAGATGAACTATGGCCGCAATGCTTGTCAGCTTTGCTGGAGCCTCCTATTCTTATTATAACAATTCTGACATGAGAGAATAATACTAACTTAGGAGATTAAGTGTGCCCTTTCAGTCACTTTTATGTTGGATTTAATATTTTTTATCTTGCAATTTACGAGTACATAGGTGAAGGGTTAAATTGTACAATAAAAGGTAGTATCTACTGTATATTGATTAACTTAGACATGAACAATCAATAATACCGAATGTAGTGAAGAGTTTCCTGATGGCTGTTGTTGAGAGTTTCCCCGAAGTACTGAAATAATCAGCAATTGAGCTGGTTGTGATTGCCATCACGTACTTTCCAAAGTAGGGGAGACTAGAGAGAAGTCCATTCTGAAAATGAAACCATAAGGTAACTTTTATCTAGGAAGTATATTCTTTCACAGTCTTTATAAAATACTAGACTAAAACTACACAGGCTTTCTAGGATTGCAAAGTCTAATGTTTGATCATCCCTTTACTACAAACAGATTTTCACATTCCTTGATTTTTGAGGAAAATGATCTGGACTAACAACAATCAATTTATAAACTTGATACAGGTCTGAACGAAAATCCTCCAAATCTGACAATCTGTAAAGTGACCAAATCCATAATGCAATTTATACGCGTAGGGTTGTTGTATATAAACAAGTAGTTTGCTACTATTAATCAAATAAATACCAAAAGTAACTTAATTTTATAAAGAAAAGAAAACTTTAAGATAGATAAAATAAAAATAGACAGTAAACTTTATTGAAATCTTTGTTGAGAATTCTAAAAAGCGTCATATCACGTTAGAATTTCAGTGATGATTTAACAGGAATTCCTTTTCCGTGCAGAAAGGTCTTTTAAAAACAGTTTTTCAACACAATTCCATATTATTTACTATGATAACCTACAAAAGACAAGTTCTCATCTTTATACAATATAAAATCCCTTATACAAAAAACAATTATACAGATACATTTATTATTGATAATTAATTCTTTATGTTTACAAAATGACAAAACACTGGTTGTATATATCTAAACATGACAAAACATATTTCAAATATTGGAGAGGATAAGCATTAACGTAATAAGGCAGGCATCGGAGAAATTAAAATCTACCATCCACTATTTCGAACTATAATTCACTAATTTTGATCCAGCTTTATGTGTAAAAATACTTTATTCTTTTTTCTTACCAAACAAAATGTAAAGTAAAGTTTGACTAAAAACTGTAAACATTGAATCAGGGTATTTACAGCAACCATGTCTTCTGCTTCTAACTGTCAAATTTAGTGTTCACAGCTGTTGACATTCAAGTAAAATCTTTCTAAAATGTAAACATGAAACTTAGACGTTACAGTAGGAAATTTTAAGGAAATGAGTATGCCTATGTGTTGCATGAGTAAAACAAACTGTTTGGTTAATTATTTTTTGCGTTCTTAAACAAACAAAACAAAAAAACAACAAACAAAACAACAAAAAAACACAAAAAAACAAACATACAGAAACCACCTCTTCTTTATAATATTATAGATAAAATCCAGGTATATACAAACAACAATCTATAAGATTTACCTCTTTTATATTGAATGCTAAGATGTACTTCATGTACGTGGGCAGTTGGTTGACAACGGTGAAGTAGCCGAAAACGCTCGCTCCGTGGGTGATGATGATGGCCCACACAGGAGCTGATTTCAGGATACTCTTCCATGGCACTGTCAGAGCCTTCAAAACCATTCTTTTGTCAGTAACTTCTTACTAGGTATTGAAATAAACTAATACTACCTGATTTACCTGGTTCACAGCTATACTCTACCTAATCCAGTAGCTTAACTGCAATGCAAGGGATGGTAGAGAATTGATTTCTCCCAAAATGTTAATGCTAAAGTTGACTTCAATTGTAGTCAGGAACTTTCCTGAAAGTTTCTACCTACAGTAGAACCTCGATTAACCGTCACCCTCGGGACCGGGACCATGACGGATAACCGAATAGACGGATAACAGAAATAATAATAGCGCCGATACAACTTAGCACCTAGAAGTGTTTGGCGTGGCAACTTCGCAATACACTGCCTTGTATGTATAACATTGTAAGTCCTAATTAATTTTCATGAGTTGCTGTCCAGTACTTAATGTGAATTTATTTTATAAAATAAAACAAAACTACAGTTCAATTGAAAAATACTTTATTAAGAAAACAATGAATATCACTGTACATACGTACTTTTACTCTCAAAACTTCCGTTACCGGTATTTAGTTTTTAAATAATCCGTAATTTTTCTTTTATTTTTCGTCGACTCAGGCAGTCATGTTTTTAATTTTGAGAAGAAGCACCAGCGTTCTATTAATTGTATTGTCAGTAAAAACTACATTCCGTTTCTACTATAACAAAAGCATTACACATTACTTATACACACTGTCAACAATAAACAATGATAAACTAGTAGGCATTTTAAATCGGCAATAACTTAGCTTAACTGCAATGCAAGGCATGGTAGAGAATTGATTTCTCCCAAAATGTTAATGCTAAAGTTGACTTCAATTGTAGTCAGGAACTTTCCTGAAAGTTTCTACCAACTTTGTTCAGCCCTTTTAAAACATGCACATTCTCAACTATATCACTGTCAGTTTTGTCAAGACTCAGTTGTGGTCAACTGTAGTTAACATAGATGGAGTTGACAAGTTAAAACAGAAGTGACCAATTAATAGATCTCGTGAAAATATCCAATACACACTGTCTCAACCAATGACTGCCAACCGGGACTAGTTTTTTTTTCAACACATTAAAACCCAAATGAGTTTAAGCACAGCCTTATCTATTTTACATGATTTGGAAGATCATCTAAAGGAAATTTAGTCACTAGAGGAATCACTTTCAACACCTAGCACCATCAGCCGTTCCACTCCGTCAATCGCTTCCGTCAAAATTTTCCAATGTTTTTCCAATGGTTTCCTATGTTTTATAAGCAATGGCTCAGTGTACTTAGACAACTGTTGGAAATTGGATAATGTTTAGTTCATTGAATCAATCGTACTAGTTGAACTAATCTGTGATGTTTGTTTGTCAATGGAACAAAATTCCCTTAAGGCTCATCAGACATTGCGTCCGCTCAGCTCTGCTCCACTCCGTCAATCGCTCTGTCAAAATTTGCTTAAAATGTTATCAAATTTAGAGCCACATACTACGTTCGCTCCGCTCAGCTCCGTTCAGCGAGGGAATTGGGTGAAAGCAAGGGAAGAACCGGAACCATTGCGCATGCGAAGAGGACAACACTGCACACTGCAATTGAACTGTGCTTGCGCAGCTGGACTCGCGCATTTGTTCAGTAAAACTGTAAAATAACTATTCATTTGTACAGAGTTGTTTAAGATACAGTTATATGAGGTATGCGATTGTCTGTTAAATCTGTACTGTTGTGTTTTAAATAAACAGTAATAACAAAAAATAATATATGATGATTATGTGTTCAAGAATAATTGCCTCCAGAATCATTTGTTGTTTGATTGATAATTTTGATTAGGAATTTATTGATAATTTTTTATTATTAGGCCTAGTACCCTCGCCTTATTGTCACTGCCAAACAACCTTCTGGTGTTTTTTTTCTGGTGTTGTGGACTGCAGGTTCTATAACATAGAGAAATTCCATAAATCTTTTGTAGCTCTTACAAAAATATTAAAAATCCTTGATTTCAGTCTTGGGAAAAGTGTGTTGTATTCCCCCTCACACTCCCTTATAGCATTAATTCTTTGGAATTAATTCCGAAAATTGCCGGAGCAGAGCTGACACAGTGTGGGACGAGCCTTAGGTGTATACACGATTTAAGCTATTTCCGAAGGGAAGTAAATATATTTTTGAAATGGCGACCTGCCCAGATAGGTATTTTAAGCCAGTATGGATGAAGTAAATGCAATATAATTGTGGTGAGATCTTGTAGTCTTGTTACTGACTAAGGCTGACATGTTCCTAAGACAGGACTGTTAATTAATACCCCAACAGCCACTGGTATCTAAGGGACCTACAGTTTAGAATGGGAATAAACCTTATGACTATTACCTTGTGACTGGAGGAGGTAGAGGAGGCTCCGAGAGCGCTCTCTATGTACTGGCGCTCCTCGGGGGAGATGCGAGGATGGTCTGCGGGATGATCAAACACCACAAGGAACCACACGATGGCCCAGATGAGGCCGATGGTACCTGTCACGTAGAACACACTCTCCCAGCCGAGGTGGGCGATCAGGAACCCGCAGACAGGAAGGGTGATGGCTGCTCCCAGGGAGGACGCTAGGACAAAGTTAAGATTGCCTATATAATGTGGAGTTTAATGTACATCAAGTCCCCCATTATTCATTAAGCCTTTTGGGGCAATCGAAAAGCTACAACTTCATTAGATCATCCTTTTCTAGAAAGCTAGCATTAAGGTGGTGAAGAACACACTATGCTGACCACATTGTACTAGAACATACAACAAAAGCCGTGGCTATAGCAGGCAAAATTTCTTCAAAAGGAATATGAATTCCACAGGATTACTTTTATTCTATGAGTGGCTTAACAGTGCTAGTAAGCATTAGTAAGTCATGTAGGATATGTTTTTAGGTGAAAAATTGTGTAGGTTCACTATAACACTATTGAATTATTTTTATTGTAAATGATTATAGTCTGTTTGTCTTTTATATCTGTAACTATTGACACGTTTCATATAACTTTTGTTATTTACAAAATAAAGATTATGATTCTGATTCTGAAAATGTAGATTACATTTTCAAACTCACTGATTTCAATCCTAAATGTATTGGCCAGTGTTATTTCGTCTAGTAATTGACTTATGTATTACAAAGCTCCAGAAGAATTTGCATTTATTCTCGAAGACTCTCAAATTAGTATTATGTTTGTTTGGACATCATGTTGTTGTTTGATATTATGGAGTTTGCAAGTGAGATTGTAAAAAAGAATATTGTAAAAATAAGAATCTCAGAGGTTGGAAGATTGAAGAAAGAGTTCAGTTGAAGAAAAAGAATGCCCATCATGGAACAACAACTCAGTGTGAACACTCTTAATTTATGCTTATGTTTAATATACTTTGATTACATCTGTCATTTCACTTGCTCCAGCCCTGTACTGATTTTATTGTTCTAGCCACACCAAGAGACAACCCAGCAGCTACATGATGCTAATTGAAAAGCTAATACTGTGATTTGCCCAAATGAAGTCCATTTGCCCGTATGTAAGTTGCTCATACACATCTAGACGGGTGGGGGAAGTTGGGTTTAGTTTGGGTATACACCACCTAAGGGTGGAGTTACCACATAACCCTCACAGGAGCAGGGGTACTCATAAAGAGTTACCACCTGCCCAAAAAAATGTGTGAACACATATAAATGCTTCAAAAATATATTAGAACAATAATATGATAAAAATAAATATTAATGTTTAAGGAAAAATTAATAGAGTGAAACATAAAAAATACTGCTAAAACTGAGAGAAAATAAATAAATAAATCCCTCATCATATCTAACAGGACTGCAGATATAACCCATTCTGAGATGAGTAAAGCTTTTTTCATTTCTCTAGGAAAATTCTGGGATTCTGGAACAGGACTTTAACTTGTTAAAAAATAATCATCATAGTGTAAAAACAATACAATGTTTATTTCTTTGAGTAATATATTATTACTATATAATCCTGGACACTAAAGATAAGCTATCACTATTGATAAGCAGTTCTCAGTGTGAGTAGCTTCCTTATCACCTTGGTTCTTTATTATCTCTTGACTCCCTATCCTGGCCACTCATGGTCCTTGAGCTTCTAAATCCTTGAAGGTATTTTATTGTTTAATTTCCTTTCTTGTCCACCTCGGAAAGGTGTGTGGAAGGTAACAATAATTGTAAAGCAGTAAAATAATAACCGTAAGATATAGATGATAAATTCTGAAAGACTGGGAGGCCAAACAGACACAGCTTCCTTTAGAATATTGTACATCCTCTAGAAAGAATGAATACTTAAGAATGGGTGAGGTATAACTTGGACGGTCTACCTAATTCTCCAAAGTAAAAAGAACATCCAATCAAGATCCAGGCTTGGGCCACACAACAGCCTACAAGGACTCACACTCCTAACCAAACATCTACCTTTGGCCATCCTAATACTTTCAACCTAACATTACCAAAGTATTATTTTGTATGGTATTGTTTTGCAGGGCAATTCTAGTCATGTTGAATCAATTTTGTTACTACAGAAAAAAGCTATGAGGGCTATTTCTGGTTCTGGTTTTAGAGCCCACTGTAGACCTTTGTTCTCTCAATATAAAATTTTAACTGTGATTAATCTGTATATTTTTTCTGTTTTGATGTACCTAAAAAATAAGTTACCCGAGTTTCAACTGATTAGCAATGTTCACTCTCACAACACCAGATTCAAAAGCAATATTTATATTCCCTACCAACGCCTGTCTAAATCAATTAAAAGTTATGAAGTTGTTGGACTAAAGCTGTTTAATAAATTACCAGTAGCCATCAGAAATCTTCCTTTTAAAAACTTTAAGAATAAATTGCATGGGTGGCTTGCGTGTAATCCATTTTATAACTTAGATGAATACTTTGACTGTGATCTTGTAATATAGGCCATACAAAGTATATATTTATCTGTTTGTTTTAATCTGTTAAATTGTTTGTAAGTTTTAATTGTTTAACGTTTTAATTGTTTTAAAAAGAGTCTAATTATTATTGTAGATAGAAAACTTATAGGCTTTGCTGTGGTAACTGAGATTATACGTTATTGCTATATGTATTGTTATTGATGGTATCTTGTACTTTTGACTTTGTCTATTGCTGTGTATTGGCCTAATGACAATAAAATTTGTATTTATTATTACCACATTCTGACCTAATATTTAATCTCTGTATTTAATTAATTTTTTTTGTCAATGAAAAAAGTAAAAATGAAGTTATTTAATTGAGCTAATGAAATTTGTAACAAGAAACCTACCAAGTAACTGAGAAATAGAATAGTATCAACCTCTGTTAGATAGAATATTCTATAAAAGAAAATGCAAAAAAAGTAAAAAAAGAAAGAGAGGCAAATACACTCTATTTAAAACAGGTAGGGGGAAATACTCCATAATTTCTTATTGTTGTTTAATTTTAAAAACTATTTTTTCCTTTCATACCGTAATATGAATAATAAGTTAAGAAAATTGTGTAAGACTGGGACGGTGGCGACGTCCTGTAATCCAGCTACTTGGAGGTCACGAATTGTGGATAGTTGTGAGAGATGGTCGGTGGATGTAGTATTCTCTTGTGTAGTAATGAATAATACGTTAATCCACAAAGACCATCCTCTAATTAGACCAATTCGTAATTCAGAGGCCGTGGTTCGGATTCCACGTTAAACTGTAGGTCCATTACTTGCCATCGGCTGTTGGGCTATTAATTAACAGTCCTGTCTAAGGAACATGTCAACCTTAGTCAGTAACAAGACTACAAGATCGCGCCACAATCATCCTACATTCATTCCTCATTCATACTTGGCTTAAAATACCTACCTGGGTAGGTCGCCATTTCAGTTAAAAGTATAAAAGTATAAAGTATAGCTGTGTGTTAATCTCATTTACTCCTAGTATGGCTATTATTTTATTCATTACTTTATTTGTAACTACATCAATCAGCAAAGTTTAAGTTCAAGACATTATAAATTATTGATGATAAATAACTTATGCTAATTATTAAATTCATTATCTCATAATTATCGTTGAATAACCATGATTATCTCTTCTGATAAATCTAAAGAATGGAGGGTATCTATATTAATTGTGTAAACATACAAACAAATAATCTTTTATTTTCCGGTTATTTGTAAAACTTATCAGAAAGGTTTTTTATAGAAATTGAGTAATATCCCTTTTGTAATTATTGTTGATTTAAATACAATTTTTCGAGCTTACAGTTGTTCATTGAAGCACCAAAAGTCATGCCATCACATAGTCATTTTTTGAGTTGAAAATAATAACCCTATCCCTTCTCTTATCAGCCCCTCATTCCTTACCCCCACTTATCTCATTAAATATAATTGGTTCAAATTTATAGTTATAGCTTTGATCGAATTTAGCCGTAATGTTTAGCACATATGTTTTTTTAATCAAGGTATATTTAACCGGCACGGTAGCCACTAAGTCAAAGGTTCCTGTTTAGAAACCAGCGGCCAGCGGCTCTTATCACATCATGAGCAGTCATATCTGGCTAGCCTAATTGACTAATGCAGTTATGGTACCTCGCTGTCTTTAATTTACCGCACAGGCCCTATGTAACCTCTGGCCGTGGTGATGGGCAATTCAGATTTTTTTTAACCATGAAAAAACTACTACTTCAAGACTATTTGGCTGATTCAAATGCTGAATAAATTTTAATACAGTAACAAGATTTCTTTTTCCATTAATTTAGGCATGATTGTTTGATGGTTATTTTAAAATTGTTCAGGTCAAGTGATCCAGAAATACTAAATTTAAACATTTAAACTCAGCTTATGTTAAATAGAGACCATATTTTTTTTATTTTAAGAATATTTAACTTTATTTTTATTTTAGGTTGAGGACTAATGTTGTGTAACATCACTATTAAAATTAGGCCTAGGTGCATTTCAAAGTTTAAAATAGCCAACCTAGAAGGCTATTAAAAGCAAAGCAAACTTATATTTTAGTTTTAGAGTATTATTACTATTGTATTGACGACAAAAGCCTTTTTATTTATGATTTTTATTCCTCCAAATAAAATACCTGTACCTTTAGATTTGTATTTTATTTTGCTCTGTTTTTAATTCTGTTTTTGTGTCCAGTTGTTGTGTTCTAATTCAGTTAACTTGAGTAAATGTTTAAGTGTCACCTTTTCTGGTTGTTTATATTGTATTACACAATACTTAAACCGATAAGTGTTAAATTGTGATTATCTGTAATAAAGAAATAATAATGATCAATCACTGAGCTCAATGTTAACGAATCGAAAGTTTTGTAACGTAAGCTAAACAAATACTAACCCATCATGTTCGAGACAAACTTGCTCCTCTCGTTGGGCGGGATCCACTGGGCTGCCATGGGCGGCACCGACGGCCAGGTGGCTCCCTGTAACCGTTTTGAACTTAAAGTAAATAACCGGTATCAGTGCACTACACATACTTTCTCCATTAAGTAAATTTAATAACGACAATCTGTAATAAAACTATCATACTCTTTAAGATTATGTAAATATCATTTAATAATTTATTGTTTAAAAAATAACCATCCAATTTCTGAAAATAAAAACAAGAGAAACAAATTTAAATTAATTATAATTTTACTACCCCCTGGTAATACCAAGCTTTTCTGTGTCGGTTTTGTTGGGTGATTAGACGTTATGCTTCATAATAAATTTCATGGAAACCGTTGGAAAATAAGAAAGTAATTGATTTTTTAATATCCTCCATAACATTGGGCGCTTTCAGACAACGTAGTGTGTTTATCAGGAACAGTAAATTTAACTTTTCTCTGGAACCGTTAGTCATAGACGAATAATTCAAAATACTAATTTGTTTTGTTTTTTAAGCTGGTTTTAATGTAGTCAAATCATACCTTAAAAAATTTAAAAAAAATTATTTTTTTGACACGTCAAAGCTATAAATTTTTAACCGTCTAACTTTTGGTGTTTAATTTATTTGTGTATCTTATCATAAAACTTAATTATTAATGTATTCTTAGCAACTGTAATTTATAAAATATGGTGGCAGTCGGAAAAATAAAGATTTTGCCCATATATAGGCCTATTTTCAGGAATTTTTTATTCCTTTTCAGAACACCAAATAGTCCCACAAATCTGATACAATATGGACCAGAAGTGTGCAGATTATTTTGAATAAGAAATTATCCCTGTTAAAAATTAAAAAATATACTATAAGGTACTGTACATTTTTGTTCGATACAAATTTGAGGATGCATTTAAAAAATTATTCAAAATTTTCAGTTGCATTATTTTTTTAAAAAGAAAAGCTGTTGTACACTGGTTATATAAGGATAACCTTGAGGTCTAATTCTTGAAATAATAAAGAATCATTGTCAGTTTGTAATCAGTTATATTAGAACAAGTAACAAAAGAAAATTAATTGTAATAGAACAACAATCAAAAGTTGAAGGACTAAATATTGTGTGGAAATATCTAGTCTGTCTTGAAATAATTGTAATTTGACAGGACTTTAATTTTTGTTCAATGATCAATATTTAATTGAATAGTTTTATATAAGAATCAAAATTATTGATATATAAGATTCATGAATTTAAGGTCAGCCCTGAGAAGCGAAAAAAAGGAAGGAGCCAAAGAAGGATAGAAAAGTGCAAAAAGCTAACGTAGATCGCCTAAAATTACCAATCAGTATGATTCTGCCTAACTAATTTTAACCAATTACAGCCATAAAGTAAAAATTTCTAAAAATTAGGGCCTGGTGATTGAGAGGTTACAGTGAAACACTGTACTTCCCGTATCTATATTTTAGATAGTGGTTTGACCCTCTTGTTTCCGTGACCTCCATTTGCTCATTGAACCATTGAACTATCTTTGAATAGTCTTGACAGATGAATCATATCTGGTCATTGTTAGCAACATAGCTACATTATCAAATCCATTTTTTTCACTCCAAATCCATTATCCATTGCAGGGATTCGATTAAATACCCCACAGTGTAGCAACATTTGTGTATGAATAATTTAGTTTGTACAAACTTTAGAATATATTGGTTTTTCCGGGTGAGTCAGTGGATAGTTTGACAGTTTTTGAAAACTGAGGCAACAATGACACTAGTCCTGATCCCAGTTTTGCAAATGAGGATTTTAGAGTTTTGCTAACACTGTGATGTGCCAATCCACTACTAATTTTGTTTGACACAACCCTCTCAGATCTATTTAAGTCTCAAAAAAATGCTCATAAGTTTATTACTTAATTAGGAAGTTTTATGTGTATTTATTAAGTATTTTGTATTTTTTCATAAAATATTGTTCATCACTCTCAATTTAAATTCCTAACAGCCCTAGGGGCTACAAACAATTCTGGCCATGGCCACATATTAAGGATCCCTGGTCTAATCTCTATGTAGGTGGTAAAGCGTTGGTGAAAGGTTGCAACGCTCTTAAAAAATTATTGGATTAACCTACCAACATGAACCCCAGCAAGACCCTGGTGATGACAACGCAGACGAAGCCTATCCTGGTGGCGAGGGGGGTGATCAGTGTGATGATCGCAGCTGTCAACATGGAGTAGCCGAACACTCTCCTCGCTCCGATCATCTCCGCGAGACGCCCTCCTGGCAGCTCTGTGCAGATGTAGCCCCAGAAGAAGCTGCCGATGATCATGTTCTGCTCTTTGGAGTTCCAGTCAAACCGGATCCCATGGTCCACCTGGGGAGCAATCGTATGAGAAATTTGATGAAGTTCTTCATCCGATATTCTGTATCCTATATTACTTTGATAGGGTGTAAAATATTTTAATCGTACACAACTAGAAAGTGTTGCTGTTCAACTTGATATTAAAAATGTTCAGCACCAATTTATTTGCATAAGTATATTTTTGTTTTAGTACCTCATTGCAAATAAAAATATTTTAATTATTTTTAAGAACAAAAGAGTAAAGCACCATTTTTCTGGTATTAGTTTTACATAAAGACGTCTAAACCACTTATAATATTCAAAGTCAAGTATAATTAGTTCCTCTAAACAGCTGTCTCCCCCCTTAGGTTAGACATATCCATATAAAAATGTTTGCATTTACTTCCCTGTGGGAAATAGGTTAGATGATGGGTATGTCTAAAGGGAATGTTTTCAGTTCATCTAAACAGCTGTTCTTATCCTAATAGAAAATTAATACAATAGCTCTAGTAGTTTTTATGGAAACCTGTTTCAAATTTTCATCTTACAAATCGGCAACACCACCCTCCCCCTAACAGAGCTAAGACATATCCGTGTCAAAAAATATTGCAGTGCAGTTCAAAAACCCAATGATTTACGATAAACTTTTTTATGATAAGCTTAAACTAAAACTTAACACCAAATTGCAGTTTACAGCGGTAGGACCGGTCCCGAGCCAATCTCGACCGAGGTCGCCCATGTGACAACATCAGTTCTGGCGTAGGGTTTCGACCGTTTCTTTTGACCTACTGCTACAACCCACAGAGACTGCCGCGATAACCCAGTCGACTATTCAAACTAAATTGTATCATAACCAAAAGCCACAGTGAAAGCTGTTATGAAATCGATACTTTATTCCACAGTTACTCGATGTACTTTAATATAGATAAGTCGTAATGCATAGGCCTACACATTAGGACTAAAAAACAGTTGTAAAACTTAATCAAAACGCTTAACTTGGGCGTTTAATGAGCTGTTTAAAGTAGGTTAGGTAGACTAATGTAAAGAAAAGTTTAGTTCAGTAAAATGAACCATTGAGTTCAGTAAAAGAATTCAACGGCGTCCGGTAAATGATAAATTTTAAATTCGGCATTACAATAACACAGTGATCAAGGGCGGTATTAAAAATAAAATTTTATTTACTGTTCTTACCATTGGGAAAAAGTTTATTTTAGATCATGAATATGTCTATGTAGTTCTATGTAGTCTATGTCTTGTAGTTTTTCTAAACAGTTGTCCTTTTAACCATATATGACGTCACTTCCGTTTTAAATTTTGATATGACGGATTTCCAATCCCCCTTCCAGCAGAACAATCACAGTGGTTGATAAATGTGTGGTTGTTTTTTCCATGTCAAAAACATTTTAGTTGCATATAAGCTATTTACAAGCATATGCACACTTTGTAGGCTATAAAAATTTGTATCTGCAAAAACTCTTAAAAATTGCGTTTATAAATAAAAATCTATAGATAAAAGCCGTTGGTTATTTTGGAGTATTTTATTATTCAGTTTGCACCAGCAAAGTTTTAAACCAACGAAGCTACAAAACCATTGTGTTACAGTCATTCCGTGTAAAATGATTATATCCCGAATCCAGTGTTCAGTTTATACTGGTTCAATCAAGTAAATAACGTTTTTTAACATGAAAAAGATTATGCCACTTAACATTGATAACTAAAGTTCATGCCACATCATTCAACTCGCAACTAAGCCATTGCCTGAGCGAATATTGTCGGAGAATAACAGTTGGTGCGAATAATGCACATTCTGGATGAATTGATGACAATTTTATGTATGGAAGTTTATTCATTTTGTCTAATGTAAAAGGCCAAGTATTTGTAGACTTACCTATCACAAACAACCTCTTTATAAAACCCGATGCAACCATTTCTAACACGCTTCCATCCCTGATGTAGGCTACCTGGTTGGGGGTTTTCCAAGCAGTTTCACATTTGCCTGTTGTTCCGTTATTTTATGTTAATATTTATAACTGAGTTAAAATAATTAACTATAAAGTAATATCTGAATCGCGGTTCAAATCTATAGATACTTCTCTAAATCCACCTCTATCACCTTTTTATTCAGATATTTTTTGTTCGTTTTCATAAAATCACCTTATCGTCAAAACTTTCTACATCCCACATCAAACTCATAGAGTAGTATAAAATGAATAAATTTAAAAAATCAGACATAGTATATGCTACAGTTCTGCAAATGTAATTCATTGAACAACTTTAAACTGATCATAAAACTAGACCTACCTGTATTAACCCTTAAAGTCCTGGGTCCGGTCTTACAGACACCTTGTCATCTGATTCAGATTTATCCATCCGAATTTAAGGGTTTCGAAGGACGTTGCCCTTAGCCATTCCATATAGTTATCCCTCTCAACCACTGAAACCGGTTTCTATTACCTGTTGTATACCGGTCGTGCCCTTAGCCAATATTTATAGATTTTATTGTTGAGACCGGACCCAGGAACGTACGTGATGGATTCACGTCCTAGCCCTTCGTCTCGCGTTTGTGTTTTAGACTCAGTTTTTGAAGAGAAATTTGGCATGAGGACACTCTATTGAGTGAACTTTCTTCAGATCATAACATTTAAATTCATAGTAACCACAGTTCAGGGGAGCGCGATGGTCTAGGGGTAGAGCGCGGGGCTTTGGTGCCCAAGGTCTCGGGTTCAAATCCCGCCAATCACCAATGGCTTTTCGCTGTGTGATAATGCCGCAACCCTCACAGGGGTGCGCAAAAAGCCGCTACTGAAAGTGCCTTGGGAGTAATTCGCCCCTCCCAATAAAAAACCACAGTTCAGAATCTGAACCAGGTGAAGATGAAAAAGATACTGTAGTATTAAATTCCTAAACTTTTGTTAATGTTAAGGGAAGTGGAAATGGCCCTAGGAGTGAAGTGACTGGTGATAATAACAGTACTAATGATTTTAATTTTTGTTTTGTAAGTGGAGGTCTTTGAGACCGTACCCAGGACTGAGTGTAGCAAATAATACATCCAGGAAGGTAAGGGTTATTCACGGGTGTACAGAGCTATATGGACTTCAATATTCCAACACTATTTCGTGTTAATTTTATAGTTTTTTCCAGATGTGTATTCGAAGCCTCTCAACCGAGCGTGACGCAGACACTGTATAACATGTGCAGCGTAGGCGGAACGACCTTGACCCACTAACTGTTGGAACAGCTGATTGCTTTTGTTTACGTGTGTAAAGAGTAGTTCATACTGTTAGTGCAAGCTTTAGCTTCAATTGTTGAGGCACAGCAGAAACCAGCGCCTCTGAAATATGAAACTATGCAAAAATTGCTTCACGAGACATTAGAGTTACTTTAAATTCGAGTTGTTTACCCCAAAAATGATACTGTACTTTTAAAATCAGCTCTTGACGAAATCGATTTGGAAAAAACGGTTTGAAAAAATATTAACATTGCAAAAGCTATGAAACCATAACCAAAGAATTTCTACATTATTTCCTAACAAAATAATTATGTATCATGTGGCATCAACACTATAGTGAATAAATAGAATAGGCCCGAATGTGTTTCCTTGTGTTACTCCAAATTCGTTTTTATCAGGACTTTTCTATATAGTATATTGCTATTATTTAATCGATTTCATGAACATACACTGTAGTAGATTTTCAGCTTAATTCACTTTTCCCATCTCAATTATCAAACTATAATAAGACTCAGATAATCTCAAATGTAAAATCAGTCGTAGTAGAAACACAGATGACTTGTTGGGTTTATATTCTCGTTTCTGAGAAAAAAAATGATTGATAGAGGTGTTCGTCTTCGCAAATTGTGACTTTTTCTTTCTCATTACAGCCTCCATCATTGGAGTAGTAAACATTATTAGTCGTGGACCGTTATTTAAGTCAGCTGGAAATGTAATAAACAAGACAATGTAAGGTTTTAATTCAATCATTTCTCGCCGGAAATATGATGAAGCTATAACGTCCTAACAGCCCTTAATTGTTTATCCCACGTTTGATTCATGCCAATACTTTGAGCAAGGTTGGCGATAAATCTTGGCGACAATACATCAAAGCAACGAAACAATAAGTCTTACTCAAGCCCACTTGGAAGAAATTATCGGCTACTAACGTTTCAAAGGTCAAGGCAGAAATAAAATCACCGTACCGGCGAAGCGTGGTCAAGTAATTTATGGAAATCCTCAATTAGGTTATATACCGCTCTAAAAAGTTATGAAAATGAAGTGCGCCCATGTAACTTCACATAGGAAGTTCAATATAAGTATTTTCGGTTAATAAATTACGTGGTTAATACCTTAATAATTTTGTAGAAAACAAATACGTCATCAATAGTACCATACTGTATATTTAGCACAACAACAAATAAAGAATAATCCACATTCACCGATGTTTGATAGCAACGGCGAATGTGGATTTATTAGTCAAATAGAAGGTTGAATAAATATAAGTTCACCTCAACAAGATAGATTTTCCGCCTACGCCATGACGATTATTTCTCGAAGGACGTTTGAAAGACGAGCTTGGACAAGGACATAACAAGCGGTGAACAGGATAACAGGATCAATAAATTGAAAAGAAAAAACTAGGAATGAAGATGAAGGCGTTGTAAAGTGAGATGAATACGTTTTAACGATTGTAATTTAATGTTTTACGATGAATGCTTTCGTAAAAGATATTTTTCAAAAAAAATCTCCAGGACTATTTCATTTATGTTACGTCGATTTACCCTTTAGGTCCAAAACCATCACAAGTCAGGTTACTGTACATTAACATAACCTGGCTTAAATCCACAGTAGTCTAAAAGTAGCGTAATAATTGATTAAATATTATTTTTGTATAGTTATTCTTGTAATTTTTATTTCTCTATTGCATTTTTAGACATTACACTTGATACTGTTTGCCTTTTAAGGGGTAAAATTTGAAAATTCTAATGAGCCCTTTTTATCACCAGTAAGCCATGCACCCCACCACAGGCACTCGTATGCTTTTCGGTTTAGGTGGGGATTGTAGCAATCTGGTTAAATTCTCCTAAAACACTCAAACATATTAGTTGATATAGGTCCATTAGTTGCCATCGGCTGTTGGGCTATTAATTAACAGTCCTGTCTAAGGAACATGTCAGCCTTAGTCAGTAACAAGACTACAAGATCGCGCCACAATCATCCTACACTCAATCCTCATTCATACTTGGCTTAAAATACCTACATTGTAGTATGGTTGCCATTTCAATGATCTAATGTAATCTGATCTAATCTAATCTAATATTTCAGTTAGGATTATGAAATGTAAAAAACACTAAATAAAAACTCCAATTGGCAGTAAACGAACAGTAAATTTTGTTACGATCCAATAAACAATAACACAGTGAACTCTGGCAAAATTCTAAAATACATTTTCACCAAATTCCGGACGCGTATCCAGAGCGAAACTCGATCTCCGTTTACAGCAGATAAAAGTAAGTTTGAAATGTGTAGAAAGTTCTCGTCCGAGAAAAGTTTTTAGATCAATAATTCAGAGACAGGAGCACGTCCGACGATTAGCATTGAAAGAGAGAAAGCCAGCCTGACAGGTGCATAAAGCATACTAGAGTAGTGGGGTAGGTTGTGGTCGTGGACATTTGGCATGCAGACGAGGAGTTCAGTGACCATAGAGTAGTAGCAGACCAGTATTTCGCTGTCGGAACGAAGACGGTTCTCGTCCGTACGCCAGATAAATAACTAAAATAAGATCTGTCACACAGCACAGCTGCAACATTTTCGTGCGTCTTTTGCAAACGATAGTAAAGTTTCAAACTTATGAACGCGAATTGTAAGAATGTGCAGGAATACTTTAAAAATCGTACATTTTGGAATACTAGGCTAGAGTGAAAGCTTTTCCGATTCAGGACATAGATGGTATATGATACGTTAAGGAAAGAAGATCTTGTTTGTAGACGGCGGCACTCACTACCTCCCTCATAGTTTTTATGCTGATTTGAAAATTGTTATATAGTTGGTGTGCAATTTAAGTTATGTGTAGTTAAGGTAAAGATTTTATTACTGACTTAAATGCATACTAATATAAAAAAATCTAAATTTGTCTAAAGTTTAAGATAGAGTATTCTTTACATAATAGATGTGACGGTATCTGAAATTCTTGTAGAGTATAGTTTTGACATTGGGTCTTCGAGCGAAAAAGAATGGGTTAAAGGTTAAACCCCACGCCAGTTGCCGGTAGTCCGGCACAGGCTAGGTGTAGGCATAAAAACGCTCCTGCAGCGATCGCGAGCCTGGGTAGGCCGACAAGACAAGCATATTGATGTAGTATTCTCATTTTCCCTCGGCTACCAAGTCAATTTATGATCAATAATTACTCCCAGATAATTGTACTGCCATCTGTTCAATCACCCCACAGCCACCAGACCGCGCATCGCGGAGAGTGAACTCACTCTGACCAGAACCTGAGTCACTACAAAAATAAATAGGAAATATTTCGTTCTATAAACATTGACAATTAAAAAAACTATGATCAAAATTGACTTTAATTTTAGCTAAGTCAAAGGACACCCGTTCAAAACTTTATGGTAAGACGCAAGAGCCGTATCATCAATAAATAGAAACAACTGGCCTTGTACGTTGAGTTTTGAAATATTTTTTGTGTGGATAAGAAACAGCAAAAGGCCAAGTATGCTCCCCACCACTACTCCATAACCTACACCAACTAACAGTATCACTTTCCGTCACATTTAAAATATCGAATTGCTAACGGTGATAACAATATTGCTTTAATCATTGCAAAGAATTTCCTGTGGCGCAAATTCAATAAAAATGAATAGGAGTATGTACATATTAAGTATACATCTCTCAGGGTAGGTCTATATGTGGTTTGTGGGGAAAGAGGTTAGCGGTGACATTATTCGTATAGTTATTTTTTATTACCTCTGGAATAACATCATTCGATAGTAAAGGTTAATTTAAATTAATTTAAATTTCCGTTAAAAAATTAAAAGAGGGGATAGCTTATATTGTTGTGGGTATTGTGTGTCAAACAATTCGGTCTGATAGATGAGGATCTAAAATTTATACTATCCAGATTCATAGATTCCCATTTTTATAAGGTTCGAATTGAATATGTCGAGCGTTTCAGCGTGGCCCACTGCAATAAGAAATCTCTGGTTAATTCTTCTCTGTGATTACAATAACCGTGGTAAAAAATACTGTGATCTTCACACAGAATAAGAAAACTTTCAATCCGTTACTGTTCTTTTTTCTTTCAATTCCAAATAATGATGTTTTCGTCATACTGATTCAAAAACAACCGTTTTAGATACATGTGTTGAAGATTAAAAGTTGCTCTTATTCTTCCTAGGACTAAACCTATAATTGTGATGGTATTATGAGACCTAGAGAGGTCAGCATACGATTGTAAATAATAAAGTAGTTACTTTATCGTGATAGTGATTGTTTCAGTAGCAACAATTAATATCGATTTTTGTGTATATTTTGTAAAACTAGCAATCGATTATTTAATCGAACTATTGAATGGTAGAGATTGACTATCGTCAATAACACTGACAAAAGCTAAACAACCAATCAGGAATCAAGAAAGAACTTCTAAAACGTAAGTAACATAACAGCTGATTAGTCTAAAGCGACAAAAATGGTCGACAACTAACTATTGATACTAAATCAGGTAATAATTTATGTTTTACGAGTTTGTTTCATTTTATTTACAGTATGACAAAAAATATAGTTCATCACACGGCCCAAAATTGGCTTTTTGATATATACTCACACATTTTACAGTCTCGCCTGTTTAAACTTGTGCTTGTATCAAAAACACCCATTTTTGGTCATAGTGATTAAATATTCTATTATTGCACAAGTATATTACTGTATTTTTTTGCAAGGCCTGTTACATGCGCCACGAGCAACACTTCCAGTAGGTCCGGAACTCATCAAGTTACGGTCCATAACGATCTGTTCCACAACGGATGACAAGGGCGCAGTTTCGTGTCAAGGTTTTGCGTAGAACAATGGACACGATTAAAAGTGATTACGCTCTGCGTAAAACCTGCGTCAGGCGAAGCACTTCCCGTGTTGGACAAAGGAAACGCCGCTGCGTCGATTGTTGGGTCTGGGCGTCCGTGCAGGAATAGCGTGCAATTAGCGTAATTATCAGGTGGTCAACAGTGATACCACTTTGGCCGACCTAATTTCCCCTTGGACCATTAGATTTCCCCTTTCAAATGAAAACATTCTCTATATTTCCCCTTACGTTAATTTGTTTTTAGATTTTCATACTGTAGTGAGAATTATACTGGATACCTACAGATAGTAAAATATATCTCTATATATAAAATTGAATGTATGTCTGTATGTATGTATGTCCTTTATGCGTTGCCAAACTACTCATCCGATCGCCATGAAATTTTAGGAAGTTGCTCTATATGTGTCCGGGAAGGTTTTAGTGAAAAAATATTTTCGAAAACCCCATAAGTTTCCATTTTATGGCGTTTTAAATTTCTAATGTTAACCTTATGGAGAGTAAGTTTGTTTACAAATTGTCTACAATGAAAACATTTGATTTCTTAGCTACAGCTGATTGGTTTACTTTCCATTAGCAATACCGTATGCTTTACTATCCAATGCCATCTGAATCATTCATTAATGTTAAACTATGAAGTAAATGTGTACTGTAAAAAATGAACAGCTTTATTCACCACGTTAATAGTTTACGGTTTTGGGGGATTATGTATTTATATTTTTATTTTCTGTCTGATTAAAGTCACGTGTTTATATGATAATTATAATGTTTATATTATTACGTTTATTATAATAATCAGCTGTTGTATATCTTTCCTATAAAAGCCGTATTACAGTTAGGTTTCGTTTGGGTTTGGATTGGATTTGAAAATTGTGAATTAATCCACTCAGATTTATTTGTTTTATGGGAATGATATTAATATGTTTTATCGTTTCAGTATTGTTATTCACTATGCAGCGACCCAGAATATATAACCTTTCACAATGAAGCCGTATTGTTATTCGACTTCAGAACATGGCCAATCTTAAAGTACCATGTGTTTACTGTGAGGCGTTACGAAGTTCGCCGGGTCAGCTAGTTTAACATAAAAAACTTCATAAAAGTATTCAAGTTTAGTAGGATAAATATAATAATTTAATTTTTTACAATCTCGAAGCATTCTAAATTTCAATATATTGTGACCTTATCGTTTCATTCGTTACGCTCAGCTTCGTTAGTGCGGAAACAATAAACAATAATTTTTCTTATTAAAATATAAATGCGGACATATTTCAATACGATTGGTAAACAGTTTCACAACGTTTCGGGATCTGGATTCTGATCCCGTCCTCAGGTGAGTTGTAACCTATAACAAAACAGTATGTCTTTGGGAAGAACTTTTTTATTTCTCTTACAATCCACTTTTTTCTAATGGCGGAGTTTCCATGAAAATGAATTTCCTTGTAATATCGAAACGTATAAACGCGTTTCGCATTGGAAGAAATTGGTCATTGGCGGATGTTAACCTTGGCCATGATAACGACAGCGTAAAGCAATGCTATGCTCTCGATTAAGAAATTCAACATGGAACCGAATCCAGGGTTCACGTTGTTTCATGTTCGAATTTTTCCAATTTTACCAAAGAGACAAATTATTTCAGCAATTTAAGGCAAGTTTTAGTTCAAAGTCCATAGATACTCGTCGAATGTCTTTCTGTACTTTTTTCTTGAATACTTAAAATTTTGTTTAAATAGCTTGAAATAGAAATCACCCTTTCTATTAGAAATCAATAATTATTTCTAAATTAATTTTAAATAAATGGTATCAGTGGCTGATACTTTCTCGCTTAGTTAAATTGAACTTTTTAACTTTTAAAATTGTATAAAGTTTATCCAAATATAATTTAAAATGTATAGTTTCAAAAATAACCATGAGTTAAATTAGTTGATAGAAATTTTGGGGGCATTGGATAATGCCCCCAAAATTCCTCCTCCTAGGTAATAGAAAATTTTTAATAGGTTTTGTTGAATGATGTAACCATATACTGCATTCCAAGTTTCATTGAAAACGGTTGAGGAATAAGGAAGAAATTAATTTATTTAAATTCCTCATAGTGGGACTGGGATAGTGGCGACGTCCTGTAATCCAGCTACTTGGAGGTCACGAATATTTTTGTATCGATGGTCTTGTAGTGTTTTCTTGTGTGGATTAATCCAACTATTGAAATACGTTAATACAAAGACTATCTCATAATTAGACCAATTCGTAATTCAGAGGCCGTGGTTCGGATTCCACGTTAAAGTGTAGGTCCCTTAGTTGCCATCGGCTGTTGGGCTATTAATTAACAGTCCTGTCTAAGGAAAATGTCAGCCTTAGTCAGTAACAAGACTACAAGATCGCGCCACAATCATCTTACACTCAACCCCCATTCATACTTGGCTTAAAATCCCTACCTTGTAATATGGTCGTCATTTTAATAATCTAATCATAAGCGTGACATTGTGCACTCTTAGACAACGTACTGCGATTACCATTGATTACTAAATTTACCAAATTTACCAAATTGCGATTACCAAATTTAACTTTTCTCAGTAACGGTTAGTCGTATAGACTAATGGTTCAAAATACTAACTTGTTTAGTTCTTAAGCCAGTTTAATTAGTGTTATTCAAATTATTTTAAAAAATGGTTGGTTTGCCAGAATATTAAAAAAATTTAAACTTTCAGTTTTTGAAGTTCCAGTTATAGGCTTTTAAGCCCAAAGCTTTTGAACAATTTTTTAACACAGACATACGGGTGGTCTCGTATTATTTGGGACCTTAAGGAAATTTGAATTGTTCATATTTTAAAGGTGTTTATGGGTAAACCAGCCTTAAAAATAAAAAATTCAAGAAATTAAAATTGGTGTGGAGATATAGAAAAAGTGACCTGTGTATCTAATTTCATACAAATCGGACGAACAGAGAGGTCTTGGAGTTTGTAGACAGACTGATAGACTGATACTTATACAGGCATCAGTCCGAAAACTATTTTTTCGATTCAGGGAGCCTCAAAACAGATATAAATAAATTAATCAATTCAAATTCGAAAACATTTACGAAAACAATACTGTCTCCAAATACTATGTATAAAGGAGGGAAGCAAAAAATCATTCATTGCTTCGTTTTAAAACCAATCTGATAGCATAATCAGATACGAAATATTGATGAATAACCCAACTTGTTTAACTTTATGCGAATCTCGATAGAAAATGTTAGCTTACTATACATAACTGTGAACGGATTCTTAGATCTCCAATAAGCTGGAGGAAAGACAAGAACGCACTCCTATTAGTTATGCGGGTACCGGGTCCAACTAAGTTCCATTTACGGAGAAAACCAGTTCTCAGCTGTTTTATGTCCGCGGGTGCTCTCTCCCGGCGCCTTGTTGACCACAGGTGTTGTGACTCACACCACTCATTAGTGAACTCTTGCAATCAGCTGATCATCTGCACATGTTACGTCGTAAAAGATTATGAGACACTGACTCGGTACGGTGACTATTATTCTGTGTTTTATATGCAACTAGCTGACCCGGCGAACTTCGTAACGCCTCACAGTAAACACATGTTAACTTTAAGATTGGCCATGTTCTGAAGTCGAATAGCAATACGGCTTCATTGTGAAAGGTTATATATTCTGGGTCGCTGCATAGTGAATAACAATAACAAAACGATAAAACATATTAATATCATTCCCCATAAAACAAATCTGAGTGGATTAATTCACAATTTTCAAATCCAATCCAAACCCAAACGAAACCTAACTGTAATACGGCTTTTATAGGAAAGATATACAACAGCTGATTATTATAATAAACGTAATAATATAAACATTGTAATTATCATATAAACACGTGACTTTAATCAGACAGAAAATAAAAATATAAATACATAATCCCCCAAAACCGTTAACTATTAACGTGGTGAATAAAGCTGTTCATTTTTTACAGTACACATTTACTTCATAGTTTAACATTAATGAATGATTCAGATGGCATTGGATAGTAAAGCATACGGTATTGCTAATGGAAAGTAAACCAATCAGCTGTAGCTAAGAAATCAAATGTTTTCATTGTAGACATTTTGTAAACAAACTTACTCTCCATAAGGTTAACATTAGAAATTTAAAACGCCATAAAATGGAAACTTATGGGGTTTTCGAAAATATTTTTTCACTAAAACCTTCCCGGACACATATAGAGCAACTTCCTAAAATTTCATGGCGATCGGATGAGTAGTTTGGCAACGCATAAAGGACATACATACATACAGACATACATTCAATTTTATATATAGAGATTGAATTTTTAACATGGATATGTCTAGCAATTTGCGAGACGCAAAAGCATAACGGAAGTGACGTAATGTGGTTTTGGAAACAGCTGTGTAGATGAACTGAAAGCATTCCCTTTACACATGTCCATGATTTAAGCTATTTACCATAGGAGAGTGGATACAATTTTAACTGTGGTGAAGTGAATTTTATTTTAAATTTTTTAAAGAACCGTAAATATTGGTGTTCTTCTAAGAATGTTCCTGGAAAAAACTGGAACTGGAAAAAACTAGTCTGATTCCAGAGGAAAAACAAACAGCTGTAAAGTACATTTTCATCATACTGCTTCAAAAACAGCTGTTTTAGATACATGTCTTGAAGAGCAATAGTTGTTAATTTTCTTCTTAGGAGTAAACCTAGCATTATGATGATTTTCCTAGGCAGCAAAGGATCATTGTTAAAGAGACTTTTGATTCGAGGTCCGCTTTCGGTTGTAAATAATCGATAAAGTAATTGCAACAATCACTATCGAGTTTTTGTGTATTTTCGAAATTGGTAATCTACTTTTCGAAATATCGAATGGTTGAAATTTAACTATCGATAATAAAAACTGACATAACCTAAACAACCAATCAGAAACCAAGAAAGAAACGAGCGTCTAGCGTCTTTCAGTGTAAGCGTAAACAAGGGTTTACGCTTACACTGAAAGGTCATCGAAGTGTTTTACTCTCGTTATTTATGTTTCAAAAAGTAATATCAGAGATGAACGGATAGCAAAAACTTTATAATCCGTTCCTCTCTGGTAATATTGAGGTCTTAAAAGGAAACTCCAGCATAAAACTCATTAGAATATTAACCTTAAGGCATTCAGTACGGACGTTTAATCCAGTCGATTTCCTTCAAACTGTTATTTGTTTGTTACCTCGTTCCTAAAGACAAAACAAACTCAAGTACTGTAAGCTGTAAGATAAGTGGATTGAGAATAAGAACAAGAACGTCATAGTTTATTTAACAATTACGTCATGGCTCGCAGCGTGTGCTGTACCTGACGCTCGTAAGGAAGAATTGCTACAACGTAAGTAAAATAACAGCTGATTAGTCTAAAGCGACAAAAATGGTCGACAACTATTTACACTAAATCAGGTAATAATTTATGTTTTACGAGTTTGTTTCATGTATATTGCTGTATGACGAAAAAATAGCCCATCACACGGCCCAAAACTGGTTTTTTATATATACTCGCATATTTAACAGTCTCGGCTGTTAAACCTGCGCTCGTATCAAAAACGCCCATTTTTGGTCCTAGTGACGAAATATACTATTGGGACCAGGCTCAACGTATACCTAACATCCTAACCGACAAGCCCACCGCCCACATTGAGTTTTCCGTTTGATATTCAACCCTCATCAGTCGGAGTCTTTCTTCCAACCAAGCTAAAAGGCTCAAAACTGCTCAAAACACTGTGGAAGGGTTCAAGAACGTCCATGGATTCAACCATTCACTCGATTGCATATGAATTTGGATACTGGTCACCTTTTTTAACATTCAAAACAAGGAAAGAGAGATATTTTATGGCTAAATAATAAAGTACAATATCATTTCGTTCATGAAAAGCATCCGAAGTCAGGAAGTGGAGGAAAATCTGCCTCAGATTACATCAAAGTTCTGTTTTATTATTATTTATTTTTTACTTCTTTTGGATAGTATTTTTTTCATAGTAAAAAGTGTTTTGTTCGCAAACAAATTCGTACAACATAGTATGACTGATTTAATCTAATTTCGTAAAAACAGTCATACAACGGTTGAGTTGGAGTTAAAAATAACACCATCAACTGCAGCAGTTTGTTGCATTTAGTATCAGCAAATATAAAGCAAGTGAGGCGCCAAAAATCAATAGGCCATTGTCACTTAAAGAGTAATTACTTATCAATAATGACGACATAATGATAAGAAACAGTGGTGGTCCTAAGAGCCTATCTGGGACCGTCCGTTGATTGGGTTGCAACAGTTTGTTTTCTTCCTTTTACAGTAGACTGCGCTTTGGAAAATAATTAGTAGGTCAGCTAAGCTATTTATGAAAGCAGTAAGAGAAAGATAAAGATGATATTTTATGCAGATAGGAGAATGTGAATTATTTGTATAAGCGAAGAGCTGACGCTTCAACGATTGTATAATATGTTTAATACAAGTAAATATTATTAAAAATAATAACCTGCCCACTTGTAGGATTCTAAGTGTATTCAAAATTGGTAAGCCAAGTCATCAGGACTTTTGTCAGACCACCTTCCGGGTAAATATTCCTTGAAATACTCTTCCATAGATCAATAATGAATTCCTTTACATAGAAGGATTCAACCTCTAGCCCGATGACATAAAATCTAGATTTAAATATTTCAAAGCCGTCTAAGACGTATGTGAGAACCTTTTGGTCAAACGAATTATCTTTTAAATTCATGAAAAGTATCTGAAAGTAAAAGAGAAGAGCTGTCACAGAGAAGAAGTGTCCTTCTCTGGGCAGTAAAGTTTGGGAAAATTAGGGAAATATTTTTCTATTTTATATTAATTATGTATTTACTGTGCATTTACCAGTGAAACACTAATTTCAATCTTCCTGGGACGTGAAATATCCCAAATGGAATAAATTCCTCCATGTGGACCCACTGTAACCAATACAATGCGTGGAGAGGCCGGCTGTCGGTGTTATCAGTATCCTGATAACGCTTGTTATCACGTGATGCTCCGCCACGCTCTCACCAGTCTCGTCGACCTCTTGTGATAACGGATATCACACGACTGCCGGGTGTTATGACGGGGGCAACGCCTGCTCAGGTATGGAATTACAGATCAGCTCTCATATACCGGGGTCCACCAACAGATTCTGACCTGGCTATTGTCATATTTCCTTGATTCGTTCATTTCTTTCCTGAGGTACGTACTCCCAGCTGAATCTAAACTTATAGGAAGATGAATTTTTGGTTGAGTAGAATGGGGATGTTTGCAGGAATTAGAGGAGTTCGAAGGATAGGTATGAAACGTAGAAGGATGCCTGCGGGTTCATGGTGATGGGGTACGAAAGTACATTCATCTAGGAGCACATTTCTTCGTATCCTTTCACCTACTGTAAGCAAGTGAGGACTTAAGTGCTACCTCTCTCTACCCAGTTGACCCCTGCTCGTTTGTTTAAAACATTTATCTTGATGGATCATAGTCTCCTAATCTTTCGAATATATGAAGATGTTACTGGGGTATTCCTGAAGAAAATTATATAACCACTGGAAAAAAGCAATTCATATAAGGATGGGGAATATAGGACGTAGAGAGTTATCTAATTCTCATAGAAGTAAAAATAATCTCAAGGGTTCAAATCACAGAATACCCTATCTTCATGATCCAACTCAACGACCAAACCAGTCAACTGGACAAGGAAAGGTTTACCCCAGGGAACCATAAACATTTCGTCTCAGGGTAAACGTCCTAGGACAGTACATCCAGAAAAAAACGCGAGAGCACGCCAAGTACGTACCCCTCCCAGCTGGCCGAAATAAGATACGACACTGCCCAAGGATCTTGGTTAAACTCGGTATTCATACTCAGCCGAGAGTCAAGGCTCCAGGAGAGAGAAGAAGGAACCAATATGTTAGGGAGACCGGAATGTTCTTTAGAAGCCAAAGCCTTACTAAGCTTCTTTTAATGTAACACATTTCACCGTCTGAACTAGCAATGGGATGCAGTGCATTTCTCACCAGCTGTTTCATAGCTAGTTACTAAAATGGCTAATTGTATTAAAGTACCTTATTCCCTAACACCATTCATGTTTGTGCGAAGTTATTTCAAGGAGATATCTCAAGAAAAAATGTTTGTATTTACTTCCCTGTGGGAAATAGGTTAGGTCATGTTTATGTCTAAAGGGAATGTTTTCAGTTCATCTGAACAGCTGTTCTTATAGCCAAACTATGTTTCAAATTTTGGTCTGGAAAATTGCCAACTCCCACTCCCCCAGAGCTGAGACATATACATGTCAATGTTTTCCAACTTGATTACGTTGCGAAAGTTGAACATCATCACAATTTGCATGAACGAGTCGTAAACGTTAAAACCTTGTCCTAATAGGGACACTAACACGGATGGTCGACCAACTGGTAAAACGAAATGACGTTGAAAGAAAAGGTGAAACTCAGTTTCTTTTCCAAACACTTTGATTGCAGTAAACATCAATTACAAATTTAAAAAGGGTTGAGAAATATTTAAAATATGATTTTTTGGTTACGGTATACAAATTATCTTCTTATATAAATCGTAAATTTGATAAACCTGCTTTCAAGCTTCAAAACTGAATGGCTATCTAAAGTTCTGAGTCATAATTTAGTTTTCGTCCAGTTTTTAGTACCTTAACGAATTTATTTTTGTTTAATGGAGCGTTCAAGATTTTCAACCAGTACAACTTTTATACTTTTATTTCCCTGGTGTAGTATAAGATTACATTATAATGTTACAATTGCACTTCCATGATTTATGTGCAATAACCTCTCAAGTGCATTAGAGGGAGTGTCGTCTAATCTGAATGAAGTTTTATCTTATCACTTTTACAATGTACTTTTACGTTGTAAATTAACACATTCAGAAACTCTAGTCAATAAAAAAACAGATTCCTACAACTTTACAATCTTTATGTAAACGTATTAATTACCTCCAGATAAGATATTTAGTTCCTCTCTATTCAAATTCCATAAATATTCTGTGCCTTAGCATCCATACCTGGCGTGTGGGCAAAGTTCAGATGTTATTCTCATTGTATCAATTTATTAAATTTCAATATTTTGTGTAAGATTGTCAACACGACTTTTATGGCGACGAGATAGCTTTAGGGAATCACGCTTGCTGTCAGAATATTGTTAAGCCATCAGGAATGAGAGATTCATAAGCATGAAGAAGTCTAACTAATTCCCAGAGAAGTAAAAAGGTAAAAACCAATCTTAATCCAGCTTCTGTCACAGAATATGCTGAAGAAGATTAATCTACCTACTGCACAAATCCGCAGCCTACTAGAGAAGGAAACGGTCTTCCCTCAGAGAGCTTTCAACTTCTAACTTGAGAGTACTCTTGGATTACTTCCCCCGAAAAGCGAATCTCGAGATCCCGTCTTCCACACAGATACCTTATTGGCACTCCACCCAGGTGCAGAGTAAGGAGAAACTCATCCACAAGAATTCTAGTTAGAGGTTATCAGTCAGGATTATGGTCAGAGAATTCTGGTGAGTCTCAACTGAAAGATAAGCTCAAGAACCCAGAAGAGACTTCCATAACCATATTCATAGAGAGACACCAAACCCCAACTACCTAGTGGATATTTCAAGGTGAATATAACAGAAGAGACACTGTATTAGATATGGTGATACATGTAGCCTTGTTATTGAGAAAGATCAGCTGATTCGTTTTCCAAGATCACTAATAATTTAATAGCCGAATCAACAAAGACAACAGGGTGAAGTATCAAAACATCACCGGCATGGTAGTGAGTATTTAATCCAACTACTTGGAGGTCACGAATTGTGGATAGTTGGTGGATAGGATATTCTCTGGTTTGGATTAACGTCGACACAATTGGATACTACGTTCATCCACAAAGACATAATAAGACATCATCATATAATTAGACCAGTTCATAAATCAGAGGCAAAAATGGTTAGGAACCCACGTTATACTGTAGGTCTATTAGATGTCATCGGCTATTGGGCTACACAGTCCTGTCTCAGGAACTTGTCAGCCTTAGTCAGTAACAAGAGTACAAGATCGTGCCACAATCATCTTACACTCGTTTCTCATTCTCCTATCTGGTATAAAGTTTGACCTTCGGATTATGAAGCGCTAACTACTGAACCACCCAGCTGGCACGAAGGAAACTAAAGTTAGGGAACACTGACATATTAGATGGCTGAAAGCATACCAGTTACTTGACGGCTTCTTTTAAATGAACCAAATTTTGATATCTGAATAAGCAACCCCTAGTCAGAGATTTGACTAGGGGTGTTTCTCTTTTAGTGACTGACCGGAGTGGCGAGGGTGGACAACGGCTCCAGGGTGACGTTGGGGGCGGGGACCTCGGCCACGCACTCGGAGTGTATGACACCGCCCTTGGTCGTGTTGGAGGGAACCACCATGTCCACGATGGCGATGGTCAGGTTCACCCTCAGCATGTAGTTCACCATGAACCCGAAGAACACCATGATGTTGAGCACCTGGCGACATGTCAGCTTGTCTGGAACAGCACACAATGGGATTGGATAGGTGGTAACATAAACATGCTGTACATATGATACAGCATATAAGTGTGGGATAGGTTAGATTAAGTCAAGGTCTATATTTCTAAAATGTGGACTGAAGATCGTTCAAATTTGAATTCGTAATCGTGTGATGCCAACCCAACTAGGTGGTTATTTTAAAATGCACAATAATGTAATGAATTTTAGTTTACTGACACACATCAGCTGATTCATTTGCCAGGATTATTAAACGATGTCCTAAATATCATCCTCATAATTAGACCAGTTTGTAAATAACAGGCAAAAATTGCTCGGATGCGTTATACTGTAGGTCTATTAGTTCGGCTGTTGGGCTATTAAATAACAGTCCTGTCTAAGGAACATGTCAGCCTTAGTCAGTAACAAGACTACAAGTTCGCGCCACAATCATCCTACACTCGTTTCTCATTCATACTTGGCTTAAAATACCTACCTTGTGGTAGGGTTGCCATTTCAATAATCTAATCTAATCTAATATTAATACCATCCTCATATTTAGACCTGTTTCTAATTTGGAGACAGTGGTTTGGACTCCACGTTAAACTGTAGATTCCTTAGATATGCAATTTACATATGTTTGGCAATTAATTAACAGTTCTGTCTAAGGAACATGTCAGCCTTAGTCAGTAATAAGACTACAAGATCACATCACAATCATCTTACACTCATTTCTCATTCATGCCTGACTTCAAATACCTGGAACTATCCAAAGCAAATATAAAAAAAATGAAAATGCGATATTTTGGACTTATCACCGACTGAGCCTTAGAAAGGACAACTAAGTAATACACCAAAAACCAATAGCATCCATGACACAGACTTGTGATTCAAAATTTTACCTCTGAATAATGAAACGGTGTGAACAGGTAATTTTTTGTATACAAAATATGTAGTATTAAATCAATTTAAAGTAGTATTAAATATTAAATTTAGTATTCAATAGATCGGATTTTAGATTAGATTAGATTATTGAAATGGTGACCATACCACAAGGTAGGTATTTTAAGCCAAGTATGAATGAGGATTGAGTAAAAGTAGATTGTGGTGCGATCTTGTAGTCTTGTTACTGTCTGAAGCTGGCATGTTCCTTAGACAGGACAGTTAATTAATAGCCGAACAGCCGATGGCAACTAAGGAACCTACAGTTTAACCATGGCCTTTAAATTAACGAATTGGTCTAATTATGAGAATTTTCTTGGCAGATTAACGTAGTATTCAATACTGCGGACGTTAATCCACACAAGACAACCTACACTCATCAAAAATCGCTCACAAGTACCCACAATCATGACCTCCAAGTAGCTGGATTACAGGACACATTACGGTCCCAGTGTTAATCCATACAAAAGATTTGGAGATTAGTCTCCTAATGGAATTTTACCAAGTAACCCGCACATATCTCTAATATCAATCAAGTAGAATTATATCAGGGGCTTCACTTCTCTTTCAACGGGATCGCGTCAGACTCTCTCTGGAGTCAAGACCCAAGGGAACCCCCTATTTCTAGAATCCTAGGAATTTATTTTCCACACTCTGGATATCACGCACCCTCGGAGTGTCATTTGTGAAAAATATCCTCAGAGAAGACTTTGACTTGTATTAAAAAATGATCTCGCTATAAAAATATAAAATATTATTTTCAACTAAGATTAGCACAACAATTAAACTTAATAATGTACAGTATTTTTCCAAGTTAAAAAAACTAAACACAGCACCCTAAGTTGTACTCTGGGCCTTCATTATTAATCTTATTGTTAAGAAAAAATTAATATTGCACTTATTGACCTATATTTTTATGAAACCTATTTAGCTTCATGTCGTAGAGATACATCCCTTTATAAGCATAAAGGGGTGCATGAAGGGACTATGATTTGTAAGCACAAATCATAGTTTATGTGTTTATCATGGCAGCTAACCTGTATGCTGTTTTCCCATGTTAATCATACAGAAAATAGGCAAACTCCTTTCTTTATATATGAAAAAAATAAAATGGGATGTTGATAAAACTTGGTATATGGTCAAAATATAACAATTTTTGCGAAGGGGGTATTCCGTTAATTTAATGTGCATTAAATTGAGTGAAGGTAGTTGATATTCATTCGAACAGGCGTGGAAAGTTAGTCACGACGGCCTGGAGGACTAAGCTGTCATTATTTATTACATGTTACTGAACGTGAAATACATATTACGAATTAGACTAGGTTTTCCCTTGAATATTGAAACAATTTATAGCTAAATGTGTTCATTCACATTTCGATAAGAAATTTAAACTTCTGTACTTATGAACTTTTTTGGGGATGGTGTATGCAATTTAAACGACAAAAATTTGAAACATAAGAACAACTTTTTAGATGAACTGAAAAGATTCCTTGACATATCCATGATCTAACATATTTCCCACAGGGAAGTAAATACAAACATTTTTAACATCTGGTTTGACCATCTGTATTTGTGGCTGTCCTATCACAAATTTCAAGATGATTATAAATTATCATAGTAATGGTATAATCATCTTTTTTGTTCATTTTATGTGGTTGTACTACAACAAATTTCAAGATGAATCCAAAGGTCTTATCGTTTAAAAAAATAAAAAATAAGTAATATCGTAACGATTCTGCAAAATGCTGTTAATCTACACAGGCTCATTCACTTTAGAATTTAAAGGTTTTAAAAAACCAAATTTCAATTCAGCTGAGTTTGATTGTTAGGTACAATTATTCCGTAAATTTTCGTGGGAGTCCCTTGAGTATTTCAGTGGAGGCTGCTCCTGAACTAAATATTCTTCAACACGCACTAATTGCATTCGACTTACATTTAGAATTGCTCCAAATTCATTCGGACTTTACGAAAATGTACCATGTGGAAATTAAATTGCTTGTAACAAATTCACTGAAAAAATATTTTTTGTAATTATTAACAACCAATTTATAATTAAATCAGAAACTTACAAATATTAGCACAATATTTAAACCAGTAACTGTTGTCAATTTGACACGAGACATATTCAGTAAAGCAAACAAAATGTTAATTCGGTAAAGTGATATTCGTAAAATGTTTACAAAAGTTAGGTTCGCGTGATTGGGGGTCACTCTCTCGAGTGTTAATTACTCCATTGAGGAGAGAAAAGCTGTCAGACAGGCGCCACCCCCACGAGACCACCCTCTCGACCCACCCCTTGACCTGAGTAAACATGGTCACACCCTCCCCTGGTGTAGACTGACGCATATCGGTCTTGGTCAAAATTAGACACGTTTCAAGATTGCAAAAGATCTACCACCGTCAAAACCATATTGTTACTCTCTACCCTTATACATTGTATATGGAGAAATTATTCAAAACTGTAAAATTTGAGTTGAGATATATCCATAAAATTACGTGAGAAAGAGTTTTGTGGTTTGCTGCTGTGAGGAACTCTGAAAGTAGGAATTTATGCCATAAACAATTCATTTATTTTCGCCACATACCAAGTTTTACCAACACATGCCCATTAATGAAGGAGCTCATTCTAGGATAAAAAATCTCATGTAATCAAAAACTTATCGAGTTCTTGAAATGAAAACGTTCATCAATATTTAATTCAGTTGCAAAACATTTACTTCCCTGTGGAAAATAGGTTAGATCATGGATATGTCTAAAGGGAATGTTTTACGTTTATCTAAACAGCTGTTCTTATGTTTCAAATTTTGGTCTTGCAAATTTCTAACATCCCCCCAGAGCTAAGACATATCCATGTCTAAAGTAATGTGATGAAAGAAAATGTTAACTTCAATATAATCTAAAGACATTTTTACTTCATAAAAGCTTAATGACCGAGCTACATTCAAGAATTTTTCAAATTCTATTTTCGTTTTTCTATTTCTTTAAACCAAGTTTAAAATTGAACCCACATTATGTTGTTTAATATGAGAACTCAGTTTCAAATCAAGAAATGCACTCACCGCTCAGTCTCCTGAAACATCCTTTATTTGAGGACGGAGTGGCCATCGTGGTCCCTGGAACAATGTGTTAATACTGAATACTGTACGTAAAATATGATAGACCATAAGTAGTCAATATGTTACGTTAGAGAAACTAGAGCGAAGAAAAGACTAGTGAAAAGAGTTTATTTAATTCATAAGTAGGAAATTATTAAATGAATTCACCTCAATCGCAGCATCCGAAGTATCATTTTTCTGTTCTAACTAAAAATGTTAAAAAAGCGTAACTAAAATGTTTTTTGTGTCGGGTTTTAGTTAAAAAAATATTCACTTCTCTTTGGAAATAGATTATATCATGGATGTGTCTAAAGTGAATTTTTTCATTAGCAAATATATTCTGTACCATAAACAAAACTATGATTACAGTCGTTTTTATTTTTCAGATTTACTTAATAAATTCATCTAATTACACCTCATCGGCTAACAAAATCAATTTCTTAAACTGTAACTAAAATAATTAACATTTTAAATTTACAACTAAAACTTATACTTAAACCACAAAAAATAGAGCAATATAATACTAAACCATTTTTTCTGAAACAAACTATGACGTTTGATATATTTTGATCTAGAACAACAGCATAGAAAAATTGCAAAACATCAAAACGTCTATCAATCTCTGACAGTTCCAAAGACAAACGAACGGTGTGGCGGGTAACAGGGTTCATTTATTACAGTTCATGCCTGCCCTTGACTGGTTCAAGCGGCTGTCCCACATAGCACTCCCGGAGCAGAATCTGTCAACTGATATAGCATTCAATAAATATGCAAAACATTGTTACGTGGGATGTAAGAGGTAAAATACGCTTCATATTAGTTTTCGTAAATTTTTTTCATATTGATTAGGTTTTTTGTAATTTTTTTCTCAGTTATTCTAGTTGTTGGGTTTTAATAGTTTAAACATTGTTATGCTAGTAATGTACCTGTAGCTCCAATTGTAAAAATATACACTGTAATAAAGATTCACCTAGCTATACATTTTATATGTAAACATTAGAGGATAAAAAGATTTTAATAAACATAATGGGCCTAACCGTTAAGTTATGCTAAACCTTCTGGTGCCAAGATCATGTAAACATGTGTATTCGATATAAAAATAAAACAGAAAATACGTTAAATTATACAAAGTGGATTTAAAGTCCTTTCTCACTACTTTTTTCTACGATTAATATTTCAAAAAGTTTTTTTTAACTATGGGATTCATTAAATAGGTATATATCCTAACTTTTGAAATAGTTTTAAAAATTTTGCGTTCCCTCAGGTCCAATATGTAGGAGTCAACATTAAAATTCTTTATGAGAAGCTTTTAATCCGATAAATTCGCTAAAAGGTTGCACTATTTACAAGATATCCTAGGATGTTGGAGTCATTAACTTTTCATCGAAAGCTCTCTAAAGAGCATATCAAATAACACTCACTGCCTTTCCCTCCTGAAAATAGTGGTGAAATTGAAATTCAAATATTTTGGACCCTTTTCAACATATCTATAGGTCTAGGTTGTAGCGGTCTACTTGATATAATAATAAAAGAAATTCCTTTCCGCAGTATTTCACCCGAGGTGTTACGTAATCTTGAAATTAAATTCACAAACAGATTGCATCACTGTCAAGAAGTAAATAGACTACATTTAGAGCATGTATTGTAATTGTAAATTTTATTTCTAGCTTTATACACAGAATGTTTAACATGTGATACAAAGTAACATATTTATATGATTATAAAGTAAAGATACCATAACATGTAATAAAAGTCTACACAAAAAAGAAAAATAAACTGTCTGTTTTAAGAAAAATTACTAACATTTAAAACCTAAAGGTCAGGAAATATGTCCTGGATTAATTTTGGTTTCAGTCTTCTATTTTGAGCGGGTTACCCGATTCTACAATACATTGCACCTGGAACTACGAGACGATTGTAGAAAGAATTTGGAATTTGGAGTATATTATATTCCGCAAAAGGTTGGACTTCTCCGAAATAGCCTGGAAAATTAACTATAAAAATATTCTTTAAAATTATACCCAAAAAAGGTTAATTCAATAAAACATAAATTACAGTAGATTGTTAAATTAAAAATTCAATTAATCTCATCTAGTTGGAATCGAATGATTGTTTGGATTATCATACTCGTTAATTAATTTTTTACAGTAATATTATAAAAAACCCCTATTCAATTCTTACTAAAAAACTAATTGATTTAGGAATATAACTAGGATACAGATATTCTGTTCCTAGAGTAAAACTAAATTTTATAAGTTTATCATAAAAAGTTCATTATTTTGAAAAAAAATCCGTAAAAAGGGTGATTCAGTAAAATATATTTTACAATGGCAGTGCAATATTCTACGTTTTATAGATAATATTGTTTTGTAAACTAAAAATTAGCATTCTCAAAAGTGCTGTTAAAGTATTATTCTTTAAAACTTCTGCGGAAAAGTAATAGCTGATTTTGTTCTAATCTTTTTAGGCCGTTCAATTGATAATTAATTGAAGTCCAGATAATCGACTTTATAAATTACTTTGGCACATTTAGAAAGTGTCTATAAAAATTTAAATTTTACTGGACGGCTCACGCACACAATGAGACGTGAAAAATAAAATCTAGGAACTACCAAACCTTAGTAGTTGACCTATTAGTTGGATACATCTCATTAATATTGATTAAAACTTTAACATTTGGATTCTCTTCAACTGGTATTTTTACTTTGCCACAGGTATTCGCGAAGTTCAAACACCCTTTCTACCATTTCAAACAGCTAAATTTAAACTTCAAATAACTTTGTAATTTGGCAAAGCGACACAGGAAACAGGAATTAACGCTGTTAAAATGGTCGTATTCTGAGAGTGTGTGTGTATGTGTGTGTGTGTGTGTGTGTGTGTGTGTACGTGTTTGACGCAGACGTTGACATTGAAAGTGAGTTGGGACCAGGAAGGTTTGCCAGACGCTAAAAATACCTTCGTACAACAGCATCTAGATTACTGTACCAACATACAGCATTACTGACAAGCGCTTGGCGAAGATATTCACAAGACTGTACATAACTAGCTTACGTTCCAACAGATTACATTAGAAATTAGATTAGATTAGATTACTGAAATGGCGACAAGGTAGGCATTTTAAGCAAAGTATGAATGAGGGCTGAGTGTAAGATGATTGTAGCGCGATCTTGTAGTCTTGTACTGACTATGGCTGACATGTTCCTGAGACAGGACTGTTAATTAATACCCCAACAGCCGATGACAACTAAGGGACCTTTAGTTGAACATGGAGTCCGAACCACGGCCTCTGAATTACGAATTGGTCTAATTATGAGGATGGTCTTTGTGGATTAATGCAGTATTCAATAGTGCGGACGTTAATCCACACAAGAAAACACTACACCCACCGACCATCATTTACAACTATCCACGATTCGTGACCTCCAAGTAGCTGGATTACAGGACGTCGCCACGGCCTCTGAATTAAGAACTGCTCTAATTTTACGGATGGTCTTGGTGGATAACGTAGTATTGGTGCGGACGTTCACAAGAGAACACTACAACCACCGACCATCGCTCACAATTATCCACAATTCGTGACCTCAAATAATAGTATCAGTAAACCTAAACGTGTTATATTCTTTAGAAAAAGCAATTTTATACAAATTTAAAGATTTTTGGAGGGATGCCTAGACCCCCTACGATGTGAAAACCCCCTTCAGTAGATCTAAGCAAGGTGGATGTGAAGTTTCAAGGAAAACTATTGCAAGAAGGAGGATATTTATTTTATTGTATTCCTTAATAATTACATTGGACACCCTTATACAGTAAATTTAACTTTTATCCACAACGGTTGGTTGTAGTCTAATACTTCATGATGATAAATTGTTTAAATTTAGCCGGGTTCAATGGTCTCCGTCAAATTATTTTGTTGCAAATTCAAAACAAGTATTTTTCTCGTCAAAATTCTTTAAACCCTATCAGTTTATAAACATTCTGACGGTGTGACATTATTTGGGGACCCTAGTCACAATAAACTATGAGTTTTAATCAAAATGTGAAGAAGTTTGAAGTTTTCCCCACAGTTCAGTTATCGAGTAATCTCCACCCTGACTTTGACCCCCATGTAATCGTTGAGGGGGTGAGGTGGCAGCAAAGGCCTGTTTGGAAGACACCGACCCAAAATAACCTCTATTACCAGCGACAACATGGATATTGCATCATCATTCAAGCACAGCCTTGATGTAATCTTGAACTAAATATTCTCAGATACTTCGAAAAGTATAAAAATAACAGATGTGTTTCATGATTACATTAGGTGTTTTGTAAAAAAAACTAGGCGGTTTAAATGTAAAGATATTAATGAAGGTGAGTGGGAAGGCCCTATCTCTGTCATGTTAAATTTTTGGACTTTGGATACACTTTTCTTGGAAACTATAAAAGATCTGGAGTTGAAATTTTATATTTGTATTTCTTCATGTATTGTAAACCTACGGTACTAGAATAATTTTATTATAATTTTTAATCGCTGAACAATATGTTTTATCCAATATTTTTCTTCGCACGGGTAAAAATGAGATGTACTCTACAGAAATTTAATATGCAATTTAATTCTTTATTGTTTAACAAAATGACTAAAACACTTTCTAAGTATATATCTAACATGAAAAGTAACAATGTCATATGGGAGTGGATAAGCACACGTATAGAGGCAGGCATCGGGAGAAAATTAAAAATCTACCATTTTTATTTTCGAACTAATAATTCACTATTTCGATCAGCAGTTTATGTGTTAAAATTAACTTTATTTCTTCTTTTCAGAACTGTCAAAATGTAAGTAACGGATGTTGTAATTAAAAACTGTAAACATTTGGAATCCGTGGTATTTACAGCAACCATGTCTTCATTCTCGAACTGTCACATTTTAGTGTTCACAGCTGTTGATATTAAGTATTTTATGTTTTCATTTTCTAAAATGTAAATTGAAATTAGGACGTTACTAGGGTAGCCAAGAGGATTTTAAGGAAAGGGTATGCCTATGTGTTGCTTGAGTTTAAGATCTGTCTTTGTGTAATTTTAACTGTTTGTTCAGTACTTTTTGCGTTCATGCACACAAACACAAACACACAAACCCAAAAACAAACATACAGAAATACCTCCTCTTCTTTATCAATTTTTAGATTTTACTTTAAAATTTTCTACATACTAATATTTTTAATGCAATAATTCTATTACTTTAAAACAACAGAAAATTTAAAAATTGGGTTACCCTTTCCACTTTCCTTAAAGTTTATAGAACTTTAGAGTAAAGAAAAAATCTTGAAAAGTGAGGCACACCTAGTGGCACGGCCACGGATAGTGGGGTCTATAGCCATAATTATGAAAGGGGATTTTCAAAGCTATCTATTCTAAACATTATAAATATTTTTTTTACACGTAAGACAAACTTAACCCTTTACATCTTCTTCAGATATGATTCAAAACCAACAAATGTTTATAAAGCAATATTTTAAATATATTTATTTGGGAATATTCGGATGTAAATTTTATTGAAGACAATAGCTCGGCCACGATTTATTCACGCAGGACCAAACACATGGTGGAGTGTGATTCATATAGATCGTGGGAGTTAAGCCGTACTTATTTAGTTTTCACACGAAAGTTGCGTGATTATCACACGATTAAAATAAATACTAGGGCTAGATACTAGGGAGATCCTTAAAAAAGGGTTGGAAGTCATTTTTAGTTATAAATTTTGATAAATGAAAGGGCATAGCTTAATGCATAGAAATTGTAGAATTTTTGGCATAGGTTTTATGCATATCTGTTAATTTTTATAATTAAATCCTACGACCAAATTGACTAAATCATTCACCATACAAGAGACTTTTTTCTCATCAAACAAGATTTTATATAAAATAGTTTTAAAACGCCTTTTTTCTTTAACACCAAGTTTCTATTTTAACCTTAGTGCATTTCTAAAACTAAAATAAAATTTCAGTATGACAACTTCATAACACTTTAACTTTCCAATAACACCACAACAAAAATTACTGTGAAACTTTAGTTTTCGTTATAGATCCTATGAGCTATTTCAGAAAACGAGTTTATTTTAATACAAAACAAATTAATTAAAACATTCTTTAAAAGCTCGTTTACCCGATAGTTATATAATTTTTAATCGTACAAAGATCAACTAGTTAGATATCAAGAGGTTTGTGACCATAAACATTTTACATTTAAACATTAAAGTCCATCGGAGATTGGCTGAACCATATCTTGCCAAACTTGTTTCGTATCATTCTAAACTTCAGACTGTTACGAGCTGAAAAGGCGGGTATTCCATGTAAATTTTCTGGTATACATTATGCATTCCTATTGTGATAGAAATAACTCCTGTGATTTAGAATAGAGAATGGTCAGGGAGGCGTTTCCCCCGCGAAGAATCAGCATAAACGCAAAAATCTGAATATTTTACAAACTTAAATATGCAAAAAAAGTTTCTCGAAAAGTTTCTAACGAAACTAAATATAATATTTAAATAATGTAATATCCTTTGAAAAGACTAAAAAAACAATCGAAAACAGTACTTTTTGCGAAACAAAAACCGTTGCATATGTATAATAACACTTATAAAATACTTAACGGCCGTCTTTACGTTTGATTGTGACATAGTATTTTCCTATTTTTTTAGATTAGATTAGATTATTTAAATGGTGACCATACTACAATGTAGGTATTTTAAGCCAATTATGAATGAGGACTGAGTGTAAAATGATTGTGGCGCCTGCGGTTGTCCAGATCAAGAAAACTTTCGTAGACGTTCCGGGTATTGAACACGTGATCTCTTGCACCAAAGTCGAAGAGACTCTTAACTATTAGGCTAACCAGGTGCCCTTTGATATGACTTAACTTGATAATTTTCAATTTAGAGGAAACGTTAAATTAACTATAGACTGGATTAGATTACTGAAATGGCGACCCTACCACAAGGTAGGTATTATAAGCCAATTATGAATGAGGATTGAGTGTAAAATGATTGTGGTGCGATCTTGTAGTCTTGTTACTGACTAAGGCTGACATGTTCCTTAGACAGGACTGTTAATTAATAGCCCAACAGCCGATGGCAATTATTGGATCTACAGTTTAACGAGGAATCCGAACCACATTCCTGAATAACGAATTAGTTTAGTTTTGAGGGGTCTTCGCGAATTAACGTAGTATTCAATTGTGCGGACGTTAATCCACACAAGAGAACACTACACCCACCGACACCGCTCACAACTATCCACAATTAGTGACCTCCAAGTAGCTGGATTACAGGACGTCGCCACCGTCCCAGTCTAGCAAGATATTGCCTAGATAGCAATATCTTTATTCAGACGTTTCTGATACCCATCAACAAAGAGGAGAAACCTCCTGTCCGAAGCCCTAGTATCGCTTTGGCTTACGCTTGATCGGCCTACATGGAAAATTTGAACATCAAAACAATTAACATTTCTAAATTTTGACTATTCGCCTACTTATTACTCAGTTATTGTGATCACGCAATAAAGATAATTTTTCTTCAAATCCCTCAAGAGTTCCGAGATAACTCTCTCAATCTGATTCATACCAGTTGTGACGTTAAGACTTATACATAGCTTTATTCAAGATAACATTTCGACCTTTCACTCTGGCCAACCTCCTTGTGCTGAAATTCAGAGGGTGTTTGTGGGTAGGAGTACCTGCTATAGTTAGAAACATTTAGGGAGTCGCATAATTGGTCGACAGAAGCACAGCAGTTATTCCCCAAGTTTTTGATTCGTCACATTTTAACTGCAGTTGGCTCTCTGATTGAAAATTGTCTATTATTTCCTTATTGCACTATCATACTCTACAAACACCCGATGGAAGTTCCAATAGCTTCAACTAGGGAGTTCTTTTTCCCAATAACAACACAGGCATTCAGAATGTAAATCCCAATCTGAGAACCACCATCATTTTGAAATACCAACTCAACGAGTGTGCTTGAGTAACACGTAAAACAAGCTCAGTCTTTCATGAATGAACATTCCTGGATGATAAAGACTTGTCCCTGGCGCCTGCCCTACATGTTGTATTTATAGCCGGCCTTGCCATTCAGGGAGTGTGGTACATGGCACATCTGTTCCAACACAGACGGCACAGACACATCTGTAATAGCCATTGTGGATCTCCTTGTAGTGTCGCTTCCGAGACTAGGACATTGGCCTACTTCGCATTGTCCAGATAAGCTATCGCAGAATGCTTGCCAAAATATGAACTGGCGAATTCTAGGGCGATCGTTCTTCTCGTTAGAAGGCAAACATCTCTTTTGACAACGTTTGATTAAGAGGAATACCATTTAAAAGTTCAAGGCTGCTGTCCGGATTACAAGGTTTGTTCAGTAAGTATACTTGATTATTCTGCGATATCGTTAGAACGGACGGATTTGATATTTTTATTTACACAAAAAATATTAATTTTTTTCACAAAGTAACAGTGGAACATCATGAATGCATTGAATTAAGGTTGTATCAAGATATTATACCTATAGCAGCCTCACTAGACACTAATTTTATGTTTTGTTTGTTTACACAAGTTGAAAATACTGATTAGATTAGATCATTGAAATGGCAACCACATTACAAAGTAGGTAGTTTAAGCAAAGTATGAATGAGGATTGAGTGTAGGATAATTGTAGCGCGATCTTGAAGTCTTGTTACTGATTAAGGCTGACATGTTCCTTAGACAGGATTGTTAATTAATAGCCCAACAGCCGATGGCAACTAATGGACCCACAGTTTAACGTGGAATCCGAACCACGGCCTCTGAATTACGAATTGGTCTAATTATGAGGATAGGCTTTGCGGATTAACGTAGTATTCAACAGTGCGGACGTTAATCTACATCCACCGACCATCGCTCAGAACTATCCACAATTCGTGACCTCCAAGTAGCTGGATTACAGGACGTCGCCACCGTTACTGTATTGCTGCTTGGAAAATTCGTTGTATATAACTGATTTCTACATGCCCAATGAAGAACTTTAATGTCTAAGTATGGACGAATATAATTACTAGATAACGTGCTATTGATATTACTCGAGGAAAAATACAGTAGAGATATTTGTTGGAGATTGAATGGAAAAAACAAGTCCACTCCAAGATCATCGGGGAGAGTCCAAAGAGATTACGTATTGACGGGGAGCCTTAACTAACGGAGTGCAGATCATGTTTACTAATATGTCAAGAGTTCCATGATAAAGGCTGTTTTTCTCATTTTTAATTTGTAACTGTTACAGCAAGCATTATTTTCCCTTTTGAAACAGTTGACCTTGCATTAAGCAGTAACTTTTAACAGTAAAATTACGAAAATTTATAATATGGATTCCTGGTTGTAAAAGTGTGTAACGTTGCAAAACGCATGTCCAAATTTTGAAAATAAGATGGTAGGAGGCAGTCTTTAAACGATTCCATGAACATTTGAAGCTTCCCTGTTAATTAATGGTAATGAACGAGATTTATACTTTTTACCACGTCTTAGACTCAAAAACGGTCATGATTGTAGCGAAAAGTTTGACCCTCATCAAAAATCTAAGATGTCCAAATTTCTAAGATCATTTATTCTATCCTATTCTATTTGTATTCTATTAAAGGGGTGGGAAGAGCAATATTAATAAATAATTATTAGATTTCAGTGTAGAACTTTTCATTTTAAAATTAGTGGAAAAGATTTTGAACATGAATTTCAGCTAATTTGTATACACAGAAAATGCAAAATAACAATGAAATCTGATAAAAGGGTTCTCTCCTAGATTTGTAACTTCCGAAACCTCTAATTCTGTTACTATTTTCACAAATTATTGCACTAATAAAAAAAATAAATTTGCCCAAAAATTCTAAAACATTTTTTGAACAGACAGGAAGGCGTGTTACGTATCCCATCTAAGGTGAAAGTTCTAGGATGGCGCGATGGAAGATCCTGTGACAGAATTTATTTTAGGTCATGGGTGTGGTTGATTCGCAGAGCCGCCGATGACGTCAGAGACTGCCGGTGGTCAGTTTTAGCAGCGCTGGCAAGGGTTCAGTTTTATGAGTAGCAAATGTGTCAAGGCGGTTTTGGAGGGCTGGTGGTTATCAGATGTGTTATCAGCAAACTGACGCTGCTGAGACAGATGAGAGAAGACAAACAGCCGACAACCTCGTGCGTCACGCTCTCTGTGACACATGACACATGTCACGACACTACTGCTCCGTGTACCACTGTCATTAACTATGCTAATGAAAAGTGGTGTTTTACTTATACATTTCTTGAAATTATAACATTATTTTTACATTCCACACATCAGAAAATCCAAAATGGACCTTAAGAGGTTTCCGTTCCCTTGAAAATCCCGCAAAAAACGCTTCTCGTGGTTGCTAATGGTATGTTCAGTATACCATTTTGTAGCTAAAGATAATGAAGTAATATTATTACTTCACTGATTTTAGACAACAGGCAGTTCTTAGACGGTTAGTAATCTCACACTTGAAAGGAATTGGGTATCATGCGTTGTGCTTAGTTATTCTTTGTCTGTCATCGCCCGCCGCCTCCCCTCTCGCCCTTCTCTAGCGCGCTTTCTCCCTCACCCTCAACCCCGCCCGGCACGAACGAAATCCCTGAAATCCCTACCAGGGAGGACAGCAGTTGCTAAAAGTCCGGACCACGGGTTTTAACACATCTTTTCAAAGAATTGTTTTTCGTCTGTGGTTTCGCAAATTTAACATTGGGGGGAAAAAACAAAAAAAATCCTCCTTTTCAGCGAAACTGGAGGGAGTCAAAGAACGATTGAGTTTTATGGTGGCCTTGAGAAAGGCCGTTTATCACTAGCGGCTGCTAGATCAGCCCGCAACCAAAACCTCTCTCTACCCGCAACCAAAACCTAACCTCAAATCCTATCCTTGGCTGAAGAGGACATAGTCCTATAACAGCCGCAGTAGGCCTTCAGCCCACTGAAACCTCACATCCGATCCGATTTTATAGCCCCCTGCGATGACGAATGGGATAGGCGAGGTTGCCAAAAGTCATAGACTAATTCTCGGCTTAATATGCCTACCTGGGAATATCGCCATTTCATTGAATATTATCAAAAAGTACTCACAATAACAATGCAAAATAAGTATTTTTAGCGAATGCCCCATGGGGAATAATCTACTACCGTAGGTGTCATGGCTAGACTTAAGCCTGGGACCATGTTACTTTTTCGTTTTGAGGCTTAGAGGCCAAAAAATAGTCGTTAAAAATTTTATATATATGAATGTGTCCGTGAACACGATAACTCTCGTAAAAATGGTCCGATCAAGACCAAATTTAGTACAGACGTGTATCTCTACATTTACTCGGAAGAGTTAGTAATCCAGATATATCGGTCAATTGGAACGGGTAGTTTGGGGAGGTTTTCGACAAAAAATTGGGTTTTTGAGTTTTTATGTGTAATTTAATTTTTTCAGTATTTCTCTATCTCCAACGGTTACCAAGATATTCAAAAATCTAAACACAGTACGTTGTATTTTAGGGCTCCAATGTTAATCTTATGGAGGATAGAGAAAAATTTATGTTTCCCATATCAATCAATTTTTTTTATTAAACTTGGTATTTGGCTTTGTGTGGTTGAAATCTATCTATTTATGCTTGAAGTTCATAGTTTATGTGTTAATCATGGCAGCTAACCTGCATACTCTTTTCCCATGTTAATAATATGGAGAATAGGCAAACTCGTTTATTTATGGACAGCTTTTGATGAATGTTTTACACAAAATATGATTAATGGGGTCCCTTCAAATGATTCGCCAAATGGAAGAAGTCAATTTAATGGTCAATTGCCGTTTAACTGATCGATTAAAGTTAGATTAGTTAATTAGATTAGGTTGTCCTAGATAGCGCTCTGGTTAATGGCAGAAAACAGGACGTTTAGTGTACAACGATTTTGGTAAAGTTATGTGATAAAGATAAATACGAACAGTTTCTCTTGTCTAAATGAATTCTGGTGTTAGCCAACTGGAATCTTTTTTATATTTGATGAATCTTAAAAATACAGCCTAAAATCTTGGAAAGATTCAAGAGTGAGAGATCTTGGTAGCTTTACAAAAATATGGAGTGGAAAGGTCTAGAGTTGCTTTTCTAGACTATTCAGACTTTCTTCCCTACAACTCATTCTCACCAGACTCTGAAGAACTTACAATGATCACAGTGCCACAATAGACTTTTTTCTTTAAATCACCTCAAGACATTTCATATTCATTCGACGTCATATTTATAATGTACTAGCTGACCCGGCGAACTTCGTAACGCCTCACAGTAAACACATGTTAACTTTAAGATTGGCCATGTTCTGAAGTCGAATAGCAATACGGCTTCATTGTGAAAGGTTATGTATTCTGGGTCGCTGCATAGTGAATAACAATACTGAAACGATAAAACATATTAATATCATTCCCATAAAACAAATAAATCTGAGTGGATTAATTCACAATTTTCAAATCCAATCCAAACCCAAACGAAACCTAACTGTAATACGGCTTTTATAGGAAAGATATACAACAGCTGATTATTATAATAAACGTAATAATATAAACATTGTAATTATCATATAAACACGTGACTTTAATCAGACAGAAAATAAAAATAAAAATACATAATCCCCCAAAACCGTTAACTATTAACGTGGTGATTAAAGCTGTTCATTTTTTACAGTACACATTTACTTCATAGTTTAACATTAATGAATAATTCAGATGGCATTGGATAGTAAAGCATACGGTATTGCTAAAGGAAAGTAAACCAATCAGCTGTAGCTAAGAAATCAAATGTTTTCATTGTAGACAATTTGTAAACAAACTTACTCTCCATAAGGTTAACATTAGAAATTTAAAACGCCATAAAATGGAAACTTATGGGGTTTTCGAAAATATTTTTTCACTAAAACCTTCCCGGACACATATAGAGCAACTTCCTAAAATTTCATGGCGATCGGATGAGTAGTTTGGCAACGCATAAAGGACATACATACATACATACATACATACATACAGACAGACATACATTCAATTTTATATATAGAGATTCCATGGATTGTGTCAAAAGATATTTTAATAGTTTCAATCAACTCTTTCTGCATTCATTCTAACGGCCCTTTTAATTTATCACTCAGTATAATAGTTATTGTCCATTCAACTGATGTAATTTGTCGATAACCCTATTTTTGAATAAGTGGTAAAAATATATTTAGCCCATTTATGAATCGAACGTACATCTAGCTATTTGATGTACCTGTAAAATATAAATCCATACAGATTTAAATATATATTTTAAGTTGAGATCGTAGTAAATAAGCAAACTATTTTATTTATAAATGATATGAAAACATTTTATCCACAGTGTTGTGTTGACGGAGTCAAAATTTATTCGAATCCAAGTATGAGATCAAAGCTAAAAATTATAAAAGAAAGTGTTATCTGAAGTAGAGCAGAGACTTTGGGCGACGCGACAACAGATGTCTGGGGTTACAGGTTAACAATATCACGTAACAAAAAATACTTATCAGACAGTGTTGAAACTGTTTGTGGACAGATAAGTGTGGATAGACGATGTATGGAGAAGTCAAGTTATGGTAGAAGTCTTCAATTGTATTTGTAAAGGATACTGTTTACATCAATCTATAGACTATTATAGAAAGAATTCTTTATGACATTCCTTTCTATTACCATTACATTTTGAAATGGCGACCTAAAGCCAAGTATGAATGAGAAATGAGTGTAAGATGATTGTGTCGCGATCTTTTAGTCTTTTTACTGGCCAAGGCTGATATTTCCCTTAGGCAGTGCTATCATTATTAGTTCAACAACTAATGCCATCTAAGAGGCTTACAGTTCAAATGGGATCCGAAGCACTTTTGGTCTAGTTATGAGGATGAACATGGTATTCAATAGTGTGGACTTATCCACTCAAGAGAAAATAACATCGACTGACCATCGCTCCTAACTATCTACAATTCGTGACCTCAAGTAGCTGGATTACAGGACATGTCACAGTCCCAGTTGGAGTATGACCAGTAGCATTTACACATAAAGTTGTCACTAGAATGGAATTGAGTGGCGGAATAATAAAAAATGATCACTCTCTGAGATCCAAATCACTTTTGGTCCACCACGCACTGGTCTAATTATGAGGATGGTCTTTGTGAATTAAAGTGGTATTCAATAGTGCAAATGTTAATCCACGACAGGTAACATCACACCCACGGACCACCGCTCATAACTATCCACAATTCGTGACCTGCAAGTGGCTGGATTACAGGACACGTCACCGTCCCAGTTATAAGGAAACAGAAAAGATATTAGGGGTTTTAAATAAAGTTGGAATTTATTTACATACATAATTCACACACTACTCCTCTATCGTATTATATTAACAGATTTTATTGTATGAGGTTTCAAGAATTCATCTCGGTTTGTAGCTACGCTATACGATTTTAGATTTTAAAATTATTATTAAGTTAATTTTCCACCAAAATCGTAACATTTTGGAAAGGTGATTAATGAGGCGAACACGAGTAGAAAGGATAATGGCAACAAAGCGAACAAACCTGTCAACAAAGCAGATTGTTGTTTCTACTGAATAATTGTTGTGGTCTGATGAGATCGATATATCGCAGATGATTAGAGTGACACAATGCAATTTTTAACAGATAATAGCTTATTTTTTAATTTTATCTTTTCTTTAATCGAAATAATCAACAATATACCTTTCTGGGTTGAAAGATAGTTTAGTTGACTACCACAACAGCTATTCCGTTTGCGGATGGAACTCCTATCTATTAGTTATTTATTAATATTCCATAAGACGTATAGATTAAAAATCACAAAAAGGCAAAACTATGTAGTATCAGTAATATTAGAGCAAGATTGTTAGTGTTTTGTCTGTGTTCTCCCATTCTGTATCACAATGCTGTTTGATAACGATTATCACAAACAACAACATCACAATTCGACTGTTCGTTAGTTTAATTCAACTTTTCTCATGCTACATCATGAGTGTGCTACAATGACTTAAAATAAACTAGACACGAAATTTCGATAAAATTCCAAGTACTGTAATTAATTGATGCAATGGTATATTCGCACAGCCCCTAGTAAATGTAGTGTTCTCTTGTGTGGATTAACGTCCGCACTATTGAATACTACGTTAATCCACAAAGACCATCCTCATAATTAGACCAATTCGTAATTCAGAGGTCGTGGTTCGGATTCCACGTTAAACTGTAGGTCCATTAGTTGCCATCGGCTGTTGGGCTATTAATTAACAGTCCTGTCTAAGGAACATGTCAGCCTTAGTCAGTAACAAGACTACAAGATCGCGCCACAATCATTCTACATTCATTACTCATTCATACTTGGCTTAAAATACCTACCTGGGTAGGTCGCCATTTCAGTTAAAAGTATTAAAGTATTAAACCTTGTGGCATAGTAATTGTTGTATGTTTATAATTCTGGTGTTGGATTCCTAAAATCCTTCATAATGGCATTTGGTTCTTTCTTCACCAGTCGTAAGAGTACACGCTTCAAATAAATAAGTAGGCTATATATTTTATTTGAAAATTGCTGATTTACAAATGGCTCTACCCACCGCAAAATCATACGTATTTTGACAGGGAATATGAATATTTTCACAATTCTTAAAATAGTGACATTTTTTTCATTTTTTAAGCCTACTTCAATAATGCGTTAACTTTGAATGACTGGAAACTGAGAAAGATTGTACCACCCCACTCTAAAAATAAACGATATGTCAATAAAATTAACATACAACAAATCTGTTTTGAATAAATACCTCTTTTCAAATGTCATATTAGAGAGGAAACGTACGTGGAAAGGGACCACTATATGATAAAACTACATTCACAGTTTACAGATTAGTCTGTAAAACTACATTCACAGTTTCGCACAAGATGTGAAACTAAATAATTACTCTGAATTTGAAATTACACCAAATGATGTAGATCAAAGTTGCTCAAAGTGTAGGGTCCGCGTGTTCCTAGAGGTCCGCAAAAACATAATTATTTTCAATTACATCAAAAGCCCCTATTTCTTAAATTAACAGTTTTGGTTTAATTAACAGTTTGGTAAAATTCAAAATAGCAAGCTCAACACATGCCAGCAGAGAAATATTGTTTTCCCTTCTTTTGTTAGAGGTCATCGTGGGGGTAGGGGGTCCCCATGACACAAATAATTTACCACGGGGATCCTTAAGTAGATAAAATTTGAAAAACTCTGACGTAGATAAATGTGTTTGTGATGGTATGGTAAAGGAACATCGTCGTATATAGTTTTGGTAAAGTCTCTTCCTCCGCTCTCTCCTAAACCCTACTACTTCGATTTAATAGAGGGACATGGATGCTGTCTGTTAATAAAACATAGAGGATGCCACTTGAACTCAACAATTAGTTATACGATAGGAGCTTAATTAAATTATAATCTAACCGCAACAGGACGTGGTGACGTCATCAACACTTTGTCTGATTCTTTCCTGTTTTAACTTCTGCTCCTGTTTACATTCGTCCACAACATTTTTGACATGGATATATGTCTTGGCTCTGGGAGGGGGAGTGTTGGCAATTTTTAAGATGGAAAACATGTAACAGGTTTCCATAGAAACTACCAGAGCTATTGTATTGAATTTGTAATATGAAAGAATAAGAACAGCTGTTTAGATTAACTGGGACGATTTCCTTTAGACATATCCATGATCTAACCTATTTCCCACAGGGAAGTCAATACAAACAATTATTTTCTCTCTCCCCTTATACATAGTGTATGGAGAAAGTATTGTTCTAGTCAAATGTTTTTAATTTGAGTTTAGAGTGGGTATATTCGTTTTGAAGCTCCCTGAATCCAAATAATATGACAACAATCGTATGTCTATAAAACTAATGTTTAAAAAATTGTGCGGTTTTAAATGTCAAAAAATAGTTTTCTTGCAAAACAATAAATTTGTAGAATTGACTATTCTCATTAAGGCTAGCTCAAAAAGCTAAACGAATTAGTATTACTCCATTAGTATACGACTAAAGGTCTTAGGGAAAAGTCAAATTTACTGTCAGTGATAAACGTCGACTATTCGAATCCGTGGTAACACTGTCATATTGTCATTCATTCTTGTCATAAGTTAGATTTATGTAATTTATTTTCAATATTGCCTTACTATCGATACTACTAACCATCGATATTACTGACTATCGATACTACTAACTATTGATACTACCAACTATCGACAACCATCCGTTTTAGGCTTGCGGATTAAATTAAATCTTGGTTGTAGGATCGTTTGGACGCCAAATTTTTGCTTGTACATTCCTAGTTCTGAACTCGTTCTGAACCTAGTTCCGAACTCGTAGTGTGGAATTCATTACATGATTCGGAAGGTAAAGTTGGCGTTGATCCACTTTCATAGAAAAAAAATGTATTGTATTTACTTCCCTGTGGGAAATGGGTTAAGTCATGGATATGACAAAAGGGAATGTTTTCAGTTCATCTAATCAGCTGTTCTTATGTTTCAAATTTTGGTCGATCAAATTGCTCACACACCCCCTCCCTCGAGCTAAGACACACCCATGTCAACGTGCACTTGTTTTAAGACTAGGAGAAATCTGTTAAAAATATTTTGAAAAGAGATCAATAAAATTATATTTAAAACTAGGCCGCGACAGAAAGTTCCGACAGCTAAGAGACGAGTAGAGGTTACTGAGTGGTAGAAAGCACATTGCGAGGCAGTCACATCGTTCTGCTTCAAAAGCTATCGATACTTTGAAAGCTTTATAAGCTTATCGTAGATGTTATTGATCGATATTTACCTAGTCGAAAAATAAGAATAGAATTGCACACTAATTGTTGCACTCCTCTGGATTTCTTCATATTGAGATGTATTTATTTTTCGATAATGTCTCATATCCTGCTAAAAGGCTCAACAAGATGACTTAGAAGGAATTAATTTCTTAAACGATTTGATACAAATGAATGAAATGAAGTTCTTTTTCGTCATGTGAGAAAAAACAAATTTGGAATTCATTCATTGGGTGACGAGAAGACACTACTTGTGCGCATATCAAGAAATTATGGTGAAATAATAGTGAAATTCTTCCATCCATCTGAAATGTGACAAATGTTATCTTAGGACGAAAGAGAATGGAGCCCACAACGGCCTGCAACTATATTAGCGTACTAGCGATTTAAAATCACTGATAATTAGTGTAAAACGTGCTAAATATTTTAAACTTGGTTAACTAGTGTTTTAGATTTCATTCAACCATGAACGTTAACCGGTTAGTACCGGTTTAAAAGATAGAAGAAAATGCATTAAATTGGTGTTTTCGATTCAGCGTGTTTTCAAATTTAGATTTTTCCAGAACCATTTTTACCCCTTTTCAGAGAGAGGGGTGTTTACCCCTCTTACGAGACTCAGAGGGTGTATAGGCCTACATATTTTAACACATATAATGGCGAAGTAATAAGTTACTCTCCGTTGTCTTACTTTTTCTAATACTTCAAATAAGGTTTAAATACGTTTTACCATCTCCAACTTATATGATAGTATATGGAGAAAGTATTGTCAAAATTTTCGAATTTGAGTTGAGGGTTGATATATCCATTTTGGGGTCCCCTGAATCCAAAAAAGTGGTTTTCAACGTGATGTCTGTTCGTCGGTGTGTCTGGATGTGTACAAAGCCACTGCCTACCCCATTGGACCGATTTAGAGTATACTTGGTATGTATATATTCACCGTATCTCCAGGAGTTTTTATCTTTTTTTAAGGATAGTTCACTCCTAAACACCCTTAAAAACGTGACAAATTCAAATTTTTCAAAAATGGCTCTAACGATTTTGATTCTAATTTGATAGTTCATAGTGCATAGAGTAATAAATAATATGACACCACCCGAATGTACAAATCATTACACATTTTGGCGGTTCAAAAATTATGAGGTTTCAAATGTAGGTTTTCCGTGAAAAAAGTAAATGGAAAGACTAATTTGACCACCACCATTAAAACCAGCTAAAAACGAAACAAATTAGTATTTTGTTAATAGTTCCGGAGAAAAGTTAAATTTACTGTCCGTGGTAATCACAGTATGTTGCCTGAGAGCACCTAATGTTATTTTAATTGAGGATATTAAAAAATCAATTTTCTTCCTTTTTCCCCAACCGTTTTCCATGAATCTATATGCAGCGTAAGGTCACATCACCCAACAAAACCACTCAAAAAAGCTTAGTATTACCACGGGGGGCGGTTCCCCCCATAAAATATTAAAATTAATTTGACTTTGTTTCTCTTGTTATTCTCAGAAATTGGAAGATTATTTTTGAAGCGCTAAATTTTAAAGACTAAAACTTTAAAAAACATTATAGTTTTATCACAGATTGTCGTTTTTAATTTATTTCGTCGTTTATTTTGTAGTTTATTTATTTCGGTCACTACACGCGACTAATTTCGGGAATTTATGCCTACATCGTCAAACTACTTTTAACAAAAAAATAATTACCAATTTTAAAATATACCGGCTATAAGGTTGCTGGATCGAAACCAGCGGCCGTCGACTCCTGTCAGATCATGAGCGGTCACCTCTGGCTAGCCTATGTGACACACAAGCCACTAAGGTACCTCGCTGTCTTTAATTAATTGACCGCACAGGCCCTAGGCCCAAGGTGATGGGCAGTGGATGTTTATTTTTTAATAAAAAATATACATTCACTTAGAAGCCATTGGGATTTGTGTCTTGTGCCCGGTCAAATGTGCTTCCTGTGTTCAAGTGACTGTGTGGATTACGTTGTAAAATTTGCGTTTTATGTTTTCTTAAATTTATTGACGACTATTTGTATACATTAAATGCTTGATATCGGGAATGTAGTTCCTGAAACTAGACGCGAGTAGTGACTAAAATGTAAAAGACAACGGAAGGTGATAGGTAACCTCTTACTGTATTTAGTCCATATCAATCCTGAAGGCAAAATGTTTCAAATATATCTAGCGGTGGTCAACAAATAAACGCTGTAATAATTTATAATAGTTTATGATATAATTTAATTTATATTTATAACGCTGTAATAGTTTAACGTCACGTATTAAATGGACAGTCTTAAATATAAAATCAAACTACTAAATTTTTACACGAAAGTTAAATTTGGCTGAGACTATGTTGCGGTGTAGAACATAATAAAAACATATTATTACCGCTTTTTTCTTTTAGCCTAAAAATCTCAAATTATGCTACCCACCTAATTTTCATTGAAATGTTGTATATTAAATATATCAATATAGCTAAATTATAGTATTTAATCGTTATAAATATATCAATTCTATTATATATTGTGAGAACGAATCTCTATAAAATTCGCACAAATGAGTTGAAATATCAATGTCAACCTACATTGTACCCATTCATACTTTGGCTTAAAATACCTACATTGTAGTATGGATGTCATTTCAATAATATAATCTAATCACGTAACACAGTCTTATTTTTATATTCTATAGGGTAAATTTACAAAAATAATTTAATGTAAGGTAAAATGATTGTAAAAATAATTTTTAATTTAAACAAAAATTCCCAAATATTGAAAATTTTGGAGAAAACAGTGTTGTAAGTATTTTTGTGAAGAATACTTAGGTACGAAACTATTACATAACCTTATACCTCAGTGTTAGCGATATCAACAATGGTTGAAAATTGTTAGTGGTCGTTTCAATACATATTTCAAACAAATCGGCGAAAGATTAAAATAGTTAATTGACATTTGAATAAACCAATGGGAATTAGTAGAACTAATTATTAACTTAATGAAATTTGTGATTCCTAACCTGTACTGGAGCCACGTGTGGAGATGGAGACAGGAAATCAACCGCACTGTACCGCACTAACTGATATGGACAGATGACACGTCTGAACAGTACAGTCTCTAGCACCGCCGGCACTGCCACTGCCACAAAAACAAAACACCGCTCAAACTCAGCGACACCGCCGGGAGGGGGGAGTCAGCTGATCAGCTGTTGAGCTGCGGGAACGCGGGATCTGTATAAACGTCAAAGCCTTCACTCACTCACTCATCACTAATTCTCCCACTTCCCAATTACTTAGGAGGCTGAAATTTGGTGAACTGGCTCTTTAGGCCTGTAAATAGGAAAGTCTAATAATTTTTGTGACGATTTTCCCATAAATCTCTACTCTAAACGTCTTCAAAGTTTCCTTGTTAATCTCATGGGGAAATAAGTTTGTTTTGGATTCCAACATATGTTGTCTTAACTCTTGTGGTTAACAGCAATTGTTTTTATTTAAACCATTGAGCAATCCAAAGAAGCAAACCTAAAATAGTACTCAATGGCATCCAATGTACTGTGTAAATTTTGGCGATTATGTTTTATGATTAAAAATAAAATGTTTAGATGTTGGTCAAATCAAAAATAATAATTTCAATGTTACAAACAATTTTTACAACAATTTACGGCTGTGATTAAATAATTTGAAAGTTTCTTAAACTGTAATTTGTTCAAATAATGTAAATAATTAATAATTAGCTTTCCTATCCAATGCCATCTTAATCATGCATTAATGTAAAACTATGAAGCAAATATATACTGTACAAAATGAAAAGTTTTAATCACCTCTTTAATATTTTACAGATTTTTTTTGAATTATGTATTATGATTAAAAAACAAATGTTTATACATATTAGGTTTATTAAAATTATTATAATCGGCTGTTGAAGGCATATATTTTTTATATTCTCTTTTTTAAATCTTAAATATATAAATTGTTGATATTGTATATTATTATCGAATATTTTATTTTATGTGCGTGTGTGTGTGTGTTTATGTGTTTTGCGTGTGCGTGTGCGTGTGAGAGTATGTATTTACTAGGCTGTAAAATGATCAAAGGTGCCCTGATGTAAGATGATATAGTCTGTCTATATTTTTCATATATGTTTAATGTTTCAAGTACACATGAATACACACACTCAACATTTTTTACAAATATTTTGGCTTAAAATACCTGGATAGGCCAAATTCAAATAGGTAATAATAATTATACTATATTTTGTATTTCCTAGGGAAACTAAACCTAATAAGTCTGTTTTGTAGATCGCTGCAAAGCGCAACGGGTAACTCTAGTATGTCAATAATATTGAAATAAACTATATTAGTGGACTGACATATACTTTCTCCCTTAGGTAAATTTAAAAACTACATACTTTAACAAAACTATCATATTCTTTAATATTGATTTTAAGATAATTTTGAAATTTAGTGTTTCAAAAATAAACACCCAATTTCTTAAGCTGAAACTAGAGAAAACAAATTAAAATAATTGTTGGAATTTTTAGGGCTATATCCCCCCTAGGTTATACCAAAATTTTTGAGTGGTTTTAGTTGAGTATTGTGACATTATAGTACACTGTATATCAAGTTCCCTGGAAGACTGTTGAGAAATATGGGAAAATAGATTTTTTTCAATTCTCCAGAGGAATAACATTGGATGCTGCCAGACAATGTACTACGTTTACCACAGACATTGAACTTTTCTCTGGAACCGTCGGTCGTAAACTAATGATTCAAAATACTAATTTGTTTAGTTCTTTAAGCTGGTTTTAATGGTGATAGTCAAATTATACTTTACCTTTATTGTTTGTGCAAAAAAATTAATTTTTTAACTTTTAAACGCCTATAATTTTAAACCCCATTATTTTGAGAAATGTGGGTGGTGTCATTTTGTTTACCTCATTTTTAATAAAAATTTTTACTAAAACCGTTATAGCCGTTTTTAGGAAATTTTCATTTTACGTGTTTTTTGGGGGGAGTTTAGAAGTAAAATACCCTTGAAAAAATCAAAAAAAGTTCCGAGATTCTGTAGATTGTTACTTACATACCGGATTTCATGAATATCGGACCAATAGTGTTGTCTCTAGGCTTCTGTAAATTTCTCCCCCACACACACAGAGACATCACTCTTCCACTTTTTTCGATTCAGGAGGCACTAATATCTAGCTTTATTTATCTAAAAAAAACTCCGTTTGGGCGCAGCAGCGTGGGCTGGGTAACACTGGAACTTCATATTATAGCAGTGAACCAAAATAAAAACTCATTGTAAAATAAATTGTATACAAATCTCTGTGCAATACCATCGTGTCAACCTTCGGTTGCAAGAAAATCTGAATCATGTTTATGGGTAAATGTCTACGAGAAAGAAGCTAGCCCCTGAATAACAGTGTAGACTATTACAGCTATGTTTGGCGTGAAGTATTTATTGTTTGTAGGCGCTGAATAAAATGTCGCTGTTTGTAGATATACCGCAATTATTTGTCTAATGATTAGGGTAAGGTTACTTTTTTCATTGATCTCTATGTAATTGTAAATTGTTATTTTATTTACATTACTTATAAATACACCACGGAGTATACATAACTTACAAATAAATAAATAGGTGAACTTCCTCATTGAAGTAAAATTGTTGTGTTAGACAGCTTTTGAATTATAATCTAATTCTAAACCCAGTTGAAATCCTCGGAAAATATCAATGATTCAGACAATAACCATATCACAGTCCTCCAAGGCCTTGTTGCTCTTACTGTATTGATGAATTTTGAAGTCAAACTAAGTTCTTTTAATATTCACTATCCAAAAATATTTGGAAAAAATATAATAATTTGAAACTGTAATAGGATGCATATCAAAGTATAAGTCCATCTGAAAAACGTAAAGATCTATACAAGGATGTAGTTTAGTGTTGTTTTAAGGATTACAGTAACTTTTGTACATGTAAGTTGTGTTAAGGTTAAATCTAATTCAAGGTTGCAGATTGACAATTTTTTACAATTGTATTGCAACGTCATAATAAAAGAGTCTTCCATAAAAATTAAAATTGACAAAATACAGATGGAAAATATAATAAAAACTTATAAATACAACAATTATTTTATTCCAAGAACTCATTGACAGAGTAAAAAACCCCCTCCACCAAGAAATGCCTTAAATGTTTTTCAAATACTGAGCGGGTTTCAATTTGTTTTAAATGTGTGGGAAGTTTATTGAAAATTTTTGGACCTAAATTTTGAGGAAGGGAGGCTGTTATTTCTATTCTATGTGCGGTTTGCCTGTGTTGGAATTTATTGCGCGTATTATAATTATGAATGTCTGCACCGGTTTGAATAGAATTTAATTTAAATTTATAAAACCGTATAATATGGAAAATATAGTGCGATGCTAGAGTTAATATATTTAAAGAAGGGAAAATACTCCGACAGGACGTTCGCCTATTTACTCCCGTCATTATTCGGACAGCCCTTTTTTGAATTTTGAATACGCGGGAAAACAGCCTGCCGGAAGCGGAGCCCCAGAGTACAATGCCATACGTCCAAACTTTTTGTCCAACGCAAGAATAATGTCTGTGGCAAAGTTAACCATGGCGTCAATTGTACTTTTTTCCTTAACAAATCCATATTGATCTTTGCAAATAAGTTTGTAGTGGAATAAAAAATCCAATAATCTCTGCGCAAGTTATAGTTATTATCTAAGTTATAGTTAGATCAAGTAGGTATTATAGTTAACTAAGTAATACATTTACAAAATAATAAGTTTGCTTCAATTCAAGGTCACACGCAAAACGTCACTAGGCTATGCCCCGAGGCGTTTCGAGGCGCTCCGAGAAATAAATTCATAGAGAATATCGGACTAGGATTCCCCATAAAGCTAACCATAGACTCTTAGTCAACTTTAACCGAAGTACACGTTGACGCCCCAAAGTCATTTATATATTATATTATTTTTATTTACAGACGTGATGACGTTTATGAGCGCTAGAACGCCGATTTGGATCTCCATCCTGTCAAATTTCGGTTATTTAACCGAATCGTTGACCTGATACCGCTCGATTAGGATACTCAAAGTAACTAAGTAACTGCAGCTGTACATCATTACGTTGCCATTGTTCGAATTTGTAATTCATAATATTGTATTGTAATAATTGATGAATTTGTTACAAACTTTTGACCCATATAATTCTCCTAAATCAATTATATAAAAGCCCCTAAACCATTACAGTACGTACTTTATCAGTTTTGATTGATTATAATAAAATTTAACGTATTAAATGTCTATATTAGAGATCAAAAGCCTCAAAATATAAGATGATTTTTATTTTCATCGTCTTTTTTGATCGTGCTCAATAACAATTATTATGAAAGTAGGCTATTTTCTAAAGTAAATATCGATACAAAACATTTAAAAGCCTATAAAAGTATCCATCAACGATACTATAAGAACAAGGTTTGTATAATATTTGCAGAAGGGTCTCAAAAACGACTCTACAGAGTTTCTTTAAATTTTAGATATAACTAATTTCTGTGTAAAAAATAAATCATAGATAGGTCTAATGTCTTGTTGTCAAATTTCGTAATTCTTGTAATATAAAAGAATATAAAAGAAATAAACAAGTACATTGACCTTATGGATATTGAAATGTAAACCGCATAAATCAAAACATTTGTATATATCCAATTGACTGTTGTTGAGTTTACTATTTATTTTATAATTATTTATACGATCACTCAGCTCCAACAATAGTTGAGGTTGGCTTACAAAAAAAGGTTTTGGGCGTAGATTTTGTAAACAAAAATTTAACGACATCAAAGCTGAGCTGACGCTTTGGCTCAGAGCTAGCGCGGAGGAATCACGACCGGCATATAATGAGAATGAGATCAACCTCCGACTTGGGAGCCTACATTTTTGTTCACAGTTTATGAAAGTTAGTAAAAATATTTATGTAAATTATTCATTAAACAACCATAATTTTATTTTTTTTAGTTCTTAATTCATAGAAAACCGCCTAAATGAAGGCGACCTCTTGGAATACCGTAACAGAGATGGTGGGACCAGGCCATGTCAGATTGTTACAAACTTTTGACCCATATAATTCTCCTAAATCAATTATATAAAAGCCCCTAAACCATTACAGTACGTACTTTATCAGTTTTGATTGATTATAATAAAATTTAACGTATTAAATGTCTATATTAGAGATCAAAAGCCTCAAAATATAAGATGATTTTTATTTTCATCGTCTTTTTTGATCGTGCTCAATAACAATTATTATGAAAGTAGGCTATTTTCTAAAGTAAATATCGATACAAAACATTTAAAAGCCTATAAAAGTATCCATCAACGATACTATAAGAACAAGGTTTGTATAATATTTGCAGAAGGGTCTCAAAAACGACTCTACAGAGTTTCTTTAAATTTTAGATATAACTAATTTCTGTGTAAAAAATAAATCATAGATAGGTCTAATGTCTTGTCAAATTTCGTGTTTCTTGTAATATAAAAGAATATAAAATTATAAAAGAAAATAACCAAGTAACATTGACCTTATGGATATTGAAATGTAAACCGTATAAATCAAAACATTTGTATATATCCAATTGACTGTTGTTGAGTTTACTATTTATTTTATAATTATTTATACGATCACTCAGCTCCAACAATAATTGAGGTTGGCTTACAAAAAAAGGTTTTGGGCGTAGATTTTGTAAACAAAAATTTAACGACATCGAAGCTGAGCTGACGCTTTGGCTCAGAGCTAGCGCGGAGGAATCACGACCGGCAAGTAATGAGAATGAGATCAACCTCCGACTTGGGAGCCTACATTTTTGTTCACAGTTTATGAAAGTTAGTAAAAATATTTATGTAAATTATTCATTAAACAACCATAATTTTATTTTTTTTAGTTCTTAATTCATAGAAAACCCCCTAAATGAAGGCGACCTCTTGGAATACCGTAACAGAGATGGTGGGACCAGGCCATGTCAGATAATGCAGAGAGTTGGAGCACAGATGAACGAATAGTAAAACACTTAACTATCCGTTCCTCTCTGGTTGGAGCCTTAGAGAAGGATGTAGAGGGTAGGTCAAATTGTAGAGGCTTTGTTGGTGCGGTTAAATATCACCTAAGAAATAGATGACCCTGGGAGTAATTAATAAATAAGTAATAGTTAGTATGTAATTCAACATAGCCAAGAAAAGCTCGGTCTCCCCAATCCCGGTACTGAGAGGTGAAACAAACATAATCATGGTCGTATTTTGTGTTTACGCATTGGTGTTAACACTTCACGATCTTGTATAGTTTTCACAGGCTAATGTTGTCAGTACTGCTTGTATGTTTTTCTCTAAATTTCAGCATTTTCGGCATTTTCAAACAGCTTAATATAGGTTATGTAAAGAAATATCAATGTACTCCCTTTAAATTTTAATTTCTTGTATATTACAGGTAATAAATACTGTACAAGAACAAATTGTTCTATAACATGGAAATGACTCATGATGACTGGTTCTTTGATTCTATTTCAAGGTAAGGTTTTCTTCTCAAACACACATTGTTTACTTCCACATTATGAAATACTTATTCTTGTAACGTGTAAATTCAAGCAGTTCTTTTCGTATAGACATTTTTCTGAGTTTTGAAAAAATAATAAATACCTTCCTTACATTGTAATAATTCCATGATTAAATAGGGTCACTTCATTTGGTTGTTGGCTTTCTCTCACTGATGTTTCCTGTCCACATTGTAAATTTTACTTCACAGTGTGTTGTGACTCTTGAGATATCTATGAATCTGGTAGATTAACAAGTATGAACCAGACTGGACCTTGTTTATTCGCGTATAATAATATAGTCCTCTGTTAGCCACAAAATTCCCATGCAGTGGTTATGATAGTCAGGTTTTCTAGGAACAAGTTGGATTTTGCAAAGTTTCTTTATTGTACTATTCTTGGGGAACCCCTTGATAAAGCAGTAGTAAGAGGTATAAAGGTAAGAAGGAATATTTATAAAAAGCTCTGACTTTTTAATGTTTCAATGAATATTGATTTATTAATAGCTTCTACTGGCATTATCACCAACTAACAATATTGGATTAGATTAACTTACATACTCAAATAATAACAAGATTGTTGGCCAAAGGATTAATATCCATAAAAAAATACATATTTTACATAGCCTATGATGTTTGAACTTAAGTATAAAATATGCCACTCTTAAAACTTGTAAAATATGCATGCATAAGAAAGTATACAATTACATGCCCATTTTATTACTGTACTCCTGTTACTGTCTTCATATAAGTTTATTTTATATATTGTTGAATTTTTGTAACCGTAAGCCAAGAAATATACATTGCAGTTTTGACAGAATTGAGGCTATGAGGAAAACTATCACAAAAAATAAACACTTCATTATACTATTCTTTCCTCATTAAGAGTAAATTTAGGTAATGATTTAGACAAAAGTTAGGTTATTGGTTATTTTTTCAGATATAAGAATTTGAATATGTTTGAACTGGAACGACCTATACAGCAAATAGAGGCTGTAGGAAGCAACAGCATTTGTGTGGCGTCTTCAGACACAAACAGTCATCAGCTTTTGCAGCTCTCGCTTCCGTCAAAACTACTGTTACAAGTTGAGGGAGGATCCTCTACTAAAATGATAACAAGTGATTTGAACCTTAAAATAAAATGTGGGACATTTACTGAAAAGATGTGTTATCAAGTAAGTTTACCTCATAATAGTTTTATGGATTACACTCAAACCATTTGAATGTTTTGATCATAAACCCCATAATTGTCTCTCATACATAAATAACATACATTCTCTTGCCTCTTCTTCAACTCAGTTCAGTTAGGCTAGAGTGGCAAAATACAGACTCAGAAATGCAACAAAATTCTGAATAGGCCTATTTTACTAGGAAACAACAACAACATTCTATCTATAATACTAATAATGCAATTCAGTTGGAAATCCTGTACCGTACGCCACAATTCAGTACATACAATTTTCACATGAATTTAAGTCACTTTAATTATCGCTCTGAATTACTTCTCATTTCATTACTTATATTGTATTGTAGCAAATGATTTATTTCCTATTGATCAGTTTATTATTGGTGAATTTAATCCATTATCATTTATATTATAGAAGAAGTACAGTAATATAATTTTTACACACACACATATATATTCCTACTCATTTGTTTGTTCCTACATTTGTTTTCAAAGCCCCTATTTTCAAAGATTTATTTGTTTTCACAGCAAATCTTTGTTTCAGATTAAAACTTTAGATGAAAGCAAAGTTGCCGTGTCCCACTTTGACATGAAAAATGTTTCTATGTATAGCCTCTCTTCAGACTCTGGTAAAAATTATTTTTTTGTCTAGAGAAAGGTTGGAAACACCTTTTTCAAGTAATTGCTAGTTTTTACTTGACGCAGCTGATCTATATGCTTAATGGTATTGCAGGTCGTAAGACATTTTTAAAGAGCTTATCTACTAGGCCATTCCCAACACCTTCTGGGTTATCAATTACATATTTCCTGCCAACTTCAGTTTATTGTTACAGAAAAAATTTGGTTACTACTGGGTGGTGCGAAAAGAACAGTTTCATTTACAGATAACTTATTATATTAAGTGTATGAATTATCCCAATTACCCAACTACAAAAACCAAACTTGTAAGTAACAAAAGTTGCCAGTATAAAGTTTCTAATTGAAACAAAAAATATATGTTCAGAAAATAAACTATAGAAGATGACTCGTAGGTAGGTACTCGTAGCCTTTCTTCAAAATTCTCATTATTTCTTTATGGATTATATTTCAAATCATTTGAATTTCAGGGTTTGTGTATGTAGACTTTTGATTTTAAGTTTCTCCAAAGAAATACACACAGGCTGAGAGATTAGATGATCTAGCAGGTCAATGGATATGGATACTTCCAAAACGCGAGATGAGGTCATGAGGTAATTTCCGCTTTAAAAAACTAATGAATTTATTGTCTGTGTGGACTTTAGCCGTAGCCTCTCCTGTTGGATCCATAATAGTACTCATTCCCTTAGTCTCGGTCTCAAAAGGTTACGGAGCTTATTAACACAATTTGAGTTCATACTGCCTGATGTGTCATTCTTCTAAAAAAAATAAGCCTCAACAGTCCCCAATTTATCAAACACCTCTAAACATAGCTAAACATACTTTTGTTCAGGTGTAAAACTATAGTCTGAGAAAAACCTATTGATGACTACTTCATAAATAGGGATCTCAATACCAGACCTAAATTTCAATCCAGTGTTTTCGGGATCGATTAAAGCCGATCCCAGGATTACTGTTTATAAATCTAGAACGTTTTGTTTGGTGAAGACACCCATAAAAAAGTTTTTTATTAAAGTTGTAAACTATCAACAGTTTCATCTTATAAAATCGTCAAAATCTTGTCCCTTTAGGAACTATAAACAGTTGGATTGAAGGCTGATCCTCTGTCAGATGATAGATAGCCGGCCGGCATTGTCAGCAGTGCACTTTTCGACCGTACCTCATGCAAACGTCTAAAATTCTAAAATAATGATTTTTGCAATCCCATTAATACCGGGATTAAGATACTCTAATTCCAGGATTGATAGGTACTCAAAAGCGTCCGGGATCCCGAATCCCGGGATTGAGAACTATTCATCAAGCAGAAATTTTAGACTTGTGATAGCAAGCAGATGGCGGCTATAATATTCATTCTCTACATTATTATAGCCTCACAGTCTATTAGTTCAGCTCGTTTCAGTACTTTTATTACTAAACAAATTTTCTTGTCTGCTTTGAAATCCATTTTCACAAAAATTATGAAGCTAGACTATCTTTATATATATATAAACCTACTGTACGTATGTTTGTAATTAATTGAACTCCTTCTAAATGGCTGGACCGCTTCTGATTAAAATTTCAGGCATTAAGTATCGAGGATGGTTTCTGTAAAGTTTGGTGCAAATCCGTCTAATGGGTACCGCCCCAGAGGTCATAAAAGGGTGCGGTATCAGGTATTATAACTTTAGTGTCTATAAAATTAAAAGCTGTGATTAAATAATTTAAAAGTTGCTTTAAACTGTCATTTGGTAAAGCTAATTTTTAATACATTTATTTAATCTACTCATCTTGAACATGATATTTCCAGATGAAATGAAGAAACTTCCATTTAACATTGAGGTACCTTATGAAACGCCAATGTTAGCTATAAACGGCTCTCATATGTGGTTAACTAAGAAGAGAGCCGATCAGATGTTTCTGTTCGACATAAACATAGAGAAGCCTGTCCAGTGTTTCAAGCTAGACGAACGACACACAACATTCGAATGTGACGAGAGGGTTGTGCCTATTGTTCTAAGTCCTAATGTGGTAGCCCTTGGCCGTCAGGTGACCGGAGGATTCTGCATGTTTGATCTTCGAGAGCCACCATTCATGCGGCAACCTAGCGGTTGGCAGTTTGAAACACCATGTCATGGCAAGTATCTTAACTACAAAAAAATTTTATTTTATTTTTTACAATATTCAAATTCAATGACTGTAGATTTTCTTTTAATTTTTTTTCATCAATTGCTCATGTAAATTCAGAAAAAAATTATCAAAAAATTTGTGAAAAATTAGCAGGATAATCGTTTGTTACCCTCTGTTTAGATTACCTATGTTCACAAATAGGTTACTTGGAAAAAATTGTCAGTTTTTGCTAATCCTGTCTTTATCCCCACCTGGTACTAAAGCTTTGACCTACTCCTAACCACATATACATGAGTCGTAAAATACTCAAAAAATATTTAAACTACTAACAGTATTTTTCAGAGTCAGCCATAAAATGGCCTATAAGAACCGTGGTACGGAACAGTACACGCTCATCTATTTTTTGCATGCCTATTTCTTGTGATTTTCAAAATAATAATAAGCTTAGCATTATTCTAGTCATAAGTAAAACTGATTATGTTTAAATGTTATATTAAACCTACTGTTTTAATGGTGGTTAGCTTGCAAGACAAAATTACATTTTTCATTTGTCATTATAGATCATAAATTCTTGACTCTTATGTTTACTTTACTTACAATAACATAAAGCTATGGAGTGTGGACCTCTAATTTATTGGACTGAATCTGTAAACTGTTTGGAATTGGGGAATAGCATCCCTTCTTACACTTACTATAACTTGTACTTCCACGTGAATTTTGGTGACCTTATGATTAAAATGCTAATCATTCACTCAATGAAGGATAATTGAGTGGAAATGAAAAACGCTTGTAATTGTAAGGCTATGTATTAAGGTGTTGTGGGGTATCTGGGCCATGGGTAATTTACATAAAAGTTTGCATTGCTAAAGCTGACTATTATTGCATTGCCAAAGTGTTTGGCAAAACAACAAATTCTTTTAGACTGTATGTTGTGAGAGTTTTGGAGATGGAGTGAGGATACTATGAAGTTGTTTAACGTTTTATTCCAAAATCAATAGCGTGCTGCTCTGCCCATTCAAGGGCAGAGCATTTGTTTTGCAACAGAATTGGATGACATGACCAATATTCAATAAAATGACTTTACAAGTCATTTTATTCAAGGACATATGGCAACCCTAGTTCAAGGGGTTGTATTTAACATAATACATTTTATTTTAAATGATATATAATAACGGTTATATTTTTGCAGGTCCAGGATATTCCGAAAGTCCCAGCTTCTGGTGTTTCTCTTCCTTATTAGAGTGTTCTAAAGACTTCAGCGATATCAGTCAAGGTGTTTGTTATGGAAAAGTTTCAAAAACTGGGTCTTTGATGTTGTATGACACAAGAAATCTAAAAGTACCGGCTTACATTAATGCAAGTTTAGGGATTAATTCTGCTGATAAAGCACCTATTCAGATGAGATTCAAACCGGGCAACAGAGAATGTGTGTCGGTGTCAGGATTTAATGGGAATGTTTATGTTTACCAAGTGCATAAAGAAGAAGACCCGAAACTTATATTTACCCATGATGGACATAAACATGTCGAAGGTCATTCATCCGAGGTAGAAGTGACAAGTCATATTTGGTCTAAAGTGAACAATCTAGTTATCTCTTCCGCTGACAATGGAACAATACAAATGTGGCAGTTTGAACAGAAGGAAGTTCAATAGTGTTCCATAAAATAAAAATTGTGCTGTGTAGACTTCACAAGCAAGCAATGGTTTGGGACCGTACAAATGAGGCAGTTTTACAGTACAAGATTTAATTATTTTCCATAAAACTTAGCCTAAATAAAATAAATGTACTTAATGAAAATAAGGGCAAGTGAGGTATGATCCAAACCTACACACACTTCACCTTGATTATGATTTAGAAGTAGATGAAGGATATTGAATTTTTTGGAATATTTTGAACAGTATAAACATTGTGATATGGATATAGTTGTAGTAAGTTGTGTGGTGGAACTGAATACCTAGACATCCCGTCTGCTGAAAATGTGTCAATCTAGTATAATTTTTCCTAAAATGTAAATAAAATAAATACTGTGATACTAATCTTATATTATATACAAGTAAATATTTAAAAAAGTTGCATGTATACATTTTTTACATTTGTTACTGGTAATAAAACATGTTTTTTATTGAACAAAATTCGTTAAATTATTCTATGCCTTGGGCACTAACCTGTCCTGTTTTATTAATATAGGCTATGTTAAAGCCTGATCAATGACCAATCCAAGCCATCCCGATTAAAAGCTAATATATTTAAATGTTAATATAGACTCTGTTTGGTTTAAGTCATTAAAGAATTTGTACCTACACAATAACGGCTTTTGAGTACTCTAGTAAAGTACTTTTCCAACAGCTCAATTTTCCTGCTCTTGCAGTAGTTTGTTTTTTTATCTGTTAAGTGTTGTTTTTAACTGACCCAAATACAATTATTAAATCTTCAATTCTTTATATGTGATGTAAATAACTAAGCTTTGTGTAAATTGTTGAAAACAATACAGTTTCTAAAAGCACTGACCAACCGAGGCAAGTGTCCCAAATCCTGTCAGTTCATGCTCTGGATAGACTATGTGAGAAACCCCCTTATAGTACATTAAGAAATACGAGCTACTGAAGTCATGTAACATTCATATGTAAAAATACAAACACGTATAACAACTGTTTAAGTATTGTTTCTTATTACTAAAACGTTCACTGCAGTGGAGTCCCCTTAATATATGTTTTATATGTTTGAGGTTCATTAGTTCCATGATTGTGAGTGAACGTTATCAAGGAGTTTATGTTTACAATCTCTAATTAGCAAATAAATCTCTAGTGTGGAATTTTATCTTAAGGTGAAGAATTGAGAAATTGGATAAAATATAAATTGAAAATACTAGATTTTAGAGGACTCTGATAGGAAAATGAGGTACAAAAAATCCAAAGAAATCTAATATGAATATTAAGGTAAAAACTTGCCATTGGATGATTTAATGATATTTTCATTATGTATATATATATATATATTTCCTGAAACATGTCGAAGAAATAATTAAAATGTTTTCTAAGGGTACTCGGTTGACTTATTTAAAGATAAATATATATTTATTTATTTATTTCTAGCAATGTTATTATTAGTTATCTGGGTTACTTATTCTTGTTTTGGTTTTCTTCTCATTTTTTATTTGTTTTTAAAGCCACTTGACATGAACACAGCATCAGATACAGATCCAGAAACTTCAGCTTTACAAAATAATTGATCTAATTTAAAAAAATAATAATATTTAAAAATCCATATTTCTATGTAAAATTTTCTGTCTTCAGAATCATACCTGTTTCACACACTTACAAAATGAATCTCCAAATCTTACTCTACCTGTTAATGAAATTTAATCAATAAATACACCTTTGTTTCAATAAGAATTGCACCGGTACCTATATGGCCTCATATTGTAAACATAGTCTTCCAAAATAAATCTATTGTTTGTCATTTAAACTAATAAAAACTATTTTGTATTTATCTACAGAATTTATATTGGTAAGTAATACTGTAATTTTAATTACAATTTAAAATTTACTTAAAGAGCACTAACATACAAAATTAATCAGGTTTAAAAACTATAGACCTTCCTTGTCCTCAGTGCTGGGTTTTGAACTCAAGCAGTCATAGGAAATAAATGGTCTAACCAAAGGGCTGTGGAACAAATGTGCAATATTCATTTCTTTAGGAAGTTGAACAATTTGCTTTGCAGAGGGAAATATTTGAGATAACTATTCATTTTAAATTTTCCCCTAAAAGTTTTTAGAATTCATTCTACCTTAGTAATTAAGAGTTCTTTGCTCGAATTATTAGCCTTGTGGTACACCGAGGATAATGGATGACTTGTTTCAAGGGAGTCCTCTGATATAGAGGATATCGGAAAACTGGAACGGTGGCATGTTCTGTAATCCAGCTACTTGGAGGTCACAAATTGTGGATAGTTATGAGTGATGGTTGGTGAATGTGATATATCCTGGTGTTGATTGGCATCCACACTATTTAATACTATGTTCATCTGCAAAGACTATCCTCATAAATTCAAAAGCAAAAGTGGTTCGGATCCCACATTAAATTTAGGTGCCATCGGCTGTTGGGCTATTAAATGACAGTCCTGTCTAACGAACGTGTCATTAGTCAGTAGCAAGACTACAAGATCGTGCAAAAATCAACTAAGTCATTTCTCATTCATATTTGGCTTAGCAAATAAGCCAACATGCATAGTTCTTACCTGTAGAGGTTGCCATTTCAAAAGGTAATAATGAAAGAGGTGGTAATTTAATTAACATGTCTTGGCTGTGCAGAGGAGAATAATTTAAGGTAACTATTAGCGAATTTCCCATAGGGAAGAAGCTATTACTGTAGGTCTCATGGCAAGACTTAAGTCCCCTACCATGTTACTTTTTTTGTTTTGGGGTGTCCAGAGACCATATTAATCAATAGTCGCTAAAAATGTTTAATATACTGAATATATAAAATGTATGTGTCTGTGCGAACATGATAACTCTCGTAAAAATGATCTGATCGAGAGCAAATTCGTTAGAGATGTGTATTCTTACATTTACTATAATATCGCTCAATCGGAACATGTAGTTTGGGGGGATTTTGTACCCAGAAAATAGGTTTTTCACATTTTTCATTAGTAATTAAAAAAATTATCATTAAAATAGCTCCAAAAGTTACAAGATTTAGTATTTTATTTATATTTTTTTAAGAAAGACCTAAAAATATCGGAACATTGGAGATGGAGAAAAACTCAACCTCCAGGTTCAGATGTTAAAAAACACAGTACATTGTACTTTGGGGTTCCAATTTTAATCTTAAGGAGGATAAAGACAAAATAATACTGTATTCCACTCATTAATAAATATTTTTGGATGAAACTTGGTATTTAGCTTCATGATGTTGGGATCCATACATTTATTCTATAAATAATAGTTTATGTGTTTATCATGGCAACTAACCTGCATAGATACTCATTAGTAAAATCTGACATACGTCATATTATTATTATATTTATTGATTTTGAAATTCGCTGAATATGCAGGTCTGCTGCGACAGGGTATTTTTAATTTCACTCTAAAATTTATTAGATTTTATTCTACTTCAGTAATTTGGTGTATTGTCTTCTCGACTAAGCCTCATGATACACTGTGGTTACTGGATGAATTCTTTCGAACGAGTTCTCCGATATAGAGTATAGAGGTGGTAATTTAATTACGTCACGTCTACGTCAAGGGCAGTGGCGCCACATCGCGGTGCCACCGGTAACTATATCGTATCTGTAGCGCCGTCTGGTTTCTCTCTACGGAAACTGTTCGCGTCTACTCTACTCCCGGACCCCAGTTCCCGCGTCACATCAGTCAGTCTCACCTCGTCTACTTCACACTCCTCACTCCAGGCTCAGTCTTCACAACTTCTTGTCCCGCGGTCACTCGTCATGGTCGCTGTGCTCCTGTCACTCTTGGCCCTCGCTGCCGCCGCAGTTGCCCAGAATCAGGTCATTTTATTTTACCAATATAGGTTGCCTACACAATTATTCTCAGTTATATCAATTGTTTGTTTTTCTTATCGCTCATGGAAAGGTCACAGTTTTTATTGATTTTGTTTCATTTTCCGTGCTGTTACTATTGGAATAAATTGATGTACATGTAATAAAATAGTTTGGTCTTACAAAATGTGTGAAATACAATGAAAGTTCATAAAGTTATAAATAAATGTAAACAAATGTATTTTATTTCAGGAATAGTACAAAATTAAAACATAATACACGTATTTGTGCTGTAACAAGGAATTCAAGTACATTCATTTACGTACTTAATAACAGTCCAAAAACAACTCGAATACATTTTATCTGGCCTTTTTTCATTTCTATCTTATTTTATTGGTTATGTAAGACGGAAAGGACTTTTACTATTTTTAAATTGAGGAGGGAACAAGAAACCACATTTTCCGTCTATTTGTGTAGTACAGATTAAATAGTATTATATGAAACTATTTAACTGACAACTGTTTAAATCGTTTTAGCTCTAAATTAACAACCTAAATCAAATGTACCTAGGCCTGATAAGTATAAGATGTAAAGTGTCTACTTTTCCTCTTCAAAATGGCGTTAATCTCAGTTTTAATGTAAATATTATAATAGTTATAAGAGAGAATTTAAAAATGGAAATATTAAGGTCACGTTAGTAGAAAAATTTGTCATTTAAAAGCTAGTAGAAAATCACGACGAATATATTGCTTTTCTTAAAATATTTACTGCATCAAATCCTTCTGCAACGAAATTATTATTCTCTTTCACGAATAAAATACGCGACGATCGAATGAGTTTTAAACACAGCAAACAATAGATTAGAATTTGAACAGCTACTAAACCGCGTACTTAATCATCATTTGCGCTGATGAATAATCTCTATTGTGTTGTTCAGTCGTGTAGAGAATTTGATAAAAAACTCATATTTTGGACTAACCCTGTCAAACCAGACATTAAACCGTGTAATCGTCATTTGCGCCCATAAAATTATCGCCATTGTGTTGTTTAGTTGTGTGGAGAACAAAAACTCAAATAAGAACTCAAATTTAAAACCTAATTTTTCAATTCATCCTATTAAATTTAATATCCTATCAAAAATTGATAGGATATTGAACTCATTAACTATTCATTAACAAGTCAATAACAGTTTTTGACTGTGTGATTTTACCTTTCGTATTTTTTTCTATTTTTTCTACGCTCGGCTATAAATTAAATGTTGATACTTGACGATAAATTACTACAGTAGGCCTACTCTTTGTTATAACCATTTGTGTACGTTTAGTTTTAAAATACAACCCTTGATATACTGTATAATAAAATAATTTTAGAATACTCATATTTAGGCTACGTATTTTATATTATTAGTTGGTTGGCATGAGTTTTGTAAATTTCTCTCCGACACGACAACCTATGTCGTGTTGACGGGAGAGTTGACCGGATGATTAAAGGGTGGTTTTGTAATCCAACAGCTTCTTGGAAGTCACGAGTTGTGGTTAGTTAGTGAAGAGATAGCCTGTGGATGGGACATTCTCTGGTGGATTAACGTCGAATAATACGTTCATCCGCAAAGACCATCCTTATTAGTAGACCAGTTCGTAACTATTCTGAGGCTTAATTGTGGTTCGATGCCCGCTTTAAATTGGGTAGGTCCCTTATATGTCATTGGCTGTTGAGCTATTATTAATTAATTGACAGTCTTGTTTAAGGAACATGTTAACCTTAGTCATTAATACGACTACAAGATTAAACCATAATCATCTTACACTCATTTTTCTCATTACAGTAGCCTACTATGTTTCTTATTATATTCGTACATATATCGGACCTTGGTTAGGATAACATGACACTAAATCAGAATAACTTAATTTTCAACGTAAAACATCGCAGGACTGAAATATAATTTCTTTGTCTTTTAAGTCATCAGTACTTACTAAATTAAATCCTACAGTGTATTGGGTTGTGGACCTAAAAACAAATTAATAGGTAAGGAAATATTTGATGTGTTTAACCTTTGACCAAAAGCTATCCCAGTATTAACAGTTCGATGACTTCTCGAAGCGAGAGAAATATTCTGCGAAGAAAGTTTATCAATTCCTAAATAGACAAAGATCAACACTGCTCATGAAAAAGTGTAATAGAATTAAAAACCTGATGCATTCCTATTTCTATATACTATATTAGAACTAAAAATTAATAGAAATAAAAAAATTAAATGTTTTTTCCTAAAAATAATTTAGAAATTTTAGTGGTATAACCGTTCAAAATATAATAATAAACCATGGAGTTTATAAAATTATTTCCAAGGGTTTAATTACTATTATTATTATTATTTTCTTTCTGGACGACCTACCCAGGTGGGTATTTTAAGCGAAGTTGGAATAAGAAATGTGTGCATGATGATTGTGGCGCGATCTTGTAGTTTTTGTTACTGACTAAAGCAGACATGTTCCTCAGACAGAACTGTTTTGTTATGTGTCTTTCTAGGCCACTCGGAATTTTTTAACGTTTTGATGGGGAACGGTCCAAACCCGGTGCGTTACTACCTAAAATCGACCTGTTGTTAGGAAGCATCATTAATTAATAGCCCAATGAGACGAAACATCAACTGGGTCTAGTTTCCACCCTTGCGGGATTAGATCCGGCGACCTTCAGTTTTGAAATCACGCACTAAAACCACTCAGCTACCCAACCAGTTATAAAATTGGTTTATTAGTTATAAACTGTTAATTAATATCCCAAAAACCAATGGTAGCTACGAGTCCTATTGTTTAATTGGATCCGAACCACTAGATCCTCTAGACTACAAACTTGAGAGATGTGATTGCTTTGATTCAAGAGTGTTTCCGATATACGATTACTAATCAATTTTAAAAAATGGAAGTACATTGATGAGATGTGGCTCAAAAATTAATATGTTCAAAAAAATTTTATATAAGTGAAATCAATATTTTTATATGTTTTTTATATTTCGGAAAAATTAAACTAATCATAGGTTCCTGTGATCCCACGCCACTGCACCATGAATTAACTTTCTGTTCTGAGAAAGTCGAGAAAGGCAAGACGACTTTCCTTGCTCGCGCTGTCAAATATAACGACTCCTTTCTGGGTTACCGGGGCCATATGTAACACAGCCCACTTGATAATGTATTGAGTTGCGCCAGTTACCTAACATTGCATCTGAGAAAGTTGTTTTGCATATAGCTGCTGTTTGTTTCGCCACTGCAACGTTCGTAGCTATTGGAGATGTAGAATTTCCTCGAGAAAAATTACACCTATTTTTACCATATCTGCAAGGGGTATTAGAGTGTGCCATGTACTGTGACGAGTGGACTTATAAATAAATGTCGATGTAAAATGAAGAAATTATTACTAGATATTTTGAACAATCATGCAACGTCAAGTGATTTTGCTACGGCAAAGTAGCCTACAGTATTGTTGTGGTCATTTGTGGTCGAATAATTTCATACGGTTATAAAATTATTTCCACATAAAAATACATTTCATGTAAACTTGAGTATTAAGGTAATAATAAACCAGAATATTCAAATTTCGTTTAGGGAATTGTTATATATAAACTACAGCAATTTATAATGTAATTTTCAGCAACCGCAGTGTCAATAATAATATTAAACAGGATCATAAAGATATTAATAGTCTATGATTGAATTTTTAAAGGGTCTAAAATGAAAAATAAAAATAACAAAATATCCTTAAGAGGTAAAATTAGAGCAATTAATTGTTTCCGAATTTTATCGTATTTATGTTTCAATTTCTTATCGTTTGTTGTACAGTACATAGCTAAACAACGATAATGTTGATAACACCTTTGATTACAAGAAACCAATGATAACAAACCTATTTATTGATAACGATATCATAATTATGCAATTTTGTGTTTTGAGTACTGTCAAAGGATTTGTTTTAAGTTTTAAAAGGTGACGATATAAACCCTGGTCTTGTTACGGAGAAGACCTTCGAAAAGGTTTTTATAGATTATCAAAGCTTGTTTCCTGCCCTTTAATTTTATATAAACACAGATCGCGTCACAATCATCTTACACTCAATCCTCATTCATACTTGGCTTAAAGTACCTACCTCGGTCGACATTTCAATAATCTAATCAAAATTCTTATCATTTGTATTACAGTAGATATGAAAATAATATTTTTTCTGGAACTCTTCAAGCGCAATTTTGTGATCACGTTAGTCATTCATTTCTGCGAAAACTGTGTTTTATTTTCTAACTAGCTATAACCCGGCGAACTTCGTAATATTCTTGTTATTTTCTTTGTCCTTAAAATAATTAACTAGTTAATCTTTTTTAAATTAATAATCTCTGTGTTATTCAATTATATTAAAACTGTCCAACGCATCTGTGTTTTTAACTACACGACGTTTCTGGAGGTGGAGGAACTCCTCCCGTTTTCAAGCGATTGCCTGATAATTTACATTAACAAATTGAAAGTTTAAGTTACAGATTTTAATTATATCATGTTGTAAATAATACTATACTCATCAATCATGCACAATACAAAAAAACTATAATGATAACACAAAAATAACCAAAAAACTCCGCCTACAAGCTAGCGGGGCTAGCTGAAATCGAGAATTGGATCACTACTGAAAACGAGAGGAGTTTCTCCACCTCCAGAAACGTCGTGTAGTTAAAAACATAAACGCGTTGGAAAATGTCAATAAAATATATTGAATAGTTAATAGCCAACACTATTATGAATAATTTCAATCATCTCAGTGTGTCTCTTAATAAACGAACCCAAAGTGATATTTTGTATATCTTCTGTATGTGTCATTGATACATTGGTCCAGAAATAATGACGCACAATAGGGCTGCTCTGTTAAAAACTGTGTATCAAATAAATGTTTCTCATAATAACTGCTGAATCGTCTGAAAAAGATAAAACTCGTGTGATACCGCAAAACATTTCGAACTTGAGGTGCTCACTGCTCAACTAACCGCCGCGTGCGTCGCCAACGTTACATCAGTTGTGTTTTGAAAACGAATCTTACATGTTTCGAGACACTGGTGGTGAAAACCGAGCGTCTCAACTAATTATTCCAAATTAAACTACGCTGAAGCAACATTGCTTAGTCGTGCCCTCCTTCTGACAGAACGAGGAAGATTTCAGACAAAAGACTACATAGACCGTGACAAAAAATAAATATGGGATGTATAAAACTTGTACGTAGAATCTGTTACGTCTATATTATTAAATGTGAAAGTATTTTATTATGAACGAAACTCCTCCTTCATCGCCTTATGAAACTAGGTATTTATACAACATCCATGCACAATCGTTTTCATATTTTAATTTTGAAAGAACGGGGGTGCCCTTAAAGTACGTTTCTTGCCATTTGATTAGAGTTTTTATAGACAATAATTATCAAAAGTGATGTTTCTTCGTCACTTATCTGTTGCTGTTGTTTCTTTTAAAGTGATTGATACATCAATCACTTCGAGTGAGTTAATACACTTTTACACAGGGTACAGTATGCTATTGAAAATTATCTTTTAAAGGAAAAGATGAAAATTTCACTGTTTGTTGAATTGGAAAAGGATTTATATTCCTGCACTAGTATCTAGATATATACTTATTGTATAAAAAACCAAGCCTAAGATTTTAGTAATTCTTTCCCTAGGAATTTTCCCATGGAATTCCTAATGTATGTGTGTACAAAAATAGCCTTGTAACATTCTTCAAAACCTATAGATTTTACATCTGCAATGACGATTGTCAGCTGCTATAGTTTCGTCCAGTGATTCATTAAAGTTTCAGGAAACATATATTGTTCTAACAGCTGATTTATCAAGGGATTTGCTGAGTTGCCGGAATGTCGTGGACGTAATTCAGGTCTGAATCAGGTGCTCTGTGAAATTCTAATTTACATAGATTTTTTCACTTTTTACTTTCTCATTCCTAGTATATGGAGTTAACAAAGTATTTAAGTGTTTTTTTTTGTTTTTCATGAACACCCTGTATAAGAATAATATCAGCTGTTTAGAAGAACTTAAAACATTCCCTAGACGTATCCATAATCTAACAGATTTTCCGCAGGGAAATATACAAGCATTTTTCAAATGACCCTCCAAATCGTTTAACATCACTATAACAATAAGTGCTATTGGCATAAGATCGATAGTAAATAAATACCCCTTAGTCTACTAAGACTGAAAATTTTCTTAACCAGTACTGTTAATTAATAGCCCAACAGCTAATGTATCTAAGGAGCCCACAGTTTAACATGCGGTCCGATCCAAACCACTTGTGTCCTGAATTACGAACTGGTCTAATTAATGAGAACGGAATAACTCAATCTACAAATAGACAAAGCTATTTACTTAATTAAAAAATAAAGCTGGGGTTCAACAAGCGACAATTTTTAATTAGTCCCAAACACACTGTACATCATAATACTTAAATCATTTCAATATTGTAAAACGATAGACTTGCCAATGAATTTGTCATGTAATCCTTTGAATAAAACTGATAAATATCGGAAAACCAAACTAGGATGAATGATTTAATCATCATTTATGATAGTCAGGATCGAAAGTAAATTTCATCTATACGACATTGTTTTGTCAAAATTGATCATCATATCCGTATTGGTAAAACAATTATATTATTTCCAGATCATAAATAATTCGGTTATCTATAATATTATAAAGAAGAGGTGGTTTCTGTATGTTTGTTTGTGGGTTTGTTGTGGCAAGTAAACGCAAAAAATACTGAGCCAAACAGTTTGAAATTTTACACAAAGGTAGATCTTAAACTCATGCAACACATAGGCATACTCATTTCCTTAAAATCCTCTCGGGCTACGCCCTGTGAACGTCCTAAGTTTCAATGTTTACATTTTTAGAGAATGAAAACATAAAATTACTTAAATGTCAACAGCTTAAACAAAAAATTTGACTGTTCGGGAAGAATAAGAAGAAAGAGCTGCCGTGACCGTCCTAGGTTTCAATGTTTACATTTTCTAATGACAACATCCGTTTGCACTATATTTTGACAGTTCGGGAAGAAGAAGAAATGAAGTTGATTTTTCAGATAAACTGCTGGATCGAAATTAGTGAATTATTTGAAATAGCGGAATGGTAGATTTTAAGTTTTTCCGACGACTGTCTCTATTACATTAATCCTTATCCTCTCCCAATATTTGACAGATGGTACTTTGAAATGTTGTAGACACTCGTGTTTTGTCATTTTGTAAACAATGAAGAATTAATTAACAATAACTTAAATGTATCAGTAGAGCCTACACCTTTCAGCCTTTTTAACCCGTGCGAAGAACGGGTACTTTGGCTAGTTAAAAATAAAAATACATTATTCTTATTTTGAATAACATTTGCCTTTTTCTCAAAATATGTTGAATAACCGAATAATCTGAGGTTATTACACTCTGTATCTGTTTTTCCTTAATATTTCACCCGCGAATTACGTCATAATAGGCGTAATGAACTAATGTTTTCAGCACACGTTATTAGGGCCTAAACACGACCAGATAATCCCATCATTAATTATAGATGACACGCAAAACTGTATCTCTGCTCTGGGTTTTACCGGTTATAGTTACTTCAGTTTTTTCATAAACCTTATCTATGGTCTAAACTCCATAAATGATTTTCTTTCATGGATTTCACACAGCACCGACCAAGTATGAATTGTCTCAATTGTTTAAGAATATGGTTTAGGATTCAGCTTAAAAACACACACTTTAGTGTTTTGAGTTATTGACTTTAGGTCAATCGGTTACTGAGATAATTGGAAAGGTAAACACAGCACGTTTTCTAATACTAGCCAAAGTACCCGTTCTTCGCACGGGCTAAAAAGGCTGAAAGGTGTAGGCTCTACTGATACATTTAAGGTATTGTTAATTAATTCTTCATTGTTTACAAAATGACAAAACACGAGTGTCTACAACATTTCAAAGTAACATATGTCAAATATTGGGAGAGGATAAGGATTAATGTAATAGAGACAGTCGTCGGAAAAAAACTTAAAATCTACCATTCCGCTATTTCAAATAATTCACTAATTTCGATCCAGCAGTTTATCTGAAAAATCAACTTTATTTCTTCTTCTTCCCGAACTGTCAAAATATAGTGCAAACGGATGTTTTCATTAGAAAATGTAAACATTGAAACCTAGGACAGTCACGGCAGCTCTTTCTTCTTCTTCTCCTTCTTCTCAAACTGTCAAATTTTAGTATTCACAGCTGTTGACATTCAAGTAATTTTATGTTTTCATTCTTTAAAAATGTAAACATTGAAACTTAGGACGTTCACAGGGCGTAGCCCGAGAGGATTTTAAGGAAATGAGTATACCTATGTGTTGCATGAGTTTAAGATCTACCTTTGTGTAAGATTTCAAACCGGTCGGTTCAGTATTTTTCGCATTTACTTGCCACAACAAACCCACAAACAAACATACAGAAACCACTTCTTCTTTATAATATTATAAGATTAATCTTGTTGAGAAAAACTAAAAATCAATAACTCACTCATTTACTTAAATTTTCTTCCAAAGTTTTTTATGCAAGTTAGCTTTGTCAATACATCCATAAAAATGTTTCTTATGGCAGCAAACCTACGTACTCATTGTACATATACATAATTCTTCTGGAGAAAAGATAAATAATTATTGGTAGGGTAGCCTATAACTCACTCAATTATTCACATCATTTGATAAATATCGGTATGTGTTTTTACTTAGTTAACAGCCTTAAAATAAGCACATTAACATGTAAAACAACCCTTATTGCAGCAAACCTGCAAACTTAGTACTATTCGATTACTATGATGGTAAATCTACTCGCGCCAGCGTGCTGCGTGCGATATCGTTTTCCTTAAACGTATCCAAAATGAGAAATGATCTTTATGATTGGCCTCAATTCCTTTTGTTGAGGCTTGTTGGTCACTTAACTCCAAGGATGCTAGCAGGCAACTCAGGTCGCTACCAAACTAGTTCACGGCGATGGTCAAGGTCTCGCTTGCAAGACAACTTCCTTTCTTATGTAAATACATTCAAAATGTGTTTCTAAACGTGTAACAGTTCGAGATTACTCTGTGGCTAGTTTGTTTTGTAGGTGTTTTTCTTGTAGATTAATTTTATAAGGGTTGCGGCTCCAGATCTCTTTAATACTGTTATCTGAAATGGCAACCTAACCAGATCTGGGACGGTGGCGACGTCCTGTAATCCAGCTACTTGAAGGTCACGAATTGTGGATAGTTGCGAGCTATGGTTGTGTTATCATGTGTAGATTAACGTCTGCACTATTGAATACGTTAATCCACAAAGCCCATCCTCATAATTAGACCAATTCGTAATTCAGAGGCAGTGGTCTGGACTCTGTAGGTGCCTTAGATTGATTGGCCCGTTGACTGTTGGGCTATTAATTAATTAACAGTTCTCTCTAAGGAACATATCAGCCTTAGTCAGTAACAAGACTACGAGATCGCGCCACAATCATCTTACACCCATTTCTCATTGATACTTGGCTTAAATTACCTACCTGGGTAGGTCACCATTTTACTAATAACTTGATAAAGTTTCCAGTTAAAAATAAATAAATTGTTGTTCCAGTGTGAAGTCGCGGTTCTGTTCGAGTCGCACTGCCCGGACAGCATGAACTTCATCCACAGGCAGCTGGTGCCCTCCTGGCACAAGCTGGAGCCTCACTGCACGCTGGACCTGGTGCCCTTCGGGAAGGCCAGAGTGAGTCAAACACGTCGACCTTAACTTGCCGATCGGAGGACATGTGTATTGTTTGTTGTTGCATTGCGTGTACAGGTCATGTTGAAAGCGCATAAACTGCTATGGAGATAAATTACAAGATTAAGTTACGGAGTCAACCGACATGACTTCTTCAAGTCGTAAATTTAAAAAAAACTTAATCTCACTTCAACTTTCTGGAGTGATAAATCGAATATTTATTTCATTTGAGGATAGGCTTTTTTATTTTCAATACCTTTCAGGTTGATATCGTACACGACATGAAACTGTTGTTGTTTGGTAACGACGAAACCCTAAACCCCCTGTCGGTGCTTGTGTGTTGACTTAGATTGGATATACGGTATTTGGGGAGGAAATTATGAATAAATCATTTTATATACTTGAGTTAAATCTATATTTCTAGGTCAACAGGTTCTTTACCAACCGATGTTGTTTTCGTGCAAACAGGAAGTCCAGAGATCGCGCCAAAAGTTTTGTTGGTTCAAGATAACCTCAAATTTAGGAAAAACAAATATGGTAAAAGTTCAAAAGGTACACTTTGTAATAATCTCACAAACGTTAGATTACTGCCAATTGAGAATATATAACAACATTTTACTCATGCGAGGTTAATATTGACTTTGACGTCAATATTGCACTTTTAATTCCACGTCTGCAAATTCGATTACGATTTCAAAGATGTCGAGCGTTACGGAGAACGAGTGCCGCTAGTAGCCGTTCCGTCGCCGATTGTCCCATTTTAGACACCTATTAGGTGCTCTAACACCGTAACGACCACCACGGATTTCCGGACCGTAATTGACCACCATAAATACAAGAAAATTCCGTTATTTCCGCGTCAACTGGAATTCATATAACTGAAATATAGAGAATTGCCTGTACTGTAGCCCACATTGCTTGGAACTATAATTTGTACATTTCACATTATTTTATACCCTAGAAAAACCAAAAAGTCCCTTATCTCAATTTCAGTTTGCCTGCCCAATGTCCTGTATGTAACGCTAAATAACGTTTCTCCGTGATAACGAGGGCACCCACAGTCATTGAACTTATTTTAATTTTTCTATACTGTGCATTTTGGAGGAGGTTTTTGACATGGATATGTCAAAAATTTAGCTCTAGGGGGTGTAGAATGAATGAAAATACTTTTTTATTATGAGGCGAATTTAGGACCACGTGGTCCTCTCTTACAATTAACCTCAAATTGGTGTTGGTCATTTTTAAGATGAAAAACATGTGGTAGGTTATCAGAGCTATTGTATTGAATCTTTTTTTAATATAAATGAATAAGAACAGCTGTTTAGGTGAAGTGATAACTTTACCTTTAGACATATCCATGATCTAACCTATTTCACACACGGAAGTAAATACAAACAATGTTTTACTTTAAACTGACCCACGCACTATGATAAATTATTGAGCTCTCAAAACGCCAGTTTGAGGAATATTAGAGAAGTTTATGTGATCTTTGAAAGTGATACAATAGAAATAAACTAGAGTATCTGGCGCACGAAATCGTACGCTGTCAAGGAGATAATCTATTCACCAATAACTATGTTCAGAAACTAAGTTTAGATTTTCCCAACAGATTTTCATTTTGGTTATGTTTTGGTTTTGTGCAAATAAAAACTGGTGTTTTATTGCCAGCTGTACGATGATGTCTTCATTAAACGAAAAAAGAAAGAACCATGTTTAACTGTCAGATTTGATTTGTTTATTTTACCACTTCCTTAAACAAACAGCTGATTTCTCGATCGTCAGTGTTTAGCTCCATATTAAGTTTATGGGGAAAATTGCGAATTTGACCGCATTATTTTCCATGTCCACGGTGAATTTTCAAAATTTTTTTAATTTGATGGCAAAACTACTTGCTAAGACCTTTATAACGACACCTTGGACATGGTGATTGGTAGCACCACCGCTCCAAAACAATTATCACAAAAATAGGCCAAGTGTATTAAATATATATAAGATAAGATAACCATGAACTGTCAAACTTAGATCAATATTTGTTATTTTACATTCTGATTATTGATTTTACACCGTAACAATGGACCTTACTGCTAGTTCATTCTAAAATTATTTCTCCAACCAGCAGACACCCTAAGGCAGATCAGCTGATTCTACTGTTTCGTTTGCAGAGCACAGAGGACGGATTCGAGTGCCAGCACGGAGAGAAGGAATGTAGAGGCAACCTGATCCTGTCGTGCTCCTTGGCGAGACTGCCAGCTGGCCGCAAGCAATTGGACTTCGCCAGCTGCTTCATGAGCGACCCCGACTACGGCGGCCCGGAGGTGAATAAATCAGCTGTTCATTGGGGTTAAACATATGATCTTTGTCAGAAACGAAGCTGTATCATCAAAACTCATTACCCATTACATTTTCCCTTCACTCTTAGAATTTACCCAACTAGTTGGGTCAGTTTCATGAATAAGAATGAGAATAATCCAGCTGAACTTTTTAGGTGGTGTCTAGAACAGAGGAATTTTACTGATCAAAGTTAGTTTTTTCCAAAAAAGAGATCTATTTTTGTTTTATATGAAAGTAATTTTACAGAGGTAGGAGTGGTAATACAAAATTTTTTTGGGAAAGTGGTCCAAACTGAAATGGGCACCCCAGGATTTGAAACTGAGACCTCTTGCACCAAAGTTTGAAGTTTAATACCCGTTAGGCTAGCAAGGTGCCTTTCTTCTTGGTCTAAACCTAAATAAACACTCTTACCTTTCCTAAATTTCTGAAATGGTGATCCCAGGTAGGTAAGCCAAGCATGAATGAGAAATGAGTGGTAATGTTCCTGACTAAGGCTGACATGTTCCTTAGACAGACCCAATTAATAACCCAACAGCTGATGGCATCCAAGGGACAAAAGTCCAGTTTAACAAAGGATCCAAACCATACTTTTACCACTGAATTGATGAACATCCACACACAAGAGAATGTCACATCCACCGACCTAACTATCCACAATTTGTGATAGTCAAGTAGCTGGATTACAGGACACAACCTGCAGTAGGAATTTTAACCCTTCTAAAATAAAAGTTATTCTCATTTTGATATGTAAATCCTAAGTATGTTGTCAATACATATATCATTTTTAGTACCATTTTACCACTGAACACATAATATATGAGCAATAATCTGCAGCTTTTTCTATTTTTTTAGTTTTGAATATAAAAATTATAATCGAATGCTTAGCAATTAAAGCAAGAGCACTGGTACAATACACAATACATTATAAAGTACAAATCTGGAACGTTAGGGTGTTGTATTTATTGCAAACAGGTCCTATATATTAAATTCAGGCCAAAGTTTTGCCCCAAAAAACCTAAATATGGTAAGTTGCTGGAAAGAACAAATCTACAAAGAGAGAGAGAGACATGTTTTCATGAAAGTACTTCTTATTCACTCATTTATTTTTATGGAGGCTTCACTCAACACACTCAAAGTGAATGAGGTATTCAAAAAATGTATCACTAACAAATGTGTGCATACAGCTGATGTGCTTACCTAGCACTCTATCTGACAATACATAACAAAATTTTATTTAATTTTATCTCTGCATTGTTGTATCATCACAGAAAAGAAACAACTAAAGTTTGCTTTGTCATACTTAAATTGATCCTACTATTACAGCCTACTACTCCATAAAAAGAATCCACAGAAAGAATATTTTTCTGCAAATTTTGAAATTATTGTCTTCCTGTATTCAAAAAATGCCAATATACAGTTATAGAATAAAAATACAAAATTTAAATCTGGTTCGACCCTTATTCTGACTGTGCCAACCCGTACCTTGTCTATTATTCTCTTTGGTATCACCCAGTTGACCATTACATTTCCATTTTGAAATAGTTTATTGCAGAGCTTTTCTTTTAATAATCATTTTTGGTTGGCAGTGTGCGGGTAAGAGCGGTCTGAACTGGGCCGAGGTCCAAGGCTGTATGAGTTCTGAGGAAGGGATTCGCCTACAGAAGGAGGCAGAGAGGAAGAGTACCAGCATAAGACTGTCTCGCTTTGTGCCAACAGTTGTGATCAATAAGGTATGTACCAAGACTTTATATTTTAAACCAAAATACTACCATATTCTATTTATGTACAGTAGAACCTCGATTAACCGTCACCCTTTTAACCGTCAGTCTCTATTAACCGTCACCCCGCTAGCGCAAAAATAATTATGTTTCCGCGTCAGCGCCGAGTCGGATCTTGAGTTGAGGCTCTATGATGAGTAGTGACGACTGTACTGCACAACTGCATTGTGCGTGAATCATTGGCGGCAAGGGTAGTGACCCTGCTGGTTAATCCCTTATACTGTCTTCTGCATTCCACTGCTACCGTTTCATTTCAGTTCAGTATGGTGCGTGGCTACAGTGAACTGAAGTTATTGTCGATTTCGAGTGCAATGCCAACTAGTGTTTACGTGCTTTACTGTTTATTGTTAACAGTTCTGTTTATACGTGGTGTGTAATGCTCGTCTGTTATGGCTGAGAAACGGTAACGTGTAGTTGTGGGACTCGACAATAAACAATAAATTATTAAACGCTGATGCTTCTTCTCAGAAAAATTAGAAAAGCCTGAAAAGCTCGACGGGGAAAGAAACAAAAGAAAATGACGGATTATTTTAATAACTAAATACCGGCAACATAAAGTTTTGAGAGTAAAAATACGTACATGTACAGTTCATATTTCATTGTTTTCTTAATAAAATATTTCAATAAATTATTTTTCACTTGAACTGGCGTAGTTTGGTTTGTTCTCATTTAAAATAAATTCACATTAAGTCTATCATGAAAATTAATTATGACTTAAAATGGCGCCGTTATAACATGCAAGGCAGTGAATTGCGAAGTTGCCACGCCAAACACTGTCTAGGTGCTAAGTTGTATCGGCGCTATTACTATTTCTGTTATCCGTCTATTCGGTTATCCGTCATGGTCTCGGTCCCGAGGGTGACGGTTAATCAAGGTTCTACTGTATTCTAGAAAACATTATTTCCTTCAACTACAAAGAAATAACACCAATTACTGTCCGCAAGTCATGAGATGAACACTGAAAAATTGAATAACTAAGAATTGAAGACACTTTAGTGCCTGTAATAATTCTCTGATGGCTTTCAAATGTTTTTATCATATAACTTTATTAGTTTAAAAAGTAAATAAATTATTTGTTATTTTTCCTTTTGTTCAGGGTTATTTTATATACTGTATACTTGGTAGATAAATATTGGTAAATGGATTTTATGTACAAATTTTCTTATTATGATGATTTGGTTTACGAATTGCACACAATAATTGATTATTGCATTTGAACTATTTATCAAAATGTTCTTACTACATATTCTGAAATACAAGTACACACATAGCCATTTATCCTACTTTCTATGAAAACGTTAAATAATTTATTATAAATTTAATCTAACCTAAGATCAAATTGAAAGTTTATTGAAAAACCATTCAAATAATTTTGTTTTAAAAATACTTCCAATTTCTTATACTCACCCCTCCCAACAAGCTAAACATTTTTAAACATCTTATGTTGTATAACCTGCTGCCCCTACCCCCCATCAACAGGTACAAATACCTAACTTTTCCAGTGTGTTTTACTGGGTGACAATACTAAGCTCAAAACAATGAAGTAGATCTTTAGCCAGGAACCAGATAGCTTACACACCTCATAAATATCAGATGACTTCCGTGATTAGCGAATTTCCTATGAAAATATGTGCTGTTCACATGACCCAGTTACACATGGTGACAGTTTAAGCCCGCGACCATAATAGAAGTTTATAACTCAATTGTTATTGTTTTGGTGGATCATTAAAAAATGTTATGGGCATATTAAGCATATATATGTGTTGACACAATAACAGTCACAATTATTATCTGATTATTATATAATTCTGTGGAGTTGTTCCTTTCTGTAATATCTTGGACGTGTTAGTTGAGCGACACAATTGGACTACATTAACCTCTTAAATTTCACGAACGTGACAGGGCGTCTAATTCCACAATCCACAAAACAACTTTCAACACTGTATAGATGCTAAGTTGTATTGGCGCTATTACTATTTCTGTTATCCGTCTATTCGGTTATCCGTCATGGTCTCGGTCCCGAGGGTGACGGTTAATCAAGGTTCTACTGTATTCTAGAAAACATTATTTCCTTCAACTACAAAGAAATAACACCAATTACTGTCTGCAAGTCATGAGATGAACACTGAAAAATTTAATAACTAAGAATTGAAGACAGTGCCTGTAATAATTCTCTGATGGCTTTCAAATGTTTTTATCATATAACTTTATTAGTTTAAGAAGTAAATAAATTATTTGTTATTTTTCCTTTTGTTCAGGGTTATTTTATACATACTGTATACTTGGTAGATAAATATTGGTAAATGGATTTTATGTACAAATTTTCTTATTTATGATGATATTGATGATTTGGTTTACGAATTGCACACAATAATTGATTATTGCATTTGAACTATTTATCAAAATGTTCTTACTACATATTCTGAAATACAAGTACACACATAGCCATTTATCCTACTTTCTATGAAAACGTTAAATAATTTATTATAAATTTAATCTAACCTAAGATCAAATTGAAAGTTTATTGAAAAACCATTCAAATAATTTTGTTTTAAAAATACTTCCAATTTCTTATACTCACCCCTCCCAACAAGCTAAACATTTTTAAACATCTTATGTTGTATAACCTGCTGCCCCTACCCCCCATCAACAGGTACAAATACCTAACTTTTCCAGTGTGTTTTACTGGGTGACAATACTAAGCTCAAAACAATGAAGTAGATCTTTAGCCAGGAACCAGATAGCTTACACACCTCATAATATCAGATGACTTCCGTGATTAGCGAATTTCCTATGAAAATGTGTGCTGTTCACATGACCCAGTTACACATGGTGACAGTTTAAGCCCGCGACCATAATAGAAGTTTATAACTCAATTGTTATTGTTTTGGTGGATCATTAAAAAATGTTATGGGCATATTAAGCATATATATGTGTTGACACAATAACAGTCACAATTATTATCTGATTATTATATAATTCTGTGGAGTTGTTCCTTTCTGTAATATCTTGGACGTGTTAGTTGAGCGACACAATTGGACTACATTAACCTCTTAAATTTCACGAACGTGACAGGGCGTCTAATTCCACAATCCACAAAACAACTTTCTTCGAAAACTCACCATCATATTTCTGTTTAAAAATTTACAATAATTGCCCCACTCACATTAAAGATCGGCCCTGTCTCAGCAAGTTTAAAAAACTAGCTGCTGAGTACCTTCTTCGGAAGTGTTGTTACAGCCTCAATGAGTATTTGAATACAGATTGAATAGCTCCGAGTACACAAATAGACGGTAACAGACTTGAACTGTCTTTTTTCATCTTCAGTTAGAGCAGTTATGTATCTCTTAGCTTAAGGAAATGTATTATTGTATCAATTGACAAATCTAATGCCCAAGCAATTTTATTTGCATGTAAGGGCGAAAACAGATGATTGTAAATAAATAAATAAATTCCCGTCTCTTTACATTTCATTGATAAAAAAATTCAACAAAAATTAAAAATACACACGTGCCCCCCTTATAGTAACCACAAAAGCACAAAAGGTGTCCACTGCAATCCCAATTAAGTCTACAAATGCCGTCAAATTCCACACAAGCTGGTCGCCGTTTATTTAAGGTGGGCCTTCCCTCCACTATTTCTACCACACATTTGCAAGCCAAATTGGGATTTCTCATGGTTGGGATTCGAACCCTAGCACTTCCAAATGGCTTTGAACGTTTTGCTCGTTTTGAAGCGACCTACCCTAACCACCTCGGCCACAGTGCACAGTCGGAGAAAGCACTTAATTCGCTATAAAGTATACTCGAGCGGCAAAATATTGAACTCCAAGTAGTAATAGTTCTAAGATTAGATCACATGGGCTACGGAATGTAGTTTACTAAGTTCTTTATAGATGCCACTGCCTGATGTGTTACGTTAGTCCTTAAACAGAGCCAGTTGTTTCCTCAAAACATTAGATGAAAAAACTTGGTAGTGTTTGGTTAACTACACTTCTGGGCAGTTTTGTTCCCCAAAATTCTTGAAAAAAATCTAACTATCCTTTTCATCATTGGATTCAGCTACAAAAACACACAATTTTTTGAATTATGAGTCTTGTCAATCAGTTAACTGAGATATTCAAAATGGTAAACACAGGACATTGTGCAATGTTAATCTTATGAAGAATAGGTAGAAATAAGAAGGGAATATGCTTTTTATAATTTTACTTACTTAGCTTTTTTAGTTATTGATAAAATATTTAACATCAACAACTTATTTTCAGAACTACCAACGTGCAGACCAGAACCAAGCAATCAGAGGAGATTTCGAAAGTCTTATGTGCAAATACGTGAACAGCCCAGAACTTTGCAGTTAGTTATAATTTTCAACTAGATATAAGAATCTTGAATATTGTTTATAAGGTTATTTTTTAAGAACAAATAAATGAACAATACTCTTTTTTATAATTCACTATGTTTATTTTGCCTGGTTTCACTTATCAATTATTGTCTTTGTTCAGAATAGTTTAGTAATATTTTTTTATAAATTTAATAGTAAAACCTATATTTTAGTTTGTTTAATGGCTAAAGTCGCACAATGCCTTCCTTAGTTTATAAGTGTTCAATCGATCGGAACTGTTATGTACAGCGTTTTGGTAAGAGGATATCTTGAAAAACACACATGAGTTGCATGATGTTGAGTGTGAATAACCACATTATAGTCACTGGTTGAACAGACTAACCAAGTATAAAAGGGAGGTTATAATGGTTTCTTCATGCAGTACACATTTTAATTCAGTGATTTTTGTTTCTTAAACATACCTTCACCTTTTTAAGTTATCTGACACTAATAATGTCATCATGACAAGTGTTAATAAATTGGATTTATTGTCAAGAAATTTTATTAAAAAATACTGAGAAGTCCCAACTCACAATCCAACCATCCCATATAAAATAAAAGCTCTTTAACACACTCACTGCAAAAGGACTGCAGTACTGTCACTTGAGTGCTGAAAAATAGCATATGATTTGACTTATGCATAAGAATCTTATGTTTTGTCCAGCCTGAAAGATTTAGGTGTATTGCATATACTTATGAAATTTTTATAAAATACAATTACAAAACTCTCGGGAAGGTCACCATTACATAAATACATATAAAGTTTCACTTAAGATGTAGACCCAAATAATTTTAAAATAAAAAGTATCTCCCATGCTCACCAAAGTTGAAGTTAATTTTTATTCATTCAGATTTTAAGTAGGCCTAATTGTTTTGTCAGACTCCTGAAGAGCGCTGCTGCTTGTGGCAATTATTGAAACTAATATTATTTGTACATTTTTTAATGCCTTTTTTTTAAATATCTCACTCTTTTTATCCTTTAGATGAGACGTGTTTCCTAATTAAATCAAGAAAATACACAACTTTCAGATTCACAACAATCTGAAAAAGCTCCATCACGCTTTCCTTTTTTTTTAGAAAAAGCTCCTGCTAAGACGTTGTTCACAGACTCCAAGTAATAAGTGTAATAAATGGTAAAGGAGGTTTGAATGGAATGATAAATGGTTTGAAGGATTAAAATAGCACACGTTTGGTTGACCATTTAACCCTTTTAGTACCACAGGAGAAAAAATATTTTTTTTAATTTGCATTGTACCTAAATTAATCAGCTGTCCCAGAATGCCACAGTAGAAATGTCTGTTTTTACAGATTATAAATTTATTAATGGCAGAATGACTTGTAAATGTACATGTGCTATCTCTACAAATAAGGTGTCAAAATGTTGTGCTTTTTAACTAGAAACTCAAATAACGGTACTTATAATTATAGATTATTACAAATAAGTGGGATTTTACAGAAAAAATATTTATTATATACAAAAATCAAAGTTTACAAAAAAAATACAAAAACATTGAACTTATTTAGAGGCTAAACAACACACATTTAACCCATTATCATACAACTTATTGATATTACATTATATAAAGTTTTTTTTAATTTGTTCAAAAAACATTAAACTTCACTCACTTTTCAGATACTAGTTTGCTTGAGGAGCGGATTAGATTCCAGATCCCAAAGCGTGTTTTTAGCTAATTTCCCATAGGGAAGAAGCTATTACCGTAGGTCTCATGGGGAGACTCATGGCCCTGGACCATGTTATTTTTTCTTCTTTAGGTGCCCAGAGTCCAAAAACAATAAACGTTAAAATTTATATATATATGTGTCTGAGAACACGATAACTCTCTAAAAATGGTCCGATCGCGACCAAATTTGGTGGAGACCTACAAATGCTCGGACGAGTTCGTAAACCATACATATCAGTCAATGGGAAGTATTTATCATGGCAGCAAACTTGCATACTCTTTTCCCATGTTAATCATATGGAGAATAGGCAAACTCCTTATTTATGGACAGTTGTTGATGAAAGTTGGTATGAATGTTAAAAATAAAAATTTTTGATGGTATAAATGCCTACTCTCAGTGTTCCTCATAGCAGCAAACCTGCTCACTCTTTACCATGTTAATCTTATGGAGAATAGGCAAATGATTCTAATGTTTATCGACAGATTTTGACCAAACTTGTCATATATTATTATTATTTTTATATTATTGATTTGGAAATTCGCTGAGTACGCAGGTCTGCTGGGGTATTTTTAAATCGTGATGGAAGGTGTCCGCAATAAAAATCTAAATAACATAAATTATTTCAAATGTTAAATGTTTTCGCTTAAAACATGGAACAAAGTTTTAAAACTTTTGAAACTGGTTGTAAATCTATTTAATTTAAAGCCAAGTTTTTTTAGAGTAGGTCACAAAAAATTAGCATTATACATTTAAGCCTAATTGTTTTTGTAACCTCTCATTATGAAGGAGGGTGAAGGTAAACTCAAACAGAAATGAAACACTAATAAAGACAAGTAGCTTTATTTGGACAAGTGAGATTTTTTATAGTTTACTTTACAAGACGAATCACAATAAAACAGTCATTCATAAGCTAAACAGCATCTTGCAATAATTTTGTAATCAAATTTCTCATTTTTAAGATTAATAATTTGTATCGATCATATACAAAAAGATAACATAAAACTACACAGTTGTTATCTATATGCACAACGGACAAAGGGTTACCACGAAATACATCGGACTATAAACGTGGTAACTGCAATGTCGCTCAGGGTGATGGCAGCAAATATGTTAAAGTGTTTCATCTGTTCCACATCACGTCCTGTTTCGGTTCAAGCAAATTAAACGGGCAAACTCAAGCATTGTTTATTTGCCACAGGAACAAAATCACTTTAAAGCAGCCCAGTGACAAACAGAAGAGGACATTCATATACAAACTTCATGTTTTGCAATAGATAGAAACAGCCCAAGACGGGGCAAATCTGTGACCATTTGCCCAGCCTTATTCGTATTTTACAATAATACAAATGTCTTCCTGTCCTCGACGCGGGTGGGAGGGATAACGCTCCTGCCCGCCCGGGATGGTTTCCAAAGCTTTGGGCGGCAAACAGTGCTCCTTGAATGCACCTACTTCCAAGCCTTTTATTCCATGATATGCCATTCGCTTACAAGAGGTGGGTTTTTTAAATTTTGCTGGGTTACGTGTAAAAAGACCCTGAGCCCTTACATCGAATTTGTTATCCTGTAAAATTCGATGTACCTGATTTTTTTACACTCGAACCCATGAGCACTGCCTATGGTGCTGCCTGCGGTCACTCGCGGGGAGCCCAAAGTTTTGAAACGAGTTTTACATCCACACGAACTAAGAGGGAGGGGAGACGTCCGTGGTACGACCTAGCGATCGCTCGTACTCCCGAACAATAATATTAATGGTACGGTACACACATTAAACTCTAAACCTAAATCTCATTCTTACAAAGAAAATGACGGTAATACAGTTAGTTGAAATGTCGCAAATAGACACACTATCGCGTGCGCTTCTCCCATCTCATTCACACTATTTTTACAGACCCCGGATCTAGGCTAATGCGCAGTCACAAAGCTAAAGAAACCGTTCTGGCCGAATCACATCACAGGAATAAATAAGAAAATGTCCATTAAAAAAGTAAAATATTCGAAAGCCACACGTCTTGTTGTTAGTAAATATTCCATAGATATACAAAAAGGGTTTCTACGCCAGGTCGTTACCTGGTGGGAGGGGGATATCTAAACGATCACTTCGATAATAATTATAGTATATGTATTATTTTCTTCTCAAAATCTAGTGTGATGAAATTTGTAATAGTACACATATTATCCTATAAGTCTCACCCACAACATGTTTATAAGCAAATGGCAGTTATTCCTCATTCATGATTTTCTACTTATATAAGATAAAGCACTCATGAAATACAGTATGTTACGGATCACATCCCGTGCTAACAAGACAGTTTCATCATAGAAATCAGAGATAAAATTCATTATAATTGTTGCCCCTTTGTAACTGGTCCCTGTACAAATAGGTATGTTGCTCGAGGTAAGACTGCGTATGACTAGAAAAATCCCCTCCAACAGAATATAATACATCGTAAATGCAGAAAATATACTCGGTGGTCGATAAACACTAAATCTTAAAACAAGTCCACGATTAAAATCCAATGTATTAAAAATAATTGTGCCGTTACGAGATTTGTACAATGCCGGAAAAGTCTAAGCTGATTTTGCTAAAATAAATGTTCTGATCGCGACAATCTACTAAGAGAATACCGTGTGCGAGTAACAATCGGATGCTTAAAACGATCATGTGTGTACAATGTGCGTTATGCTGTGATCGTCGAATGTAACACCGTTTCAACATAAATAAAATAATAAATACCACCGTCGAATCTTAACAAACGAATTACATATGTAGGAGATAATAAGTAATTTTTAAAAATATATTACGATAATAATAACAATAAATACAGTAGAACCCTCAGGGTAGAGCGAGTGACGTATCGGGGTGAGTATATCGTATATACCGAGACATGACCGTGACCCCACTCTCTGCTTGCGCACAATTTCTAAAATTTCTCTTATTAAATCCCATAAAAACTGGAAGACGGGGTCACCGAGGTGGGTTCTACTGTAGAGTTTCATATAGTTTGTTATTCATGATGCTTCTTGTTGATGGTTTAGTTCCAGATCCGCAGGAAGCTGTCCCAAGATCCTGTAGCGACGGCCATGCCATCCTCCGTCACTCCCAGGCAGCTCACACGATTGTCGTGGCCCGCAAGGATACCTGTCAAACATAACAGCTGTTAAATATAGCCTGGGAGGGTTACAAGAAACATATCAAACGGGAGTTGGTGGCCTTAGCTCATCTGACAAGATACTACAACTGCTGTTGGGGATTGTGCAGGGCTCAAGACATAATCCCCAAGGAAAAAGAGCTCAATCATCCCCCACAAAATTCTCAGCTTCGAGCAGATATCAAAATGTATTGATAGAAAAGAATATACCACACTCCAGATAATAAGTCCTAATCTAGAACTCAAAGTTAAAAAATATATCAAGAATGTAAAGATAAGCGTCCAATGTAAGTTGAACCTCTATAGGATGACACTAAATATATCTAACTATAGTGTAAATGTTCATAGAGGATATTCAACACTATTATAAGGCGGAGGGAGTAGTGTTAGAGACAACTGATTCCGCTAGTTTGGCACTTGTGTTACTTTATTTGTTACGCATACGTGATTGTTTCGTGCAAGGTTCTGCATGACTCGTTCAAGATAACCATTTTTTAAAGTATTTTTAAACATTTTTAGACCTTCAAAATGACACATTTTATAAGATTATCGGATCAAAAATTTGGTGTTTAAAAATAATTTTCTGTAGTGAAATATAAAATTTTTTTATATTTCATAACTTCACATAGGTTAAGTGAAAAAGGTTTATTATTCATCCACGTTCTTAAAATTTCAGCTCAAAAACATTAGCAGTTTTCCCACACTCCTTGTACGAAAAACTTGAAAAAAATTATGCCAAAGCATGTTTATGATACAATCAGCAAATATACGATAAAATTGTGAATTTTTAACCCTTTGCGCTCGGTTGGCCAGCAGTACTGGCCGCGCTACATTCATTTGTCAGCTCGGCAGCCATGATCGACAACCTTTCCCCCCAGCTCGGAATTATTTTTTTGTCAAACCTCGTTTGTTTACAACATGTTTGAGGGGACAATAAAAAGCAAACAACGAGCAAAAATAAAAAATAATGGCAATACAACATTATCTATTTCACAATTAAATAATATGACGAATCATTTTTGTCATACTCCTCCATAATTGCCTCAAGTCATCCGAATTTAAATTATCATTTATTGTTATGTTTACGTTTATGATCTACAGTGGTTACTATTAAAATAAATAATTAATTATTAATAAAATGTACAGTTATTTACAAAAAAACAGCTTTTTTTAAGGATATTAAGGCTTTAGATGTATATAAATTGATAAAGGTTAAATGAAATAATTAGTTGACGATACATATTTGTCAATAATTATTGGATAGGGTTTGCCAAAAATTATTTATTCATTATTTTGGAAAATTAACTATATTAGTGATTAATTACACTCATGTCTCGTACTGATTAACTCATTATCACTACACATAAATATTTTGGTCTTCACATCTGTCAAAGAATATTTACCTGCACGCTCTGTCTTCATGGAGTCCCAGACGTTACAGTTGAAATCATCGTAGCCGGCAAGCAGCAGCCGACCAGACTTTGAGAAAGCCACGGACGTGATGCCGCAGATGATGTTGTCATGAGAGTACATCGCCAACTCTTGGTCTGATCTGATGTCAAACAGGCGACACGTCGCGTCGTCTGACCCCGTCGCAAAAGCGTAACCGTTGGGGAAGAACTGGAAAATGTTAAGATGAACTTGAGAACAAAACTTGAGCTCTTAATTATGAAAATATAGCATTTCACTCTTATAAGATGTGAATATATATATTTATTTATTTATAATTCTAAAATCACTTTTCTATAATTGAGAATGCTTAGTAGATTTAACTGAACTACATTAGGTGCCCAATTATCCGAGATACGGTTAACCGAGCCTCCGAGCTAGTCCTAAAAAATGATTAAAACTCTTAAAATTATGAAAATTAAGACATGAAGTCGCTCTTATTTGTGGCACATGCAATATTTTAATATTGACAAATTGAGTTGTCGAATAATGTACCTCTACTGGTTGTTTGGTTGAGCAGTTTATTTCCGGTAATAATATTTTGGCTAAATCTAGGAATTGTTTTCCCGCGCATCTTATTCTGTGTAGATCGAAGTTGTTTTTTAAAGTGTTTTGTAATTATGAGATGTTGTAACAATCGAAATGTTCGACTTATAGATTGTTTCGATTGCTTAGTGACATGTTGTTAAATATTTTCTTCTCTATTCTTACATTCGTTAAGCGGAACTGCCATCACTGTGCACGGGTCAACTTTGACCCTTGTCCTATGTTGTCATTAGCTCATAGAAATAAAAATCCGTATTTAAAAAAAATTGTACATGTGACCAGTAGTTGAAACGTCAAAATACTCAAGCCGTATTTTATGAAGCTTTTTACTAACAAGCCTAAAAACCACATAAAAGTTGGCACATAGTTGAACTACTGTAAGTTATTTGAAAGATGACCCTGTTAGTGGTGACGAGCCATCTGCACCAGCCATAGAAGTAGATTTTGCAATTTTTACTGGAAGCTTAACCTCAACTACTACTACTACTGTAGTATTGCACAGCCGCTCAAGGTAAAGTTTGGCTTATATCTTTTGATGGCTTGCTCTCTTCGTATTAATGTACAGGCATGTCGAAATTGTCGAAAAAAGTGTTTCTTTGAAATAAATAAAAAATCTAAATAAAATGAGTAGCTTCCCCATTTTTTTACACCATAGTATATAACCTCAGTATTATCCTAGTTTTCGCATATCCGAGGTGACTTGAGTCCCAATTACCTCGGATAATCGGGCGTTTACTGTAATTCAAAATGTAATTAGATAAGAGAAAAGTGTGTCTCGATACTACACAATATTTATAAAGTATTAAATAAAGAGAAATACAGTCAAATACTAATAACATAACATAAACAAAATTAATCAATCTGATCTAGAAAAATTTAGTCATAATTTATAAATAAGCAATGAAGTATTAAAAGATAACATTGTTAAAAAACTATTGGAATGGAAGATTTTATTTGAGAATATACAAAATCCTCATTCCTACAGGAGCAAAGACATACAGCAACCAAAACCTTTTGACTATTCACTCAATATTATTTCGTTTTAGCAATCCACATTACAAAACATATGTTCTTCTATCAAAACATAATTGAAAAATAAAATCTGCATTCAAAATTCTCAAGACAAAACCAGATATGATTCTCAGCTGAGAGAAGGAAAAAAGTTGCTGAACGTAATATTCTATTCGATTCCTGAATTCATTGAATAAACAATCAACTCACTGTTACTGCGTTTATGTCTGATTCGTGACCAGGGAAAGTTTGTTTGCACGAGCCTTCACGGATGTCCCATAACTGAAAAGGAGAAATATCAATATGTTAAATCTGCTTATACATATTACAATAAATATACAATAACAAAAATTCTTACGTCTTAAATATAGTAAAAAATGCACTCTTTCACAAGATTGAGATCATTTACCCTATCACAGTGTGAGCTATCTTGTCTGGAATAAAGATATACCACAGACTGCAAAAATTACCATATAAAGTTATTATATACCGATAATTGCCAATGGTGTAGAAGTTAGAAATATAACAGAAAGGGAATGGAGTAAGGTTAGGCGGGGGAAATGAAGTTTATAAGCGGTATTAAAGGTAAAACAAACAAGGGTCTGGACAAGCTTCGAAACTGGGAGAAGGCCACGATGAGGGAGGCGTGGGAGTATCTTCCGAGCCCTCAGCAGTCAAAATCGCTGATTGAACTATAAAGAACGGAGTGGAAGGAGCTACTCAAGCTCTCTAACGGGGACATCAGCTTATTGGTAGGGCTATTGACAGGACATGGCCCACTAAGAAAACATCTCAAGATCATCGGACTCAATCAGACTCCTGCAGATTCTGCGAGGAGGAGGCTGAGTCTCCTACTCACTTCTGGCTCAAATGTCTAGCTCTGAGCCAGAGAAAACTGAAATTCTTTGGTCGGATCTTCGTGGACGAAGAATTTAAACAATTGAGTGTCACACAACTTCTAGGCTTCGTCAAGGGACTAGAATTGTGGGACTAGCTTCATCTAGGGTGCTACAAAAGATCTCAAGGTCGAGGTAGCCAAAGGGTAGCTATACCCTTGCCCTCGGAAGGGGGGAGGTAAAACCAGATTTTATAGAATTAGGAATGAAGTGTTCATAAAAGGAATGGTTAAAAAAACCTTTAGGGTACAAGTAGATAAATCGAGATTGAGATGGTTTGACCACTTATGAAGAATGGAAAGTTATATAATCCCACAAAAAATTAATGGAAGAAGACTTAAAGGAAGACCCAGAACGTGGATTGACGAGGTGAGACGAGATGTGAAATGCAATGGCAGTATGTGCAGGATGAGGAATTGTGAAGGGATTGAAGTTGGAGAGGCCTTGGGAACTCTGAACAGCCAGACCCAGAGAAAACCAGAATGGGAGAAGATATGTATGTAGTACCTTTCCTTCTCAATCATTAAAAAAGTGAGTGCTTACTTTTTGGAAAAATAAGAAGTTTTAGTAGCAAATAACTTCACGTTCAACCCTACCAACATGTCCACATGGAATTTATTGGTTCAATCACAATTACTTAATTAGGATTGTTGTGATTGAGTGTTAAATTTAACATTCAATTCAAAGACAAACAATTTGAAGAAGGTATCTCAAGGCCCAATCAAGGTGAATTGTTCACAATTGTACAACAATTGCACTATTGTAGAGTCATTGTTACACATTATGCCTGCATTATAACGGTACTAGTTAAGGCAAAAACTTGATATTACGTGTTTTGCTTTAATTAATTATGGTCCTTTCAAATAAATCAGCTGGTTGTTCTTAATCAGTAACAAAAATTAAAATATCATAAAACAATCACTTTCAAAACTTTCACTCATTTTCATTCTAAAATACCCACTGGAAACCTCACATGAATCAAAATATGTCTGACTTTTTGCTGGATTAAAGACTCATTGGTTCGATGTGAAAAATGTCTAAATGTCTCGATGTCAAAATAAACAATTATATATACAGTAGAGACCGGTTTAATCTGGATCCGAATCATCTGTATCAAATAACAGTTAGGATGTGAATTTTATCTCAATCTCCTTCAAAATTTCAGATGCAACCACAGCACCTTGCTGGATGAGGTGTAACTTGAAGTGTAACTAACGATGAATGTGTAACATGATGAACACACTCTCTGAGCATTGGGGGTGTTTTCAAGCAGAGCATGACAAGCACATAGTGCATGCTGGAATGGTTTCCGTTTGACAATTGAATACTGACTTGTCTTATCGTAGCTGTTTGATTTTCAGGCTAGATTTACAAGCACTTAGCGCATGCGCTAGCGGTCACTATTTGTCATTGTAAAACTGAACTGTCAAAGAAAGGTGTTTGACGATAGATCTTCAGTGGTTGTTTGTTTCAGGATTATTTCAACAGTCAAAGTGTGTACTAAATCTGTGATCATGAGTGGTTATAAAATGAAGAAGATTGTTTCAATGTCAGACGATCGTTTTATTTCCTACACAAAAATCGGATGAAACAGAAACTTTACTGTTCACGGAACACTTACTTTGGCAGAAGCGTCGCATGCTCCAGAGACGAAGGTACGCATGTCGGGGGCGAGGGAGAGAGACATGACATCTCCGGTGTGCCCGATGAACGATGTACACTGCTGCCCCGTCTCTATGTCCCACAGCGCACTGGAACATTTCAGACAAGGTATTGTGTGGCTCCCAGAAAGATTGGATGTGGAGGATAAATCATTTGTCTAACTCCTTAAGAACAGAGTACCACCTAAAAACTTACCCATTAGTGGTTTGCTTGTCGCTGGTTTTTTAATAGGTCTATCATTGAATTTCCGTATTCAAGCACTAATTTCACTAGTATAGTCGTGTTAAAAAATATAAGTCGTATGCTATATTTTTTAACCAATTTTATTTTGCTTCTATGATTAGATTAGATTAAATTAGATCATTGGTTAATTATGAGGATTGTTTTTTGCGGATTAACGTGGTATTCAGTAGTGCGGACGTGAATTCACACAAGAGAACATCACATCCACCAACTTTTATTTTAGTATAATGAAACAATATTTATAATAATATTAATATATGTTATTCCATACAATACAACAAGGATACTTTTATCATTTGACGTATTATTGTTCATATGAAGCTATTGACTTAATGATAATTGTTAAAAATTAGGATGAAATAGATCAAGGACTTCCAACTTGGTATTTTCAGTGATGCAACAGAGATTTCTCTAGCATACTTAATCGTATTGTGTTGTCAATGAGACTGTAACAACATTAATTTCATTCAGGTTTGACAAACGTCGAAATAAGGAGCTTTATTCATACAAAATTATAAACAGATTTGTCCAACCACAGAACATCAATGAAATGAATGAATAGGTTGTTCTAACTCTATATTTAAAATAATTAACTGATTATACTCAATACACTTACCATGACATATCTCCTGAACTTGTGACTATTTGGTTATCGTCGAGAAACCGACAACAAGATAAATATCCTGTATGACCAGGAAGTTCACGACTAACTCGCACGTTTCCTTCTCTCGTTTTCAAACTGGAACAAAAAATGTACTAAGCATGAGAAAAAATACAAAAATTTATTGTAAAGATATAAGTGAAAGGTTTTTGTGAATAGGATACAAACTATAACCATGGTTTACATATACACTATAGACCAAAAGCAGATTCACACAGACATAGCAAGTCATAGGACTCAGGTAGGTGGGCTGACCAAGATTTTTACTTTTTTTGTTTCCATTCCTATTTATTGGTGAGTGCATTGTGGGATAGCTAGGAATATTTAGGCAGTATTCACACAGGTATTATATGATAAAAAAAGTCATATAATTCCAGACAGCGACATTACTCCGCGGTCAAAGGCAGATATAGTCCCTCCTCGTTTAACCCTCTTCCAGTCAAACAACTTAGATCGACTTAATTGCCACTGCAGGTCAATCAACTTGAATTGACCCGGATATTGACCCAGGACATGCTGCTGTATGGCAGTTGTTTTAGGAGCTACTACTTTTCCTGATGTCTAGCGTGTTTCTTAGGAAATGTCAACTTTTAAAAGTGATCACAGGACATTGTTTGGATTATTTTTACTTTTAGACTTGCTTACATGTAGTTGGTCATCAATATTTGTGGATGGGATGCTGGGTTACGATTATCTTAGATTGATGAAGTATTACTGTTATTACTGGTGTTGTTATTTGGTCAAATATATAGTAAACTACAGTATAACCTCGATTAACCATCAGCCTTTTAACCGTCAGTCTCTATTAACCGCCACTCCACTAGCGCAAAAAGAATTATGCGTCAGCGCCGAGCCGGATCGTCTGTTGATGAGTTGAGACAACTGTACTTCACACCTGCACTGTGCGTGAATCATCGGCGGCAAGGGTAGTGACCCAGCTGGTTAATCCCTTACACTGTCTTCTGCATTCCAGCTACATTCATGTGCAAACAAATTCGGTTTTGAGGATCGTGACTTAATAAACGTACGTGCTTCTATTATAATGAAAACATCGACTTTTGTTTCGACAAAAAAAATAATTATTAAACGCTGGTGCTTCTTCTCGAAAAATTAGAAAATGACGCCTGAAAAGCACAACAGTAATGATAACAGTATATTTTTTTAAAAAATTTTTTGTACAGTTGACGTTTTTTTCTTAAATTTTCAAAGATGACATAGTGGCGTATCATTAAAAAATTTAACATTAAGTGCGTGCGCAAAATGTTTAGGACAATTATTATTATTCATTCATTTTGCGAGGCATCAAGAGGTTGTATACTGTATTCTGTTTTATCTGGTCATCCGGCTGTGGTTATCGGTTAGCCTACTTACTGTATTTAAAAAATGTACACAGGCTCAAAGGCACATAAAAACAAAAAAAGAGATCATTGCTCAATGTAAACACATATCTTAAAAGGTATGTTTAAAACAGAAAGAGTCTGTATCAATTTCAATAATAATATTAATATCTTTTTTAGTGATTTTATTACATAAGCTCTTTGATCTGATGGTCGAAACACATTAGCTCCATCATTTTTTATTGTTTATTGTCCATGACAAAGATTATTTTTTTTAATTTACAAAATTGTATACATTTTATTTGTTGGTTTAAGATTTTTATAATTTTTATATTTTTAGTTTTACAAGTAAAAAGAACTTAATAATTAGTTATAAAAAGATTGGATTTATAGTAGTCAGATAACCTTTCAGGTGAATTATGATTAAACCATAAAAAATACTGTACAGTGGAACCCTGAAATCCTACCCCAAAATCCGATAATTGCTGCAAGTGGCATGCACTAATGTGACAGGAGAGTCTTAAAAGGTATATTAAAATTAAAACAGAAGAAAGAGATATGTCCTCACTTTTATAAGAAATATCTAAAATCTTTTTTTTAGTTTTGAATTTACCAATAGGTCTCAAAGCTCTGAATAATATGCTTCATGATGGTCCATGGAGTATAACCTGTGACTTTAGAGCTCCATCGTCTATCATGTGGGTTTGTTTATTGTTCTGACATTACTAATCCATGACGAATATATTTGTAGAATCAATTTTTTTACCCAAAGTGTGTACAATGATTAATTTGTTGGTTTGAGAATAAGAATGTTTTTATTATTATTTATATTTTTAGTTTTACAAGTAAAGTTTACTAACTTTAAATAATTATAGTTTGAATCCTGAGCCAAATTAGACTTGGATATAAAACTAGGTAAGACAGATAACCTTTCAGGTGATTCAGTGATTAACCCCACACGTTAGAAAATTAAACCATAACAAAATACTATACAGTGGAACCCCTGAAATCCGAACCCCAGAAATCCGAAATTCTGGCAAATCTGAATGTGTTCTCGGGAAAACAAAAAAAGGATGAAATAGCTATATATTTAAAAAAAATTTTATTTAATCATACAAATTATTTTATTGATTTATATTTATTTGTTTATACGTCATGTTCAGCGTTGCATAAATATCATGTTGTTAGGCTGTTGTCGATATGCACTAATCAGCCATCCACAGACGCATCCCAATAAGGGTGGGGGATAGGGGGAGATTGATTTTTTTTAGCACACGCTCACCTAGCAATAATTACATGTCGCGTGACGTACATCCACCCACCAAGGTCACTGTCCCTTGGGACCTTTGGGACCAGTCACAAGCCTTTATAACCCCAATCGCTATGTCTCCTGTCGCTTACAGCGACGAAATAAGTGTGTAATATTATTTCTCAGGAAATCTGAACACCCCTGATTCCAAACAGGCTTCAGCCCCAATTAGTTCGAATTTGAGGGGTACTATTACAGTATATGCAATTTTAAGGATTTATTTTTGATTCAGCTATGACAAACCAATCAATATACAAGGGCTGGTAAAAGTAATGATTGAATCGGCCTCTCAAAAAAGTTTGTTCAAAGCTCAAAAATAATACTCAACATAATACGTGTATGTGTGTTTTAAGTGTCTCAAGTGTAATGAGTCAATTTTAAACAAGAAGAATTACTAGCCAAGGAAATTTATCTGATGGTTGTTTGACACTAATAAAGTATCAAACAAAAAATTTTGATCAAAAATAAAACTTTCATAATACATTTACAAACTTTATTCATGTCACGAAGAGCTTTTAAAACTTCTTGAAACAAGCATTAAATCTCCAGACTAAACAAGGATGCTTAGCAACCAGTGGAAGTTGAATATGGCTTCTATATCGTGCTATAAATAAGAACCAGATACCAGATATAACAACCAATAGAGCTCCAATAACCAACAATTAAATAGCCCTGCATGTAGCTGACACATCGTCATTTAACTTCACTCGAGTTGTACTGTAAAGAAACACTGTCTGGATCAATGTTCCTCCAGCAGTGTTCTACAATTATTTCATCATATCTAGAATCTTCTCTAAATATGGCTTGATATAACTAATTTTCAGTCATTTATATTTCAACTGGCACGCACAAGAAAAGTATTTTTCTGATTTAAAACTCATCCTACTGTAGTAAACTTCTCAATTAGAACTAAACAAACATATTTAAATAATTTTAGTTAGGTAATCATAAATTAATTTAAATATAGGCTATTCTTTATAATTTCATAATGGTAAAAATATTTTTTATTTTTTATAACCTTTTCCTGATCCAAACCCGTTTTATTTTAAATGAATTAGAATGAATCATTTCGTTTCTAATTTTTTTTTATATATTGAATGAAAGTATGCACAAGGACAAGTGTTGAAAAGTAAATATTTTTATACTTTTCAGTTATTACAATGAATGTGAATGTATACCTGTATATTTAATCCTTAAAATTAGATACATCAAAGTAACGAGGTAAACCAAATTTATTTTTAGACGATTCAGAAATTATTTCTATTACATTAGGTAATTATTCAGAACCCAGGGTTATACGTGTATTATTAAGCATTTATGTCTTTGAGCCATGACATACTAATCGGTATACTAAGGACTATCATGATAAAGCTGGTGACAGCAATAATTGGATTTACCTCTCAAAATAAACCGGTCCTGAAGGAAACATAAGTATGATTAATTGGAAAGCCAAACATAATTATAGGTTCTTTTCCAGTTATGAATTTTTTTGTACTTCTCGACCTTTATTAAAAGGAGTCTAAATCAAATTTACTATTTATTTTAAGAAAAAATTATGAGGTCAGTATAAAATATTTTCAGTAAAAAATGGGTATTGCAAAATTATTGCTGATATCATTAGGTCGGTAATATTTCTTCCTATTTCACATTGCTTGGTTTACTGTAATGTAATTTGTGCGGTAACTGGTCACACCAGCTGATTTCATATCCAGTGTTTTTCTCATAATTTCACCCCCTCCCACCCCTTTGGGTCATCTTTTTTTACTATACTGACCAATATCAGAAAGCTACGGCAACACTATCTATGAAGCATGGGATATAATTTCTCAATTTAGTTTATCATAATGCTACTAGTCACAAAATTTGTAAAACACTGCATGGCCCTTTCTGACGTACTTATTTCAACCTGATTTGACTAGCAGAGCAGTGAAAAAGTTTAAACACCTGCGGCCGGTTACCTGTATATGGAGCAGATGTTGTCGAGCCCACCGCAAGCTACGTAGCTTCCTGATGGCGCATAGGCACAGGTCATCACCCAACTTGAACGTAAAGGAATTGCGTGAACTTTGTTAGTCGTGTAACTATCCCAAACTATGAGTTTACCATCTTGTGAAGCAGACACTAGATTCCTGAAACAAACACATCTATATTAGTACATACTGATTGACTATAGTACTTAAAATTATTTTATCATAATATTAAAACTACCTTCAGTTTTTAACATGTCTCTGGGACGGTATTCAAGTCACAGGTAATACAGAAAATTTGCTTAAAAGGAGCTTGTTTGTGTGAGCTGGTTTGGGTTTTAATTTTACCAAACTTTAGACTAGGGGATGGAATTATGAGAGCGGAAGAGATAAAAGGATGGAAGGCGATATTGGGGTTAGTGTAGGGATTAATGTGGAGTCACTTGGGGTTTAAGTTACGCGTCAGAGATTCATACAACATTACAGACATATTATTGTTATTGGATATTTTTTTGATATTATGAAATTAATTAACAATTAAAATAAGTATAACATGAACTTCTTTGATTCCATAAATCAAATATCTTATCGTAACCATTATCTCAGAATAAGCATCGCAAAAAGACTTTTCATGTAAATATTACGTAAAGGGTTAGTTGGCCTTACTGAGTTTTTACAATAAGAAAACTAAGACGTGAGCTATTCACCCCGAGGAAGAGTTAAGCCACTTCAACTAACGAGCATAGGCTTGAGATTAAAGCCTGATCTCTGTAGCTCTACGTTCATTTCCTGCCCGTCAAGTCAAAGCGATACTGAACCTTTCCCACCTACTTTACCCATCCTTAGTCTATCAATTATAAAATTTGTTCATAACATAATATGTTTCGATCATTTAATTTGCAAGAGTGTTTCAGTAGTAAGGCATAATTTATTCCCATTAGTCTCATGAGATTTCATGATTTCATTTATGTGAATGATTGAGGCGGGCTCTCAAGCCTCCATAAGGCCAGCTAGGATCTGCTGTAGTGTAAGTATTACCTGGAGTCGGAGCCCCAGTGCATGGCGTATATTTTGGCCAGGTGTCCGCGGAGTGTTCTCCGGGTGCGCATCTGTATCCTGCCGATGGGCTCCATGTTGCTGGTGGCCTGCACCAGGCTTGTGTCGCAAGCGGCTTTTCTGGCATCCTGCAACACAGTCACTCATCAACACGTTGAAAGTATTTTACGTTCTTGCGTAACTTACCTACAGAAAGGAAATAAATGAAAGAACTTCGTTTTTGTTGCTTGTGTCAGAGTAGTGCACACACAAAGCTTGACATACACAAACCACAACAATGTTCAACAGATTTATGACTCATTAATTTACTGTGATTAAACAATACAAGTATAATTTCAAATAAAAAATACATAGTAAATATCTAACTCAATCCTTATTGCACCAATACGACATTTCCAAAACATTCGCTTATTTAGCGAAAAATTGATAGTTGTATCTATTTACTTTCTATTCACTGTTTCGTTCTCATTTTAAAAAAATAGAAATTTCTCTGATTATGTACATGATTCTTCAATTTTTATAGTGAGCATAAAAAACTAATCATAGATTCAGCATGATACACTTTTAAGTTCTATCTACAGCTTGGTCCCATAAGTTCTTAAAAATAGGAAAAATAAACATCCTAAGATTAATTTTCCTTATGAACTGTTGTTGTTGTTGTTTACTTTTCCTTCAGGGGTAAAATTAATTGTCAGACAAAACTACACTAGACACAGTGTGACATCATATTTGGCACAACCCCTAATGCTATGAAGTGGACTTGCAACCTGTGAACACCATTTGGCAATGTACCTATCATTGGCCAAAAGAAAATATGAAGGGCTCTCCTACGAAACAAATGTGAATCTATTCCAAAATAAACACAAACTAATCACTGGAAATGTTTTAGTGTTTAAATACCAAAATACAGAGGTAACTTCTCTGGCCAGTACCAAACATCAGTAGTAACATGTAATCTCTCTTTCTTAAAAACTGTTTGGGTGTGTTTCTAGCCAGAAAAACACCAAAATTCAACAAGGCTAATAAAGTAAACATATGTGTTGCGCTTCGCAGATTTTAAAAGTGGCCCCAAATGAAAATGAAACTCAGCACTTAAAGGGAAAATAATAAGAAAATAAAGTCTTTTGACTTAAATGTATCAAATCTATCTGGGTATAAATGATTCTTGGTCAAGATTAAATAAATCAACCGACACTTAATGTAGTCTAAAGGTGCCGGCTACTACTGAATCAGACACTTGTTGTGACCGGACTAATGTTTTAAGGGTTGGTGTGACCAATTAATTGTCGCTGGTCATTGTTCACTCCTCAAGCTAGACTCCACAATATATTTATGTTAGCTATAAAAATTGGGAACTTGGGTGAAATTACAATGACAGAATCAAACTGCAAAAATGTATTAATTTAGCAGGTAACAAATAAGTAACACCTTTAACACATTACTTTGAAATAAAGTACTAATAGTACTATACTAAAATACTATAGTACTTTCGTTGTGTAGAAATAATTTTACGCTTGAAAAAATAATAACTATATTTTAGATTCTATAATAAAACCTTTTGATGTTTACTTCGATAAAAAATCGGATTTCAGTTAGAATAAATATTTCAACCATGTAAACTAATGATGTCCCTGGCTATCTAAAATTAACATTTGACAAGTGTACTTTCAATTACAAGAAAACTGAAGAAAACAACCTTGGAATGTGTAACTTGTCATTATTTTTATCTAATGTCAAAGATAATTCAAATGGGTTACAAGCACATGCCAAGATTTTATCAGTAATTGCAGCTGAAACTTTCTCTACAACTAACTAGTTCAAGCATTCACCAATTAATAGTCTTTTCAATTACAATAAGTATTTAGGGAATTTGTAAGGTATAATAATATTAAAAATTAACAAGTTTATTTTTACTTAATCGATTGATTTTCTTTTTTAAAGTAATCAAGCAGTCCTCTAATAACTTGGTTGTTCTACTGAACCAATGATAAATTGTAGCTTGCATTAGCAAAATCGAACTCCAATGCAACAGATTATAATTCTTAGTAGAGTAAACTTAGTTGATTCCAGAATCAACCCAACATAGGATTGTGTCAAGATTTTGCCTAGATTTTTTTTACAAGGGCATTTAAACTCCAGATCAACCTGCTCTGTCATGAGTCTCTAATTGTTACAAATCTGGCTCTGGACCGACTAAAGATTGATACAGCTCATTGATTCTTGGAAAACTGGTCAAATATGTGAGTTGGGTGTGATGGATTTGACGATCTTTAGCTTTGTCAGCTGATTCATTTGCCTGCATCATTAATTTATCAACATAAGCAACTAACTGTTCCAGTATCGATCTGTTAAAGAATTGTGTTAAGAGTTTGCACAGGGATATGTAAGTCATATGGACATTACGAGGGCATTAAATATAATTTAAACTCCAGATCAATCTTCACCGTTATGAGCCACGCCTAGTTGTAGTTACCAAATCTGGCTTTGAACCGAATTGAGATTCAAACAGCTCATTGATTCTTCGATAGCTGTTCGAAGACGAGAAGTTTCAGGAGGGTGATCGTGATCAGACCGTGGACCGTTATCCACTGTTCCACGTCGGTACAGTGCAGCGCTGATAAGACGGCGCATTGCGGTTCAAGGTGGCCCGGCGTTATCAGTACTGTAACAGCACGACTGTGTGACGGACGCAGGCGAGGCGGTAGGGTGGGGGGGAGCGGGGGCCTCCCTACCACCCCCCCGGGGCAACATGGCCGACACTTTATTGATCGTCCGGCCCAGCCACCGCCGCGCCGCCTGGCTCTAGCCCCTGACCCGACGCGAAACAGAAAGTGAGTCTCCGTCATCCGTCATGAGGCATGAGGTGATACGGTGATAACGGGACGTATGTTGAATAAAACACGCTAAATATTCGGTTCGATTAAAAATAATTAAATAAATGCCTACCTATCAAAATTAAAATAAAAATGTTTTAACCATTCGGAGACCAGCTTTGCATGACGAAAGAATGATAAACCAAAAGTGAGTCTCAGTCATCCATCGTGATAAGGTGATAAGAGTAAACTGTAAATAAAACATACGCTAAATATTAATAATGGTTGGAAATAATTAAATAAAACATACCTCGCCGAAAGACTAAATGTATTGTATGACGAAAGGATGGAGAACGAAAGTGAGTCCTAGTCGACCATCATAAGGTGATAAAAGGGTTACTACTAAATAAACCCCATTATAAATGTGTATTATGGTAGGAAGAAATTAAATAAATATAGCCTACCTGGCCGAGGAAATAAAAGTTCGAATGAAATACTGTAGAAGCAATTTTGTAATAGAATTTCACACATAATAGTGATTAAAGGAAGATTGGTGTATCAAATTAAAGTAAATTTGTAGTTTATTTATAACAGAACCACGCCATAACAATGGTACCTGATAATTGACAATATGATAGTCTTTTGCGTCAATACATCTCGACCATCGTTGTACGACTGCTCTCCGTGTGTCTACTTCTAAAATTAATATTGTCCTTATGGGACTAAAACGCAACATTCCGCTACTGAAGAAGTTAACCGAAACGTCGAGCAAAAGAGAATTGATTGTCAACCGTTAGGGGGGCTAGGCAGAATGTGCCATCACTCTAAAGGAAAAGTAAAACGAAACCTCAGTTAACGTTAATGTACACTCATGAGAGTAAAAATATCGTTACCTCAAACAAAATTAAAAAATAGAAAAAATAGAAATTAGTTTACCGATTGCCAGCCTGAAGGACAATAAACGTCATAATTCGGCTGGATAAGATAAAAATAGGGTTAGGACGAAACATAGCAGCTAGTTGATAGTCAAAAAAAAGAAATACTAAGAGATGACTTTTAATTCGAGATGGACAAGGAAAAGTAAAATAAGATCTCTGGCTTGTTCGTGGATTGTACGTTAGTTATGCATTTTCTCCCTTCTTAATTCTCAAAGGAATGTTACAAATTTTTAGTAATTTTTACGATCACGTTGCTTTAAACCTAGTTATTTGACGTAATTATATACATGTAGTAGGAAGTATAAAGATATTCAGTTGTATTTTTAACTCATTATTCTATTTCATAAGTAAACATTTAACGACACAAACGTCAATGCTAAACTCGGCGAGTTTAATTAGCACTTAGTAAAACAAAGGTATTAAAGATTTTACTGACCAAATTATTCAAATTGCCAACAATCAATACAGCAGACGAAGCGATCGTTGCAGTAACCTTGAAGTGGCGCGGGCACATTCCAATGGGAATTGTATCCAATGCTTTAACATCTATATAAAAATACCCCCGTCGCAGCAGACCTGCGTACTCAGCGAATTTCCAAATCAACAATTTAATATATGACAAGTTTTATAAAAATATGTCCATAAACATGACAATTATTTGCCTATTCTCCATAAGATTAACACAGGAAAGAGTGTGCAGGTTAGCTGCTGTGAGAAACACTGAAAGAAGTCATTTCTACCATGAATAATTTTTATCTTAACATTTATACCAACTTTCATCAACATCTATCCATAAAAAAAGGATATTGCCTATTTCCTATATGATTAATATGGGAAAAGAGTATGCAGGTTTGCTGCTATGATAAACACATAAACCATGATTTTTAAGCATAAATGGATAGATCTCAACCACATGAAGCTAAATATCAAGTTTTATCCAAAAATATTGATTAATATGGGAAATATTAATTTTTCCCTATCCTCCATAAGATTAACATTGAAGCCCCACAATACAACGTACTGTGTTTAGATTTTTTAATATCTCGGTAACTGTTGGAGATAGAGAAAAACTTTAAGAAACCTAACTGTGTAGTTTTTTAAGCTGATTCCAATGGTGAAATATAAAATTAGAAATTTTTAAAAATTACATGTAAAAAACGCAAAAAACCTGATTTTGGGGTACAAAACCCCCCCAAAATACCCGTTCCCATTGACCGATATGTCTGGTTTACGAACTCGTCCGAGCATTTGTAGGAATACACGTCTCTACCAAATTTGGTCTCGATCGGACCATTTTTACGAGTTATATTGTAACGACTATTGGTTTTGGACTCTGGGTACCTAAAGATGAAAAAATAACATGGTCCCGGGCTTAAGTCTTACCATGAGACCTACGGTAATAGCTTCTTCCCTATGGGAAATTCGCTAATAAAAAAAGTTAAAATTTTGTCCGCACATTGCTTTGTGCTTATATTACGTTAACCAAATAAAAAATAATTACAATGTTTATACATATTACGTTTATTATAATAATCAGCTGTTGTATCTAAATCTTCCAAAACGAAACCGTAATGCTATTCGACTTCAGAGCATGGCCAATCTTAAAGTTAACATGTATTTACTGTTAGGAGTTACGAAGATCGCCGGGTCAGCTAGTTTATTATAAAGTAATACCCGAAACTAAACTAAAAGCGCCAGGTAAACACAAACAAACAGTATGATGGAATGATTCACAGGAAATGAATGTGAAAATGTGAGAGTTGACAAATAAACAACATCTGAATGCAGTGTTATCGCTTGGCAAGGTCGTCAGTCGACGCCGCTGCCTACTGCGTCTTCCATTTTGGCGTGATTTTGACATGGATACGTGTCTTAGCTCGGGGGGGGTTGGTGATTTGTAAGATGTAAAATAAGTAACAAGTTTCCATAAAAACTACCACAGCTATTGTAGTGATTTTTTAATATAAAAAATTAATAACAGCTGTTTATATGAACTGAAAACATTCCCGTAACACATATTCATGATCTAACCCCCCCCCCGGGACTTTAGTTCCCACAGGGAAGTAAATACAAACATCATTTGATTTGGATATGTCTCCGCCCTGGGGGGGTCAGCAATTTTGAAAGAGACAAAAATTGTGCGAGACGAAGTGAAGTCATAGATCACAAGACGTATATTTTTTGTTTAGGGTGATCATATATTATGTTCCAATATTTTGTCAGTAAATTCCTAAAATACTAAAGAAATACTCATATTACATAGTAACCAAGCTACTAGACAAACTCAAATACTTTGTACTGTGTGAAATTTATCACCACATTCTCCCAGGTGGATAAATAATTATATAACAATAATCATAAAAAATTATAATCATTTTTATTCCTGTATAGAAAACAGCTAGGTAACAAGGGCCCCCATATGCATATCTACATTCTAAGATTTTTCCTACAAAGAAATCGTTTTTTAATTAAAACTTGTTACTGAGGAAGATTTTCAATCTTCGGTTGTGCGAGCGTAAAAATCGACTCTCTTAAAAAACATAATTTTAACGTTTATTTGTTGATTGTATCAAAAATATGCTTTAGCACAATTTGTTCAAGTTTTTAGTGAAATATTTCCGAGTTATAGGGTAATTAATTCGGAAATTTGGCATTTTTCATGCGAGGAGTGCGGGAAAACTACTTACGCTTTTGAGCTGAAATTTTAAGAACGTGGATGAATAACAGAGCTTTTTCACGTAGGTTATGAGGAATTTTGAAATAAGAAAAAAACAATTTCGTATACTACAGAAATTTATTTTTAAGCTACATTTTTGGTCCGATAATCTCATAAAATATGTCATTTTGGAAATCTAGAAACGTTTTAAAAATGTACAACAAACAGTATTGTCATCTTAAACAGGTCACTCAAGAAGCTTGAGAGAAACAATCACACATTATACGTAACAAATAAGCGACACTAGCGCCGACCTAGCGGATTTCAGTTGTCCCTAACGCCGCTAATAATGTTACTGATGACGGAACACGAATATTTTACTCATAAAATAGTAACCGGTCTAAGTGACAATGGTAACAACATAAAATGGTACAGTAACTAACGGTCTTTCTAGGATTTCAACAATTAATTGAGTTGATAACAACAGCATAAACATACTTTTTTTTATTAGTTCATGTTCCACAAAATACATTTTTAAATTAAGCATATTTGAGAATTTTACATTTCAACAATTTGTAAAGACAAAATTTTGATAGTACATTATACAAAAATAGACCTTGTTAGAGGATAATAGCTAATTAAGTTGATACCTTAATTTATTATTTGATAAGATATTCTTAATTTGTGAAAACAATCAGACGGAAAACGAAGCACTTTAGGACCAATGTTTATGGAAACATTTCTACAAATTGTGACTTAAACAACTACAATTTACAGGAACAAACTGTACTGCAAACTTTTGGGTACACTGTACAAACTTATATTTAAATCTACATTCCCACAAAAAATAATGAGTTAAACTTAATAAGTTGGACGTTTTGGGGACATGAGTGACGTCAAAAAGTGGTATTCAGAATTTAAATCTCAGCACCATAAATTTTACAGATCGAAAAATTTTAAGGGCCTTTAGATCATTTAAGGACTTTTAGAGGACCTGTTCTGAAAAGGACTTGTAACGGCGGATTTCTGTTCACTGGGACGGTGGCGACGTCCTGTGATCCAGCTACTTGGAGGTCACGAATTGTGGATAGTTATGAGCGATGGTCGGTGGATGTGGTGTTCTCTTGTGTGGATTAAAACCCGAACTCGAACCTCTGAATTACCAATTGGTCAAATTATGCGGATGGTCTTGCGGATTAACGTAGTGTTCAATAGTGCGGACGTTAATCCACACAAGAGACCACTACACCCTCAGACCATCGCTCACAACAAAATTGTGGATAGTTTGACTATCCACAATTCGTAACCTTCAATTAGCTGGATTACAGGACACGCCACGGCCCTTATTAATTGATATGGTCCTGACAAATGCTGGCCTTGTAAGTAACAGAGCTACATTATATGATCAAAATCATCACACTCGTATTCAGATTGAAACGCCCTGAAAGAATCCCTTTCTTGAGAAGTGGCCAAATTACTTGTGGCGGTTTTACGGTACACAACGGCATGCAACACACACGTTACACAATAGGCAAAGGATAAACATGAAGTATGTACTTACTCTGATGGCATTTTTTAACGTTTCCGCTTCCTGTCGTAAACTATCCAGCTCATTCATACTTGCTCAGGCGGTAACCGGCAGGAGCTGAAACAGACAACACTTTGTTATCACAACGACAACAAACAACTTAAAATTAAAATGATGAACAACACTGTATACAAATACAGTGCCTATAGTTAAAACCCTTATCCATTGAACTGCTTCAAAATCAGCTGAGCCAATGCATATGTTCACAGGAGAAAGATGATTTTCCCTCGGGTGTAAAAGAATCAGCTGATGGTAAAAATCAACAATAATAGTCGAAGTGACTATCCGATATTTTATTGAAGCATTAAAAATTCAATTGTATGTTGATAATTTATCAATTAGGCTATATAGAATATGATAATAGATTATTACCCAATTATATGACCGAATACAAACATATTTATCAGCTGAAAGCATATTATTCGTCTTGAGAAGGCTCCTGGGCCAAACAACAATGAACCCGTGTGTCGCATCGGTATCATACATTTTGAAGGCAGTAATATATTATTTTTTAATTTGAACAGCTGACAACGAAAGCTTGCGAACGAACACAACAATAGCAAATTGTGCAATTATCAGGTGTTTTCTCGCAACTCTTGGGTGGTAATGTTTATTTTGAAGATTTATTTTAAAAGTAAACAAGTTGCCTTTACGAAACTCGTTCATTTGACGACCTTGGCTTGTGCCTCGGTTGTCAAACTCGAGTTCTAACGAAAAGCGTCAATTCGCCTCTAGTGACGAAACCAAAGAGGACAGAATTTTCTGTGCTCGGTGGACGAAACATACCACTCCATTTGTTGGAGTAATAGCACGGATTACAACAACTTTAAGTTTTACTTGGATAATTCCTTATTTAACCTTAATTTAAAACGTCACAATACCTAAATGAATGAAAATTCCACTTAGTGAACAACCTACACTTTATTTTATCAACAAGCAGCATTTCAACACGTAAGAAATTATTTTTGTTTTTATAGCGAAGTGAACTCTTAATAAAAAATACTTGTGACTAGAATGAAAATACGTGAAACTAGAATGGATTATTCATTTTACTTTTAAAGCTACTTTTCATCTTAAAAATCCAGAACTAGTTTACAATAGAACTCACTGATGTATGGTTCAAAAGATCTAGTACACTTTTCACAATTTGAGGGTTACCGGATCGATCCTAAAGTCATTACACTATTTTGTCAACCACACTAGAACGAGTTAATGTTGACATTGGGTTATTAATTAATTAATTGTTAAAAATCACACTCTTGGCTCCATCATATTCACCTTAAAATACCCGAGGTGGGTCAGTGTCCCACAAAATCAGAACAAACTGTAGATTGGTTAAACGGATCGACGTCAAACTCACTACGAAGTTTTAATACGTAACAATATTCAGCTCATCACGTGCTATCGAAGACTAGCGACGTGTTCTCCCGACGCACTCTACTCCGTCGGAGACGCACCGGTATCAAGTTTCATCGCTGAGTGGACGGGCGTGGAGGTAGCAGGTTCCTGTCCGCCCCGCAGACTCCCGTGTGACCCCGTCATTCACGGCTGCATTCTCCATTTCGCATTCCACGACCGGTTCCCGAAGAGCGCCGCATTCCACGGCAGCCTCTCGTCAGCGCCAGCACGCATCACGTGGTCCACCGCTCGTGTTTTAAATAGCTTGATTGAAGGTAGTGGAGCACACAACATAACGGATTAAAACCTATTATTACTAACTTTTGAAATTGCTACCTATCCAGGTAGGCATTTTAATCCAAGTATAGTGTAAGATGATTGTGTGATCTTGTAGTCTTGATAGTTACTGACTCAAGACTGACATGTTTCTTTAGGCAGGACTCAACAGTCAATTGCATCTAGGGGACCTATAGTTTAACGTGTAATCCGAACAATTGTTTGCGGATGAACGTAGAATTAGCTCGAAGTAGCTGGATTATAGGACACGACACCGCCCCTAAATCTACACAGTGTTGTTTATATTGAATGCCAATTCATTAAATAAAATAATTCATAAGAGGTCTTGTTAACCTAGTGATTAGCGTTTTGGACTTCGGTACAAGAGGTCAACGGGTTCAAGTCCAGGGATACCAGTTTCGGTTTAAACCTTTAAAAAAAACGAAAGCTCTGTTACAAATCTCCAACAAGATTAGAAAAACCCCCTTAATAAACGCAGTTTGTAATTTTACTTGGAACTTTCATCCCAACACAACATTACAAAATCGTTAATCTCTGACAGGTCACTTAACAGGTGTGTCCCAAGTTGAAAGGTTCAGCTCGAGGGTTAATTACACTAGAACAACTCTGCCAAATACCATTTAAATGTACATTATTCTTCGTTACGATTCGAAAATAACATATCCGAAGTTTCAAGTACTGAAGAAGTTGAGTAAAGAAACTAGCACTGATCAAACAGACGGAAAGGAGAGTCATTAGAAGCGCCTGAAGGCGATGAGCTCGAGCTGTGGCAATGAACCAATGAGAACGACGACCTCGAATACTGACGATCAATGAAGCAACGGCCTCGTTACACGAGTGCTACCGAAGTGTTACACTGGAAATACAACAAAGGTTATGCGTGTGTGCGTCACGCGCTCTAGGTCTCTAGGTGACAAACACGAGCTTCGTAACGATCGTCGATCGACTTTCGGGAACGCTATTTACTAGGCAGCAAGAGCTTTTCACGATAAACCATAATCGATTATTTAATCGATCGAATAACGTATAATACTTTAGCGGCCAGCGCGTGGAAAGAGTTACATAACGTATATGTTTGGGCAAAATATAGGGAATTAGATTAGATTATTAAAATAACAACCTACCCAGGTAGAAATTTTAAGCCAAGTATGAATGAGAAATGATTGCAGGATGATTGTGGCACGATCTTGTAGTCTTGTTACTGACTATGGCTGACATGTTCTTTAGACAGGACTGTTAATTAATATCCCAACAACAGTATGTCGCGATGGACGATGGATGTAGTGTTCTCTTGTGTGGATTAACGTCCGCACTATTGAGAACTACGTTAATCCACAAAGACCATCCTCATAATTAGACCAATTCGTAATTCAGAGGCTGTGGTTCGGATTCCACGTTAAACTGTAGGTCCTTTAGTTGCCATGGGCTGTTGGGCTATTAATTAACAGTTTATCTAAGGAACACGTCAGCCTTAGTCAGTAACAATACTACAAGATTGGGCCACAATCATGTTACACTCAATCCTCATTCATACTTCGCTTAAAATACATACATTGTAGTATGGTTGCTATTTCAAAGATCTAATCTAATCTAGTCCCAGTCATTACTTGGAGAGTAAGCCAAGTAAGCACCATTCCTCCAGTGCAAACAAATACACATGGCATCGTAACATATATTTGTCATAAGCGTAGAACTCGGTGAACAGTTCACCCCAGGTATACACAATTGACGGTACCTATTTTCCAAAGACCCGGTATACCTTTTATACGAGTTACCCCCATGACATCGAGTCAGGTGTACTCGCCGGTCGCTAGACCACGTGCGTGACATAACCACAGTTTGCGTCATAGGTCTGTTATCGACTGGCGTGTGGCGCGTCCTTCACACTACGCACCTTGCATCCAGAGGTCCCCAGCCCCCTGCCACCGGTCTCTACAGTTTTCCTTCGCAAACCGCTCTCTTTAAACGGGTACTTTTCCAGCTTCTTAGGAAAAATTAAGATAGAAAATCTTAGGCGAATTAATAAAATTGGAAATTAAAAAATACAATTTTAATAGGTTATTTTTTATTTACTTAAGTTTTCAAATAAATTGTTTTCTATTTTTTTAATTTATTTCTATTATTAGCCATCTGAAAAAATGTGTATAATTCATTTTGGAACATATTTTTTTCTGAAACAAATTTGTTTTTGACTTTGACATAATAAGACACGTATTTCAAACACATTTACACCCATTTCGGGAAATATAGTAGCTTAGATCATGGATATAAAAGGAATGTTTTCAGTTCCTCAACCTAGGAGAAACGAGCGAAAAGAAACGTGTTTTACTTTTTTGGTCGTTTTGTGTTAGGAATGCGCAGTAAATTATATTTGATGAGAGATTTTTTATACAGGGTGATACATGAAAACACGGAAAGAATTTAAAGACGTGTTCTTTTAGTGAAAAAAATATTACAAAATATGGGTTTTGAAACACTTCGCTGGCGAGTTACTGTACTTCGCGGCTAGCGAAGGATTTAGTCCGGATTTCAGTACCCCCGTTAAAATGAGACCATACTGGTATTATGGGCGTTAGTTGCAGTGTCAAAAGTAGTGCTTTTTATGTGAAATGAACTAAGAAATTGAATAAAACTGGTCGCAAAGCTGTAAAGTCGAGTAGTTTTTTAGAAAACCGGCGTAAAACGAAAAACGCCATAGCCAAAATAACATATTTTTATTTTTGGTCTGTAATATCTGTTATTTTAGCAATAAACTAATTCATTATTAATTAATTAAATGTAACGTGATAAAGACAAAATTACAAAAGATTAGCAAAGGTGCTTTTATTGACAATAGAAGAAAATCTTTCGCTAACCGTAACTCGCTAACGAAGCGTTTCCGAACCCATGTCATGTGTATACTAACTTTTTTCATCATTTTCACAGGTAGAACACGTTCTTCAATTTTGTCAATTTCTTCACGAATCACCCTGTAGTTGCGAGTCCCGTTTAATCAAACATTTTAATCAGGCTTGTATGTTAAATTAAATACCAAACCAGCGATTACAACCGAGTATTTCAAAACTGTTTTAGAATGTAACACACCATCTTGAGTACAATATATCGTAATCTACCAAATATTGTTTTATGAAATCGTTGCGTTATCAAACAGAGATTTTATAACTGGTTTACGCCACAGTAGTAGAGCAGCGGGTTATCCACTAAAACTACAGTATTTTTTGTACGTTGTTTACGTATGCTCCCACCTCCTATAGAGGTTTGTTGTCGCTTCACTATTAAAAGTTTCTCCCTAGTGTTTTTAACGTTTTTATAGTTCTACTCCACCAAGCTTGTGACTCTCATGGCGATTGCAACAAACCTGCATCCTCTTTCCCAACACTAACTAAATGTGGCAACATGACCACCATGTGATGCTTGTCATAAGTGATACTTTGGTGAATTCTTGAAGTATTAGTCTTCAATTTTATGTCAGCAGCTTCGTAGAATTTTTTTTCCTTAAATTGCCACAATCTACCCATTTAGATGATACGTCTCATTATTATAGTCAATTACAATTTTAATACATCACTTTTCTGAAATGCTTCTAAGGTATTGTAAGCCAAGCTATGAATGGGGAAACAAGAGGAAAGCTGAGGCGCCTTCAACAGGTTTTTTTAATCAACAACTTAATGGTTAAAGATATCTAATGGACCTAACGTTTAACGTGGATCCTAACCAAAATTTTGCCTCTGGATTACGAACTGGTCTATTTATGAAAACGGTTTTTGGGATGAACATAACATTCAATGGCGCGGACGTTAATCCGAGCCAGGGAATATCGTATCTAGGGATTAATAGGGATTGGATCGAATAAGAAATTGTATAATTTAAAATATTTTTATTACACCATGAATCAAATTTTGTATTGGTTCACATGTATGTACATATCGTTCAATATTTGTCGGACAAAATTTTTAAATTACACACGGAACGATTCAAAATATGTTATTTAAAAATGTAATATTCATCGTTCGCACAGCGAAACAGTAAAGCATAGTTTTATTTATCAGAAATACAACGTGCGAACAAACATCAATGATTTTTGCTAATAATAGAAAATCATTGATAATTCATTTAAACAAAATAATGTAAAATAAATGAACAAATAAAAAATGCTGGATACCACTAGATCGTTAAAAATTACTTTTATAACAACTATAAATAATAATTACTTCAATCGTAGGTATAATTTAAAAATCAAATCACAGAGACATTTAAATAAATAACAATTTTTATTAATCATTAATTATTTTATTTATTTTATTAATTTAAAATGTCTAGAACATATTACTTGTATTTAACAACAAATTTTTTACAATATGTAATTATCACATTTAAAATGTTTTCAAACAATATTTGAATTACATGTATAAAAATGTGTACGTGTTATATTTAAGATTTTTTAATCAAATTGTGAATTAAATTTTGTTAAAATGTATACCTTACCAAACAAATAGCCAATTTATTTTTAAAATTATGTTTTACTATATCTTTATCATAATCTCATGTGAACAAACTCTACATTTCATATTTATAAAAAATAATCATACTGTTTATTTTATTCGTTTTAAATTTTAAGAACAAAATATACTTAAAATTCTAAATCATCGAGAAGAACATTCTCATAATAAGACCGGTTCAGAGGCAAAATTTTGATTCGGATCCCACGTCTAACTGTACCTCCCTTAGATACTATTCTGGCAGTTGGCCTAATTACCAGCCATGTCTAGAACATATTAGCTTAGTCAGTAACAAGACAACAAAATTCTTCATTATCAAATAATGCTCATATCTCATTCACACTTGGCTTAAAATGTATATCTACCAAAGAAGGTCCCCATTCCAATGAAATGTATCAGGTGTTGTAAAAAATGATTTCAAGTACGTGGTTACTCAATTTAAGACTTATTTTAAGACGATCTTATTTGTTACCCGCAAAGTGTACAACGCATTGAGAACCCAACAATAATTTTGCGCAAATCTCTATATATAAAATTGAATGTATGTATGTCTGTATGTCCTTTATGCGTTGCCAAACTACTCATCCGATCGCCATGAAATTTTAGGAAGTTGCTCTACATGTGTCCGGGAAGGATTTAGTGAAAAAATAATTTCGATAACCCCATAAGTTTCCATTTTATGGCGTTTTAAATTTCTAATGTTAACCTTATGGAGAGTAAGTTTGTTTACAAATTGTCTACAATGAATGTATGTATTTGTGGAGGTTTTGAAGGAAGTCGACTTCCACAGACGATGGTCAACAGCTTATTTGTAAAATTTGGGATTTCATGGTATTAGTGTTTAATATAATCGTTTACACATTGATTATATATTTATAATCATCGTAAACATGCCAAAATTACAGATTTAATATGTCATATTAGTTTCATTTAATGGTATAAAGTAAGTATAATTAGAACATCGGTTACAGATTTATTAATGATCGATTCATATCGTTTACAGATTTAAAATCATCGAATCATATCGGTTACAAATTTAAAATTAATGCAAAATATCGTTACATATCGGTTGTAGATTTAAATCTATATATATATATATAAAATTGAATGTATGTCTGTCTGTATGTATGTATGTCCTTTATGCGTTGCCAAACTACTCATCAAAATTGAAATGAAATTTTTCAATGATGAAATTTTAGGAAGTTGCTCTATATGTGTCCGGGAAGGTTTTAGTGAAAAAATATTTTCGAAAACCCCATAAGTTTCCATTTTATGGCGTTTTAAATTTCTAATGTTAACCTTATGGAGAGTAAGTTTGTTTACAAATTGTCTACAATGAAAACATTTGATTTCTTAGCTACAGCTGATTGGTTTACTTTCCATTAGCAATATGCTTTACTATCCAATGCCATCTGAATCATTCATTAATGTAAAACTATGAAGTAAATGTGTACTGTAAAAAATGAACAGCTTTATTCACCACGTTAATGGTTTACGGTTTTGGGGGATTATGTATTTATATTTTCATCTTCTGTCTGATTAAAATCACGTGTTATATTAAAATTAAAATGTTTATACTATTACGTTTATTATAATAATCAGCTGTTGTATATCTTTCCTATAAAAGCCGTATTACAGTTAGGTTTGGTTTGGGCTTGGATTGGATTTTAAAATTGTGAATTAATCCACTCAGATTTATTTGTTTTATGGGAATATTATTAATATGTCATATCGTTTCAGTATTATTATTCACTATGCCACGACCCAGAATATATAACCTTTCACGATGAAGCCGTAATGCTATTCGACGTCAGAACATGGCAAAAATTAAAGTTAACATGCATTTACTGACAGGCGTTACGAAGTTCGCCGGGTCAGCTAGTTCGAAATAAAATTAACGGCAAATCAAATTTAGGACTAGTACTCGTATATACTAGTCAACTTGTAGTATACAGTATACTAGTTGAGTTTAGAGTCGGTATGCTTCCTCATACTTACTTTATACATTTTTTATTCAAATACCTTTATATGATATATAAAAAAAACATATGAACTGTTTCTTAAGATTAAAAATCCACAAATTCGACAAAAGATGATGAGCGTTCACCTTTGGCTAGCTAGCCTCCCGGTCTTTAATCCACCGTGCAGGTCATATGCCAACGTGTTGCTGTTTCATAGTTTATACTGTTTTTTTTTGTATTTGTGGGACGCTGCCACTAAATTAAGGTAAACATTAAGGTATCCTCCTTGAACTACAGCCAAATCCATTACTTTAGTAGTCATTACTTTAAAATGTCGACTAATGAAAGTTATTTTTTATCTCGAACAACCAGCGACAATTTGGGCAACTTTTTGGGGTTATGAACATGTAACAATGCATTCATTCAATAGATCAATTGAAAACCGTGAAACAAGGATTTTTACAATAGAATATTATGACCATAGAATGCATGGCAGACGTCACAATAAAAAATAAAAATATCGTAAACTTTGGACCAATTCTGGCTAAAACGTAAAAAAATAAATAATTACGCTAAATTTTGTTAAATAGATATTGTTTTTATTTACGTCACGGTTGTAACAGAAGCGAACAACACTTATAGCTCAGTTTATTTCCCAGGTACCGTGAACACAGTGAGCAGTGCAGCAGGTCCAGGCACGCTCCGGTCGTTTGCATTGCGTTCCACCCCTCCGGGTGAACATTACCACCATCCCTGCGAGCTGAAACCGCTTTCGCACTTCGTAATTTTACACTCTACAAAGTTAACATTCAAACTTTCAAACACGCCATCAAACTTCCAATTCCTTCGTCCTCGAGAAAAATGTCACCTGTAAAGGACCCTTCCAAAATCTATTACGAGGCCTCTGAAATAGTCATGAGGTTTTATTCATTTCGTTAAGCTGATATAACTTACTGAATTACTTTTAAAGTGAGGAGCTTTCAGTTTATGATAAAATAAAAATGCCATAAAAATGTATCATTAACCCCTCCAGGTTAATGATAAAATAAAAATGTTCCTTACTCCGGCGTAAAAGTGTAAAATGTACACTACAAAAGAGAAAAGGCATAATTTTCTATTTAAGAATGGTTGGTCAGGAAATTGAAAAATTAGGTTTCTTTTATATATGTATGGATCATTAAGTAATGAATCAACTAAAATGTCTCTTCCTTAGTACATATAAATAAACTATTATCTTCCTTCAAGAATTAAAACAAATCTATTAATAGCCGTGGCAAATATTGATGTAGACGGAACTGTAATCAAATTATGTCTAATTATTAATTGGTATTATGATTGAAACTCAAAATAACTATTCAAATAATTCATTTATTCCAAAATCAACCATAAACGCCAACTGTTCCAGGAGCGAATATCTTGATCTGCCTGTCAGTCAGTTTGAAGTGGAACACCCTCTTCTCGCCGATGTCGCGGACGTTTCGCTCCAGGTCGTCGACTACTTCCATGGTGCCGGTGACGTTCGTGGAGAACCCGGTCCTGAGGGGAGCCACGGTGACCCGGAGGTCGGCGACGTGCGAGATGTAGTCCGCCAGGAGTCTGTGGTCGTCGCAGTTGTCCGACACGTGCGAGCCTACCACCAGGTACAACTCCTTGTCTCGCTCAAGCAGGTTTCTACAGAACTGGAGGACTCCCACCACTTTCGCCAACCCGACTCCCATCGACATAAACACACTCAGGTCATCGATCACGAGACACTTCTTCCCCGACATCGAATCCAAACTGTTCTTCACGCCTTCAAACAAAGTGGACGTCTTCTCATCCAGATAACTCTTCAACTCAACATTCTTCTCGGTGTCTCCTAATTTCAGAAAACTCTCAAAGTACTCAGAAACAGGTTCCAAAACTATAGCTTTCTTAGAGTCAATGGCACTTTTCAAATTGAATCCCAACTTCTTGGACACATTTTGGTAGTGTGCTTGGGAATTGTTAAGCGCTAACAGCAAAATAGAAGTGTTTGATCTTGAAGCGTTCCAGGCAAAGCTTCCCAGCACAAAGCTAGCACTGGCGCCGTGTTCTTCCACTATTTGCAGAAGCTTCCCGGACAAATCCTTGTCTATCAGCCTCAAGCTTGTGCAAAGCTCGTTCGCCATAACTACCTGAAAGCAAACGGCACCTATATAGGCTCCCTTTTGGTCAATCTCTTCTGATAAATCAGGAACAATACCATCACCATCGATTTTGAACCCGACAATAAACATGTTTTCAACAGAAATTGAACGCAACATCCATCGTGCCGTGCCATTGGTCAAAAATCATTGGTCTTAAAACATCACAATTTTAAAATGGAGTTTCTTATTTTGAAAATCGAATGTTGAAGCCAACAACAACTTTCATCTCATCCACCTTCAGAATTAGCTTGATGGCACAACTTTAATTATACGACCACTGCTTTAAAAACTCCACTACTTTAAAAAATTCCACATTTGAAACCTTCACTGGTTTGACATTACGGTCACTCCAATGGAACGATTATCATAGAGTAGATCATCAGATGAGTCACCGCTCCGGCCATATGTTATGTCACTGAAACAGTTTGTACCGAGTACGTTGTTGGTGGTTACGTGAATTAACTACACTCAAACGACGTCACGAAGTTTGTGTGCGCCGTAACCCGAATAAAACCACGACAAAAAGAGGGTTTCTAAGAGAATATGCAGGAATCTCATTCCAAGCAAAATGTGAAAAAGATAACAATCGTTAACTCCCAACACGTCCAGTTCCCAGCTTAAACCAGATTTCACGTTTCAGTCTGAATAACCAGAGCACAAAGCGTGGAATGTACATAAACTAGTTCGAATATTGCCATTAATAGAGAGATAAAGGTTCAAAAAGCTACCACTCTGGTTCGAAAAACCGTTGCATTTTGCATACCTCAAACTTCAATAAGACTTCTGTAAAAGACCCAGGCCAGGGAGACATCAAAGACGCCCTTCACCTGTTAAACATGTGATTACTGTCAATCACTGAACGCAAGTCAACAGTGGCCGTGCCAGTATTTTTCTTATTGAACATTTTTAGGTCAGTGGGGTTTTCAGGCATTCATTTATTTATGTTTAAACCTGTGATACTATCCAACTAACCTTGGCTCTCTCTCTAGTTTTTATTAGTTCAAAGATCGAAATTTGGTTATTAAAAAGAAACTGTCCAGTTACTATTATCCACTGTGACGGACATGACTCTCACTTGAGCGTGAACACCCGGTCTGGAGACATGTAACCCTCACTCATTCTCCGTACATGGTAGTCGTTTCGTGGATGGGTCGTGGTGGTGTATCCTCAAATTGAGAATTGAGGGCTCCTGGGGGACTTTTCCTTGTCAGTTGGAACATAAATCTTCCAAAAGTGTTTCCTATAGCTCGATCCCGGTTCTGGATTGGTTTAGAGATTCTTTTCACTCCTCTAATTAAGTAGAGAGTCCATGACGTGCCTTCGTTACTCTTCCTTGTGACTTATTTCCTTTCCGATAACTGTATAATAATCCGCAGGAAAACGTGCCATACTAATCCTTTAGTATCTATACCTGCCAATCTTCTAGCATCTGTACATTTCGAACTCCTGCTCCTAATTGCCCAATGATACGCTTTTTATTGGCACCTTAGTTCAAGGGTAACGCATTGTTTCAGTAAGTCAAAGGTTGCTGGATCGAAACCTGTAGCCTGTCTTGATAGATCATAAGCGGTCACCTCTGGCAGCCTGTATAACCCACGCCACTGCGACATATGGTGATGGGCATGTAAACACTATACCCAAGTGCATTGCAGATTTCAAAAGAAGCCTTAGACATATTCTGCTCTGCTTTTGGATTAATACCGCTTGAGCAGTCGAAACGGTCCACAAATGATTTTCCCGCGGCGCAAGGCACGTACCGCCAACCTCCGGTCAGGTGCTCGTTCGCCACCAGCTGTCTACCGCTAGCCTTGACACCAATATCACATGAGCTTCCCTCGTCGCACGTGCCGCTTCCCGCCGTTTTCTATCCGATCCACCGACCTAGGGTGAAATTTAATATTCTCCAGTAACCACTTCGCTATTTCGTTTTCACACTACAGCTAAAACATTTAAGTTGATCAGTTAATATCTGGAGTGGTTAATAGTAGATTAAACCCACGTTAACATCGTTGGGGGATGAAATTCTCCTATTTATGACATTCCACCAAGCAAAACTACCAGTTTCAGATCCGATCCGATAAAGGACCATAAAATATGATTGACATACTCGTTTAAAACTACAACTTCAGTTTTTTAACGTAAATAGTTTTCTTTACTTTTATGTATTCTAAACATCGATAATAAGACTCAAGACACATCGTATAATATCAGTAAGATCTTCTTATTGTTTTCATTTTGTGTACGCTTATTTCACAAGTAGTTGATTCAATTTTTACATTATGATAGGAAAGGTTCAAAACCGTGTTTTATGGGAGATGGGGAGTAATAAAAACAAACCTAAAAGTGAGGTTCAAAATCAAAATCGTACCGGTTCACGGTTCGCAAAATCAAATCGATGTGAAATTATGAAATCTATCAAATCGGCACCCATTAATCTGCATAGAAGCGATACTACGAGTCGAAGTGGTGAAAAAATCCCCATCTAGTCCCACTGTATTTGGAATCAATACCAAAATACCAGTGATAGTTGACATAGAATTTGAAGTCCGTGTTGCGCATTTTCACTACGAATAGTCATTCGCCACAACGATACGGCGTTTAGGATTCCGCCGGCATTGGAAAGTCCGAAGACTCCGACGTTGGAAAGCGCGTGTCGGCGTGTATCGGCGCCTGGCGCGCTTCCACGGGCGTCTGGAGTCCAACGACGAGCCCGCGTCACGGCGTTACGTCACTTGGCTCTTATTTTTACAATCAAACAGCAACAGCTGACGTCAGAGAGGCAATCCGGCCAGATCCGCCTGTGGCCTTCGTTAGCGGCAAAGCTCACAAGGTAGGGGCACGCAGTAATCCGCTTTGGTCGTTACCAGACTTAGCCGTGTTTAACAGATGTCCCAATTCCGCTACGCGCACATGCAGCGACAATCGATATGTTTACGATGATTTCCAATCTGTAATCGATTATTTTTCGATTATTCGAAATCTTTTGTCGATAAATTCACGAAGAATTTAAATCTACAACCGATATGTAACGATATTTTGCATTAATTTTAAATTTGTAACCGATATGATTCGATGATTTTAAATCTGTAAACGATATGAATCGATCATTAATAAATCTGTAACCGATGTTCTAATTATACTTACTTTATACCATTAAATGAAACTAATATGACATATTAAATCTGTAATTTTGGCATGTTTACGATGATTATAAATATATAATCAATGTGTAAACGATTATATTAAACACTAATACCATGAAACCCCAAATTTTACAAATAAGCTGTTGACCATCGTCTGTGGAAGTCGACTTCCTTCAAAACCTCCACAAATACGGTATCCAAATTCAAAATAACTTGGGAGTCGGTAATTTATAAATATTTCTACAACACGATGAAAAATATCACACGTACGTGTATCGAAACCAGGGGAAATTCCATCCAAATTATGTAATAGTGTTAAAAAGCAGGCATTAGATGGTAAAAATATTTCGCGTTATCATTACTCGATGAAACTGAAAAAATAAATAGAAAGCAAACACCAATTATCTAAACCATAGGCCTGCCTTTATGTCGCTGAATATATATATGGGAACCTGAGAATTAATCTAAGATTGGAGTATATTATTATGAATAATAGAATTTAGTTTCGGACTGAAGCTATAATTGTCATTCCTTGTCGTAGTTAAGAAGGGACTATTAAAAAATCGAGTTTCCATTGGCCCAAGGACATTTTGATAAAGGAAGTTGTCAATTAAGACAATTACTCCGACAAAACTCGAATGAGAAGTCTGTCCGAGATAAACATAGAAATAATTGTTCTAGATGAACTTCAAATTAGTAAGGGACACAAGGGAAATGAGTGTTAAATTTATTAACAAAACAAAATATCGATTACTATAATCGATATTTTACTATTTACATTTACGAACATTTACTATAAATGTTTCGTAGAAAAACAACGACGATCACTAAGATTTTTTCTACTGAATGTGCTTGAAATTTGCGTGTAAATTTTTACAAATTAACTTTCGTTGTTTTTTGTAATAGTAAATTTCAATACTGTACATTACATTACACAAAGGGGCGGAATAGAGTTCCTATAGCACGTCAGCCAAGTGGCTTTTTGCGCACCCCTGTAGATTGAATGTTTCACGGACCTTCCAAGTTTAAAAACCTGACAAACTGCCGTAGTCTCCCCACCAGCTCCTCCCGGGGAAGGTGACAACCCCTCTCCATGACGCCGAGAGTGGCAGCTCTCTGTACTGTACTGTAATGTAATACTGTACATTGGTTGAAAGAGGGGTTTTCGTGCGTGCTCGAGGTTGTAATAATTGGAACGAGTTTCGAAAAGACACTTTTAAGTCGTGTTACTACTAATATTTTTCGTTAAACTGCATAAAAGGCTATTGCATTTACTTCCCTGTGAAATAGTTTAGATCATGGATATATCTAAAAGAGATGTTTTCGGTTTCTGCTGCCCATATGATGTCACCGTTACAATATTTTGGTCTGACGGATTGCCCATACCCCCCACCGAGCTAAGATATATCCATGTTAATATTGAGCAAACTAATATACTTTTTACAGTACGCAGATTTTGCAAACGAGAGAGCTGCTTCCATCTTGTTCTTGTAATTGTAAACATCAGCTGATTGTCTGTTGTGTCGTGTTATTATAATCGATTATCGCTTCCGATACTATCGATAATCTACCATTGATATGCATTTATTTCTCACATTCTACATTGTAATATTAAACAACTGATTTCAACACCAGCTTATTCTTTCCCTCCCTAGGGTGGGAATGGATACATTATTTCGTCTCCCCAACAGTATGACGAAAATTTAATTACAATTCTCCATCGTTATGTTTTATAGGGTTCAACAATATCCATGCAAAGTTAAAACTACGCTAATACCAAATCCTAAATACTAATAAATCCAATCTAATAATAATGTACTATTTTTTAAATTTTTATTGAGGGCATTTCCCATCATGATTGGTAAAGAGTTTCATGACGTTTCGGGATCTGGAATCTGATCTCCGTCCTCAGGTGATCTGGAACTTAGAACATGAATCATAATCCCGATACGTCGTAAAATCAGGTTCTAGATTAAAGTTCACCTGGTCAGGATCAGGATCATAGATCCCGAAATTGTGAAACTATTTTTTACTAATTGTAATGGAAAATTCTCTCTGGAAATAACACCACTAGAGGGATTGTTTGATTTTAAAGGGGTAGCCATCTTGGATTTTAGTCCCGTAAGAGCAATGTTAAATTCTGGCGCCTATATCTCCTTGACCTATTGTCGTAAATTAACGGAAGAGGTGTCAAATTAAAGGTATTACAGTCCTCCAGGGCACCACCTTACAGAACTTCTTATTTTCGCTCTCAATAAAAAAATAATAATGATTTATTTTGTAAAATATTCCTGGATTTTTGTTTTTATACCAAGTTAAATTTTTGAACATATTAAAAAGGTCGTGCCCTTGAGCCACATCTCATCAATGTACTTCCAAAGTTTTACATTGATACTTTGATAATTAACGCCACTACAGACGCCAAAGTGAAGGTATGTTCCGCCAGAATTTAACATTGCTCTTACGAGACTAAAATCCAAGATGGCTACCACTGATGCAGACTCATAATCATAATCCCGATACGTCGTGAAAGCATGTTCTAGATTCAAGTTCACCTGGTCGGAATCAGGATCTTAGATCCCAAAATTGTGAAACTGTTTTTTACTAATCGTAAAGGAAAATTCTCTATGTAAATAACAACACCAGAGGGATTTTTTTGATTTTAAAGTTTTTTTTTAAGATTGATTCAAGAATGTATATGTACTTCCCTTTAGGAAATAGTTTGAATCATGGGTACGTCAAAAAGGAACGTTCAAGTTAACATCTATCTTCATAAATATATCTGACGTCACTTCCGTTACACTTTTGGCGTCTCGTGAATTGTTAACATTCCTGTCCCAGAGCTTAGACATATCCATACTTAAGAGTGTTTCCCGAATACTTGACTTATCCTCTTCAGTTTCAGCAACGTTCGTGAGCTGCCCGAGCGACGAAGCCAGCTGGAGAGTGGCGCGACTTATTTATGCATGCGGTAATTAAGTAAATGAGACGAATGAAAGTTGACGAGCTGATTAGAAACACGACTCTTGGGTTCGCGCACGCACTGTGTGGGAAACGCCACGCAGAACGCAAATATTGTATCGCGGTCTACGCCATTGTGTAGCACTGGAAACCCCACAAGTACGATCAACTTTAACCTCGTGATTTTATATGCATATTCGTGAGACGTTAGAGTGTTACTACCTTTGTCTAGATTAAAATCATCCATTACCTTTTGAAATTGAGATTATTCAGTTGGTATTTTAAGCAGAGTAGGAATGAGAAATGAGAGTAAGATGAGTCTTTGTTACTGACTAAACCATGTTCCTTAGACAGAACTGTTAATTTATAGCCCTATGGCCAATGGCAACTAATGGACCTACAGTTTACATGGAACCCGGACCAAAAGATTGCTTTTTAATTACGAACTGGTCTAATTATGAGGATTGCCTTTGTGCATCAACGTAGTGTCGGACAGCGGCGGTATACCAGGGAATATCACACACACCGACCACCGCTCACAACTATCCACAATTCGTAACCTCCAAGTAGCTGGATTACAGAATCAATGAACAAAAACAACAGTGTACAGTCTCCAACCATGAAAAGATGTTGTCAGGATCGAACCGGAGATCTTCAAGCTAGAAGCAAGTACTAAAACCACTGAACAACCCAGCCGCATAAGTATTAGCACAGAGCAAAATACTGAATTTTTATAAACATGTTCGTTTATTATAGTGTGCACTTTCGCCGTACTCTCGAACAACGTAGCCTACATAAATGAAAATTAGTCATTTACTTGTGAGTTGTATGGAATTATGATTTTTCGTTACTTTTACGTTTCAAAAACCAAGAAAGCCCAAATTATGGACTATAACCAAAGACCATAGAATAAAATGTTTTTGTCTTTGATCATCATATGTATGTATTTTTGTCTCTTTACACGCTAAGATAAATGCATTACTTTGTGTTAGTCATCTCCGAAAAAATTAAAGCCTCACTGACGAAAATTTGTGTTACATTTATTTTGGAGAAGTATTTTGTATACGATTGACCAGCACTCAACACGCCAATTTAGCGCGAGGTTAGACTAGTTTTTAAGTTATTCCTAAAACTGAGTGATACATACAAAGAGCCATTTGTGAACAATAGTAAACATTTGAACAATGTGTGCATTTCGCTTCCGTTCTGGTTATCGAGATCGTGGGATCAAATTATACGTCCTCAGCCAATCGGTGTTTCTACGCGGTTACACGTCAGTCAAACCACAGATGTTGCGGAATGGTAATACAACTGGCTCGCATTTCCATCCTTGGAAAACCCCAGATGGTTTCGACCACATACCAAAATGTCCTAAAAACCTTAACAAAATGGATAAGTTTAACACGAAATACAAGAGCACCCTTTCGTTCGTGCCGCACACCGAAATGGGATAGTTCCCTGTGGGAGGTTAGGTCATGGATAGACTGGGACGGCGGCGACGTCCTGTAATCCAGCTACTTGGAGGTCACGAATTGTGGATAGTTGTAAGAGATGGTCGTTGAATGAAATATTCTCTGGAGTGAATAAACGTCCGCAATATTGAATACTAAGTTCGTCCGCAAAACTATCCACATAATTAGACTCTTCGTAATTAAGAAGCGAAATTGTGGTTCGGATCACACTTTAAACTGGAGGTCACTTACATTAATTACAGTCCTGTCTAAGGAACATGTCAGCCTTGTCAGTACAAAGACTAAAATATTGTGCCCCAATCATCTTACTCTATTTATAATACTTGGCTAGAAGAACTTATTAACCCTACCTTGGGTAAGTCGAAATTTCAGTTAAAGGTGTTGGTATGAGTTTGTAACTTCACCAAACCGTAAAGATTCCTGCCCTCCCTCATTACAAAAATCTTAAACGCCTCGCCAAAATTGAACGCAACTCTTTCTCCACACACGGGACGACAAGCGTAAATAGAGAGAGCCGCAGTGATATAGGGCGAGAAACAAGGAAACACGTCGAGCCGCGTAAAACACCCCAAGAGAAGGGTGAAGGGTGGGCGTGGGCGGCGAGTGCGGATGAGTGCCCCCCACCCCCCGCCGGGGGCACGCTCAAGAACCGGGGAGCGTCAAGTGTGCTTCAGATTGAACATATCGAAGGGGGCGGCTCTGGATTGAGTGTTAATGAATTCAGCCGATACAGTCGACTCTTCACCCTTCCGTTTCTGTCGGCAGCCAGCCGACGCGAATGTAACAAATGATTTCACGAGTCAAAAACAAAATGGGCTCACCATATCAAGTGCAACATATTACAACCTAACTCTCGCCTTAAACTACTTGACTGGGACGGTGGCGTCGTCCTGTAATCCAGCTACTTGGAGTTCACGAATTGTGGATGGTTGTGAGCGATGGTCGGTGGATGTGGTGTTCTGTTGAGTGGATTAACGTCCGCACTATTGAATACTACATTAATCCGCAAAGCCTATCCTCATAATTAGACCAATTCTTAATTCAGAGGCCGTGGTTCGGATTCCACGTTAAACTGTAGGCCCATTAATTGCCATTGGTTGTTGGGCTATTGATTAACGGCCCTGTCTAAGGAATATGTCAGAATTAGTCAGTAACAAGACTTCAAGATCGCGCCACAATCATCCTACACTCAATCCTCATTCATACTTGGCTTAAAATACCTACATAGTAGTATGGTTGCCACTTCAATGATTTAATCTAATCTTCACCGACTCCAACTTCAAATCTCCAGTTGCTACAAAACACAACCTTATAGGGCCTAATACACAAGCCAAAGCACCCGTTCTTCGCACGGGTAAAAAGGCTGAAAGTGGGAGTTAATTAATTTTTTATTGTTTACAAAATGACAAAACACGAGTGTCTAAAAAAATGAAAAAGTAACACATGTTAAGTAATATTGGGAAAAGGAGTAACGTAATAGACAAGGCATCGAGTGAAAACTTAAAATCTACAATTTTCGGCAATACTAATTACTATCCAGCAGTCTATAAAAATGAACTTTCTTTTTTCTTCTTCCCGAACTGTCAAAAAGTAGTGTAAACAGTAGATGACATTAGAGACTGTAAACATTGAAAACTAGGACATTCACAGCAACTGTGTATTCTGCTTCCCGAACTGTAAAATTTTTCTTTCCACACCTGTTGACATTCAAGTAATTTTATGTTGATATCCTTTGAAAGTGAAAACATTGAAACCTAGGACGTTCACGGGGCGTAGCCCTATGAGATTTTAAGGAAATGAATATGCATATGAGTTACATAAGTTTAAGATCTACCTTTGTATAAAATTTCAATCGGCCGGTTAGGTATTTTTCGCATTTATTGACCACAACAAACTGTCACAAACATACAACTCTTCTTTATAATACAGATAAACGCCTTCTTAGATCGTTTTGGACGTATGGAAAAAAGTAGCTTCAACGAAATCCAAGCTTTACAATCAAAATTACTCCGAGCCATCACTAGCGCTGTTGCATGCCTATGTGTCAACAGAACACTACACAACCTGAACATTCCAGTCATCGAAGAAATCGCCAAGAAACTGTAGGCTAACTTTCACGACAGAACACACTCATCAAACAACTTTCAATACTACACGACCGTACACGAAAACTACGACGCTGATGGCTCGGAAACTCACTCGACTGATTTGTAAATAATTTGTTTTTGTTTTCTGTGAAAATTCTGAGTTGAGCCAACGAGTCTAGAACTCGTGATTGTTTTTCAAGTCATTTCACAGCATTTGAAGGTATTAGTGCTTATAGTATTGTACCAAATATAAAATAAAAGTAACTCATATTTTAGTTCGCTTTTGCACCTCCATGGCGACCACGAGAGGGAACCCCAGTTATTTGTACTACAAACCAAAGGCAGTATGACTAATTTCATATTTAGAACGAATTGTGTTTTAAAAAACCAATCTTCGGTTACAAGATTATAGAACTTTTGCTCGGGTGATTATTAAAAAAACATTCGTAGCTTAGTGTTTTAAAACTGAAACCCCCGCCCGGCGGACTTGGGCTCGTTCTGGTACTTCCGTAGGGTATTTTTGTGATTTCATTTGTTCAGAGTTAAGGGTGGTCAAAAACCAAGAAGTAGTTAGCGAACAGAGACTTAGGTGGAATGACAGAAAAGCAAAACGAACACAATTCCATGAGTTTGAATAATATTTCTTATGCTCCCGTTGGCTTTTACTACTGTAAAAACTACTTAAAAATCCAAAATAGACTTGCGCATTGTAACCACAAAAACTACTGGTGTACCAATGTTACCTGTCATTTGCTGTATCTCGATGGTTCTATTGGCAAACGTCTAAATCGTCGACACAGACAATCTACATTGTTCAAAAACAGTAGTAACGATTCAAATAGAAATACCTCCAAGTCACAGGCATTACGTCAACCATCACTAATCGATAGTTTTGATCTCGACCGATGATATTGTGAAGGGAAACAATTTTACAGGCACAGAGAGTAATAATATGGCAGCTAAGAGGGAATATGTGCTCGAGTCTCAAAGGTAATGCGATGATTGCTCCAATGACATCGCGATCCGATTTTACAAGTCCTCTAAAGTTCCTTTAATTAACAAAAAACACACTAAGGCGGTCCACATACAACATACAAGATGAATTAGTTTAGTTTTTTAATCGTACGAGCCGCTATGTTGTAAACTTCTCAGAAGCTCAATGCAATGGGCTCTGATAAGCTCAGTACAACGAGCTCTGAGGATCTCAATAAACCTAGGAATTCTAAGAAGCTCATTGTACTTCTAAGGAGCTCACTGTGACAAAACAGAGTTCTGAAGAAGCTCGATGTAACGTGAGGCTTTGATGAGCTCGATATAATGAGAAGGCTCTGATAAGCTCAGTACAACGATCTCCGAAAATTTTAACGAAACGAGGAACTGAATGTAACGAGGGTTTCTGACGAGCTCTATGTAGCACGAGCTCTGAAGGGCTCAATGTTAGAGGAGCTCCGAAGGGCTCAATGTTAGAGGAGCTCCGAAGGGCTCAATGTTAAAGAAGCTCCGAAGGGCTCAATGTTAGAGGAGCTCTCAATGGCTCAATGTTAGAGGAGCTCTGAAGGGCTCAATGTTAGAGGAGCTCCGAAGGGCTCAATGTTAGAGGAGCTCTCAATGGCTCAATGTTAGAGGAGCTCTGAAGGGCTCAATGTTAGAGGAGCTCTCAATGGCTCAATGTTAGAGGAGCTCCGAAGGGCTCAATGTTAGAGGAGCTCTGAAGGGCTCAATGTTAGAGGAGCTCTCAATGGCTCAATGTTAGAGGAGCTCTGAAGGGCTCAATGTTAGAGGAGCTCTGAAGGGCTCAATGTTAGAGGAGCTCCGAAGGGCTCAATGTTAGAGGAGCTCTGAAGGGCTCAATGTTAGAGGAGCTCTGAAGGGCTCAATGTTAGAGGAGCTCTGAAGGGCTCAATGTTAGAGGAGCTCCGAAGGGCTCAATGTTAGAGGAGCTCTCAATGGCTCAATGTTAGAGGAGCTCTGAAGGGCTCAATGTTAGAGGAGCTCTCAATGGCTCAATGTTAGAGGAGCTCCGAAGGGCTCAATGTTAGAGGAGCTCCGAAGGGCTCAATGTTAGAGGAGCTCTGAAGGGCTCAATGTTAGAGGAGCTCCGAAGGGCTCAATGTTAGAGGAGCCAATAGAACCTCGTAGAACGTTCTAGTGCTAAGTAACGTGGGATTTTGCTACCGGCGTGTAATTATAGGAAGTGAACTTTATGAGACGACTGAGTTAGAAATTCTGAAGGTGTAACACGCGATACCTTTAGAAGCAACCAACCATCAGTCTTATACCTCGCAGACCTGTAGGAGGGACTCCGATCTACCCATTGATTAATTTGTTATTTCTGAATTATAACACTCCCAGTTGACACATTGGCTTCGTAAAAATTACTTTAACATTCTTAAAGAATAACTAAAAAGTTCAAATTCACCAATATATATATAACTACTATCTTTTTAGCACGTTTGTATCGTGTACTGATCTAGATGTGGCAGAATGCAATGGGATCCAACAATATGAACCAATAGGAGTCAAACTATTCGAGTACTGTATAGCGCTTAATGATACACTTAAAAATAAAACTGTACTAGAGAGACGCCTAAAGAATACGTTTTTTAAAACACCGGCATACACAGCCAATAGTTTGGGATTAAATCTCCTAATTTTTATTGAGTCTGGTAAAAGAAATATAATCCCAATATAGTCTATTATTGAATCCCTCCTGTCATCGAAAAATAATTATTTGATATTCTACAACTGTTTGTGGTCAAATTTTAATCGATATGCTTTGATATCTGGAAAGGATCAGTTATTATTTTTTAACTGGGAAAGGTTACCTTAAACAAAACTAGTGCTTAATTTATTAATAATTCAATATCAAATAGAACATGGTGGCAGCGGTGGGATCTCTTTCTATGTTTGTATAGTTTTTTCAGCAGGGAGTAAGCTTCTTGATGCAAAATATACTGGGCGAACACTGCCATCTTCTTGAACTTGGGACATCATTGAGCCCAAGCCCTTTGTAGAGGCGTCACAGGATATAACAGTTTTCTTGTTTACGTCATAAACAGCTAAGCAAGGAGTCTTAATCAACAGACTTTTTATTTCTACAAATGCTTTTTGTTGCTCTGGACCCCAATTCCATGGAATATTCGCTTGAAGTAATGCATTGATTGGAGCCATAATCTTCGCCTTTTCAGGTATGAATTTTGCTAGGAAGTTAACCATTCCATTGAAACGTTGTAGGTCTTGTACATTCTTAGGACTTTCCATTTCTAAAATAGCTGATACTTTTCCTGGATCTGCAGATATACCATTGGGGGACAAATAATGTCCTAGATACTTAATTTGAGACTTCCCAAATTCAGATTTTTCCCTATTGAGTGTCATACCCACACTTTTAAGTTTATCTAGTACTTGTCGGACGACTTTGTCGTGTTCCTCTTGAGTTTTACCCCATATAAGGATATCATCCATATGTATTGCAACATTTGTCTGATCACCCAAAATTTTGTACATACATTTCTGAAAATGTTCGGGTGCAGATGTGATGCCAAATGGGAGTTTTAAAAATTTAAACCGCCCAAATGGAGTTAGAAATGTTGTAAGATCCTGAGATTCAGGACTTAAGGGGACTTGCCAAAATCCACTGTTAGCATCTAACTTTGAAAAGATTTTTGCTCCAGAAATTGAACTTAGAGATATTTCAATTTTCGGGATTGGATGGTATGGTCGTTGCACAGACTCGTTCAATTTAGTCAAGTCAACACACTACATACTGTTTGTGGTCAAATTTTAATCGATATGCTTTGATATCTGGAAAGGATCAGTTATTATTTTTTAACTGGAAGTTTACGTGAGCTACATTGAATCTAATCCCCAAGCATAATCGATGGTTTACTGTTAAATCGCAACAAGGAAGGGAACTGAGTAATATTAGGCTACGTTGTGATGCACAGACTAAAATATTTATAATCCCGACAATCAGTCGGCCGACTTGGGCTTCCATGACGATTCAGATAAGTACCCGACAAGCACGCTAGAGTTACGAGCACGGCCGCGTCCGGCTACTACACCGACACCAGTACACCGCGTAGTCGACACGCACGTCCGCGCCGCGGCGCCACCGTCGCCAGCCGGCGCCATTACTTCTGCCGCACTCCACACGACCGACTACGGACTACCTACGACCATTCAACATTCAACAGTTCACTGGCCCTCGCCGCTGGGTCGATCCGCTTTAAAATACATCGTGTGTCGTGCCGGGGGAGTTGACCCGGTGCGGGTGAAACGTTCATGCAATGAAGCCTGGTCCACAGGTAGCAGACACGTCAATAATCAAATGAAATTCCTTATATTTCTACTGTATCTACAATGGAATGGGTACCAAAATTAAAAAAAAAACATACAGAAATGTTGGAAAATTAATTTTTGTTGATAAATAGGAAATTACTAAATGTTACAGAAACATTTTAAAAGACACCATTGAGTTTACATATACCGGGGTAAATGCAGTTGTACATAGACACACGACACACAGACACAACATCGTAATGATTGATAGGTTCACCTGAGCAACGAGCCACTGGTCCTGTTCACGACACGGGCATATCCTCCTCCGATCCAGCCAACACTACAACTACAGCCACAATCACCGGCTTCGTCGTCGTAGTCGCACACGCACATCCACCACGACCACCACGTCCGACTAGGCCTACCTCAGCCTACCTCGCACTCCTCGCAGGCCACAGGTCACCTGGGCATCACAGAACTAGCTAAAACAGCACCACGCCCAACCGTAGACTGACGGCAGCCACCATGGATGGAGGAGGTCGCGCGCATGCGTCGCCGGCAATTGACATGTTACGCTAGTGCACTCCGCCACCACCCACCGACCTCCCGTCGCCCGTCGCCCGATATCCGTGTAATTAATGTGCTTTTTGCCCCTCCGAATAACTATTCGCGACACAGCAATCAACGCCGAATTGTCGATGACGAGGTCGCGTTGGTCCGCGGGCAGGTACGGGGCACGGGCGACGTCCACGTCCGAGAACTGAGGAGCAAGGCAGAGCACTGTCGTCGCGAGGTGTCAAATCATCACTGATATTGAATCTCTTCAACAATTTTAAATTTTTTAGTCCATTCAGATAAAATTTGCCTTAATCAACACATTAAGTTCCTGAGAAAGACTTACAAAATTTACATCAATTGTGGAAACAAAACTATGGAAATAGGCGTCAACATCCTTATCAATTTAATCTTTGCAATGTCAATTGTTGTACCTCTACAAATCGAACAGTTCACGGTAAATAATAAAATTGATAATTAAAATTTTAAAAGTATTTTTCGCCGTTAAAACACCTCAATAATTCGAAGTTACTGCCCAAAAACCTCTGTAATTCGAAATGACAATCGCTGCAACTCTTTAATTAGAAATAAAGGCAAAACTCTCAATTATTCTAAATCAAATTAAATTTGCTATGATTGAAAACATCAATATGTTACTGCTTTGCTTTTAGAGAGAAAATTCTAAACTCAGTTTAGCATGGGATCGATTTCTTAGTACATTGTTTAATTTGTTTTAAAGTTATTCATGGTCGAGTGAGTGTGTTATCGTTTTTTATCGTATGCCATAAAGTGTATAAGGCACTTTACCTACTAGGGTAAAGTAAAAGTTAGTCTAAAAACTGTCCTCTGAAAAATAGCCATTAATAGTAAAGTTAATTTAATAAAGAAGGAACATACTTTAAATTAAATGAAATATTCCTTAAATTTTTAAGTACATATACAATATTAAATTTTTTCTATAATTTTGTATTAATGTAATAACCATTACAATAGGTAAGTAATTAATATAGATGCACAATATCCAAAACACCTTATTTTGGAGATACGAAAACTCCTGACTGCATGGAATAGATGAGATTATTAAATGGCGACCAAACTACAAGGTAGGTATTTTAAGCCAAGTATGAATGAGGGTTGAGTGTAAGATGATTGTGGTGTGATCTTGTAGTCATGTTACTGACTAAGGCTGACATGTTCCTTAGACAGGACTGTTAATTAATAACCCAACAATCGATGGCAATTAATGAACCAACAGTTTTAACGTGGAATATGAACCACGGCCTCTGAATTACGAATTGGTCTAATCATAAGGATGGTATTTGCGGATTAAAGCAGTATTCAATAGTGTGGACGTTAATCCACACAAGAGAACACTACACCCACCCACCATCACTCATAACTATCCACAATTCGTTACCTCCAAGTAGCTGGATTACAGGATGACGCCACCATCACAGGCTGGATGATACTGAGGTTCAATTTATTTATGTTCCTCTGTATTGTGTGATATTACTATTTTATATCCTTTAAATTCAGTGTTATTTTAAGTAAATAATCCCCAGTAGAAATTACTTCACATAGGTCTTTATGTGTACCTTATTTTTTAATTAAATTATTAAACTTCAATTTAAACTAGAATTGCTTGGTCGTCAACGAGCCTATACATCAGATAAGAGTGTATTTCACATAATGTAATCAGACTTATAAGAGAATAAGTTAACAATGACAACTTAATTTCCTTAACGATAGCCTAAACTATATAGATTAAAACTTACAAAATTCAATGTCAAATTTAAATTTCTTTAAATTAGGAGACCGAAGCCTGAATTCAATAATACCCAATAAGATTTGCCAGTAGCCAAAAGCAGTTACAGACAGTGTGTATTTAGGCATAACAATAACAAGGAGCCAGTAAACCATCTGCTGCTCAACAAGTGATATTGAACTTATTTTTGTCTCCGTGTAGTTCAGCATTTGTGTTGGGGTTTTATTACACAGAAAAAAATATAATTTCCATTGATTGATTGTGTTTGTTTCTTAGCTCTAATCCTCAATCCTAAAATTTTGTATGTCAAAACTAAAAAAATACCCCCGTCGCAGCAGACCTGCGTACTCAGCGAATTTCCAAATCAATAACATAATAATAATAATAATAATATATGACTAGTTTGATCATTATCTGTCAATAAATATGAGTATTATTTGCCTACTCTCCATAGATTAACATGGGAAAGAGTATGCAGGTTTGCTGCTGTGAGGAACGCTGAAAGTAGGTGTTTCTAGCATAAACAATTAATTTTTTTAACATTTATATCAACTTTCATCAACATCTGTCCATAAGTAAAGGAGTTTGCCTATTCCCTATATGATTAATATGGGAAAAGAGTATGCAGGTTTGCTGCCATGATAAACACATAAACTATGATTTTTAAGCATAAATGGATACATCTCAACTACATGAAGCTAAATATCAAGTTTTATCCAAAAATACTGATTAATATGGGAAATATTAATTTTTCCCTATCCTCCATAAGATTAACATTGGAGCCCCACAATACAACGTATTGTGTTTAGATTTTTTAATATCTCGGTAACCGTTGGAGATAGAGAAAAACTTTAAGGAACTTAATTGTGTAGTTTTTTAAGCTGATTCCAATGGTGAAATATAAAATTATAAATTTTTAAAAATTACATGTGAAAAACGCAAAAAACCCCATTTTGGGGTACAAAACCCCCCCAAACTACCCGTTACCATTGACCGATATGTCTGGTTTACGAACTCGTCCGAGCATTTGTAGGAATACACGTCTCTACCAAATTTGGTCTCGATCGGACCATTTTTACGAGAGTTATCGTGTTCACAGACACACACACACACACACATATATATATATATATATATATATAAATTTTAACGACTATTGTTTTTGGACTCTGGGCACCTAAAGAAGAAAAAATAACATGGTCCCGGGCTTAAGTCTCGCCATGAGACCTACGGTAATAGCTTCTTCCCTATGGGAAATTCGCTAAAAAACCAATTAAATTAAAAAATTATTTTTAATTACTTTAATATCAACTTTAGTGTTTAAAAGTAATGAAATTAGTGCTCCTAAATACACACAAGTACAGTAATATTTATAAATCTATGTTTTCTGAAACTACAGTAAGTATGTCATCTCCAATGCTCTAATACTTTATAAACCTGAAGTCATTGGTTCCGACTTCTTTAAATTCCAATGCTATGTTTTTAAAATGAATCCCCAATTTCACAATTCGGAAACAAACAATTTGGGAGATTTAAATTAGGAATAAAATTCACAAACCTATTAAACAGCTTTAATTATGTTAATAGAGTAGGTCTTCGATAGTTCATCTTGGTGATCGGTACGAGTGTCAAGTATCAAATTGAGTGTCAAGTATCAAATTGTCGGATCTACACGGAGTATATAAAGTATATTAAGTATAAATTTCCTCATTTCTTCAACCTACCACCACCATCACTGTTCGACCAATATCTAGAAATCATTCACTAGCCTTATTCTTTGTTCAAACTTTCAGACACACCTAATTAAAGCCCTTATCAAGTTAGGAGTGTCAAAGTTCCAAGAGTCAAACTATTAAAGGGTTTATGTATCCCATATGTGTACACATATTTATTTCGTTATTATCTTATCATAATGTATCTATTTGACCTTTGCTAGGGTAATGATTAAGCGTGTATGGTAAATAAATAAAATCAAATGTCTTTGGTTTAGATATTCTGGGTTTTTAATCAACTACTTCAATGGAACTGAAATACTAATTCAATCACATTGACAATGTGGTGGATTTTTTTTTAATCTCAATTAGTACTGTATAGGCCTATTTAATCTGTAACAAAAGTAAAAAGGATTTATTTATAAAAAATGCTAAATTTCAATATATTTTAGTATTGATTTTAGTCACCAAAAGCAAAATTTTAACCTTTTAATTTTCAAAAGGGTTTTATATCTAACTTTGCTTTTCAGGAAATGGGATCTGTCACATATTTCCCTGAGTTTACTCATTTCAATAATTTGGAGTAAATCATTGGATCCAGTGAAGCGTAAACTGTAGGTAAGTTATCTCATTTTACATCAATCATCGTCAAATCTTCATTGTAATTTTGAAAGTCATATGTCAAATTGAGGCATAAGATATTTTGTGATGAAAAAAACAGTGTGGAAAACATACGACTTTACCTATTAAGTGTCCAATACAATAACTCATAATGTCCAGCGATTTTTGGCCTATATGCAGACTTTTGTTTCGACACACAAAAAAACCATGAAACACCATAAACTTACATAATATTGTATATTGCCTTAAATACGATAGAGATTATTCAAAAATGTAGAATATGTTAGCCTTAGCTTCTTATTATGTATCATCCTTATAGGTTCAAATCCAGGCATTCTTATAAAAATAAGTTTCTGCTCCCTAACGAGCCATGTAAGTTCTGTCATATAAAAATTCCAAAAATATACATTTTACGTGATAAAGAAAATATATAGGTAGTTTATGTTGATTAAAACCATTATTTACAACAAAAACTTAAAAATTCCAGAGTTTGTACATAAAAAATGGCACCTTCTCGCAAAGTTTAACAGTTTTATGCCCCTTTTTTTGTTTTTTGGCTTTTAGAGGTTCATACACTTCACTTAACTTATCATCTGAGTAATCCCTATTGCTAGAACGCAACCATACAACTTTTTTGGGATGTAAAGAAACAACAACATAAAAAAAGATTCACAAAAGAATTAGCAACAATAAAACAGCTGTGTAGGTAAATAAATACTCACAGACCTTCAAAATAAGTGTGAAACGGCAAACATTTATTATAAACATAAAGCATTATTGTTCTTGACAATATGGTACATGATATAACTCCGTTTAATCGATTGTAAATCTTTGAATAAGCAATAAAGTAGAGGCTGTGGAGTCACCCGACTCCGCAGTCTCTGGGCGATTGATATGATTGATGTGTACTGCAATATCAGTAGGTCTACTGCAATTTCAAATTATTTATGTAAAATAATTATACTACAATGCCAAATAATTCTTAGTTTTAATAACTCATTTATCAGTAATCAAAGCTTGTCCTCATAAGCGGCAAGATGATTATGAAAAAAAGTCTAGCTAAGTTAAAGAGTTTAATCCTCTATTGTATCAGATAATCGACTGTAGTATCAATTTAAATACCGCATTTGATTTTTAAAAATTTGAGGTTTGCTAATCACCAAAACTGCAACAATGAACCATTAGCAAGTAAAATGATAAACCGCTGCTAAAAATATAAGAAAGTTACTGAATAGTCGAGGGATTCAGCACATTTTTGGCAACAAACTTGTTTGAGGGCACAAACAAGTTTTTTAGGCTTTAAAAATATGGTTAGGCTAATTATTGGCTAGTTGTTATATTGACTCTTTGCAAAAAATACATCAAATAGTAACCATTCAATTAAAATTGTTTCTTGTTCAGCCGGTAATAAAAATACATTGTTCAAATCGGATGTGGCTAGGTTAGAGGTTAAGAATACTAGCTTGAGTAATTTCCATTTCTGAAAGAGTGTACAAAGTAAAGAATTGGCAAATAGACTAAATAACTATTGAATAAAATATACCCAGGTATCTGAAAATTGAAACATGACATATGAAGTTTTACTTTTGGCATATAAGTTAATTCAGTTCATAAACAGATACAGTTCAGACATTGTACACTTGTAAATTAATTTTGTTTCATTATTAAGGTTTTAAGATATAATTTGAATTTACTGACTCAGTTTGGACCGTGCTATTCGGGTTTATAAGTTATGTCTTTTAACTTGGAAATTTAAGCTATGGCAATAAGTATAGAATTAAAATAAAATTCAGTATCTACTAAACTACTGCTTACTACTACTCATATTCTTCATGAGTCATAATTTAATCTGATTAGCTGGCTCGTGATGTCTTGTACCCCACCGGGTACATCAGTGTTTCTTTAAATTGGGGCTCGTTGTTAGAAATTTATTATTGGTGATGGTGGAAGATTTTTACTAGGTACAGACTTTTTACACAAAGATTTTAAGTAAAACTAAGATTCATGACGTTTAGGGATCTGGAATCTTCTGATCCCGTCCTCAGGTGAGCTAGTATTTAAAACATAGCACGAATAGTACATAATCCGAATTAAGCCGGTATAAAGCTGAAAACAAAAATGTTTTTAACTGCTTTAAACTTTATTACTTTCATCTTTATACCAGCTTACTTAATCCGGATTATAGTACTAATCGTGTTATTGTGTTTTAAGTACTAGCTCACCTGAAGTGCACCATGCGCCCCTGTTGGATACAAACCCAATGTCTTCAAATGCCATTTATGACCAACACTGTGGTATTTAATATTGTTTACTGTTTTTCCATGCCTAGCAGAAGACCTTTAACAAGTATGTACCCGAAGAGATACACAAACCTATCCATTTGAAAATAAACGGTATCAGTGGACTGACACATACTTTCTCCCTTAAGTAAATTTTAAAAAATTACAATCTGTAATAAAATGATCATGTTCTTCAAAGTTTATCTAAATATCATTTAATAATTCATTGTTTCAAAAATAATCATCCCATTTCTGAAAATAAAAACAAGAGAGAAAAAGTTAAATTAATTGTTCGAATTGTATGGGGGGAATCCACCCCCCCCCTGCCCGGTAATACCAAGCTTTTTTGAGTTGGTTTTGTTGGGTGATTTGACCTTACGCTTCATACCAAGTTTCATGGAAAACGGTTGGAAAATAAGGAGGAAATTGATTTTTTATATTCTCCGTAAGAATAACATTGCCCTTTCAGACAACGTACTGCGTTAATCTTGGACAGTAAATTTAACTTTTCTCTGGAACCGTTAGTCAGTCGCAGACAAATAATTCAAAATACAAATTTGTTTAGTTTTTTTAAGCTGGTTTCAATGGTGACAGTCAAGTTATAACCTACTTTACTTTTACTGTTTTCGCTGAAAATTTAAAAATTTGATTTTTTTGACATTTAAAAGACCATAACTTTTGAACCGTCATTTTTACAAACATGCGGGTGGTGTCAAATTATTTAGTACACTGTGCACTATAAACTATCAAATCAAAATCAAAATAATCAAAATCGTTACAGCCGTTTTTGAGAAATTTGGATTTTTCACGTTTTTAAGGGTTTTTAGGGGTGAAGTACCCTTAAAAATCAAAAATTCAAAAAAATGAAAAAAACTCCTGGAGATACCGTGAATATATATGTAAACATTCATGCCAAATTTCATCTAAATCGGACCAACGGGGCATGCTGTGGCACTGTACACATCCAGACACATAGACAGACAGACATCATGTCGAAATCCACTTTTTTGGATTCAGGGGACCCCACAACGGATATATCCACCCTCAACTCAAATTCGAAAATTTTGACGAAAACAATAATTTATCCATATACTACGTATAAGGGGAGAAAGTTAAAGTGATAATTTTATTTCCTCACACAATCTGTGTGTCCTAGGTATAGGATTAATTGTCTGTGAATAATATTTTGATTGATGAAGTAGCTTACTACTTCTACTGAAATATTTAACTTTATTTTTAGATTATGTTTAACAAATCAGATAAAAAAATTGGGAATGGACAACAGATGGGGAGCTATTATTAATCCCCTAGGCCTATAATTAGTATCCTGAAAACTAATTAGGTTGTTTTTCCTGAGGAATACAGTTATATTAAATTGTAGCCTATGAGGACCTAAATAAGTTTATGTAGGCCAATGTATAAATAACTAGGCTGATAAGTGATTAACTTAACACTAAGGTAACTAATCGTACTAACTAAATAGGTACTAATCAAATATTAAGGACTAAGCACATCCCACTTCCAAAAGTTAACGAAATACAAAATGAAAAGAACCACATAAGTTAGGAAGAATATTAATTAATGTGGAAATAAAAATGTATTTTCAAGGCCTGCAATTGACTTGAGGTTTAACTAATGTTATAATAGCCAAATTTTTACATTTACCCTATTTGAAAAATTGTTTTTAATAGGATTACCACATGTGACAAGCATAAATTGCGTCAGGGGAAGCAATCAACAGCGGGGCACACACCATCTTACTGTGAATCCACTAGGCCTATATGCAAATAGGCTTAAAACCATAAGCTTTCATCCGTATTAATTTAGTAGTAATTTTGTGCAGATAATGATTTAACACGTAGGAGCCTATGCTGTTAGCAATAGACAACTAAATAAACTTACGTTTAAAAATTTTTAAGAAGTTAGGCCTTAGAATTTAAATATTTTAAACGCCTAAGAACCTAATATTTCAATGTTTTCTTTATTTTAGTCTTCTAAGTTCAAACCCAAAATAAAATTCATAGATTTTTCCCTTCATAATCTAAATATTTTTTGTTGAAAAAATGTTTTTGCCAAGGAGATTTTTTGACAATGAATCTTAATGGTTTTCTAATCTATTAATGGAAAGTATTCGCAATAATTACTGTCGCTTCAGTACATGATGTTCACTTAAATTGGAAATAGATCTAGTTGAATGGTGATCACAGATAAATCTGAACATCAAATTATCAAATATGTCTTAGTTTTAGAATGGATATTCCTCAGCCGTTTCAGATAAAATAATTTCATCCTACATGAACTGAAAAACATAAAACTCCCTAATACTACGAAAAACTTTAAAATTCAAAATATTCAATGAATATTTTATTTTAGAGACAAGAAGTGACAGGGTCACTCGTTTTGCTTTATGACTACGCCTTTTGACAGGGAACTAGAGGACTCCATTACTGCTGTTACCAACTCCCGTGACCATCTACTTCGCCGGTTCGGTTGAAACATTTAGAGTTTCAATGGCGATTTAAAATAAATCTAATGGTATTAAAATAACTTATTTACTATCCTGGGCCTACCTCCAATTCCCAAACACGTCAGACCGTAATCCAGCCAGCTCCTTTTTCGTCGGTTGCAAGGTATTTGTATTGCAGACCAGACACTCACTAGTTCTCAATCTATTTGTACACAGTAATTCACTCTATACACTAATCACATTTAAATTTCTTAATTGAAAGTTCTAGTTTGGGATTCATACAAACACAATTTGCTGGAATGTCTTAAATCCTAATATACAATCTAAATTACTATTGACAAGGACCACTATCTGGGCAGGGTGCGGCTTCCCTCTACTAAACTCTGCAAACCCCGTAGCAGGAATGACGTCATTACTTTCCCGCGCAATTTAAAATCAATTTGAACTCCTCCGTAGACTGCAAAATTTCCTTTACATTTGTAATGAAAATGACATCATTCTACAATATTCACTTTTCTTTTACCTATTTCAGCCTATTAGAAATTTTAATGAACTAAATGAAATTATTCATGTTATTTAAAAAACTTTTTAATTATAAAAATCTGCTCAGTGACCTTTTATTGCATCCTCAATTTTTATTTATTTAGAGTGCTTATCCCAAGAACTTAATTTATGATTTCTAATTTCACAAATGTACATAAACATATAAATAACTGTCTCAATATAACAAAACAACATCAACATTTTAATATAAATTCGCCTCATTTTGGTGTCAATAATATTGAACTAAACATGTTATGAAGATAGCAAAATAAACTAATATACTGAAAATTATAAAAATATAGTCTACTTTGCAAAGTACTTAACAGTCTGTTAAAAATGATATATTTTTACAAAAGTAATTGTGTATATTTCCATCAAGGAAAGAAATATGGTGTGGAAGTGGAATATCTCTAAGAGAGTTCTCCCCTAGAAATTCTCTTACAATTTTATAAATAGTTTTATTTGTTTTTGTTAAGAGTACTTGTATATGTGACTGTATGAGTATATTTTTTACATATCATATTTTATATTAAAACTAGAAAATCTTTTATTGAACTTTTCCAACACATCTGAGTTTTTAACTACGCGTTTATGGAGGTGGGGAAACTCCTCCTTTTTTCAAGCCGTTACCTAATAATTTACATTAAAAATGAAAGTTTAAGTTACAGATTTTAATTATATCATGTTAAAAATTCTATACATGTCAATAATACTATACAGTACTTATCTGTCATGCACAATACAAAAAACTACATTGATAACACAACACTCCTGCTCCGAGCTAGTGCATGGGGGTGTCACAAAATAGCGTGTGCTCAGGACAAGAGTTGGAGCACTAACGAAAAAGTAAATTAATAGGTAATCACTTGAAAACGGGAAGAGATTCTCCACTTCCAGAAATGTTGGTTAGTTAAAAACATAAACACATTAGAAAAGTTCAATAAAATGTATTGAATAATGCCAAGTAATTAAAATTCTCCCAAGGTCTTGACTTTTTGCCAGGGTTTGTAGTTCAGGCTTATTGCCTCCAACCGCGCCTTGAAAATTCATCTCATCAATTTCATCAGTATCTTGATGACATTAAGATAAAGGTTGCTTACAACCGGTAATACCACGCGCCTAGAGCCGCTTCCACGTTGGTCCACCTCGACCGCTGCCAACACCGCGGCGGTGAGGCAACATGAGCGATGTCTGCACCCGCTCCACATCGCCCTCCATAACTACGTCAATACCGTGTACACTTCATAATCTACACCACTCTGCAGACCAATACAGTTTTTTGACATGGATATGTGTAAGCTCTGTTGGGGTGTTGGTGATTTTTAAGATGGAAATCTTGTAACAGGTTTTCATAGAAACTACCAGATCTATTGTATTGAATTTTTAATATAAAATAATAAGAAGAGCTGTTTAGAAGAACTGAGACCATTCCTTTTAGACATATCCATGATCTAACCTATTTCCCACAGGTAAGTAAATACAAACATTTTTTTGTTTGGCAATTGGAATAGTTTTTTAATAAACATTCACAGAACTTCCTCAATTTTGTCACTTTTGTAAATCTCCCATACCTGACAACCATAGCACAGAATTGATCTAATGACTGGCCATCTCCAAAAGACTTGATTAATAGCCAATATCGCAGTTACAGATTTTTTACTTATATGCTTTCCCCATGACAACATAGAAGTTAGTTCCACCCCTAAATATTTATAACTGTTTTTATACCATCTCAATTCAAGTTATATTTTTAAACCAGATTTCATTATCCTTTAATTTTTCCCCATTTATAAAAACAGCAATCTTTGATTTATCTAAATTAAGTTTTAAATTCTAACTATCACAATAAGGTTCCAAATTTGTTTTCATGAACTGCAACAACTGTTTTCAAATGCTGCAGAGAAATCTATACAATTTATTTCCTTTTGTTGATAAGCGGAGTTTTATAATATTAGTCAAGTTGAACAAATTGTCTATTGTTGAGTATCCCTTACGAAAGCCTGCTTGAGATTCTGTCAAAATACCTTGAAAACTTATCCATTCACTCAACCTATAATGAATTAAACTACAATATAATTTTGTGATGCAATTAATAAACGACAAACCTCTATAGTTGTGGACTATATTAGTATTTCCTTTTTATGCAATGAAAAAGTAACTTTTAAAACTCTTATTTTTTTAAACTTCCAGGTACTGTTCTGTCGTTAAATATGCTATTGTAAAGATCTAACAAAATTGATAATAGTGATTTCAGAGCATTTTTAAAAAACTCATGTGGTATGCCATCATACCTTGGGGCCTTGTCATTTTTAGCTTTGTTTAAAACAAACATTAGCTCATAAAGTGTAAAATCCTTATCAAGCATTCCATCCTCTGCATTTATCGTGTTACCAGACAGACAGACACACACACACACACATAACATATATATGTATATATAAATTTTAACTATTGTTTTTGGTCTCTGGGCACCTAAAGACAAAAAAAATGGTCCCGGGCTTAAGTCTTACCATGAGACCTACGGTAATAGCCTCTTCCCTGTGGGAAATTCGCTAAAATAACATCATACTCTTTTATCAACTTAAAAAATTGGTTAACATTCTCATTAACCTTTGTTTTAAGTCCACAAACATCATAAGCGAGTAAACAAAGTTTGTTTCCAGCGTCGTTCTCCCCGGGTTGACTGGTGTCGCATACTTAAACCTCGGTATTGGTGTTCACGGTCCTAGCATAAGTTGTTGTCTGTCCTCGGTGGACATGGCGTTTTGAGAGACCTCTCGCTGTCAAATCACTAAGGAATGGAGTCATGTTTATGCCCAAATGTCTTTTCACCGCAATCCTCTCATCTTCTGTGCCTGCCATCAGCATCCCATCTTCCCATGTCAGTCGTAGATTGTCCAGCAAATATGAACAGCAGGGTGTCTACCGGACACCCTCTCCAGTTCCGCCTTGACTGCCATTAGGTAGCCTGTCTTGGCCCTAACCTCCTTAGTGTAGTCCCTGTGGATGACGTAGCCTATTCTCCGTAGATTAGGCATTTGTTTCATTCCCCTTCTTTCATTGATAATGCAGGTCTGCATTATCAGGAAAGTGTGCAATTACAGCTTTGTTCTGCCCTTGGCCAATGAAATGACTTCTATTAATCCATAACTTATTATAGATGCCCAATACCTCCCCAAAAATCTTAGAACCACCTCCCTACGGTCTACTTTATTGCCCTGCCACTTCAACCCTTTAAAAATCAGGTTGTTCCAGCAGGATCTATTCTCAATATCCCATAGTTTCACTAAAACTGAATCATTCCACACTTTTAGGTTATGGATTTCCACTTTCTGTTTCTTAATCTCTTTAATCACTGAATTAAAGTAAAACAATTAGCTCAAAATATCTATATATCTAACTCAATTAGATATCTAACAAATATCTCCAACTCTGTGTTTAGCCTTTAAACCTAACTGAGATCACCATCTCTTGAATGAAGTATAATAAAACAAGAAAAACATCACCATCACCAGACTAAGCTCTTTTGGGGGTTTCTCAATCTTTTGATTGGTTTCAATATACAGAATAACCATCCCTTCAATATTCTCTGTAAGGATCTATAAATAAGGCCATTGAGGTGGTGTCAGATTGAAACTAGTATCAGACTATCAAGATTCAACAGTATTAATCATTTTATAATCCTTGTTCCATGAAATCAAAAAAGTAAATTTAGTACTCAAGAGTTGAAGGCGATAACACAAATTTTGATCTGGGATTCTTGGTTGAATATTTCTAATTTGGAAAATGTGGACAGATTTAAAAACCTATTCATAAGAGACTAATTTAAAAAAACCAACAATTTTAATAAAACATTTTTTTGGAGCAATAAGAAAAATAATCAGGCAACATTTTTTAGGTAACATTTTATTTATATACATTTCTAAAACAAATTGACTAGACATTTCAACAATAATTCAGTTTGAGTATTTTGTGTAAAATCCAAAGAATAACATAGTCACTTTCTTACAAACTCACAGCATCAAAAATGCTTTACTCAATTCAACTAATTAAAATATGGGGCTGAATATATTAAATTATTCATGTATGATTGATAATTATACATGAATTTCACTCATACATGTTTCACATTAATTTACAATATAAATAAGAATACATTAAGAATATATAAAGTTTGGAAATCTTAATAAATTTGGCCCTAAAAAATTTTTTGCATGTCTTTAAAATTTGCTATGGTCTTTCACTATTTCACCCTGGTTTATAAAATACCCTGGTTGATATTTACGTGATAAACAATCATAATAACTTTTTCCTAAACGTAAGTAGTTTTCCTCCCATTTATTTGTACTAGATTGCTGCGGGATATCTTGTCAAAAAATAAAAGACCTGAAGCACGTTCAATACTCTCTGGTGGTACCTGGAAGATTAAAAAATGGTTAGATGTAAAAAAATCCAATAAAACACTAAATAGGTTAGTTTCTTAATAATTAAATAAAATAACCACAAAATAGTAATGATGGATTTATTACTTGTTGTATTTTCGAAATAGATTGATAGCTAGATGTCCTTCTTACTCGTAAATAATTTCAGCAGTGTGCAAGATGTTACAAATTCAAATCCCAGGATAACCACTGAGTTTGGACACCTTTTCTAAAAAGAATTTGTATGCCTCAACCTCTCAGCAACATATATCGCTAGCCAAAAGTACTAAAAAGGACCACTGACGTGATAAATCCTTCCTTGGTAAGATAATTTTCTTTGCTGTTATTTGTCACGATATTATCTCTGTAGTTTGTTAGTTGACTGCTAGAATGTGTTAGCGTTCATTTATGAACTCTTTCCTCATGCCTTTGTGTTTGTAAGCGATGTTATAGACGACTCGAAACCAAAAAAGCTGACTGCGCAGCTATTTGTTTTCGTCTCGCGACCGGCAAGGTTCATTATCGTTGTGTTTATTTATTGGTTTTGTGAGATTTTGTTAGTTTATTTATGGTTAAGTTTTTATGAACTGATAATAATTAGTTTTATAAGTGCATTATAGTTTATTTTCTCCTTATAATTTATTTATAAAGTAGACTATTAAGGTACGTTAATTGGTTTAGAAGGAGATAGAAAATGTTTAACTAAAAAAATGTGCACTTTTGGGAAGGCTGAGGTCAATAAAAAGATACCATTAAGGGGTTAATTTTGCCTCTTGACTGATGAAATGCCTCTAATGACCAAAAACAAAGATTAGGCTCACATCCAAGAAATATAATACCTTCTAACACAGTTTATTATAAGGCCAATAAACAAGGTCGGGAGAGACTTGAGGACACTATAACTCTAGTGCATCGTGGATTTCGCTGATAACTGCCAGTACGAAACCACACTCAGGAGGGGGTGATGAAGCCCCCTCCAGCCCATAGTAACACCTTTTGAAGCCAGAATGGTGTTAGGTCAAGATCGAGTGTCTTACCAATTTGGGGTTCACAAGTACCGCCATCTCTGGGTCAAGGAATTCGGGCCGGGGCCCTTGGGCTTCAAGTACACACCTATTTTGGACCCCTATATCCCATATCCCACTTGCCAATTGGTGAGGGTCACAAATGTATGAAGGTCTGTCACACAAAGTGGACGAATTAAAGTCCAGTTCTATAGAAATGGCTTCTTAGAGGTGCCTCCAGAATCCTTGAGTTCAACGGATGGATTCTTTTACACCGTCAAGGGACAGTGGTTAGCTGACTTTCCTCAATGCTTTGTTTTGAGAACAAACAAATAGAAGAACCCCTCCCACTCTGGAGCCTCTTCAGAGTACACTGAGTGAAGACCCTACTGAGAATTCATCACATTTCGTCGTATAATATTTAGATTGAGTTTCTTTGTCTACTGTGGTGCCCATTACAACCTGCCCAATCCAACAAATCCTTTTAGCGAATTTCCCATAGGGAAGTAGCTATTACCGTAGGTCTCATGGCAAGAGTTAAGCCCGGGACCATGTTATTTTTTCTTCTTTAGGTGCCCAGAGACCAAAAACAATAGTCGTTAAAATTTATATATATATATATATATATATATATATATATATATATATGTATATATGTATATATATATGTGTCTGTTAGCACGATAACTCTCGTAAAAATGGTCCGATCGAGACCAAATTTGGTAGAGACGTGTATTCCTACAAATGCTCGGACGAGTTCGTAAACCAGACATATCGGTCAATAGGAACAGGTAGTTTGGGGGGGTTTTGTACCCCAAAATGGGGTTTTTTGCGTTTTTCACATGTAATTTTTAAAAATTTCTAATTTTATATTTCACCATTGGAATCAGCTTAAAAAACTACACAATTAAGTTCCTTAAAGTTTTTCTCTATCTCTAACGGTTACTGAGATATTAAAAAATCTAAACACAGTACGTTGTATTGTGGGGCTCCAATGTTAATCTAATGGAGGATAGGGAAAAATTAATATTTCCCATGTTAATCAATATTTTTTTATGAAACTTGATATTTAGCTTCATGTGGTTGAGATCCATACATTTGTGCTAAAAAATCATAGTTTATGTGTTTATCATGGCAGCAAACCTACATTCTCTTTTCCCATATTAATCATATAGGGAATAGGCAAACTCATTTATTTATGTACAGATGTTGATGAAACTTGGTATAATTGGTTAAAATAAAAATTATTTATGGTAGAAATGACTACTTTCAATGTTCCTCGCAGCAGCTAACCTGCACTCTATTTCCCATGTTAATCTTATGGAGAATTGGCAAATAATTCTCATGTTTATGAACAGATTTTTATAAAACTTGTCATATTTTATTATTATTATTGATTTGGAAATTCGCTGAGTACGCAGATCTGCTGCGACGGGGGTATTATCTTTATTGCTTCAAAAATATTTAGTAAATTGCCTGAAAATTTTAAAATACTAACGAATAGAAACTTATTCTTGGTTAAACTCAAACAATGGCTTACTCAAGTACAGAGTGTTGATTTTTTTATTAAGTATTCTTAAATAATTAGTTGCTACAGTATCATTTTAGACTTTTATTTTAATTTAAGGGCACATTTTGGAGGGCTGTGCCACTCAAGGACTATGCATTGACTGCAATGAGCTTTGACGGCCCTTGGGTGGGGGCTACCAGCCGCCTGGTGGCATAAGTGCGGTGTGCGGTTTGAAAGTGTCAAACCCTAGATAAGATTAGACATTGTATAATATTGGCATGTGTAACTTTTGATCTTTTTTATTGTAGAATTAATTCATTTAAGTGAGACTTCTGTTTTTTTATTTCATTTGATAGCACAGCTTTTTCTTTTCCGATCGCTTTTTTTAATGTTTAAAACTATTTATTACAGAACCTCTAAACAGACTTTGCCTGAAGAGGGCCTTGTATTTTCTCTTTTTTCAATATTTTTGTTTGTTTTACTGTCCATTTAAACTTATATTATTATAATTTTTTTCTTTTCTGTAAGTATATTTTTTTCAAGTTTTAGAAGTCAGCCTGGTATGTGTCATGAACTTTTATTTCATTGTGAATTATTGTCCAAGACTGATTTTTCTTTTATTTTATTTATTGTTGTCAATTTCTGTTATTGCGTGAATGTATGCAATAATCTTATATGATGTAGTTGTGAAAAAAGAGAATAAAGTTATTCTATTCTATATTGTGCACTTTAACAGAGGTAGCCTAATTATAATAGCAAATTTGATAATATTTTCACAATGAAACTATTGAAAAGTTACACTTTTGTGTAATATGTTCTCATACCATAAAAACAGTCAGAGGTGTGCTGTCTTCAATCTTTTGATTTGGCATTACGTATGCTTCCATATGCAGTTTTCTATCCGGCAGCTCCATGACGACAATCTTGAAAAAGTGTGTAGGCACTGCTACATGGGAAGTACCAATCACCTGATACTTGATGTAAAGTTTACCGTCCGTTTCTGGTCTGCAAACATGTAATTAAAATAGACAATAACAAAGCAAGATCAGCAGATCAACTGAGCTCTGAAAAGAACACTGATGAAATAAACCCTTTGAATATCTCCTACGAATTTTTGAACGTAAAACTATGGTCTGTCAATTTTTTTGTATGAATGTCAAATTCAATACCAAAGACAAACTATTTATCATACAGCTTTCTTGATTTCTGAGTGGTTATTATTTAAAAGATTGCTGGGTTAATCTCAAGAAAATCCTGAGAAAATTTCTACTGATGCTGGACTCGATTGAGCTCAATAATTCAGCTCCTTTTGTCATTGAAAAAGAAAATTTGTATCTTAGATTCACCAAATTCACCATTCACTCTTATGTTCAACTCAAATTAAGTAACAATGTCTCTTCCTGCTTAAAAAGAGAAATTGTAGGCCTTAAAGTATATGGTGTCATGCAAATTTAACCAAATTGCCATATGTTGAAATGTAAAACATTTTTGACCCCAAAAATGTCCTAAAAATAAATTCAGAAAAAATTGTTTACACTAAACCCAGAATTCTACTAAATAGCAAAACTAATACTAAATATCTAGTGCACCTGGGTAAGTATAATGGGCCTGTGCACACGTAAACGTTTGGATAGCTTCTCGTCAGTCTTCTCACATGTTGTTCCAGACGGTTCCAAGAGTCTCTGTTGAAGCCGACGCCAACTTGAGGCGCCATGTTTGACAGCAAGAATGTCTGTTCACAATGTCTCTGGCAGCTGCGGTGGTTACCAGCTGCAGCAAGGTGACCTCTGTCAAATCCACTTCCCTTATAATCTGAATTCTTCGATCTGTAATTAAAATAGAACATGATATATAGAATTAAATATAGTAATGACTACGGTTGCTTAATTTACCGCAATAAACTGTTTAGATCAGTTTAGCAAAATGAATGTAAAAAAAACAGCGGTATCTGTCTAAGGTCCGATATGATTAAGGTCTGATAAGCAAAGAAAACTAAACTAAAATAAGAAGACTTTATCTTAGTGGAAATACCTGAAATATTGGTGAATTGATGTGTCTTCAGTGAATTCACATTTGGATCGATCTACTTGCTCATTTTTCTTCACTGCTTCAGCTGTTAAGTGTTCAAAAACCCAAGAGGCAACTCGATTGCGCCTGTCATATGCCAAAACATAATCATCAAATGAACGTACGTTGTCCAAACTTGGGAATCCATATTTCATAATCTGTAATGAGTAATAGTTTGCCTTAAAAACAATATATTAAACCATCGTAGTTATTAATTCTGTACAAGTGTTTTAGTATTATCGGTATCCATGAAATTGCGCGACATAACAATTGTGCGACCACATCTTTCTCGTTAATCTTCCATGTTTTTTCTCTGAAAATACATTGTTGCTCACCTATAGAAATCAAGAAGGTGGAGAAAATAAATAAAATATAGGGCCTATTTAGGATTATTTTTATTGTCAGCTAAAACATGGACGAATGGCGAGAAAAAAATGGTCGCACGATTGTAATATCGTGTACATGAAGTCCTTACGTCATCGTCGTCTTCCTTCAAGGATTAGGCGGTCTGCCTGTTCCGACTTCAAAGCCTCTTCACATCCATCTCTTGCGCGGTCTGCCCACACTTCTCCTTCCAGCTGGTTGATACGAAAGAGCCGCCCTGGGAATAGGAATATCTTCCATCCGCTCAACATGGTCTCTCGTCCTTACGTATTATATTTATTAATTTCACCAAAAAAATATGAAAAACATAATGAAACCAACATCAGATGTAAGGCCAGAGCAGTTTCTTGTCTCTCTGCAAGTCTCTAGCTTTGGTTGATTTTGAGAAAAATTAATTCAGTCCAACTGTTTCAGAAACAGATATATTAACAATATGAATGATTACATTAATATACAAACCCTGGTAACTAGGCCTGCCAGCCTACCTGTTGCCAACCTTTTAATTGGAATAAACTAAGTTCACTAAAAAGTACATCTAAGATCCCAGGCCCATCAAGAGAAGATGTGTGCAGTCTTTATTGAATAAGAATTAAAATATTTCTTATGTTACAAAAACTTTATTTTTGCTTACTGTACAATATATTATTTACGTCAACTAGTGTTTGAGGTGCTAACCATTTAAGACCATTGGTACTGACTTTTTTAAGACTGTGGTTATACTTACTTCTCCAACTCTGCTTTTACCATAAGGAGTCACTTCTTGAACAGGTACAGTGGAAGTATCCGAAGAGAAAGGAGTGGCAGCAGAAACAGAGCCATAAAGGGGTAATCCAGGATATTTTTTAACGCTTTCATTAAATAAATTGTATCTTTCAGTAAAAGTCCCTATCAAATATCCAGCACATCCTATACCTCCAAGGCGGAGCACACTATTGACCTTCATTAGAATATGCAAGTATGAAGCAAAATAAAATGGGAATTTGTGTGATATGGAAGTGTCAAAAAGTAAACTGTATAAACAGCCAAGACTAACCAAGCTCTAAAAAGTCAGTCACTGTTTAAAACAAACAAATTGGAGTACAAGAAAAGGAAAATAACTAATAATTTGATTACTCCGACATGACATAGCCTATCCAAAGGAAGTTACTCAACATACAAGAATGACACACAGAAAAAACATTTCAATTTACACAAACTCCACGCCAGTTGCATAATGTACTTAAAGCTATTGATGTTAAGTAAATTATTAATATTGATATTTGGATGTTATTTTTTGTTTACTAGGTTAGGTTTTTAGGTTATATAATGTCAAATGAAAATTTTTGCAGTGTTGCCAACAAATCATTTTACTATCTTTGACATCAATCATTGTGAAAATACACTGTGTTTTTTTCTTTCTCCCCTTATACATAGTATATGGAGAAAGTATTGTTTTCGTCAAAATTTTCGAATTTGAGTTGAGGGTGGATATATCCGTTTTGGGGTCCCCTGAATCCAAAAAAGTGGGTTTTGACGTGATGTCTGTCCGTCCGTGTGTGTGTGTGTGTGTGTGTCTGGATGTGTACATTGCCACAGCCTACCCCGTTGGTCCGATTTAGATGAAATTTGGCATGTATATATATAGTCACCGTATCTCCAGGCGTTTTTTTCATTTTTTTGAATTTTTGATTTTTAAGGGTAGTTCACCTAAAACCAAAAAACGTGAAAAATCCAATTTTCTCAAAAACGGCTCTAACGATTTTGATTAAAATTTGACAGTTTATAGTGTACAGAGTACTAAATAATTTGACACCACCCGCAAATCTGTAAAAATGACGGTTCAAAAGTTATGGTCTTTTAAATGTCAAAAAAATCAAACTTTTATATTTCAGCAAAACAACATAAGTAAAGTATAATTTGATTATTATTGTGGAAACCAGCTTAAAAAATAAACAAATAAGTATTTTGAACTATTTGTCTACGACTAACGGTTCCAGAGAAAAGTTAAATTTACTGTCTACGATAAACGCAGTACGTTGTCTGAAAGCGCCCAATGTTATTCTTATGGAGAATATGAAAAAAATCAATTTCTTCCTTATTTTCCAACGTTTTCCATGAAACTTGGTATGAAGCGTAAGGTCAAATCCAACAAAACCAGAAAAAAGCTTGGTGTTATTGGGGTTCCCCCCATACATGAAAATTAATTTAATGTCTCTCTGTTTTTATTTTTAGAAATTGATGATTATTTTTGAAACAATAAATTATTAAATATTTAGTTTATTTAGTTTAAATTATATTTTTTATAACTTTGTAGAACATGATAGTTTTATTACATATTGTATTTTTTTAAATTTACTTAAGGGAGAAAGTATGTGTCAGTCCACTGGTACCGTTTATTTCTTTCTTCTTTTAGGCTAAGGTGTCAAAAGACCATGCAACCTACTACCAATCAATGCTACTACCAACACTCCGATATCACCCTAAAAATTATTTTTCACACAACTACCGAAAATGAATATTCCACGTTTAAAGACGGATGTACTTCCAATAAGATTGGCATGGCGAATGCCGTCGATTATGAATAAATAAATAAGATTACTCAGGTTTAAACTAAAGTTAAATAGCTGTATATTAGTAATCTAAAGCATCTAGTGAATATAATTTGAACAGTTCAGGTACCTAAGTTTTAAGTCATAACGTCAAAAAATCGTTTCTTACTATGTTTAAAAATTCAAATGTAATCCTTATTAAAGATATATGAAAAATAAATAATTATAATAGTACCGGTCAGTAACATTTAAAATGTTAATTGGAGAGCCGCCAAATAATTGAGGTTTCCGGACTCAGCAAAATATTTTGTGGCATGTCCGAAAGTAATTAGTTATGGTTATGAGGATTGCTATTAATCCTTATGTTGCAAGTCGTTGCCATTAAGACAACGTTTATTTATTATCAACGGTTCCACCATTTTACAATTTACTCAATACATCAACAAACAATACGATATGGCAAGATTTGTAAAATAAATATTTCTATGAATCAAACCAATAACATCAATAAATCGATACGCTATCTACCGACAAAAGCATTTTCAATTTCAACCATGTAATATGATAATCATACAACAAAGTATAACCATGATAAAGATTAAAATCCAAATTATCACAAACTAATACTATGAATATAAGGCTAATAAGTTAATGATGCAATAGTGAGTAAAAAAACATACAAGCACCTGCTTGTATTTATACAAGAGAGCCATAAATTAACAAAAATGTAAACAACTTTCAAATAATTTATTCAACATGTGGCAATCCATATTAATGCCTAATCTATATAAATATACATACATTTAAAATACCTAATCATAATCTATATCATGCCAATTATAACAATAATGAACTAATGCAAATATAATATCAAGTCATCATAAAAAATAAAGATGAATTCATGACATAGTAGGTAACATGCAAATGAAACATGTACTTTCTTAATGGGGCAAAAAATGTTGGCTTCCAAGGCAGTACCATTTCCTCTAAAATTTCCCTTTTGAACTTGGTCACTTATGTTCCAAAAGAAATTACTTGGGCTGCTGAATCACTACCAAGTCTATGAAGTCTAGATACCCTACTGTTGTATGCTTAGTACACAAGTATGTTTTTTCTCCTGAAAGCAGACCTCTGGATCTGGTTCCCAAGAGCACCTTAATCTCAATCTTCTCCAGCAGAGCAGGGCTATCAATTAAGCCATCCAAGAGCTTAAAAAGAAAGAGAACGTCCCATAACTTTCGCCTGTGACTTAAAGGTTGCAGTTGAAGCCGTGTCTCCAAAGCTGAAACAGGAGTCTGAAAAAATGAATACCCTAGCTTCAGTACATTAAGCCTCATAAGACGAACTTGAACACTGTCAAGGACAGCAGTGGCAAAATGGCCAATTTTGTATGGTGACCAGATGACAGGCCCATACTCCAGGATGGGAAGAACTAGAGATTTGTATTGTATTTGCAATGCAGAGGTATTACGGAAGTCCCTGGTAGATCTTTGAATAAACCCCAAAAAGGCCATAGCTCTAGAAACACAGTGGTTGATGTGGTCCTGTGGACTAAGATAGGGCTAAAATCATTAAAACAACAAGGGACCCGGGACCCAAGTGCGACGCTTGAGGGACACCAGACAATACTGGAAAAGGCAGAGCCTTCGTATTTGATAACAAGATCTCTTCCCTCAAGGTAGTTTGATAGCCCATTGTAGCCAGGAACCACAGATCCCAAACCCATGAAGTTTAGTCAACAAGATATGATGGTCGACTCTGTCGAATGCTTTGGCAAAATCAAGATATACACAGTCAACAGATTTGGATTTAAGAAATGTCGCCATATTTTTGTACTCCTGTAGATGAAGAAGATCAGTAATCGTAGAGCGTTCCTGGATACCCCATGCTGTTCAGGTACAATATGGGCAATGAGATGAAATTGGAGATAATCCAAGACAATACTTTCAAAAACTTCCGTTATAGTACTCTCTATGACAATCGTTCTGTAGTTCCTTACGTTGACTCTATCCCCTCTTTTTATTGCGGATGAATGCAAGCAATAAAAAGTAACAAAAACTTAGTGTGTAAAAATCCTCTAATTTATTTCCTAAAAGCAATGTAACACTATTATTACAATAAATTGCTCCACTCAGTAACTAGTATAAATTTAAACTACTATGATCTTGGAGTAGCATAGCTTTTCCATAAATTTGGGATAACTATGATAGATAGATAGATAGATATACTTATTGATCGTTAAACATACATATGTATACGTTCTCAACATTTACACTAGATCAGAGGTATAAATAAGGTATAGTATAATAGTAAAAGATATATCTAAAATGTATATCCTTGGCGGATAATGGTCATGATCAGCTGGCACCACTGCCACTGCATACTGTGAGCAGCTGGCCCTGGCATAAAAGCAGACGGACGCCGGACGACAAGAGTTTTTTGATTTTTGAAAGTGAACTGTACTAGTGTTAGACTTTCAATAATATTAGCTGTTAGATAATATCAATTATTCTTACTTATAGATAATTTAATATACTACGAAAATCATGATTGATTGTAAAATAGGATTTATTGGTGCTGGAAATATGACAAAGGCAATCGTCACAGGAATGTTAGATTCTGGTAAGGTTAGGTTTTATTTGACTCTTGCTTTTGTACTGTAATAATAGTACTAAAATTGAATAAAAGTTTCTAATCTGAATATTTCACATATAAAACTGTTCAATACATACCCTAACTCCTTTTTTATTTTCCAAGCAAGTTTTTTATTATTTTAAGTAACTTAATACATCCGTCCTGAATCTTAATTTGAAGTTAGGCCTATATAACAAAAATCTGTACAAAAATATTGAAAAACTATTTAGTAAATTGAATGTTAGAACATTGAATACAAAATTAATAAGGTTTATTAATAAAAATCAAGTCCAAAAATTGATTTAAGAAAAAATTAGTAGCCGAGGATCACTATTAGATTAGATTATTGAAATGGCAACCTACCCAGGTAGGTATTTTAAGCCTAGTATGAATGAGGGATGAGTGTTGCGCAATCTTGTTACTGACTAAGGCTGACATGTTCCTTAGGAAGGACTGTTAATTGATAGCCCAACAGCCGATGGCAACTAAGGGACCTACAGTTTAACGTGGAATCCAAATAACGGCTTCGCCTTACAGGACGTCGCCACCATCCCAGTCAAAATAATCATCATTATTATTAAAATTATTCATACCAATACTTGACCTTAAATGCAAGTAGACCATAAAGTGGCCTAAATGGGCTGACTGTAAAGTAATAGCCCATGGAGTCTTGAAGCTTGCTCCACTATGCTCCATGCTTTACCACCACCTTTAACCTCTAACCTCTACCGCAAGCAACTTGCTGGAAGATTCAGTGATTGTAGTATGCCTACCTGCTTCATAATCTGAACGTCGCCAGCTTGATACTGAGCAAAAATTTTACACAATTTTGTGATGGTTCAAAAGTGAACACCTTTTTCTTTGTTATTTGACTATTAATTAATTAGGTCCTGACAATTGAATCAGCTGTTCTTTGTCAGTAAAATCATGTATATCATAAAATCCATTACATTCATCACAGTCACACTTCACTCATATTCACCTCAAAATACCCATGATGTAGATAAAGTAACTAGGCCTACATGGAATTAGCTTAATGCTTTAAAATATTGTTGTATTTAATTTCCTGTGGGAAATAGGTTAGATCATGGATATGTCCAATGAGAATGTTTTCAGGTGTTCTTATGTTTGAAATTTTCATCTTACAAATTGCTTTTACCCCTCCCCCCAGAGCTAAGACATACCCATGTCAAATTGGCAATTGACCCTTTCAAAATTAAGCTAAATCTTGCTAATAAGGCCTCAAACAATGTAAAACATTTAGTTTATTGTTGATTCTTAACAATATACTAATACTTGTTAATATAACATAGGCTTATTATCACAAACTTATTTTTAGGAATAATTAAGCCAGACCTAATGTTAGTGTCAGCACCTTCAGAAACAAATTTTCCTTTCTGGAAGAATAAAGAAATAGCTACAACTCATTCAAATGGTAAGTATGCAAAGTATCCATGATTATTTAATAATAAATGTAGTAATAGGCCTAAATGGTACATTTCCTGAAATTCCAATCTACTAAGTCTGAAGTTTGTGTTAACTGAAAAATAGGTATGTGTAATTAGATGAAAATAAAAAGAAATCTTGCTTCGGAATTTTTAGGTTTTTAGTCTTTATAGGCTAATTAGTTGACAATTACGAGTTTGATTGGTTCAACTATAGATGCCTGTCACATTAATTCACATGGAGCTGTTGTTAATTTCCTACATCCTATATATATTGTAAAATTATGTGTGTAATATTTAAATATATTATTTGGTTTTTAGGTATTTTTGCCTTTATTTATTTATAAATCTTTAATATAAATGTATTAGATGTGCCTGTGGTTTATTTATCTATTTAAATGTCTTGATGATAGTACTGCACAATAGTTTTTCAGCTTGACTTTCTGTGGCAATAAATAATTATATTTTTGGATTTTTCAGCGGAGGTGGTGAACAAGTGTGATGTAATAATGCTGGGGATGAAACCTCAGTACTTGGATGAAGCGATTAAAAGCTTCGATCCTATTCCAAATAATAAACTCTACATATCAATACTGGCAGGAATCACAATCGAGACTTTGAATGATGTAAGTTCTATTGAGGCTAGTTTGAGTGGAACTGTCATCATTGTTCATATATTTTTATTTACGTATGTATGTTAATTTTATTTTCTACAAATTATTTATCTTTAATAAAATCATGTATAATACTTTTACTCAATCAGTTCAGCCTGTTATTATTCCCTGTCACTAGTTATTTAAGGTATTTAACAATAATTTTCCTAAAGAAACATGATAAATTTCACTATATTTTTGCTTTAAATTGACATTTTTTTAGTTAAGTGATTTTATACTATGTATATTGTTTTACTAAAGTTCAAAGTGCATAAAAATCGATATAGGCTATATGTTTGGAATCATTCAACAATACATAAAATACTGAAGTAATAAATTGGATAAGGTTAGTAACTATTCTTATTAAAGACATAAACCAATTAGAATATCTGTTGACAGAAACTTCGGTTACAATTCAGATATACAGAAGCAGGTCCTGAGCCATGGCGCATCGTGAGAGTTATTCCTAACACTCCGATCATGGTTGGTGCTGGAGCCACAGGTCAGTCCACATTTGAGCATCATACCTTGTTATTGTGCCTTGTAATGTTGGGCAGAAATAACAGCACCCACTGAAGAAAACGTAGTAATAATATTTTCCTCAAAATCTACAGAAATTTCAATGTTCGATTTTAATCCATGCAGTATTCTTTTTTTTACAAATTTCAATTTAGAGAGTGAGTTTACTTTGGGTATTCTGATAGATGTAGATTTATATTTAGTTTAGAGGTTATTAAATCTTCTTCAGAAGCTAAACTTGATTTTACATAATTTCTACCCTTTTTCCAGTTAACCAGTAATTTCTTTTGTTCATTAATATATTGAATTTTTTTAATTTTAAAAGAACCTCTGAAGTGCCCGGGGCCCATTTAGGCGGAAACGAGTCGTATCAATGGATCACAGTCAGCTTTGCATATCTTAATAATTGTTGAGGTATGACGGGAACGTCACACCGCAACTTCCTAGCACTATAGGCCTAGGACCTGTGCAGTGAATTAAAGACAGTGAGGAATTGTAGCATCGTCACATCAGCTAGCCAGAGGAGACTGCTCATGATCAGACAGGAGTTGCCAGCCACAGGTCCAATCCAGCAACCTTTGACTAGCTGTTGTTCCGGTAAAATATTAAATACGTGAAAATGTAGTTATTATTTTTAGTCAGCTTTATGACTTTTTTCTCTGATGGCAGCTTACGCAGTCAGCGAGCGAGTCAGGCCAGAAGACAGCCAGCTGGTCAAGACGATATTCTCGGCGGGAGGCTTGTGCGAGGCTGTGCCTGAGCGGTTATTGAACCCTGTGGGAGCTCTCTCTGGAAGTGGGCCTGCATATGTAAGACTTTGTAGCATATTTCTCTCGATAAAGTAAAATACCAATACATTGGATTATCGTGCAGTTGGGTGATAAGAGTTTATCTTCTAAAAACCTTTTACTCTAGAATTATTAGTTAAAATCTTAATCACTCAGTTTATATTTCCTCCAAGTGTTTACATAGGATTTCATTTAACCTTAAACAGTCTGTGACATACAGTGTACATCGGCAAATACTGAACCGAGAATTGATATGCGATCAATTATTAATAAGTTGCCGACTATTTGCAGTTTGATTCTGTCAAAGTTTTATATAATTTTAAAGTGTGTTAAACAAATAATCTAATTCAGTTATAGTCAATTTTTATGAGTTCGTGAGACAAAAAATATCAATGATTTAAGTATGTTTGTGCTTTTAGCAGTTATGTCCTCCTGGTCAGCCAATTCAAATTGTGACTTGGGAGTCGACTTGGCTCAAGAAAAATAGCCTAAACTCAATTGATTAGTATTATGCCAAGACTTCTGTTAATATTAGAAGTTAAAACTCCTTGCGACGAAAAGTATATAGTTCTAAGTATATGTTTTTAATGTTTGTCTGGTTTAAATTTTTATCCTATTTTGTTTTGGGTATTTTATGTGATCAACCAGCCAACTAGGTCACAATTAAGGATTTTATAATGGTAATGGTAACATCACAAGTTTTGTAACAGGTATATTTGATGATCGAAGCACTGTGTGATGGTGCCGTGAAGATGGGAGTGCCGAGAGCCCTAGCGACCCAGTTGGCGAGCCAGACACTGTTGGGTGCGGCCAAGATGGTGCAGACGACAGGCAAACATCCAGGACAACTCAAAGACGAAGTGTGCTCTCCTGGAGGCACAACCATCACGGGTATCCATGTCCTGGAGAAGTCCGGTGTGAGGTATGTGCTACAGTGAACCAGAGGATTGACCATAGATGGATCTATTGGCTTTTTTGTGTCAGGAAAGAGGATCTTGACTCCACTCTGGACAGTATTGATGGTTTTTTGTGGTTTTCCTGTGACCAAGTTTACACGATAGTGGGGTTGAAACTGGTTGATAATGGGCTTCTTGGAGTTATTTCCCTTTTATTTTGTAGGACACTGTACATTCTTATTCTTAATAGTCACTCTTTTCTTTGATCTTTAATATTTTATCAATATCTTTTCTGTCAATACAAATTATTTTTTTACATCGGTCATAAAATACATCAGCAATGTCATAGATGTTAGTCAACTTGCTGGGCCTCCTAATCCACCCATGGTATTTTCATTTGTTTTCATACTTTTCTTATAGGCCTACTATATAATTATTATTGGGTGATTTTTTCATCCAATGTCTACAATTTTATAATATGTGGTAGATTAAAGGAGTGAGTGGAAATAAACTTGGAAAGATCAATTCTTCATGAATTGCCTACTGTGTAAACTGGATTTAGATAAGAAATACTAAGTTAATATGTCGCCAATTAAGAAGATTTGATTCAAAATTATAATATTTGATTAATTAAAAATTATAACATTTAGCTTCATGCATTTATGGGAAAAAAATTTTGTATTTTTATAAGATAAATATTGCTATATATTATACACACGATTTATATGGATTACTTAATACTCATTGGTATGTTTATGTTTTAAAAAATTTTTTACAATCTTTACTGAATTTAAATATATTTGTTATATGTACAACATTTTTTAAAAGGAATGAGATAAAACAAAAGATAATTTAATTTACATAAATTATTTTGGTTTGTACATAGTTAAAAATCCAATAATTTTTCTATTAACACACAAGTATTTTAAACCTTTCTTTATTTCCAAATTATACAATTTTTACAAATTGTTTTAATATAATTTTAATTTATTCATACATAAAATAATATATAAAAAATTATCACTATTTTCTTTGATTAATCAAGATTAAACTATAAACATGTTTTTATTCTTTAATTTTTCTCCAATGTCAATTTATAATATTTTTAGATTAAATTAATATAAAAAAACAAATTTTTGATCAATATCTACAATTTTATGAATTAGCTTTAAAGACTGGATTTAGATAAATAATACTTTAATATGTCGCCAATTAAGAAGATTTAGCAAGAATTAGCAAGAACAAATTATACTTGTTTGATTGGTTTATTTAATTAAAGATTAACATTAAACATGTTTTTTTTCAGGGCTGCCCTCATCGGGGCAGTGGAGGCAGCGACGAACCGCTCATTTGAACTCGGAAATAAGTAAATATTTTGAAATATTGTATCACAATGCACTGCTTCTTCCAAGAGTTTTGTATTATTTTACAACTTCCAGAGCCAAAACAAATCTTAATTTAATTACAGTAAAGTAATTATAACCGTTTATATGAGAATCCCCAAACATTATAAGGTTTTTGGTGTTGGTTATATTATAATTTACATCACGATCATTTTATTGTCAATTTCTTTACAGATTGGAAGTCAATAAATAATAAATTAAAAGGTGACACTCAACACTTAAAGACCTAAATAATATACATAAACATAGATATATTTACAGACAATCAAGAGTTCAAAAGCAATAAGCCAATTAGATTAATTACATTAAGGGGCAGAGACAAATAATATATAAGGGCTGTTTTGATAATTCCTAACAAATACACAAGTTTTAAGAAACCTTTCACACCAGTATCATCTTTGAAAATATTCCAAATTAACTGGATTTGTACAAAAAATATTTTTTGTAGATTATAAGAAGGTTATTGAAGATAATTATATTGATTACATTGGGTATAATCATCTTTTAAGTACAGTAAAACCTCGTTAATCCGGACTAATTGGGGCTCCAAGTCGTCCGGATAAAAACAAATAATAATAAACGAAGAAAGACTGTGATTTTTGGGTACCCCAAAATTCACCTTTTGCAGATAAACTTAAATAGTATGTATATTCTGAATATAAAAATACGTATTGTACAAACAGTAGTTACATTTGAACAAAAATATACACTTGGTATTAACGTCCATACAAAAAATGAGACAATGAAAAAAGACAAAATTACTTTGAACATGAGGGTTGAGGTTCGTCCTCCAGTGACTGAACTGGTTTGAAGAAGGAGTTGAACTTAATTTGCCTTTCTTTTGTGTTAATTTAACAATTAAACGACGCAACTAAAACGTGCAGTGCAATTGACCTCTGAGGAGCAACTGACGGCCTGATATGAGCAGGAGAAACACAATCGTGTGACTGAGCTACTATTGGCTGACAGTAACCATGGTAACGGCACGTACGCTTTGCGCTGTGACCGCCCGCGCTCGGCACACGCACACTCACATCGCCGGGCGCAGTCGTACAGTGACGATCGTACGCTACTAATCAGCGTTCTGCGCATTAAAACTGCGATCCAATGGCTGTCCGGATTAAGCGAAGTCCGTATTAATGGGGTCCGGATTAACGAGGTTTTACTGTAATTGTATTCCACTGTGATAGTTCTTTTAATTTGTGTGATTTCCACTGATCAGTCTTCCTTTAAGGTTTATGTACTTCCTTTAAATAAGGTTTCTTTTTGTATTTTTATTCCTTCTATCTTTATTGACATTTAGTTCATAATTCTCGATGAAATTAAAAAAAGCAATGGTAAAGCAATATTTGTAAAAAAGGTTGCCGGTTGTTAAATAATATTTTTGACATGTTTGTACAGAATTAGTAAATTGAGTGTCTTCCATTCTAATTTTAGCATTTACAATTATATTTCACAATATTCTTAATGAGGTTTATTATATTATTAGTGTAGTACTGATATCATATGTTAATATTCTGGTTCTATCCTGATATATTATGATTACACACATCACATTCGCCTTCCCGTTTTCGGCAAAGTTTTACAAAGTATTGTTAACTTTTATAACTTATTGTTATTGATGGAATAAAAAACATTGTATCCATTTAAAAGGTTTAATTGTAAGCAGCACGTTTCAACTCTCAGATAATTATCAAGCTCATTATAAACAATCAAATTTGATAACTAAAATATGGTAAAATACAAATATTTTTAAATTACAATTTTGAAATAGTTGTTTCAAATATTGATTAATTTTGATTAAATTTGTTGCAAAAAAATAGGTTGTTAAGGTTCACGTGAGAATTTAAAATGTAATTTGGTTCTTCTTTGAATCCTAAATTCCTTTGAAACAACTATTCAAAAATTGTTAATTAAAAAATATTTGTATTTTACCATATGTTAATTATCATCTAAATGTTTATTTATTTAGTTAAGATATTTAGTAAATACTTAACTACATTCATCGATATTTTATGACTTTTTTTTTATTATGTGAATAAATAAAAATCGACAGTTATCGTTTAGTTCAAGAAAAAAATATCCGATGTCAAATACCAAATGTAAACACCGAGTTTCCGAGCTATTTACAAACATTGAGTAGCTGAGCGTGATGGCGTCTCAAGATGAAGTGTTTCTTGATTTGGAATTATACTTTTGTGAATCAAGTTTTGAATGAAAGTTAATTATTATTGGGTGATTTTTTCATCCAATGTCTACAATTTTATAATATGTGGTAGATTAAAGGAGTGAGTGGAAATAAACTTGGAAAGATCAATTCTTCATGAATTGCCTACTGTGTAAACTGGATTTAGATAAGAAATACTAAGTTAATATGTCGCCAATTAAGAAGATTTAGCAAGAATTAGCAAGAACAAATTATACTTGTTTGATTGGTTTATTTAATTAAAGATTAACATTAAACATGTTTTTTTTTCAGGGCTGCCCTCATCGGGGCAGTGGAGGCAGCGACGAACCGCTCATTTGAACTCGGAAATAAGTAAATATTTTGAAATATTGTATCACAATGCACTGCTTCTTCCAAGGGTTTTGTATTATTTTACAACTTCCAGAGCCAAAACAAATCTTAATTTAATTACAGTAAAGTAATTATAACCGTTTATATGAGAATCCCCAAACTTTATAAAGTTTTTGGTGTTGGATTATATTATAATTTACATCACAATCATTTTATTGTCAATTTCTTTACAGATTGGACAAAGTCAATAAATAATAAATTAAAAGGTGACATTCAACACTTAAAGACATAAATAATATACATAAACATGAAACATAGATATATTTACAGACAATCAAGAGTTCAAAAGTTCGTTTACAGAGTAAAATTCCTAAGCAATAAGCCAATTAGATTAATTACATTAAGGGGCAGAGACAAATAATATATAAGGGCTGTTTTGATAATTCCTAACAAATACAAAAGTTTTAAGAAACCTTTCACACCAGTATCATCTTTGAAAATATTCCAAATTAACTGGATTTGTACAAAAAATATTTTTTGTAGATTATAAGAAGGTTATTGAAGATAATTATATTGATTACATTGGGTATAATCATCTTTTAAGTACAGTAAAACCTCGTTAATCCGGACTAATTGGGGCTCCAAGTCGTCCGGATAAAAACAAATAATAATAAACGAAGAAAGACTGTGATTTTTGGGTACCCCAAAATTCACCTTTTGCAGATAAACTTAAATAGTATGTATATTCTGAATATAAAAATACATATTGTACAAACAGTAGTTACATTTGAACAAAAATATACACTTGGTATTAACGTCCATACAAAAAATGAGACAACGAAAAAAGACAAAATTACTTTGAACATGAGGGTTGAGGTTCGTCCTCCAGTGACTGAACTGGTTTGAAGAAGGAGTTGAACTTAATTTGCCTTTCTTTTGTGTTAATTTAACAATTAAACGACGCAACTAAAACGTGCAGTGCAATTGACCTCTGAGGAGCAACTGACGGCCTGATATGAGCAGGAGAAACACAATCGTGTGACTGAGCTACTATTGGCTGACAGTAACCATGGTAACGGCACGTACGCTTTGCGCTGTGACCGCCCGCGCTCGGCACACGCACACTCACATCGCCGGGCGCAGTCGTACAGTGACGATCGTACGCTACTAATCAGCGTTCTGCGCATTAAAACTGCGATCCAATGGCTGTCCGGATTAAGCGAAGTCCGTATTAATGGGGTCCGGATTAACGAGGTTTTACTGTAATTGTATTCCACTGTGATAGTTCTTTTAATTTGTGTGATTTCCACTGATCAGTCTTCCTTTAAGGTTTATGTACTTCCTTTAAATAAGGTTTCTTTTTGTACTTTTATTCCTTCTATCTTTATTGACATTTAGTAAATATTCTCAATGAAATTTAAAAAAAGCAATGGTAAAGCAATATTTGTAAAAAAGGTTGCCGGTTGTTAAATAATATTTTTGACATGTTTGTACAGAATTGGTAAATTGAGTGTCTTCCATTCTAATTTTAGCATTTACAATTATATTTCACAATATTCTTAATGAGGTTTATTATATTATTAGTGTAGTACTGATATCATATGTTAATATTCTGGTTCCATCCTGATGTATTATGATTACACACATCACATTCGCCTTCCCGTTTTCGGCAAAGTTTTACAAAGTATTGTTAACTTTTATAACTTATTGTTATTGATGGAATAAAAAACATTGTATCCATTTAAAAGGTTTAATTGTAAGCAGCACGTTTCAACTCTCAGATAATTATCAAGCTCATTATAAACAATCAAATTTGATAACTAAAATATGGTAAAATACAAATATTTTTAAATTACAATTTTGAAATAGTTGTTTCAAATATTGATTAATTTTGATTAAATTTGTTGCAAAAAAATAGGTTGTTAAGGTTCACGTGAGAATTTAAAATGTAATTTGGTTCTTCTTTGAATCCTAAATTCCTTTGAAACAACTATTCAAAAATTGTTAATTAAAAAATATTTGTATTTTACCATATGTTAGTTATCATCTAAATGTTTATTTATTTAGTTAAGATATTTTAGTAAATACTTAACTTCATTCGATATTTTATGACTTTTTATTTTATTATGTGAATAAATAGAAAATCGACAGTTGAATCGTTTAGTTCAAGAAAAAATATCCGATGTCAAATACCAAATGTAAACACCGAGTTTCCGAGCTATTTACAAACATTGAGTAGCTGAGCGTGATGGCGTCTCAAGATGAAGTGTTTCTTGATTCCCTGGAATTATCCACTTTTGTGAATCAAGTTTTGAATGAAAGTGAGTGTGATTTTGTGTGATGTGAATGAAAATAGTGAATCAGAGAGTAATAAAAGTGAAAGTGACGACAATATTGACGGAAATGTTGAAACGCCCAGTCTAGAAAATTGTTTCGAAATGTTTCATAAAATCAACAAGCACTAAAAGTGTGCAGAACAGTTGAATGTAATGAAAATGTATATAGAAAATATAAATGGATATGACAAAAAATAAATTTGTTACAACAAAACTGTTAAATGTAAGAATTAAAACCTTTCTGTATGTATACTATAATTTTCAGGTGAATCAGAAAAAACCTCAGTACTGGGGTATAATTACTTGGATAAAAACTCAGTCTTCAATAGGTTAAGGTTAAATAGATTAAAAGTTTAAATCTTCTTTCTTTAAATATGGTAAAATACAAATATTTTTAAATTACAATTTTGAAATAGTTGTTTCAAATATTGATTAATTTTGATTAAATTTGTTGCAAAAAAATAGGTTGTTAAGGTTCACGTGAGAATTTAAAATGTAATTTGGTTCTTCTTTGAATCCTAAATTCCTTTGAAACAACTATTCAAAAATTGTTAATTAAAAAATATTTGTATTTTACCATATGTTAGTTATCATCTAAATGTTTATTTATTTAGTTAAGATTTAAAATAAGCTGAATAATGACCTAACAGTCGAAACATGTCGCTTAAAATTAAACTTTTTAAAAGGGTACTATGATTCTTATTTCATTGATAACAATATTATAATAAACGTAGCCCTCATTTGTGAATACTATACTGAATTTTACAACTTAATATATTGTAATTGTTATCTGGAAGTTTTTTATTTTGAGTATTGATCTGAGAATAGATGTAAACACTTTGAGTCCTGACAAAAATATATCAGAACCTATATGAAATGATGGGGGTTTTTTCTTATATTTAAAATTCATCGACTAAAAACTATACAAAATAAAAAGCTGGTTTGTACACAGTTTTGAAGAGACCTCTTTAATTTGGTATAAAATATATTGAGGCTACAAAAAAAATTTCTCATCACTTTTATAGAACATAGTCCTGTTTTCACTTTTATCTTGAAACTTTAAATCTTGCTGTGGGTATGGAAAATTAACAGCAACTAAATAAGTAGAAAACAAGAAGATTGACAAACTCTAGCTAAAATATAGTGATAATCCTATGAATCTTAATTACGAGGCTTTTCAGACGTTTTAATGCTTCTCTAAACCGTAATTCAGTGCAACTCCAGCTCAGGCACAGATCAATAGAATCACTAATAATATAATATTTGTTGAATTATTTAATATCCTGTGTAATATTATTTTTGTAAATTTTAATAGGGAAAATAATAAAAGAGTGTATTCTCTTTATAAATTTGTTTACAATCCTTTGGTGGCTTAAAGTTAAAGCTAATAAAAAATTTAACTGTATGATACTTCCAATAAAAAGTTCAAATGTAAATTCGGACAATAAAATATGTTAACAAGCCATAATGCAACTGGTAAATGGTAAACTGATGCACATGCAATTAACACAACTTTGTTGTGTATGTAGCGCTTAGGATGTTCCATACCTATTCTATTGAATATTTTTTACTTGTTCGGTTTTACCACTTTTTCCTTTTTTTCAATTTCCGTGTGTAGAGCATTTTTGGTATACACCACCGTTTCAATAATGCAACCTTACATTTAGATAATTATTTATTTTATTTTCTGTGCATTTAATTAGTGTTTTGACTGAGCATTATTAATGAGATTTGATTAACTTTTAGTTCCTCATCCGAGGGAATCCTGTAATAATAGTGTCATCAAATTTAATCGCTAAAGTATTTACTTATATTTTATCTATCCACAACATATTACATATATTCTGATATTTTATACATGTAAAACTGTATAAAATTTGTATAAGGTTGCAAACACAAATAAGTTGAAAATTAGGACTTTTTTATTTTTTTATACTATGATGTAAAGTAGTTCAATTTTTATTTTTTATTCCATATGTGACATCAACAATGTTTATAATAGCAGACTTAAAGGGGAAATGCATTTTTCTAAGTTGATTGTTTTATTTCATTTAGAATGAGCACGATACAGATAGGATTTTAAAATTGTTAAACACAAATTAATGTTGAAAACAGTTTAGTAACTGTGTTGAATGACTGCTGCAAAGTAAATTATATTTAACTAGTAAGATTGTATTCATTGTTTGTGATCCTTACCTTGCACAAAATACGACTAAAGGATAATTATTTTCCTTTAGTCAGAATAAGTCATAAATGTGCATAATGCACATTTATGACTTTTCTAATTGGTATCGTCTTTACCTTAGGGTTGAACATGTTCTAGTATGCGAAACAGGCAATCTTCGCAAACATTAATAATTATTAATTATAAAACATAAAATTACCTTAACCCATTGGCGATGATTGTTGGATATTGCCCGTCATCACTAAAAAGAGGACAGGCAGTGTCCGTCATCAACTCTTCATTCGATATTTTATGACTTTTTATTTTATTATGTGAATAAATAGAAAATCGACAGTTGAATCGTTTAGTTCAAGAAAAAATATCCGATCTCAAATACCGAATGTAAACACCGAGTTTCCAAGCTATTTACAAAGTATTGTAAACTTTTATAACTTATTGTTATTGATGGAATAAAAAACATTGTATCCATTTAAAAGGTTTAATTGTAAGCAGCACGTTTCAACTCTCAGATAATTATCAAGCTCATTATAAACAATCAAATTTGATAACTAAAATATGGTAAAATACAAATATTTTTAAATTACAATTTTGAAATAGTTGTTTCAAATATTGATTAATTTTGATTAAATTTGTTGCAAAAAAATAGGTTGTTAAGGTTCACGTGAGAATTTAAAATGTAATTTGGTTCTTCTTTGAATCCTAAATTCCTTTGAAACAACTATTCAAAAATTGTTAATTAAAAAATATTTGTATTTTACCATATGTTAGTTATCATCTAAATGTTTATTTATTTAGTTAAGATATTTTAGTAAATACTTAACTTCATTCGATATTTTATGACTTTTTATTTTATTATGTGAATAAATAGAAAATCGACAGTTGAATCGTTTAGTTCAAGAAAAAATATCCGATGTCAAATACCGAATGTAAACACCGAGTTTCCGAGCTATTTACAAACATTGAGTAGCTGAGCGTGATGGCGTCTCAAGATGAAGTGTTTCTAGATTCCGTGGAATTATCCACTTTTGTGAATCAAGTTTTGAATGAAAGTGAGTGTGATTTTGTGTGATGTGAATGAAAATAGTGAATCTGAGAGTAATAAAAGTGAAAGTGACGACAATATTGACGGAAATGTTGAAACGCCCAACCTAGAAAATTGTTTCGAAATGTTTCATAAAATCAACAAGCACTAAAAGTGTGCAGAACAGTTGAATGTAATGAAAATGTATATAGAAAATATAAATGGATATGACAAAAAATAAATTTGTTACAACAAAACTGTTAAATGTAAGAATTAAAACCTTTCTGTATGTATACTATAATTTTTCAGGTGAATCAGAAAAAACCTCAGTCCTGGGGTATAATTACTTGGGTAAAAACTCAGTCTCCAATAGGTTAAGGTTAAATAGATTAAAAGTTTAAATCTTCTCATTCAATTGGTTATTTCCAGATCTGACTTCGGAATGAAGGATTTACCCTCTACTTATAATAAGATTAAAAGTAACACATTCTGCAACTGTGTCTGAATAAATGGTTGAAATATTCCAGAATATGCTTTTAAGCTTCAATTGGAGTTTTACGAAAAAACTAATTTTAACAGATACATTACACTCTCATAAATATAAATTGTAATGCATTATCTAATTATTATACCATTAATAAGGAAGAACACATTCCTTCACGAAGAACAAAAAAATTAAATTATTATCAAGTTCAAATTAGTTCCTTTATGGGAAAATGTTAAAAAAATTGGCCTTTATTTTACTAGTTGATCCTAAATATCTGACACTCTATTAGCCATTGCAATAGATATTTTTTTCAAGAGGAATTTATAATTTTTAAAAAACAACAAATTTAAGTATTTAACCAGGTATGGTAGGACAGGACCTCTACTTTTTTGGGGAGGGGGGTGTACAGCTTTTTGGGGAACCATACAAGTCTAGATGATTTGCCTAGATGAGTACAAGAAACCGTACAAACTAATCTCAGAATGGTTGGCCTCGGATAAATTCCCAGTCCTCACTTAGATGAGTACAAGAAACCGTACGAAGTAATCTTAGTGACTGGCCTCGGATAAATTCACAATCCTCACAAAAGGTTAGGTGCAATTTTTAAACTTTTTCTTCCCCACTCAAATCAATAATTTAGAGTCTTTTACAAACTGTAATCTTCTGTCTTTGTTATTAATCTGTTTATATTTATTGTTTCCTTTTTATTTAGTTAATTGATTTATCCTTTTTTTCTTAGTTCATTATTACTTTTATAATCTTAATTTGAAATTGCTTGTTTCATATACTAAACTATTAAAATGTTTCTTAGTTTCATAAACACAAAGTAAGGTTGTCAAAATGTATAGTAAATTTGTTTAAAAATGTTTTACTCACAATACAAAATAAACAGTTATGATTTTTCTTCGACAATATGTTTCTTTCTTTCTGGCACAAACGGTACAGTTCCTGGTTTGGAGTGAGTTCGCCGGTTTGCTTCCCTGTGACATAAAAAAAATCAATAAAATTAAATTATTTTTTTATCTAAAATACTGACCTCAGTACGATAAAAATTACATGTACCATACCATAGGCCTTATGTTTTGAACCGTGATAACTTTATTTCATTCATAGAAAAAAGTGAAGTATAATAAAAGAATTTGATGGAAAGTACTACACTTTTCACTAACTGTTCATTGATGGGGTTTCATCAGTTAAATTATGTAATTTACGGGAAGAGCTTCACAAAACACATAATGAATCATGAAGTATATTATAGTAACCAAAAAAAACAACTTGGAGCTCCTAAAACGTTTTTTAAATTTAACAATATAATAAGCATTACATTGTGAATGTGACTTTTTGGCAATGCAAAGGTTTCCAAATAATCTCTGAAGTAAAATTCATGCACTTGAATATAACAATTTTAAAACTGTTGCAGTTTTAATGAAATGTAATGATTTTAAATAGTGAATATTTACAAAGCAATTGAGATAATGATAAATTGTTTGTAAGGAAATAGTTCAAACTCATTTTTATATGCTACTTAACATTTTGATACGAAATACTTTAAACTCTAGCCTTGGTAATAGTTGATGTCGACCTTTTGTTGTTTGTAATTTGATAATTTCTCAATTATAAATGGTAATAAAGTACCTGTTATTTCATCCTAGTTTTCAAGTATTCAAAAGAAATCAGTTATCATTAAAACCAGGAATGGATTTTTGAATTTGGTACAGTAAATGAGGAAGAAATAAAAGTATACTATACATGTAATGGGAATAAAAATTAGGTATTTGCATGAAACTGACTTTCTCTTGGTTTTTTCCCGAATAGCTCGGTGTTCCTTCTGAGCATTGTATATGTGTTTGGGCACTTGTCTGTGACGAGCTATCCTTCTTATCTGTGGATGGTTTGCAAACTTCTTCTTCAATGCTTCGTTGTAGTTCAGAGCTGCCTTCTCGCGACCCATCAGCTGAACAAAGAGATCCAAATTTTAAACAGGGCATTAATTTATAAATATTAATTTGTTTCTATTGAATATTGATTCATTCAACTTAAGTTTTATAATAGAGTAAATTAGTAAATACAAGATGGTGTGCATACTCTACATCAGGGATGGACTGGTTCGACTATTTTGAATCCAATGCCAACTGATAATCCAAAAACTGATGTATATCATTCTGATTCAATCTATGTGTCAAAAGATTGAATATAGGTGTAAAAGTAGTCTTCATGAGGAATATTAATTACTCGGTTCGGTTAATGAAAACCTAGAAGGTACATTTACCATGTATTAAATAGAATGGTAGAACCTACATGAATAAAAGAAAATTAGAATAAACAGGTGAAAAAAACAAATAGTGGCTAGAGCAGAATTTATTACACAGAGTAAATTATACTACAGGCTTATGCTTTATGCCTTACGGCTTTATGCTTTTGTACATTTAAAACTAAAACTTCGACTTTTGATGTTGTTGTATATTAACCCTAGAAGTGGCAAAGTCGTAATTCACGACGCATTTACAAGTTCAATAAGAAGAGGCAGGCATATGTTGTAAATTTAGTGATCTTAACTAGTGTCTAACTATTTATTTGGACACCATTGCCTTTGTGACCGTGTTGCCCTCTGGGAGCTGAATGTGAACTCGCTCATGCAGTTCACTATACTATATATGGTACTATATATGGTATCAAAATTATACTACAGGCTTATGCTTTATGCCTTACGGCTTTATGCTTTTGTACATTTAAAACTAAAACTTCGACTTTTGATGTTGTTGTATATTAACCCTAGAAGTGGCAAAGTCGTAATTCACGACGCATTTACAAGTTCAATAAGAAGAGGCAGGCATATGTTGTAAATTTAGTGATCTTAACTAGTGTCTAACTATTTAGTTGGACACCATTGCCTTTGTGACCGTGTTGCCCTCTGGGAGCTGAATGTGAACTTGCTCATGCAGTTCACTATACTATATATGGTACTATATATGGTATCAAAATTATACTACAGGCTTATGCTTTATGCCTAACGGCTTTATGCTTTTGTACATTTAAAACTAAAACTTCGACTTTTGATGTTGTTGTATATTAACCCTAGAAGTGGCAAAGTCGTAATTCACGACGCATTTACAAGTTCAATAAGAAGAGGCAGGCATATGTTGTAAATTTAGTGATCTTAACTAGTGTCTAACTATTTAGTTGGACACCATTGCCTTTGTGACCGTGTTGCCCTCTGGGAGCTGAATGTGAACTTGCTCATGCAGTTCACTATACTATATATGGTATTATATATGGTATCAAAACTCTACAGGCTTATGCTTTATGCCTTACGGCTTTATGCTTTTGTACATTTAAAACTAAAACTTCGACTTTTGATGTTGTTGTATATTAACCCTAGAAGTGGCAAAGTCGTAATTCACGACGCATTTACAAGTTCAATAAGAAGAGGCAGGCATATGTTGTAAATTTAGTGATCTTAACTGGTGTCTAACTATTTAGTTGGACACCATTGCCTTTGTGACCGTGTTGCCCTCTGGGAGCTGAATGTGAACTTGCTCATGCAGTTCACTATACTATATATGGTATCAAAATCAACTTCTTTATTTATTTATTGTAACAAAACTAATTATATCCTAAGTACGATCACGCGCTAGTCAATGCAAAACAATAAATTTAAATCAACTTTCTTATGACTGAATATGAGTACCGAAAGATAAATCAACGTCATCTATACTCAGCGATACGATACAGAAAATCTTTAAGCTGATGCATAATTACCATTCATAATCTATTATGTAAAAACGTCTTTGAGGTCAATGCTATGATATTCCATTCTTCAACTACATATTTAAGTTACCCATTAAGTTCAACACGATATTGCATTTTGAAATACAAAGCATAGCGTCATCGATAGTTGCATGTGTAATGAAAATAGTTGTAGTGAATTGTCGATTTAATATTTGGTAAGAAAGCTCAAACATCATAATCTCTGGTATTTGCAGCAAAAATATATACTATTTAATTTTGATCGTCTACGTAATTTGATCAGACGATCAAATTACATGGACGATCAAAATTAAACTTTAAATATTTTGACATAATGGACTATTTTTTGTTATCACATTCTCGAGTTCTCCGGGTTTGAGCAATACGATAAAGTGTTGTCAAATTTACATTTGGCCTATTTCGTCTTCCAGTGTATACATAACCAACTAATTTTCCACTTGTTTTTATTCTACATTTTCTCTTTGTTGAATGATTTTACGCGTCATTAGTTTTTAAATGGAACATCTTAGATGAATAATTAACTAGATTACGACAAGGTACCATAATTTCACGGGTTTAAATATCGTTCTGCCCGATACTTCAACTCTGCGCCTGCGCAGATTGCTTTGTCCAATAGTCGGCGGCAGAGCTGTCACTGCTTTTTCTAGTTCCTTGTCACAGATGTATTAGAGACAGAACCACATCGGTGACTTTGTTACCGGTACAAAAATATCGCATATGCCTACCGATACGCAGATATACGATGGTAACGAGCCGACGTCTGTCAAATCTTGGTTCATTGTTTATGGCGATTCGATTTTGTCATTGTAATAACTAATATATAAAATAGTTGAATCATGAAATAAAATTGAGAATTATTATTTATCAATCTATCCATGGTTTTTTATAACTAACTTTTAAGAACTGTTTATGTAATTTATTGGCAAATTTTAAGGTTTCTGTTGATTTCATTCCGTGAATAATATGGCGTGTATTAAAATTTGTTACTTTTCAATGCAGCAAAGTAAAAATTTTAGTTTTGTTGTTCAGCCTATGACGAATTTATGACTTTTTATGTCCAATCTAATAACTTTGATAACATTTTATCGATTTTTTTCTCATTTAATCATAGATAAATCTTATTCAACTGTGTTATTGAGAGTATCCCGAATCCGAAAATTATGTGATCCGAACCCTAACTATCCGATCCGAACTTGAGCTATCCGATCCGAAAAAAAATTCACTATCCGCACACTTCTATACAAAAGCATCATCAGAATTTTAAACACTACATAACTTCTACGACATCACTCACCACGCCCAATTTTTCAGATGCTCTCGCTTTCCACAGCCTTATGTTCATTTCGTCCGAGGAAGTAGCGATATACTTATTATCCACTGACCAAGCCACACTTGTTAGTCTCTGCATTCTCTTTGTGTGATATATATCTCTGGAATGGCCCTGAGAATAAAAGCTGGATAAGTGATTTTTTCACATTTTTCAAGTATATTGATGATGGAAGTAGCTTAGAAACCTGTATAAATAATTTTATTGGAACCATGGAAAGTGTTTTGATCTAACAAAATAATATGACAAATTTTATAAAACTATATTTTATTTTTAAAATTTTATTATAAAAATAAATTACTAAAATCGTTGTTTATCTGACAGTTTAACTAAACAAAGTCAATATCTAGACATGGTTTAATCAAAACAGAGGCAGAAAATGCATCCCAGGTCTCTTCAGCAACAGATGGATTGTTAAGAGCCGCTTTTTAGACATTTTAATTTTTTATGTTTGGACATGGATATGTCTTAGTTCAGGGGGGGTGTTGGCGATTTTTAAGATGGAAAATATGTAACAGGTTTCTATAGAAACCACCAGAGCTATTGTATTAAATTTTTAATATAAAAGAATGAGAACAGGTGTTTAGAAGAAGTGAAAACATTACCTTTAGACATATCCATGATCTAACCTATTTCCCACAGGGAAGTAAATATAAACATTTTCAAGGGTTTTTAGGGGTGAGCTACCCATAAAATAAGAAAAATGGGAAAAAATTTCAAAGTTGTTAGACAGATATAAGTTTGAAAACCACTTTTTGGATGGAGGAGCCTCAAAGTGACATTCTCTTTAACACAATTTTGAACATTTCAGTAAAAACACTACTTTCTCCATTTACCTACTATATGTAAGGGGAGAAGGTAAAATAGGGGGAAGGACACAGTGGACAGGACTGATAAAACTGGATGTTAGGTGGCTGCTGACTGGACCTTCTGGAGAAACTCTGTGTCGATGAGGACAAGTACTGACTAGGGTACAAATAGCCACTCCAGTAAGTTTTTTTTTAAAGTTTGTTTTCTCACCTTGTTAACTTCAAATATGCGGACAGACTTGTCGTAACTGCCAGAAACAAATTCTCTGCCAGTGGGAGCGTAATCAACACACGTAACAGCTGACGTGTGGTCCCTATGTACGTTGAGAGCCACTTTCAGGTTGCGGCTGTCGTACGTATAAAGGCTGAAAACCAAAGTAAGTTAATGCAGGCTAAGTAACAATCACATAGTTATGTTGGGTTATAGAACAAAAATATTGTGAACGATTGATTTCGTTCACTTTTGGAACTCAGCTATTGATTATAAATTTGGGATTTTACATAAAATAACTATGTATGGTCCGATACATTGTGCGAATTGACTGAGGTGTAGGCAGCGATATCATTCATAAGTACCAGAGAGAAAGCAAACTAGGTATAAACATATAAAGTCATGCTTAACACGTTCGCTACTGATCGTCAAATATAGTTGATGCCAGATGATCTATCAGAGCCCTAACCCGCTGGTCAGACTGGCCCCTGAAACTATGTAACTGAAGTAAAATGAAACCAGAGACCAAACGTTTTCCTTTTTTTCACTATCAATTAGGTTATAAATAACAGTAATTTACATAAACCGGCAAGAAAATAAACCATCTTGCATTCTAAATCCAATTATATTTTCTGATGCAATTTTTACAAAAATGCAGCGAAAAATATGGAGGTAACCCAAATATGCATGGAAACCAATCCCCCAACTTATTTAGAGGTTATCCCTGTAGACCTGTAGCTAGTAACCAAACCGAAAATATGAACCGTATATTAATAACTAGCCATAAGGTTGTCCAGAGACGTGGGACTCCAGCAGGTCCAGGGAGTTAAGGCCGTATGTCAACTATAGCCTAGTTGACACACGGTCTATGCCTACAAATGAATCGTCGACTATAGTTGACGCTGGTCTGTGACTAATGACATTCCTAAACATCGGTAGCAAACATGTTAATTGCTTTGATATGTTTCTTTTTCGCGAATTTCCCATAGGGAAGAAGCTATTACCGTAGGTCTCATGGCAAGACTGAAGCACGGGACCATGTTATTTTTTTGTCTTTAGGTGCCCAGAGACCAAAAACAAAAAACAATAGTCGTTAATAAATAAATAAATATAAATATATATATATGTGTGTGTGTATGTGTGTCTGTGATAACTCTTGTAAAAATTGGTCCGATTGAGACCAAATTTGGTAGAAACGTGTATTCCTACATTTGCTCGGACAAGTTTGTAATCCAGACAATTGGAACAGGTAGTTTGGCGGTTTTTGTACCCCAAAAATGAGTTTTTACGTTTTCCCATGTAATTTTTAAAATTTTCAAATTTCATCTTTCACCATTAGAATCAGCTAAAAAAACTACACAATTTAGTTCCTTAAAGTTTTGCTGTATCTCCAATGGTTACCGAGATATTAAAAAATCTAAACACAGTACATTGTATTTAGGGGCAACAATGCTAATCTTATGGAGGATAAGGAAAAATGAATATTTCCCTTACTAACCCATTCCTGTCAGGCAGACGGTCGACGCCTGAGGCACTCCGGGCTGAACGAAAATCGAGCCTCGTTCACTACGACTGTGCATCACTATTAGCGTAAAAGAATTAACAGTAACTTCATGAATTATATGTTTTGATTTCTTTGGCCTGTTCCTTATACCTTTTAACTGCGTACAAAATCACTTTTAGCAAGAAAAAAATTATTACTGTACTTTTTCACCAGTTCCAAGCTGTAGACTTAGAAACAAGTAGGTACTGGTGTTTTGTCAAATCTTATTTTATTTTCAAAAGATTCCTTTATTTCACTTGGCAGATCTACTTCTAGTTACCTGCAGTAATAAATAGTTAATGATAAATCTTTAAATAATAATCATTATAACTGTATTATCATCAATAAATACAATCGCTGAACGAATTGTGCGAACGAGAAAATAATTTACTGTCGATACGGAACATTTGACATTAAATAAAATGATAAAAGAGGACGCTAATTCCATCTATCAGATGAGAAATGAACTAGAACACCTAACGACGGAAAAAAGAACTACATCGAAATATAAGCAGGCAACGGACATTGTTTGCTCGTAACCATCCTGCGGCCCATGCCGCGGGACGCACGGCGCACGTCATTAGACATCTGTCTAGCAAAGTATGCGGATGTATTTAGCTTCATGTCTTGCATACTCTTTCCCATCTTAATCTTATGGAGACTAGGCAAACTCCTTTATTTATGTCCAGATAATGATAAAACTTGGTATATGGTCAGAATAAAAATTGTTTATGGTAAAAATGCCTACTTTTAGTGTTCCTCAAAGCAGCAAATCTGCATACTCTTTCCCATGTCATGTTACAGAGAATAGGCAAATAATCTAATTTATCAACAGGTATTGATTGATCAATCTTGTCACATAATTGTATTATTATTGCCATAAGTTATCATTGATTTGGAAATTCGCTGAGTACGGTACGCAGGTCTGCGTACAACGGGGGAATTAACAAAAGTGTTACGAGAAGCATTTAACAATAATTTTACGAGAAGCAAAAAGATTGAAATATTGATTTAACAAAGGTTGAACCAATGTTGGTCAACAACTGTGGATGTTACACAAAAAAACCCCTACAACTACCAAAACCTCTTTTATCTTGCTATAAGCTCTGAAATGCAAGCCTACCTTTAACATCAATAAAAATGAGATGGAAGCTTACTTGTAATCTTCACTGGCGCAAGTGAATGTGAAAGCCTCCATGGGGTTCCAAGCGAGCTGATTGGTCCTCAAGGCCATCACCAGCTTACGCAGCGGCCCCGCCTCCCGTGTGTCATACAGGATAATGCTACGGTCACTGCCACATGCGGCTGGATGAACAACATTAGGTTAAAAATGATTGGGAGACCCATGTAAAGCCATGTTTGATGACCGTTTGTAATCGGAAAGAATGAGTTAATGAGAGTGTAACCTAACAGCCCTTGTCTTTACTGGGTACACCCCAAAGTTTATTGCCCTTACAGCGAAAAGAGAATGTCAAGTAAGAATCCTTCCTTACAGGACCACTTTTAAGTAAAGAGACACATATTTTCTCCAAAGGTTCAAATTAAGTGAAATGACCAAGTATAGATCATAAGTAGTTTAATCACGATTTATACAAGTACAAAATACAGAATAGCATCAGAAATTAATTACTACTTATCTACATCAAAAATTAAAATATATAACATTAAAATCAAATCCTAACAAATCATTCATATCAAATCTTTAAATAAGATTTCCTAGTATAAAAAGTATGATAAAGAGAATTACCAATGGACAACCACATGGCAATCACGGCCTTTAGGAAGGCAGAAGTTGGAGGGACCAGATCCAGAATGACCTCAATCGAATGGGAGCATCCCTAGACTTAGCTAGGACAGTCAGGAGTGGAGGTAAACTGTTGTAGAGGCCAAAAACCTTCTTAACCTATTGCGGTCCAATGGCAAACTCAGTCTAACGACATCTCCTTTTAGCCATTCCAGTCCACCCACTATTAAGGCAACTATTAAGCAGTCTTGGAACCATCGCCTGGATAATTGAGGGCCCTGGGTGTAGACGGTGTCATGTGGCGTTCCACTTTCAAAATGGCGGCAGAGACAAAAACCTTTGCACAAAACAAAAAGCCTTCCCTGAATGTATTCTGACACCTTAAGGAGTGTATTTATGATAACCAAAATTGTATTGTTTTGGGTACGCCTAGGCCTATCATTTACATCCCTCAGCGAACGTGTTTATTAATTGACAAAAATGGCGATTTTGGTCCACATTCGATCCTTGCGAGATTTGATCCAGCGAACTTCAGTTTTGAAGGTGAGTAATATAACCACTCAGCTATCCAGGGAGTGTAGCAATAATACTTGTAATATAATTTCCTAAGATGTCATTGTAACCATAACAATAATATTGTTACCCAATAAATGAGTCTCGACTGGGTTGAAAGCGACATAGTTGAGGCTGTCCACATCCCATGTGAGTGTTCTGATTGGCTCACTGCGAGTCTCCTCCCACAGCTGGCAGGTGTCGCCACTCGTCGCAAACTTGTCGCCATCCTGACTGAAGCTGATACTCAGGAGCACGGTCTGTGGGACGACATGGTCATCATTCATTATCTACTGCAGTTCTCACATTCATTCACTCATGGTGTTAACATTCTCACAACATCCTGGCACAATCAGGTATTAAGCCAATCTAACAAAATTTGTACTAGTTGCTACCATAAAAAATAAAAGTTATAGTAAAATTCACCAACGTTGTATCAAATTGTGAGGTTGATTTGATACAACCTTGGTTTGTACGGTTCACTTTTTTGGGTTTGTCTCTCCAGTTCATGACCATTGATCCATTATTAAAGTTGGAGGGTAATAATCTACGGTAAAAATTAATGTTGGGAAAAAGTTAATGTTGTGATATACTTAAACATACATTTCACATAAATATAAATAACAGAACACACCATTGGTGTGTGGATGGTAGGTAATCAGAAGAAATTTAAAAATATTAAATGTAAATGAGGTCATATTCATTTACAGAATTCTATTGTTATTAATAGGATTGAACTTTCATTTAGTAACTTAACTTTGTTTCATTAATAATCTTACGAACCAGTAAGTCTGGAACTATCTCTATATTGTTTATCCATGCAGTGTTTTAAACCTTACAGTACAAAGCTGTAGCTGTAAAGCTATTAGCTTTAACTTTCAGTTAAAAGTTAAAAGTATAAAGCAACATTCAGTTGTGAGAGGCAATTTATTAAGCTATCATGTTCATCCTACACCCCCTTGCTCTTGGAGAACTGTCCTTTTCAATTTTTGACTGACTGATAAGACTATTTTGAAATTACTTAATTAATCTAAATTGAAATATTAAGTAGGCCAATAATAAACAATAATAATAAAAAATAATATAGTAATAAAACTAAACAACTTGATTTTTACCTTGCTAATGATAGTCGATATATTTTCTTCATCACCTCCAAAATCAATATCAGTGTTCCAAATCTTGATGGTTTTGTCATCTCCAATGGACAACAAATGAGTCCCTTCTGAGTTGAAGGCCAGCCCCCGTACACATCCATCATGAGCTTGAATCGTACGAACACATTTCTTTTGGGGCAGGTCCCACAGACGAACCTATAGTAAAAGAATTTGTGATTAGGCACTACACAAAAAGCAAACTAAGGGAAATCAAATTGAATATGAATGGCTGATTTCAGTGGGAAGAACACTGTTACCGTTCAAACCAATTTTTTTTACTTGAATAAGTGAAATCTGAGTTAATTTTTTTCCAGCGGCTATTTTCAAAATTACCCATGCAGTGAAAAACAGCAAAATACCGTTTCAGTGTTATTCACATGTGCTATAGACATGGCGATTAACAGAAGTTGCTCACCTCTTGATTTAAACCAGGCACTTTTGACTAGGCAGTGAATTACTTAAGGTAGCATGTTGGAGAGGTAATTGTTCATTAATTAAATATGAGTAAGATGATGATAGCATGAGAAAAAATTGCTCACTAATCAAGGTTGAATTGAAGAAGGATTTGGGAATTTGTTTGAAATGCCATAGGTCTACTTGAGATATACAATATTTCAGATACAAGAAGAATTGTTTAGCCATCACTTACTTCTCCGTTGAAATCCCCGCTGGAAAGAAGGGCCAATTTATTTGGGTGTTTCTTCAAGCAAGATATCGAATCCCTATGACCATCCAAATTTCCAATGAATGGTTTAGCAAATACCCTTTCTAATTTTACTGCATTTAGGGCTCGAACATACTCACGAGGAGCCTCAAATGGGTGTAGACTGGGATCATAGTTCCGAGGAGCTAGAAATATCACAAAATACTCTCAGAACATATTCTATACAAATAATCAAAAACATAGTTCATGAATATAGTTAATAATAAAAAATATAACTGGCATTGTATCATTAAATTATTAGAAGGCTCCAGAAAGTGAGCTAGTGGTGCAGTGTTTCCTTACAGAATATTTTGCCTGTTGACAGGATATTCTGAAACCTAGCTGGATTGAACGTGAGTTTGAATGTGCTATCTTACATATATTCGTTAGAAATTTTAAAAGGTTTAGGCCTATACAAGTTTTTCCTTTGTGCGCTGTCATCACATATTCAGGTAACCTATAAACTACAGTAAAATCCAATAGACAGTGATATTACATACATACTGGCCAAATGGATGTATAATAAATAGTACACTGTCCTTACAATGGCAATGCCGTCTTTGTGTCCTTCGGCCAGTCAATGACGTAGGTATAAACATGTTACTGCCAACATGTTCATGTACAAAGTATCGCCAATTATTATTAGGGATTTAATTAATCTTTTAACACAGTTAAATCAACAGCCTCCAATCCCTTCCACTTCACTTGCCTCTCATTCATTAGTTAAATATGAAAAAGGCATTTTAAAAATAGACACCTTGCATACAGACCTTTAAAAATGTCAGATTTTGTTTCCCTCAGGTAATGATCTGGATTTCTCGTCAAAACCTTAACTTTCATCCTGACAAAATATTAGGATATTATATTCACGACTTCGGAAAACTTTTACGAAACTAAAGTTATAACACAGCTTACTGAATTCAAAACAACCATGATTCTAAAAAATAAATAATACTTAATCTCTAAATCACACACAAGACCAAAGTTAAATTAACTATGTAGTTAATTAGAAATAGTTTGAGAAAATGTTATCAATGAGGTATAATAATTTCCGTTGGATAATATGACTTTGGGTGCGAACGTTGACTTTTGGAGGTTAAGTTCTGAACACTGAAGTCACATTTCATTATTATTATGAAGTTCGATACGATAACTCGAATCGAAATGTCTTTATCCTTTTACTTTTTTCCCATAGCAGACTACTATTATCATACATGAACGGATCTTATAATCCGTTCCTCTCTGCTCTTATTGTGTGCTAGATAACCATGCAACATTGAATTACACTAATGTTGTAGTGCCATTGACTTTATGTAAATTTATGCTTATATTTAAATTCAATGGTAGTGCACCCTGATTTCAGTGATCTGTTCTCGGCAATCTTAGAGCTCAAACTTCCAAGAGCCCTTGTATAGAAGCCAAAGCGTTTTTGAACTCAAACAGACGATAAAAAATGTTTGTATTTACTTCCCTGTGGGAAATAAATTGGATCATGGATGTGTAAAAGGAATGTTATCATTTCATCTAAACAGCTGTTCTTATTCTTTTATATTACAAATCCAATACAAAAATGTTTGTATTTACTTCCCTGTGGGAAGTAGAATAGATCATGGATATGTCTAAAGGGAATGGTCTCAGTTCATCTTAACAGCTGTTCTTATTATTTTATATTTAAAATTCAATACAATAGCTCTTTAGTTTCTATGGAAACCTGTTACATGTTTTCCATCTTAAAAATCGCCAACACCCCCCAGAGCTAAGACATATCCATGTCAAAAATGTTTGTATTTACTTCCCTGTGGGAAATAGGTTAGATCATGGATATGTCTGAAGGGAATGCTTTAAGTTCATCTAAACAGCTGTTCTTATTCTTTTATATTTAAAATTTAGTACAGTAGTTCTGGTAGTTTCTATGGAAACCTGTTACATGTTTTCTATCTTAAAAATCATCAACACCCCCCCCCCAGAGATAAGACATATCCATGTCAAAAATAGCTCTGGTAGTTTCTATGGAAACCTATTACATATTTTCCATCTTAAAAATCACCAACTACCCTCCAGAGCTAAGACATGGCCATGTCAAAGTTTCTAAACACATTGCATCAAATAAGGGCATTTTGGGTATTGTTTTGTTGTCACTGTTTTTTGTTGTCAAATGTATTTTAGAATGTCCTCGTTTTATGGGCCATCTATAATGCATGCATTAAAAGGCTCTAAGAATATGAGTCCAGAAGTCATTATTCTCTCTTAAATTCATTGAAGTCCTTAATACAAAATATCACTAAGCTTAGAATAATATAGATATAATTAATTACTTACTGTCATGTGCATGCTCTTACGACACCTTTATTATATAATAAATTATAATTATTATATAAGTTTCGTTGGGACATACTACAAATATTTTAAGAAAATTAAAATAATTGGAAATGGGCAAAATAAATAATTTTTAAAGGGTAAAATTATTAACAGGTAACATAGCACTGTTCTTGTACAAGGAAACTGGGATCATTTTCTGTTGATTGGTAATATCATTAAGTTTGTATCTGATTACTACCTCCTTAGTTAAGATTTACTTAAGACTTAAATAAGGGACATCATTTGTATGAAGATTGCTCAAACATTTAATTGACTAATTAATTAACTATGTAGTTTTTTGAATTTCAATTTTTCTCATCTTTCTAAACTATGTTTATAGTTTTCCCCCCTCCCCTATATTCAATTATTAAACAAAATAAACTTAACCAAGACTGGAGTATTGTACAGAAATTTATCTTTATGTACAGGACGAGAGTGTGTTAGATTTCAATACTGTAAATGTTTGTATATAAACTTCCCTGTGGGAAATACGTTATATCATGGATGGGGATGTTTCCAGTTCATCTAAACAGCTGTTCTTATAACCAAACTATGACATTTTCAAATTTTTGTGTCAGATTGCCAACACCGCTCCAGAGCTAAGACATATCTATGTCAATAAGATTTTTCATAACTTCAATCACAATATGGTATTGAAGCATGTAGTGCCAGCGCATCTGTATTTGCAGTAATGTATGTCAGTTGAGTTGAGGAATGGGGGTACCCATAAAGAGTTACCACCTGCAAAAAAAACTCTTTGTGAACAAAACAATAATACATCTCTAAACATCAACTTCATGCTTAACTTGGAAAAATCTTTTCATACCATAAATTACGATTAAAAAAATAAACACAACATAAACATGTAATTAGGGCACAAATTAATAAGATTGTTATTCTCTTTTTTGAATGACAACATTTTTAATAAATAATCATCAAAGGTTTTTTTAATAACAGATGAATTGAAATATCTAAATCTATATAACAATAATTTTTTTTACAAATATACATAAGCTAAACTGTTTATATTTTGACTAAATAAAATAACAAAACATAACTACAGTTGAGGAACATACAATACTCAACTTAATTACAGTATTTAACTCATCTTGAATTTAAAAATATCACTTGTAAAGCTTAGTTTACATCAGGGTCAGTGACAGAATTGTCTTAAGACTTAACATAAACTGTGGCAGGATTCTGTGGCATTTTGTTGCTGACAGTCCTTTGATCTTACAAACTCGATGGAAACCCTAAAATTGTTTACGTGACTCAGTAGCTGACAAAATGTCGAAAGACATTTTATAAGATTTTGATAAGTCTCTAACTTTTTCACTGACATAAGTCAAAGACTCTGGTGTAAACACAGCTTTAATGTATACTTCAAAACAATATTATGGTAGAAAACACAAATTTTAAAATAGTTTAAGAGAAATACAGAGGTTAGATAGCATAGAAATCACGAGAAGATGTAAAACCATTTGTAAAATTAAAATTACACTAAAACAATTTTCCCACAACACAGTCACATTAGTATTTATTAACACCCAAAGGAGGTGTATGAAGTATTATTTTAGCAACTTTAGCTATATCAGGTTGGCAGATATTTATAATATCAATTAAAAAAATGTTTAAATATAAAATATTATAAAAATTGTAAAAAATAACACAAATGTACAAGACACATAAAATTGACAGAACTTAAAGATAAATCCACATATTAATACTGAGAATTGGATAAAAACAAACAACTTATCAAGGTGTAGTATATTTTACGATTTAGACATTGCAAATTGTAAAAATAATATAGTATTTCTAATTTGTTTAGAATCAGATTATTATTTGATTATTTATAAAATTATAACTTTCATGTATGTATCTTCAAAATTTTCTCCATTATTCTTTCTAATATTTATATGAAATATGTAATACTTTTGCGAAGTCTTACGCCCTTATTATTCGAGGTGGCCAGATCATGTCGCCAGCGACGTCACTGGCTACTCAGCTTATTGTGGGCCATTGATTCATATGAATGTTATTATACGAGGGTGGCCAGCGACGTAGCCACATTTTGGCGACCGACTGGCCACCGAACTCCGTCGCCACTGGCCAACAATACTGGCGATGCTGCGTTACAGCAAATGGGTTATTACACTAGGTCGCCAGACCACACCACCAGCTACTTTCGGTGGCAACATGGCCTGGTCACCTCGTCTAATGAAGGCCTTAAGGACCTTAAAGGAAATATAATTTTAATATTATTTTGTAAAAATGACAATAGACAATAATCAGGAAAAACAATTTAAGATCTATGTCTTTGAAATTTAATATCAATCACTTCAAAATCCCTTGTACAAGTGATATTAATAAAAAATATTGAATAATTAATAAACAACGGCATCCTAGATTCTGTAAACTTACAATTTGTAAGTACACCCTACTTTCCATTTCTTATAAAATTCGTTAAGTTTTGTAGCAGCCGTTTTAAAAGGTAGTACTGTTTCAAGTATATTTAAAATACTAGCAATGATTTTTGTTAGTTAAACTTTCCAAATACCGATATGATAAAAAAAACTGAACACTATTCCAAATCTGAAAAAATAAGTGTGATGAAATGGAAAATAATAAAAACTAATTAAAGGGATAGGCCATTTTTAGATTATAAAAACCATGACAACCTTTGTCAACTTACAAGTGTTATGTATAATGAAGTATAATGGGAATGCTTAATAACATGGCAAAACAGTATAAACAATTCAAAACTTGTTTACTGTGATCAAAAAGTAAAATGGCTGTAAAAATCAGATATGCTGTTGCCAATAATGTCTCAAGGTTTTTAAGAGGACTTGTGCCATTTAGAAGCTATTTCTGATAAGTTAAAACAAAAAAAATTAAGTCTAGCATCATCTTACTATAAATAACTGATCAAATGGCCATCATTTTATCACTTAAAAATATCAAAAAGGTCAAAAGATGACCAAGAGCGAAACAAAATAGGTCTGTATAAAATGTTATTTGAAAAAAACAAGGCTGTATCAACAAAACCCAAAAATCTCATTTTTAAATTGGAAGAAAAATTAACTACAGAGTGAGTATTTCCTGACTTACACCTCTAAAGAACTGAAAAACATTACTTTCCCCAAATTTCATCACCATGCATTGAATTATTATTTAACAATTTCTCTACCTTTTAGCTTAAAATATGTTGAATAACTAAAAAAATATTTTTAATTAAATTCAAATCGATCTTGGAATTGTCATAAATATAAGTTAATACATAGTATCACAATAACATACAAAACAATTGTTTATGTACATGTCACTTTAAGTGGCTTACCAAATATATTACATAGTAGCGTTACAAAAAAAGATAGGAATGTTCAAACCCTAACAGACTTATCAAGTCCTTTGAGAGATCGTTGATGATCCTTTTATTGGTTTAAAGTGTAAAATTAAATCAGCAGATGATTTCCAAATAAACTGCCTCACTGTTCTCAAGTCCATGTTAGGATCCAAGACCTAGCAAGAAAAAAAACACAACAATGAGAAGAATTAAAAATAGTTATAAAAATACTATTAACTTTGTAGATATGACTTTATTATATTTTAACAAAATAGATTTTATAACACAATATTCTAAAGTCTGTCTTAAATTTAATTCCTTAACACTTGGATGAAATATCTCTGTGAATTTCAAACTATTTGTCCCAGGCACGGGGTGACAAAAAATAGTGTAACTTACTTTTGAAACAACCCGTGTCTATGAAATAAAGGAGAACAGTCAACAACGAAAAAAAGGATAGAAAAGGTTAGTAGCTTTGCGCCTTAATATTATTCACATAGATCCTGGCCACATTCAAAAATGAGTAAGCATTTTCAGCTTAAAAAACACTGCTACATTTATGAATTTTTGTGGGTTGATGGGGGGTGGGAGCGTTGACCTAGCTAAAAATAGTCTGCAGATGGGAAGCCTGAATGTTGTTTCCTGGAAAATCTCACACAATGACTACAGATTTACACTGTAAAAAATGTAAATCATACAAATAATTATTTGAATTAACCAGGATATAGAAGTGGCAAGCTTTTTACTTTTAACTTAACATAAAAGTAATTACTAATATCATCTTGAAATATTAAGTATAAACAAAAAAAAAACATAAAACATGTACCCCCCCTTATAACCACTAACCACAAAAGCAAAACAGGTGTCTACTGCAATCCCAATTAAGCCTACAAATGCCATCAACTTCCACTTAAGCCGGCCACCGTTTATTTAAGGTGGGCCCCCCACTCTGCTCTACCACACATTTGTAAGCCAAATTTGGATTGTACATGGTCAGGATTCGAACCCTAGCACTTACTAGAACGTTACGCTCGTCAGTGTAGCGCTTAGAGTTCAGCCACTAGTGTATAGGAGTAGAAAGCGCTAACTTGGTTATAAGACATGCCTGGTGGCAGTCTAGTACACTTCGTGAGCAGGTTCGGTTGCTTGCCTCCAGAGGGCAACACGGTCACAAAGGTTCACTAAAATTGACGACAGAAGCCTCCACCTGCCACTTCTTATTTAATTTGTAAATGCGTTGTGAATTACGACTACCACTTCTAGGGTTAACTTTGTTTATATATAAAATTATAGGGACTAAGTAAAAGTTTTGAAATAAAGAAGTTTTCGAATTATCTACTGTATATAATATACACTCGTTCTCAACGGATCAATTTATTTTTCACATCACTGAAAAGCCAATGAGATTGGCTGCCTTCTCATACTAAATTTATTTAGTTTTATTGTGTTGGCAGCCTGCTGAAACTGTGAAATAGTACCGTTCAATCTGTTTCATTGCTTGTAAAAATTACTAATTCTGCATATATATTTAGTTGTCTTTGTAAGTTATTAAATTGTTTGCGGAAACTAAATTTACCATCTGAAAGTAAGTAGCATTTGCTACAAAATGTTTATAGTAAAAATACTGTGCTATTTATATTATAATTTCCACATAACCTAAACCTATAGTTTGTTAATAGTTTTTATACTTTTTCTTTTCAATCCACACAAAGCCTGTATAAATTTATGTATCATTATTTTTCAAAACATGTGTTTCCATGGTATTCCTCTTTATTCATAAAAATGATATATAATACATTACTGTTATCATTTACATCATATTTCAAACAATTGTTTATAAAGATATGTGCATATTGCAACAAAAGAAATTTGATGAGCAGTTCCAGGGTTAATCTTGTGCAGAGACTTTATTCATTTACACCTGTAAGAACCAACCTGATCGTTGCAGAGCAGCTCGACCTTCTCCTCGGCAAGGGAGCCGTTGTCCTGGTCCTCCACGCCTGGGGACACGGCCACGGACCCGGAGTCTGAGCCCAGCACCTTCTCGTAGACATGTTCGGCTACCTTATGCATCTGAATGAAGTCGTTGGCTATCAGTCTATCCCTGGAAATGATACGATCTGTGAATATGTTGTTCAGGGTCCCTGAATCCAGTACATGCTATTTGGTTTCAATTTGTAGACGACTTTGGTATTATTATATATCATGATATATATGTTATATGGTTTTACGGTTAATCGTATTGGTGTAGGTATTCATATCATGTTTTGACAAAGCAACAATGTGTTACAGTGGTATCCCTCAAATCCAAACACGTTCTTGGGAAAACAAAAATTAAATAGCTGTAAATTTATAAAAATGTTATCATTAAGATTTTTTTTCAAGGTTCAACACACAAAAATCCAATACAAGATTGAACAAACACAAGTCTTTCTTAAACTATCTTTAACTATCGAAGTGAAGGAAATCTTCACACGGACACAATTCCAAGCCAGCATCACATGAAAATCAGGTTGTTCGGCTGATAGTGATATGCATTAATCAGCAGGTAAACGCTCACTAAATAGTAGACAGGCGCGAGACACATTCCAGCAAGGGTAGAGGTAGAGGTAGTGATTTATTTTTAGCACACGTTCGCCTAGCAAAAATGACACGTCACGGGACGTAAATCCACTTGCCAAAGTAACTGCCCTTTCGAACACTGGGTCACCTAGCCTGTATAACCCCAATCACCACATCTCCCGTCGCTTACCGAGAATACAGTGACAAAATACAAATAAGCGTGTAATATTATTTCCCGTGTAATCCAAACACCCCTAAATCCGAACAGGGTCAGCCTCAATTAGTTCGGATTTGAGGGGTTCCACTGTATCACCGTTACTGTAAGTTATGAACCGAGTATTGGACCGAGGACTGAGAAAACCGAGACCGGTTATGAGAAGTTTTATTGTATCACAGAAACTGTTTGAATAAAATAAATAAGTAACCTTTTGGAATTTTTAGCGCCAGCTGAAGGCAATGGTATGAGGTAGAATGGTATTTTGTTGAATTTAGGCATGTTCTTCTCCACAATAATGTCGACAACCCACGAAGGGACAGTCTCATTGAGCAGCACAGCTTCTGTCTCTCCTCCAGCATCGCGGACCAGTAGCCGGTACAACGTCCGTCCGCCAACCTCGCTGAAAATAAAATATGTCTCCTTAAAAACTATTGTGGTATTTGCTTTATTATCATAGAAAATAGTGTCAATATTTTTTTCAACCTCAGATGGCCATCACCAAGGGCCTGGGGCCTGTGCGTCAAATTAAAGACAGTGACAACGTAGCGGCGTGAGATACATAGGCTAGCCAAGGTGACCCGCTCATGATTTGACAAGAGTCGTCCGCCACTGATTTTGATCCAGCATTGCCTAACTTATGTCCACCATATTACACTCATTTCTCATTCATACTTGGCTAAAATACCTACCTGGGTAGGTCACCATTTCAAAAGGTAATCTAATCCAATCCAATCTGAGCCAGCACAATACTCCTGAGCTAGCTACCATTTCAAATATACATTTACAATGGTGAGAAAATAGTAAAATTATATTGAGAGTATATTCTTTCCTAACTCCATTATTTAAGAAAAGAAAGAAATATTTCTAACTAGTGTTCTATAGATAAATAACCTTACAACATATAATGTATTAAATTAATTTCATGTCTCTAATGTTTTGTTTTTCGTGTAAAATTCTGCCCAATGTCTTGCATTAAAGTTGTCAGGTTGCACTAGTGCCTCTGACGTGACCTAATGACTACTTATGTAGCCGGGACCAACGTGCCTTCCGAAGCACGATGGCGGTCTGAGAACCCAGATATTTTGGGTGGTAGGCCAGCACTCCGCCAACACAGCCATGACTGCCACATGTCTCTCCTTTGACGGGCATTTATATTTTCATCTTATTATATAACGTCAACAACTAATCCTGTGCCATTCACATTTCTTTTCCTGTTAAACACGGCTTTGTACTTAATTTTTACTACAAAGAACAGCGTATGGTCACTTCACGATATTAGTGCTAGCTTTTTAGATCAACATGTGTTACAGAAGTCGTAGTTCTCAAATTGCGTCATGGAACTGGGAGACCCCGGTGATCTTTAGCACCTTTGTTAGCAACTGCCACCTTAACTTACTCACCTGAATATCAACGGTGTGTGCCCTGGGACTTTGAAATATTCATTTCCGAACTTGGATTGCTGTGGCAAGTTATGAGCATCACCGGTCATCTCTGTTTCTTCATCACCGTGAACCGTCGTCCACCAGTTTTCAAGAAGGGCTTTCAACAACAAGTTCCCGTAGTTTACTGAAAAACAATATTATTTCATATACCATTGATTCTCATTGAAAACCATAAATTAACTAAAAAAATAAAAAGGAATTAATTGTTACCTTAATTTTCTCGAATAAAATACTAACAGATGTTTGAATACCATGTTCTTTCAGATGACAGATTCATTTCAAAGGGCTTTGATTTTTTCTTAAAGATCAAAGAAAATGAGCCGTAATGATAAAATAAAAAAAAAACAAAGACAGACGAGACAAAGATAAGACATTCTCTTAATTGTTAGATCAGTAAATTCTTTCCGGGTACAATGAAGTGTTAAAAAATCAGAAATATGTTCAACGTAATATATAATTTTACATCCAAATATCAAGTTTTTATTTTTGAAATACATGAGTATAATGACTCCCCACTAAAAACATATATGTCTGATCTTACGTAAAAAGGTTCAGGCTAAATCAATTAATAATTTTATAACATTAATAATTACATAACAAAAAGTATTCCAAATTTTACGAACGTAACAGTGAATTTTCCTATTGAAGGAAAGATGAGAAGTGAAAATTTAAAAACATAAGAAGTAAATACATATTACTTAATAGACATGAACGATGGTCAGGTTTGGAGAATACACATTAACCATATTCCATATTGGAGTGAAATAGAGTTGTTTCATAATACGGTGTATTGTCAAAAACCATACAATTTATTATTATTATTCTGCGATGTTTACATTATAGTTCAATATAAGTAATACATAAATAAAAGTGAGTCAAACATTTCTTTAATAGTTCATTAACTTAATAGTAAATAATATAATAAGTATTTAATAAAGCTTACATAGAAAAGTATTTCTCCAACAACAAACAATACTGAATCAACCTTAAACAATACGGTGGTCTACCTTTTTGATCAACCATTTCATTGGGCGCTAATCCAGCCTCTTTGGATGACACCCAAGCAGAGAAACAATCGTTTTCATCTTGACCCAAGTGAATAGTGAGCATCTGTTGGGGAAGACGAGAAATACAAAGAAAAATCCACAAAGGGGCAATAACAAGAGTAACTCAGCAGATATGTGTTTGGAGAAGTTCTCCTTACATACTTTTCCTTTAAACCATTCCTGACTGAATTTCTGTGAGAAGCGTGAGGCACTCCTGTCTGAATTAAAATTTAGTGGATTAAAGAAAATAACATTTAGAGCTCAATTTAACAAACTCCAAAAATACATAAAATAATTTCATACTAATATTGACCAGTATGAAATTATTAACCCAGTCCCGTCTAATGACGTACACTGTACGTCCGCGTACTTCGCTAGATGTTTGACGTTTCAACTGCGTTTTAGTGTTTATATAGTTAGTTCATAAATATTAAAACAATGTTTTAGTTAATATTTAGTCACAAATAGGTGGTCACTATGATCTATGTGAATGACGCACTAATATTATTGTCTTCAAATGACAATAATACATTTATTTTATACTTTAAAAGAAGATTATACTAAAATTACTAAAATTATCAATTATTTATATCCTTACAAAAAATTAAGATCTCTCATGAAACGTTTAAGGAATGGGCATTTTGAACTAATAAATTATCTTCTAGAAAACAAATTTTTTACTTTTTAAATATGATTTTAAAACTCAAAAATTTAATAAAAATGAGCAAACACAACAAATATAACAACATTGATAGAATACATGATTAGAATATGTTAAGTTTGTCCGTGCGCGGGGTGATATGAGCAAACAATGTGCGTTGCCTGCTTATATTTCGACGTAGTTCTTTTTTCTGCCGTTAGGTGTTCTAGTTCATTTCTCATCTGATAGATAGTGTTGGCGTCCTCTTTTATCATGTTATTTAGTGTCAAATGTTCCGTATTAATAGTAAATTATTTTCTCGTTCGCAGAATTCGTTTAGCGATTGTATTTATTTACGATAATACTGTTATAATGATTATTATTTAAAGATTTATCATTAACTATTTATTACTGCAGGTAACTGGAAGTAGATCTGCCAAGTGAAATAAAGGAATCTTTTGAAAATAAAATAAGATTTGCCGAAACAAAAGTACCTTCTTGTTTCTAAGTCTACAGCTTGGAACTGGTGAAAAAATACAGTAATAATTTTTTTTCTTGCTAAAAGTGATTGTATACGCAGTTAAAGGGTATAAGGAACAGGGCAAAGAAATCAAAACATATAATTCATGAAGTTACTGTTAATTCTTTTACGCTTATAGTGACGCGCAGTCGTAGTGAACGAGGATCGATTTTCGTTCAGCCTGGGTGGCCTCAGGCGTCGACCGTTCTGCCCGACAGGAATGGGTTAATGACTGGCATTAGTAGTTTAAAACGTTTTCACTCTATCTACTTGTACATATTTTACTGAAAAAGAATTGTTTTGGGAAGATTCAATAAATGAGGTTAAGACACAGAGTTTTCTCTAGCCTACATTATATAACTCAGTGAACTAGCATGTGTCACTAACTAGTGTGGCACATGACACACCTATACACTATCAAACCTGACCTTCCAGCTTATATTTGTAGGAATAGTTTAACATCTACAGACTAAATGAAATGCTAGTTATTTTAACTGCTATAGTAAAAAAACTTACCCCTGTCTTTAAGTCCACATTAAACCAATTGGGAACGTAGACCATTTTGAATCTTGCTTTAACCTCTTCATCGAAATTAACTTGTCCCAAGTCTTCTACTTTGCATGCCTAGAATTTTAACAACTTGTATTGCCCCTGGACTATTATGACTAATAAAGTAGTTTTAAACTATCTGTCTATGCAGTCCGAATTGGTACTATCCGCTACTGCAGTTTCAATGCTCTTGAATCATTATAAAGTGCTCGTCAGGTGAAAACATCATTCTATGTTGCCACATAAATTTCCGTTGAGTAGACATTGTCGAAGATACATTTTAAATACAATAAAAACCACAAATAAACACAAGACATTAACAACATAAATAACGATCACACACTAAAACATATTGGGCGAACAGTCTGTTTAATGCCTTTAAACAGACTGTAATCTCGTATACTCTACGAAAATTTATGTGGCAACATTACACATGATGTTTTCACCTGACAACCACTTGAAAACTATTCAAGAGCATTGACCAAGAGCTTAGACAGGTGATTTAAAAACCCATTATTATGCCTAGAATGTTAAGAAACATCAAACTTGTATAATATAATGAATCTAAATAGTAAAATGATCTCCTGGTCTTAAAACTTTCTATCTTTATTAGTGTTTAAATACATTAAATTTTTAAATACACACAAAATGCTACTGTCCTTCATACATGAATGATCATTTTTCTCTTGATCTTATTCTTGAGCAACCGAACAAAGAACATGAGTGATTATGAGTGAAGAGTAAAAGTGGTGAATAAATATAATAAATTTTATGACATGTAGTTTTGTTACTGAGCAAGATTGTATAATTGTTTGCCAGGATCAATAATTAATAGACTGGCCTAATAAAACTAAGACAACTGAGTAAAGAACCACCTAAAATTGTGAAAAGAGTTGGCCCAGGTTCGATTCAATGAACTCTTCCAAAATTTAAACATCATACTAAGTAAACCCTGTGTTTAAAAAAACAATTGCCTGAAAACACCCACAGTAAAATATGAAAAGAGTATATTGGAGGTTGGAGGTTCAACGTTTTAGATAGTTATGAGCGATGTTCGGTGGATGTGATATTCTCTTCTGTGGATTAACGAACGCACTATTCATCCGCCAAGACCATCCTTATTGTAAGACCAGTTTGTAATTCAGAGACAAAATTGTTAATCGGATCTCACATTAGACTCTAGGTTCCTTAGATGCCACTGGCTGTTGGGCAGTTAATTAACAGTCCTGTCTAAGGAATATGTCAGTCTTAGTCAGTATCAAGGCTTCAAGATCATATCACACTCATCCTACACTCATTTCTTATTCGTATTCGGCTTAAAATACCTACTTGGCTAGGTCGCTATTTCAGGAAGGTAATAATAAGGTATATTTACCTTCAAGACATCATATATGGCCACATTGTTCTCAGTATCCTGGGTCAGAATATGCCTCTTGTCGTTCAAGATGTGGAACCTTCTGATGGCTGGCCCTCCTTTTATGGTCATATCCGGCTTCCCGTTGACAGGCTTCATGCCGTTCATGCAATCACTCTCGTCCCCCGAGCCTACCCCTCCATCGCTCACCCAGTCTCTCTTGGGAACAGCCTGAAATCTCAAGAATTGTTAATCCATTCTGGATGATAAGAAAGCAATGTTAAGCCAGCTGGATGTATCTTCCTACGGAATATTCTACAGCCAACAAGAATAATGGATTCATAAGGATGGTAAAGGTAGGTCCACCCAATTCTCAGAGAGGTAAAAAAGAATCTCCAATCCTCGAGACCCTTAGAGGATTCAAAGTCCAATTCAACAATTCCTAAGTTCCCCAAACAAGAAAAGGATCCGCCCCAGGAAGCCCTTAACTTTTCATTTGAGGGTAGATACCTTTAGGACTGAACATCCCCATGTCTGGAAAATGCTGAGAGAACGTCAAGTAATCATTTTTCCTAAAAGGCAACCCTCTCAGCTGGACATTAACCCTAGAAGTAGTAAAGTCATAATTCACGACACATTTACAAATTCAATGAGAAGTGGCAGGTGGAGGCATCTGTCGTCAATTTTAGCCAACTTATAACCTTTGTGGCTTTGTTGCCCTCTGGGGGCAAGCAACCGAACCTGCTCACGAAGTGCACTAAACTGCCACCGGGCATGTCTATATAACCAAGTAAGCGCTCTCTACTCCTATGCACTGAGTGGCTGAACCGGCTAGAGCGCTGCGCTGACGAGCGTAACGTTCTAGCCATTCGGAAGTGCTAGGATTCGAATTCCGACCATGAGCAATCCCAATTTGGCTTGTAAATGTGTGGTATAGCGGAGTGGGGGGCCCACCTTAAATAAACGGTGGCAGATTTGGGAAGTTCAAGGCATTTGTAGGCTTAATTGGGATTGCAGTGGACACCCGTTTTGCTTTTGTGGTTAGTGGTTATATGGGGGGGGGCATGTTTTATGTTTTTTTGTTGTACTCAATATTTCAAGAAGATATTAATAATTATTTTTATGTTAAGTTAAAAGTAAAAAGCTTACCACTTCTAGGGTTAAGGAGACAGTAAGGAGAACCACTCGCTGAGGATTCGGTTTTCATAGGTAGAAAACAGCTATTCAATATTGTAATAAAACTTCTTTCTACTTCTAAAACATTACCGGTATATATATAATAACCAACTGAAAAATGACAATATTTATAGGTAATTGTAGAATAAGCCTTTCACGTTTCATTAAGCTCAGCAACAATCGGAGCGTGACAATGACAGATAGAGAATCGAGCATTAGGCTGGATATCAGGAGATCGGATAAGGGAAGTTCTGCTGTAAGTTTTGGAGGGATCTATGGAGCTTGAAAATAACTGAACTTAAAGAAGACATATAATGGAGCTGTTTACTTATTCAAATAAAGGATGACCAGAAATAACATATAATTCAATATCCTAATCAACCTTCAATAATCTAATCTGTTGAATTGAGTTCATAAAAAATGTTATGTGCATGAATTACCCAATAGTTAATAGTAGACTCGGACGTAGCCACCCAGACTCCGCTGAAGTCTGGTGGAGCAGCCATCTTGAGAATGGGGGCACTCTCCTCACAGATACAAATCACTTTGCTGGGGTTTCGCAAGTCTGTCATGAGAACCTTACGATCCCTTCCCCCAGATATCACATGAGTGAATCCATCTGTTGCCTGAAAGATACAATATACTTTTTAAAGTTACTATGATTTTCTCATATTTGGACCTTACAAACTTGATGAAAGGCCCCAGAATATTTTTGAAGGATTTACTCTGACACATGACTCAACTCACAAGAGAGTTTGACTATAGCATAACGATCGTAATACATTAACAGTTAATAACATATATTTTAGTGCCCAATCTTGCAAATAGCCCTGAAATAGGCTATACATGACTCCATAAAAGTAACATAGGATCTTAAAAAAACTATTGGTGCGGAGCTCTTACATATATATATATATAAGTGGTAAAACTGATGCAAATCGAAGATAACTCTACAAATAGCTTAATCCTTCAAGTGCCAATTGCTGGATTCCGGCAATTTTTTTTATCTCCGGAAACCGGCGTGACTTAATCTTCTCGTTGCTGCTCACAGTACATCGAAAATGTACTTTTATATATACCATTGTAAAGAGGAGATAATAATCTATGTCCCTAGTAGTAATTTTTAATTTTTATACTCTATGCATTACATTGTTTGATTGCAGTTAGTTACGAGCGTTACGACAATGTGCCGACAGCTGTTCAAGCCGTATGCTTCTGAGTTGTGTTAGAGTCGTGCTATTGTATTAGTGTTTCGTTGTGAATTTTGTGTGAATTATCTATAATAACATATAAATTATTTATAACACCTTTCTCCTTGTATTTAGTGTTATAAATATATATAGGCCTATTGTCCTACATTACAATGTTTTTATAAATTATTTGGCGATTACTCTCATAGACCCCGGACTAGGCAGTAAAGGTTTTGTGTACATATAAATGTTTTTGAACATGGGTATTTATATTTTTTCATATAGCTATACAAGTATATATATTTGATTATGTAGTTAACAAGTAAGGGCAGCTAATATAGTTATTATTAAATTAAAAGAATTTAATAATATCTATATTAGCTGCCCTTACTTGTGAAGGGAGCACAAGTTCTTTTAATTTAATAAGTATATATTCCTATTCCTTATGAAATTTAAAACCAAATGGCTGTTCAGATTTTTTATAAAAAAGGTTTTGAGCATTTTGAGGGAGCACAAACATAAAAATATTTTTTTTACCGAAATATATATATTTTTAAGAAGCACCGCACATTTTCTTGTAAACCACTTTTTTTCAACAATAGAATTCTCACTTTCCCATCTTTATATATCTTGAACTGCGTAGTATTTGTCAGGAAACATTTTGACCTTTTTCAAAATTCAACCTCCCTCTGCTACGGTTTGAGAAGCCAGCTTGATATAGATATCCCGAAGCACAAAACATCTTTTTTTGAAAACCACCTCTTTTACAATGGCATAAAGCTCTTCAATGCACTGCCAGCCACCCTAAAAGTTGAAACAGACGTGGACAAATTTGGCAAAGTTGTTAAGAATCTTCTTTTGTAACGCTGTTACTACAGCATTAAAGACTTTTTAGTCTAATTTAGACTATCTCTATCAAACAGTTTTTTATAATATTACTAGCTGACCCGGCGAACTTCGTACCGATAATAATAAACATTTGATTTTTAATCATAAAACATAATCACAAAAATTCGTTCTGAGAAATATTATATTTATACAGTAATTAGATACCATTGAGTGCTTACTATTTTATGCTTGCTTCTTTGGCTTGCTCAATGGTTCAAATCAAAACAGCTGCTGTTTAAATCTTAAAAGGTAAGATACATATGTTGGAATCCAAAACAAAATTATTTACCCATAAGATTAACATGGGAACTTTGAAGGCGTATAGGGTAGAGATTTATGGGAAAATCGTCACAAAAACTATCAGACTTTCCTATTTTAGGCCTAAAGAACCAGTATACCGAATTTCGCCCTCCTAGGTAATCGGGAAGTGGGAGAATTAGTGATGAGTGAGTGAGTGAGGGCTTTGAATTTTATATATTAAGATAATTTTAATTTTAATAATTATTCCTGTAAGGAACACTTCTGTCATGACGCTATTATGCAGATTGTAACTGTCTTAAATAAAGAGATTTGAGTTGAGAGTTGAGTTGAGTTACAAATATTTTATTTTTTACATAGATAAATTGTTTTGTCTAAGCTAAGTTTTTGTACTTTTTATTATTTTCCTTTAGCCTGTTTTATAATGAACACAAAAATATGTAATATGTTATAATTTGCATAGTATCCACAATTTTTATGGTTTTTTAAAACAAAACCTGAAAAGTGGCAAAAATGAGCCAACATTCCAGAATAAAATGACCGGCAGCTGGAGGGTTAAGGGTCCTATTAATTTGAAACCTAAAACAAAGAACTAAGTTAAGGAATAAAGTTTTCTCCAACAATTTACGAAGGAGACAAAAAATAACATGGTAATTGGGAAAGCTATTGTACGAAAAATTGGTAATTACCAGCAACGCCCAAACACCTTCGGAGTGGTTGCGGAAAGTGTGCACACACTGTTGTTGTCCCAGCGACCAGAGCTTGATGGTTCCGTCTGAGCTACCAGACAAACACTGTGTTCCATCCCGATTGACCACCAACGCCTTGACGTTGTCTGCGTGACCTGACACGATGGTTATTGGTTTTGATGTAAAATTTAGTGCAAGCACAGAAATTTGATTTGATCATTTATGGAAAGGCGAAATTTCTATCTGAAATGCTAATATAATGTACCTTTTCTCAAGAAATATTAGGCCAATCGATTTGAAATTTTTATCAGTTTTCGTATAACTTTATTACATATGCTGAGCTTTTTACGTGCTAAAATTTAAAAATATAGCTAAGTTTTTTTTTCTGTAATACCAAAAATGTTTTCTAAATGAGTGATATTTATTTTTGGACCAAGTAAGTTAACATTAAGCTTTAATCAAAAATATATGTATATAACCATCACATATAGGTTTTGTGAAAATGTTAGGTCTCTATCAAAAAATTAGTTTCTGAGAAAAGATACCATTCGTAAAGAAAAACAATAATTTGCTATAAACAGTATTTGAATACTTGACACTGTTGTTTACGAGGTCACCATTGCATCTAGCAAAATCAGTTACCTTCAATTCATACTATAGGACAGCAAACAAGAATATGAATCTGAAGGAATGAAAGGTTGTGTGAATATACAAAAGTGACAAGGCTGCAGAATGTCAAAAGGTTCTAGTCACACAGTTGTTTCTTATTTAGGTACCTGGGATCCGAGGTCGAAAAACAAAAACTCAATTCTTTTATTTTAAGTGCACACAATTTATAATTATGTAAAGATTTGGCCGGTTTGGGCTTATTGACCTAAAAACTTACCAATTAGTTTCATTAGTTTGTTGCAAGATCGAGGATCCCAAACCCTCAACACTTTCTCTGTGCTTCCGCTGATAATCACTGTGCCAGGCGGGTTCATGGCTAGACTGTAAATGGAATTTTTACTCCCATTCAAGGATGAGGCTAGAACATGAAATTACAGAATCAGATAGATATTGTTTCTCTGTGTGCGGAAAGTGATTGAGTTTTTTGAATGATTAAATTTTTGTGAAATCAAACCACTGCTGCTAGGGAGTACAAAAACCAATTTGAGGAATAGAAAAGTCATAACGTTAGGAGTTTTTTGCATAAAACAATTAAACAATTAAAAACGTTACATTTGAGCTAGGTCAGATCAGTTGCTGTCCTATTTGATGATTTTTTGTAACTTGAGGATCAGGTATTTATGAAAATAATCAAGTAGCTACTTGCTCCAAAGCTTAATAAAATTACTGCTTACTACAGGAAAAAAAGTTACACAACAAAGTTTGACAGATTCTTCCAATTTACCTTTCAGAGGTATAATTTCTCTTGGGATAACTGGTATAACTTTTGATATTTCCTCATCCAAGTTTTGACTTGAGGATAGAACAGTAAAACTTTAACACCAAAGAGTAAAAGTTTTACTGTTCCGTCCTCCCTAGCATAATACTTAAGATAGGAAACTTATATAAATAATTCAGTAGTAAAAATAACACAATTGAGGTACATTCGAAAAGTCAGTTCCTTTTTGTTCTAAACACTAGTAGTTAGCACACATATCACAATGAGTGTGTGCGTCGTGTAACGGCATACATAGGGGAATTATTTAGCTAACCTGTATGGTTCTGTGCTGTATTTTCAAAATGTTTAAATCTCCGCCGCATACTCAAATCTTTGGATTTCATGGAAGTTGGTTTTGTGGGAATTTTAACACCCAACGGGAGCACATTTTCCTTAACTTTCGGTGTCAAAAACGATTTTTTAAAGCGTTGATCTTAAGACATCACCACATTAGTTCGTGAGACCTGTTTTTGGGAAGCGCTTAATCTAGCTTCAACTGAAGCCACCTCATTGTCTGTAATCAAAGAAGGGATATAGGGGCAGTCATTATCATGGACTTTGTCGCGGCTATCTTTCTTGTACCCACTACACACTTTACGGTCACTATAAAGAGTATTGCTGTATTGTTCCTAAATCTGACAATGAATTTCTGCAGCAGGCAGGTTCCTTGCTGACAAAAATTGTATCACTGAACCTCAAACGCGGCAAGCAGGTTGATAGTAATAAATTTTTTCAAAGTATATCACAGAATCATACATTTAGCTAGAGCTGAAATTGAGCACAGGAGTTCCCGGGAAATATCAGTAGCAATGAGTGTGTGCGTCGTACACACACTCATTGCAGTACACTCTCACAACGTACCCTCATTGCCTACAACAAAACAGAACTAACTTTTCAAACGTACCTTGTAATTACAATAAGAAAACACTAACTTGTAACGGTGTTGTTGCTGGCGGTGAGAGCGGTCAGAGTGTTGACATCCCAGAGGAAGATCGATCGGTCGAGCCCTGCCGATGCGACTTGTTCTCGGTCGCGTGCATAGGCCAATGCTCGCACATAGTCCTTGTGCGTACGCAACGTTGACATGCAAAACCCTTTGTGAGCATTCCATACTTTCACAGTCGTGTCTGAACTGGCTGAGATTACTGGAAAGGAAAGCAACATGTTAGTGAAAAGAAGAGTTCATCAAAATGATTTTTAAATTGTGTCCTGAAATTTACAATCATTACAATTTTTATGTACTATTTTAAAATTGTATACCTACAAAATAATGGTGTGGGCTTGTAAATTGTGATAATCAGATTATTGTGGCTTGCTGATGAGAGTACGCTTTTTATTAAACTATTAAATTTATCTCAGCTGAAAGACAGTATATTGTATTGTGTTTCATCGCTATAGCTCTGCCAGTTCACTGAACTGCCACCAAACTCTCTTCACGCCTTAGATTATATTAGAGTTATATTCACTAATTTCACACCATTATCCATCATATTGTTGGTCCTGGTGTCCAATCTGGGATGCTTTGAATAGGTCTAGCTGAAACTAAAACTTACAATTTTTTCCACCGCAACACAGAACAATGTCATTGACCCAGTCCGTGTGATGTTCCATTGACTGAATGTATGGGTCTTTAGGTTGTTTACAGTTCCAGGTGCGAATTATGCTGTCTCGGCCAGCAGAGTAGAGCCTCTGCAGCGTCGGGTCATATTGTAGAGAGTTGACTCCTGCCCTGTGTTGTTTTTCCACCTCATCCCGAATGACAAAAGAAACCTGAAACATAACTCATTAATTCAAATTGGTATTCAAATGAGAGCTTAAAAGAGAAATAGAAGATCCTTGAAAATTGTTTTGGTTTGTACAAATCGTTTTTAAAAATCTGATAAGTTTTACTTTGATTTTGGATATACTTAATTTTTATGTATATCTAAAGAAATTTATTTTATTTATATAAATTGTAGATCATGGTTTAATAGAGCCAAAGCCACGTTATTTTTAATGGGCACGGGCACGGCCCATAACTTGCATTAGGGCCTATATGTAATATTGAAGTACCGGTGCAGTAGTTAATGCCAACAATTTCTTACAATTCAATAATGTCTGGTTGTTCTATACAAGAATTCCATGAATTCCACTGGAATTCGGACGTGTTATTGTTTTTGAACCCAGGACTTAAATATTACTGGGGCTCATACTTATAAATATTAAATAGTCTATATAAAACACCTTAAGTTTACCTGAACTTTCTTACGCCCAGATTGTCCACCTGATTTATGAGTTGCCATCATTCTGCAGGTTCCTTTCTACTCGAGTCTTTAAAAGAAAATTATATATTAAGTAATGTAGAGAAAGTTAACAGAACTCCACATGTAGTTAGGTAGTAAAAGATGTATTTAAAGACATGTAGATAAATATTAACATTTACTTATTAATAAAAGTTATTGGTTAATTCTGGAGAATTCTATGATCTCAATTTAAGAAGCATCTAGTCTAATATTTTATCCGTAGTTTCTAGCCACTTTCTCTCTTAACGGGAATGGTTTCATCATTTTCATCCTGACATATTGCACTGCCTTCTTTATAGCCATCTATGATATACAATATGTTATTTAAGACTATTAACTTGCATTATGATGAGACTATGACATGTATTGTTTTAATTGAATAAAACTCTTGATTCTTGAGGTTTAATTATGTACATAACGGTATAATTTTATCAACCTGTTTGGTATAATACCATGGGGAGCTGCAGCACAAACACACCTCCAACTAATACAGGCTTTCAAAAAAAGCCAGTTAGAATAATCAATGAATGGTAATTTTGTATCACATATTGTATTGCAAATTCCGACATCCAGCGCTCTGCGGGGTTAAGTTAGATGGATTATCGAAATTTACCTATTATTATTATTTAACTAAAAAAACCAACTTAACTTAACCCCTCAGCGTTGGATGGTCGGTGTAATACGAAAATTCCCACTGAATAACACCCCCCCCAAACATAGATATACCCCTCGGAATACAAAACCATACCACTTATGTTGAACCAAGAGCCAAGATCTACAATAAGCTTCCAGATGCCATAAAACTTAACAGCAGACAGAAATCACTCAAACTACTCAAAAACCCACATACCACACCCTAAATAAACCTGATGATCCCCTTTCCTAGGAACTGAGGGAAGCGGTATAAATAAATAAACCTTGATGAATAAGTAATCAAAATGGTTGGAAAACTAAGGTAGTGTAAAAACATTTGAGAAGTGATAGTAATTATATACCATATCCAGAAGTGAACCTAACCAATAATTATTTGACTCAAATATGTAAGAGAACAAAATAAAAATTAGACAAACACGTCTCCAGTAATTAATTAGAAAGCAGTATTATTATCAAGTACCCAAATAGTGTACTTACAGTAGGTACTTCCAACAGATACATACTATGGAAGCTTTAATGGTTCACTGACACATATCAATATTTAGTTCATATATTGTTCTAAAATAAGTAAATACTTACTTAAACTAAAAAAATGGGATCATTTAATGACAGTCTTAATTTTACTAAGCCGAGTCGTGGTTCACAAGGATATAGGCCTACGCTATTGTTAATAACTCGATCAATTCATTGTTTATGTTGAACCTATTAGCTTTATCTACACATTTAAAAATCAGTAAAAAAACCTGGGAAAATACAAATACATTAACAAATATTAATTTAATTAACCAAATAAACTACAGTTTGATTTTCGGTTTCTTGTTTGATAAATTCATTCTGCTCTCCGTCGTCAATCAGTGTGACAACTACAAACAATAATTTTACCTGTACAGACGGTGTTTCACCGGTATGTATCAACGCCATACGCTCCGGCGGGCGCGGTACCGCTACAGCCATTCAGCGTATATTATAATTGAGTCAAGTGTGAGTGGCCATATCCTAGGATTTAAACCGGTGACCTCTTGCACCGAAGCCCTAGACGCTTAACACTAGGCTAGCAAGACACCCGAACCACACCGTTTTACCAGAAGCAAGCAGAAGTGTTTATCGTTCGCCTATGATTATTATGTTTGTAGGTACGGTATATTAGAATAAGACATTTAAGTGACCTTGTGATGTATCCTTATCTTATGTTGACAATTCAATTATTGTACTGTTGTGTCTCTTGTATCTTTTTTTCTTTTTGTATATATTGTATATATGTACCCTGACGTTGTCCATTGCTGCAAAGTTTAACGACAATAAAATTTTTATTTATTTATTTATGTTTAACGAAGAATTACACAATAATATTTAAGATTTGTATACCAGAGTCAATTATATCGTTTTTTAAAGTCTTCTTCACCCTTGCAGAAACATGAAGAACGTACCTTGGCTGTCCTTTGCTCCGGATGAAATTAGTAAAGATTTAAAGTTAAAACTGGTATTAGTCCACTGATACCGTTTATCTAGCTTGGTCTACTACCATAGACGAACGGATACGTTCCTCTCTACGACTACTGATCCACTAACCGAGCAGCAAAGCCACATGGCTAAAAAATCTGCTTACGACATAAAAAAGGTTTCAATGGCAAAATCTAAATCACAACACAACATAACCTATTTAACCTTATCCTTACATTACTTGTCATAAAGTTCATGGCGCATTTTATGTAGCAAATCAAACATAGTAATTTAAGAAATATATTACAGTTAATAAAAATAGCTATTTCATAAACTGTCTATTCAATGCTTCACTAAAATATACTGCATTCTCTCAAGTGGATCAGGAAAATATCTTCATGGTATGTTTTCTGGAATTTTTTCTATTTTATAGTGACATCTTATTTTATAACAAGTACTGTTGTTGTTTATTTCAAAAGTGTGGTTTTAACAGTGAATTTACAAAATATGATATTACCAGGAGCATACCTCTTTCAACACCTGGCTTCTTTTAGCAAATACCCATAAGGAAGAAGCTATTATCATAGGTCTTATGGCAAGACTTCAGCCTGGGACCATGATATTTTTTCGTTTTTAGGTGCCCAGTGGCCAAAAATAATATTCGTTAAAAATTGTACACACACACACATACCCTATATATGTATGTGTCTGTGAATAGGATAACTCTCGTAAAAATTGTACAACCGAGACAAAATTTGGTAGAAACGTGTATTGCTACTTGGACAAGTTTGTACTCCAGAAATATCGGAATGGGTACTTTGTGGTGGTTATGTATCCCAAAAATATTTTTTGCGTTTTTCCCATGTAATTTTAAAAAATTTCAAATTTTATCTTTCACCATAAGAATCAGCTTAAAACTATATAATTTAATTATTTAAAGTTTTGCTGTAGCTCCAACGGTTACCAAGATATAAAAAATCTAAACATAGTACGTTGTATTTGAGGATAAGTAAAAATCAATATTTTACTTACTAACCAATATTTTGGATAATACTTTATATTTAGCTTCATGTGGTTGAGATCCATCCATTTATGCTTGAAAATCATAGTTTATGATGGTAGCATACTTTTTTCCCATATTAATCATGTAGAGAATAGGTAGATTCCTTTATTTGTGGAGAGATGTTGATGAAACTTGGTATAAATGGTCAAAATAAAACTTTTTTATGCTAGAAATATCTACTTTTAATGTTCCTCACAACAGCAAACCTGTATACTCTTTCATATGTTAATCTTATGGAGAATAGGTGAATAACTAACTCTCATATTCATCAACAGATATTGATAAATCTTTTTTATATACTGTATTATTATTTTATTATTGATTTGAACATTCACTGAGTACACAGTTCTGCTGCCACAAGGGTATTTTTGTTTGCAGGCCTATCTATGCCTGAGTCATTTTATTTCTTGTTTTTTATTTTATTTTTTTATCTTATTATTTTATTTTTTTATCTTATTTTTTTAATTGAGAATTATTACACAAACACTTTTAATGTGGTCCAAACCCAGCTTTGTATTACTAATCGATTGATTATATACCACATCTGATTTTAGTTCAATGATATCTATATCTAGGCTAATACATTATTTTTTTGTATAACTATAAAAATTTTTAAAGTATTTTAAGTTACAGTGCTTATAGATAAGGATATAGGTCAAAAGTAACCCTATATGTCAACAACTATCCAATGCCCTTGTCCGTGGCGATAAGAAGGCCGAGGAAGTTGTTTGTAGTTGCTACTACCATCAAATCTATTTCCAACAAATTTCAATCCACACCTTTCCCATCTGTAAATATCTTTATGATTTAACTATTATTGTTGTCTTAAGAAATCTGACAGACTAAAATTAGATTTTCATTAAATTAACTTTATTCTAAGGATTAATCATGTGAAACGCAAAGATACAGATAAAATGTGGTACTTTAAATTTGTTCTAGGGGAAAGTAAAAAGTGTTTCTGTTGCAAATCTATCACATCCAAACTCCAGGAAAGTACGCCAGCTGACGAAACAAGTTAAAAAGTAAGATGTGTTTTTGAAACTATGAATTAAGTTTACCAATAGAATCTTTCAATATTGAAGTGAAACATTACTTCATTCCACATCCTCCATCACCTATCTGTTTTGATGTGTTAACATCGAATTGACTTAATGAAATAAGTTTTGGGCTAATCTTACCTCGTGGACTAAAGATAAAGATTCCAGTATGCAATTTCACTGACAAAACATTTGAGGTAGGCCTAGTTTACTTTCATTCAAAGGGGGTTTGTTCTGTATGGATTCATTTTCTAGGAGGGTTTATAATTTTATATGAAGAATTGTCTGGGTAGTAGCCTGTAATTTAGACCTATTAACACTTCAAAACGATATTGCAGAATATCACATTTTCTCAATAATTGTATCACATATAGGTGTGAGATTTTGAGGTAATGATGTTAAAGTCAGAAATCTCACAAGTACATTAAATATTTTTTTACTTTACTAGAATCAGAAAAAAATTATCATCAATAAGTAAATAGTGCTTTTAAATATTGGGCCATCAAAAGAAAAATCCTCACCATGATCCTTTATGAGATCAATCAGCACATAATACCACACCTTATACATTATTGTTTTTTTTAATGAAAGATTAATTTAAATATTATTTACAGGGAGTCTGCCAGAAAAAAATCAAAAATGGTTCATGAAATGAAGTTGAATCTGATGGGTGAAAAATTCTTGTGGTTCCAAAACAATCTTCCAGAGGATGGTATAGAACTGAATCATAGTGCAATTGCGAGACTTATTGAAAAGTAAGCACTTACTTACTTATTATTGTAAGTGTTGTTGGCTAAATTTGACAAGCAATGGTAAATTAGTTTGGGAAAAGTTCCGCATCCGGAATGCACTAATTATTAACTAATCAATCTTAAAATCTTATAAACTTTTTTCACTTTCTATTTCCCAATGGAGAAGATTGGCTCTCACGGAAGAACAGCTTTGATAGGAAAGTAAATAATTTACCTAAAATATTAGTTTGTTTTATTTTTAATCGGCTGCTAGAAGTGAGGTTAGTTATTTATTTTTGGGTTATCATTTTACTTAACCAACCCAACTTGACACTGCAGAGCGCTGTTTGTTGGATACCAGTACACTTTGTGTCACATCATAATACAAACGATATCCCGTAAAGGGCCTACTCCAAACGTTTTGCTCACTTGACAAAATAACTATCAAGCTTTAAATGAAATATTTTTACAAATATTAGTCAGAAATAGTCTTCCTTAACCCTGGAGAGGGTGCGCATGAAAAGTTACTTGAAGTGGTGCGGAATGTCTTCAAAAACTAGGTTAAATAAAATACTCCTGCTGGCAAAAAAGTGTTTCATACAATTTCAAATTGTATGTATTACACAACAAGTACAAACATTAACTAAAGCCATTACATGATATGGAAAAATAGACAATACATTTAATTGATATAAAAATTTGTTACGTGGAATGGCACGCCAAAAGATGGCCAGGCCCTCACTAAAACATACACAGCTACGGGAGTGTGTACATTACAAGAAGGTGCCAAGGAGAATTCAAATTGTAGGTATTAGACAAAACATACATTAACTAAAGCTATTATAGGATATGAAATAAATAGACATACATTATATAGATTTAGGAATTTTTTACGGGGAAGATGCGACAGAAGATTAAGACCATGATCTCACTAAAATCTAGATCAGCTATATGCTGCTATGTAGCTGGATCTAGTGTAATAAGATATTACACTAGATCCAACAATGTTTTCCTTCAATCCTTCAATGTTTCAAAAGGACATTGAAGGCATGGCTGGTGGCAAATCCTTTCTACAACGTAAATGAGTTTTGGGAGGCCGATATGAATAGAATGTAGAGAGTCACCAATGAGGTATGCGTGTGAGATAAATTTTTATTTATATTTTTTTATTTTCATTTTTTGTTTTGTGCATGGAGTGCTTTTGTAGTAGTGTTGTTTTTGTAGCATGTGGCCTGTGTTTGATATTGCTTCGACCTTTACTTGGACTCAATGCTTTGGACTTATTTGTTAGTCAAGAGGCTCATATATTTATATTTATGTTCTATTTGATATTTAGGTTAGTGAATTGGCCTATTGTTTTTTGTAAACTTAAAGGCTGAATAAATCTTGAATCTATTATTACAAGAATCTTAGATTTAATTACCAACATGCAGAGAACAATAGGAAGTAGAATTGGCCTAATTTTTTAAAAGTAGGTAACACAAAGTTTGATATTTCCTCTAACAACATGATATCTTATAAAATTCGACAAAAATCCTAAAACAAATCCTAAAACATCCTAAAAAATTGGACCTACTACATGCGGTAGATTTTCTTGTAGTTATTATGAGCAATGATTGAAATGCTAGATATTGTACTAAACCACCCTTTTTATTATATTTATATATTCATTTTATATTTATTACTTCATATAGTATGGTATTGTACTTTCTTTCAGATACTTAAGTAGATTTGATGAAGAATTAAAACAGATTCAATTAAAACACTCGTTGGGACAGCGCAAAAATAGACAACATGCAAGCAGAGAGGATGTTATAAAACTAACAAAGAAGCAGGAAGAAGAAGAATTCATTTCTTCAGGAATAGGTGAAAAACCCATTTTCAAATAATTATTGTCAAATATTTTTTGGCATATCTCATTATTTATTATCCTCTTCCTATGTAATTTTCAATGTAAATCTCAATTAATTAATGGTATAATAAAAGTGAAATTTACTAAATCCCTAATTAAGTGTGAGTCACATATTATCTGATCCATATAATTTGTTGACGGCTTTACTGTATCAGTTTCTAAGGGAACTCTAGGAAAGTAATTACCACTTCTATTATTGTTGGTGGAATCAGTAAGATAACAGATAATCAGTTAGGTAACATTGTGTTCTTGTGTTGGTGACTCTGAACGCTGGGGTCCCCCAAGGTTCACCTACATGTCTCCTCATGTACATCCTCCATGTATGTGACCTGCCCGCCCCATCCCCAGGTGCCTGGCTCAGTTCGCTGATAACACGGCTTTCGACCCAAGTCCGGACGATTGTTCGGGTCAGGGCAAAAACACCTGGCCTTGTCCGTGACTATGGCTTCCTTACTCCCTAGTGCTACTATAAAAATCCCTGCTACAAAACAAAGCCAGATATTTGTTCGGGCGTGGGCTGCCAATCCTTCCCTTATTCTGGTCTTCGTCTCCTTCCCCTTCTACCTTGACCAGCAGAAAATAAAATATAAATAATTCCATCCTAAACCCTAATACTTCCAACACAACAAGCGAAGCCAGACATTCCTTCGGTCGGGGGCTACCTGCTCTCTGCTTAGCTCTGTTCTTTGTATTCAATAACATTTTCCGTCAACCAATAACCCGAAACCTTCTATACACCATTATATAAAGAACCAAACTACCCGCAACCAACACCCCACTCACACCCACAACCAAAAAAACCACAAAACCTATCCTTGGCTGAAGTGGACACAGTCCTATAGCAGCCGCAGTGGGCTGGTACCACAAAACCTATCCTTGGCTGAAGTGGACACAGTCCTATAGCAGCCGCAGTGGGCTACCAGCCCACTGAAACCTCACATCATGTCCTGTTAGTGACTTATTTCCTGGACGTTTTGAACAAATTTGATCGATAAATTGGTGATGTGTGCCCTCGAAACTCGTGGAAATTCTTGTACCAGTACACTCATAGTATATATTATAGATTTGTCTTCTTTTGAGAATAAACTGGATTAAAATTACAATCCGATCAGATAGTGCTTGCCCCTGCATATCTTATAAAGGTACATGCTTTTAAGGCAAATTTGTCGACATTTAGAACAAGGAAATATTGCAGTAATAAACTGTGCTGCAAAACTTTGAAGAATTGAAATATTCAACATTATGTTGATTATATGATCGGGCACATGTCAGATCAATATAAGTTTCAATTAAATGATTCGATGTTCAATGTTTATGATTACCGGAATCGCAAACTGATGCTGGATTGGTGAATTCTGCGGGAGATTGTTAATTGAACAACTCATAATAAACCAATAATAACTAACCATTACCTGTTAAACTGTTAATAATTTGTGAATTCTGGCCTTACCTTATTAAAAAATATTGCCCCTCCAAGTCCTTGTTAAGCTATAAAATTTTTTAAATTATAGAGTGTTGACTTTTGAGTGTTTTATACTGTTAGTATTACTTTCACTTTCCTTATGCTAAACTTATTTATGTTATATTTTTCAGAACTGCCTAATTTACTCTTACCAGGACAAGTAGATTATTTACGTAAATGGAACGGTGAGCTTAGATTTCTTCAGCAGTTTAAACTAAGAAGATTTTCTAGAGAGTTTTTAAAAAGAGGTTGTATGAAGAGCAGACCTTCAAGCCCTGTGGACGCAATACTGAACGTTCCTGGCAACGATAATACTAAAAACTCAAGTTTGGTGCAAGATTTTTCAAAGAATGATTCAGTGAAAAAGGTGTTATTAAGAAAAATTGAAAATAATATGGAAATTGAGGAGAACAGTTAGAAAATTATAAACAATTATGTATTGTTCTATTTAATACACACCATTAATACATTACATAGTTTCTTCATTTTCCCATATACTTATGATCAGGTTTGTTTTCTCAAAACAATTTAGATTATTGTTTTGTTAATCAAAAAAATTTTTACATTCTTTTATTATTTGTTATTTCGGGTGTTTGTTATTCATCAATATATTTCTTTAGATGATTATATGTTAATCAGATCCCAGATTGTAAATATTTAAAAAAAAAAAATAAACCATTAAGGTAACATGTTTAAAATTATATTTATTAAAAAAAATTTGCAGTTTAAGCTCAAATTTTTTAAATTATAATTTTTTTAATTTTACATTAGTATAATTTATTCACTTCCCTTACTAATATTTATTTTTTATTTTTATACTGTTAGAAAATTAAATTTACTTACTGAAAAGCAATGTGAGGAATTTTTTCTTCAGCAGTTTAAAAAAAAGATTTTCTAGAGTTTTTAAAAAGGGTTGTGTATCAAAAGAACGACCTCAACGTTTGAACGTTCAATACAATAACGATAAACTATTAAAAATTGAATGATTTGTGAAAAATTTTATTCAGTGAAAATATAAAAAAAAATAGTTTAAAAAAACAAAAACATTAAAAAAAAACCATACTGAGTTAACTATAGTTTCTTCATTTTTTGGTTCCTTACTAATGATTTTCAGGTTTGTTTCTCTCAGTGACAGCAATGTTATTTTTTCACGCTTTATTTAAAAATAACAAAAAAATAAAATAACATCACTCTCACTGAGAAAAACAAACCTCTAACAACTATGGTTGTAAGCTATGTTATGTGACAGGTTTGGCTGAAAAAGTGTATAGGATAAATAATAAATTTGGCATAAGAACAGCCTTTATACTTTTAACTGTGATGGCAACCTACCCAGGTAGGTTTTGAAGCAAAGTATGAATGAGAAATGAGTGTATAAAAGCACTAAAGACTTTCGCAGTGACTTAACGATAGTAAGGGTGTATAACTCAAAGAATGCCATTGTAGCTGTGGGGATAATTATTTTGGCCAAACATCCAGAACAGCTGAAGTTAATATTGGGAGCACAAACAACTGCTGTCAGAAGCTGACGCAAAAAAATCAAAAATTGTTGAGCATGTAATTTCCACACAACAAAAGGTTGAACAGTAATAGTCATACATTTTAATGAAAGAAGATAAGTGGAAAGAAAGAAACATTTTGGATACAGCGTGCATGGCCGTTGATAAAGTTTGTATCTCTCAGCCTTAGGCAACATTTCACTCTGTCCGTGTACTGTTAATAGAGGAGGTCAGAAGGAAAGTAGACAAAGTCAAGGACGTGTACGCTTCCCCATCTCTTATATCTGATAACGCAGCCGTGTCACGCTCCGAGCGACTACGTTCCGGAAGACTAACGTCCGGTCTTGATAAAGCGGTTTGTTGACAACAATAATTCAGTGCGGTGTTCTAGTATATGTAGGGCCTATTAGTGTTAGGAGTGCGTTAATAGATGATAGAAGAACATTTTATAAACAATGGTGTTATGTGCTTTTATCCCTGAAGACTAGACTGCACTGAAAAATAGCTGTAAGTGTTTGCCAAAAAAAGATAAACATAATTACCTCACTGAAAAAAACATGTCATACAGGATAAATGAAAAGTAAACATAGCGTTATAAAATACAGTAACAATTTTGAAATGTTGTTATAATATAATCAAATTAAACTTTATAATAAGAATTTTCTTCAATCCTTCTACGCATTGGAAATATCCTCAACTAAGAGTTACTACATAGTTTGGTGGATAAAACTAAACAAGTGTTATCTTTTTTATTTTCTTTGAAAATAAACTAGTTTTCTCATTATTATAATTGAACTATGTCATAGCGAATTTTGTATTCTAAAAGAAATTGAAAAATAACTAAAGTCTTCCAGAAAACTAGGCATTCGCTTATTCAATGATTGATGTACATTTAGCTTTGTTAATTTAGCTTCGTTTTAGATTCAGCTATTCACTTTGCAGTCCACATGCATTTTTCCTGTGGATCACCTTTTGTTAAATACTGTTTTAAATCTGGAAAAATGTAGATAATACCTTTTTACCTGGTTACAAGAAGATTGTGGCGATCTGGCTGGCGGAGATCGGTCCGGTTATCGCGGAGTCGCTTATAGCCCCAGAATATCAACTGTGATAATGGTTCTGAACACTCTCCCAACAACACAGTTCATCCAGCTTCTTGTGAATAGGGGTTTTCAATTTATATCGAATATATGGTTTAGAAATTTTTTTACATTTTATAAGTAGCGTCTATAATTAATTATATTTGATTCTAATTATTTAAGGTTTATTCTATTTTGTAAGGTTTTCATATTGTGGATTAGTTTGATTTAATTGCTAATATTTATAGTTTTGTTATTATTTTTTTGGAAAGATTTTTCAGTTTGTATTTTTATTTATTTTTTATCATTATTTTGTAAGCAGCCAGGGTGGAACACAACCCACGCACAGATTGTTTACCCATGTGAGGTTTTTTAATACTTTTTTTTACTGCAATATGTGTGTTTTTTCAATAAAAAAATATTTGATTTGATTTTATAGTAGGAGACTGGCTGAATCTCCAGTAAATTAATCGTTCAGAAATTATTATAAAAAGATGGAGGTCACGAAATGTGGATAGTAGTGAGCGATGGTCACTGGATGAGTGTAGTGTTCCCTTGTGTGGATTGACGTCCGCACTATTGAGTAGGTACCGGTACTGCGTTATTCCGCAAAAGACTATCCTCATAAATAGACTGATTCGTAATTCAGAGGCCGTGGTTCGGATTCCACGTTAAACCGTATGTCCCTTTGTTTTTGCCATCGGCTTTTGGGCTATTAATTAACAGTTCTTTATACGGAACATATTAGCCTTAATCAGAAACAAGACTACAAGATCGTGCCACAATTATGTTACACTCAATTATCATTCATACTTGGCTTAAATTACCTACCTTGTACTATAGTTGCCATTTCATTAATCTTATCTAATCTAATCTTGTATGTGTAGACAGGTTAAAGACACTGACGTAATCAATAAAATTTGTCAATAAAAAAAATTGTATTCGTAATTTGTGGGAAAATAAGGTTGAAATAAAAATAACACAGGGAATGGTTGAAACGAGTTATTGAGAGTTTATCAGGAGGAACCAAATGCACCGTGGACCATGAGCTTGAAGAAACTTGTGTTTTTGTTCTACTGCCGGTATTTGAGGCTGGAGTTTGTTGTAGTTCCCATCAACAGCTATCCATTTGAATGCAACAGTTCGATTTATGTTATCATTGCGTTGGTTTGGTTAAACAAAACAAGACAGTCAATAGAGTGTTGTCAGTCGTGATTTCTTGTTTTTCTAGCTAAAATATTTGTTAAAGTTTTGATATGATCAGACTAAATATTCTTTCTTAAATGAATACATTAAACTCACAAGTATGAGTAATTATTACCATAAGAAGAACTTCAGCCAAGACGAGCCACGATGTGTGGTTTGCTCTACAAGTTTTTATTTTAGAGGTAGGGATCAGGTATATTATTACCTTTGCACAAAAATAAGTAACAGTAGCCTATATATTTATGTGATATTATTTTATGCCGAGAAGCTAATACCCAGCCAAAGTACCTAACCTCATTCACCACAAGATTTTAAATCTTTGGAAGTAATGAACTCCCATTAAGTTGATGTGTTGTCCTATTACTATATGAAAAATATACCTACTAAAAAAAGTTAATATTAGGCCTAGTCAAAGTAATACAAATATGAATTTATCTTTTGAATAGGCTACTTCTCTTTTAGGTGTCTAACTTAGCTGATCAGGGATAGGCTAGGGTATAAAATAATCTGGCTATTTTTAAAATTTCAACCAGCAAAATATTTGTCAAATCCTGTTCACAAAAGGTTCTAGGTATAATTGATTGTACATTGATAAAAGGATCGGTAGCCCAGGTGGGAAAATTTTGTTAAAAGTTCTGTTTCCGGTAAGCTTACTAATTATTATGAAGTCGATCTCAATATTGGATTGACATACAGTGCTCTGCGGGGTCAAGTTAGGATCGTTATCGGTATTTTTATGTCGTTAATAATATTTTATACTACCAATAATTAACCTAACTTAACTCCGCAGAGCGCTGTATGTCAGCGACCAATAAACGTTGCATTACATTGTAATAAACGGGATATTGCAGACATACAGCGCTCTGAGGAGTTAAGTTAGGTTCTTCATTGATATTTTTATCTTGTTAATCGTATTTTATACTGTCAATAATCAATCTAACTTAACTATGCAGAGCACTGTATGTTGGCAATATCCCTTTTATTACGATTAAACGCAATGTGTATTGGTCGCCGACTTACAACTTATGCAATTAGTTATATTTTTGAACGATACGGCAGAAACCCTATTTATTTTAATTGAAAGTCCAACACATAACAACTAGGCATTTGACGACTTTTTAACATGTACAATTTACTATAAAATAAACATTTTTCAATTGTTAAATTAAATAAACAATTGTCACTGGTCAGAAGTAGTTTCTGTACTTGTCGCTGTACCTCTTTGTATATTTCTCGTTATCGTGGGCTAACAGATTTTGTTATCAGATGATTGACAATAAAATGAACTATATTAAAGATAGTTGAATTCAGTTGATGATTTACCGTGCCATTGTGTTTGTATGAGAACATTCCAAACTAATTTATTTTTAATTCTGTTTGATAAAATTAAGTACCAACAATTTAAAGTAAATAACAAATCTTTGATATAGACTTAATCTTTCGATACATCTCCAATCAAACAAGTTTTTTCAGTTCATAATTTTAAATCACGGGAATCTCCCATTTTCCCTAAAATGAATCCTTTATATACCGGATTCCCTAAAATGTCCCTGATACTCTAAAAATATCCTGTTTCTCTCCACTCAGAACCTCGATTCCAGCAGACGTGAAGCTAGACTGGATGTAATAGAGCGTTTTATTTAAGTCGAATAATGTTAGAAAACTTCGGAGGTGTTCTGAAGTATTTTTATTCTTAATTATGTTATTAGAGAGTGAAACAAGTGTATTTGAGTAATTTTTTGCCCCCCCCCCTCTAGCTAGGCGGGGTAGTTTCAGAGTGTCATATATTAAGCCTGAAAACATTGAAGAATGTCAAAATTTGTTGACACAATAGTTGAGGGTTGTTTCTTAAATAAAAACTTAAACATATATTCGATAAGGCTTTTCACGTAGAATGCAGAAATAAAGTTGTTTCAATCATAGTCTACATTAACCCTCTTTATTTTAAACTGAATTTATAGCTACTTCTGTACAAAAGTATCTCTTAATGGTGTGACGAGAGATGCAACTGCAGTGTGTATGTAGTTGATGTTTCGTGGTGGGGTTTTTTCAGGTTGTGCAATATCTTTATACTTTAATATAAACTCGTAAAACAATTATTAGGTTGCAATCTGCAGCCCAAGATACCTAAGATATCTGAACATTTGTTGATGTAGATTAAACACAAATAAATGCTTATGATTGATAGCAAATTATTCAAAAGTGAAATTTCACGAAATGATTGAAACAATTGAAAATCTGTTGTTTTGCTCTTCATTGAAACATGTACGTAAACTTAATTGAAAATGTACAATCGTAATTGCGTAGTTCCCAACGGATGGATTGAAACGATTGTTAGTAGGCACATGGTAACATACAGAATAATACCTAACTTGATTAAAAATTTAGTATTGGGTGAAGCGACAACATGCCTGCTAGTCTTGATGTCACTTCACCTGGCAAAGTTATAATTGAAGGAAGACTGAGTGATGAATAGAGGGGCCTTCAGCTTTGCGGTGCTATGTTAGTTATATTATTAATATTTTTTAAAATAATAAAATAACAAATCTTACTTAATTCCTCAGGACACTGTATATTGAAATATCTAATGTTGATGTACAGTAACTCTCAGTAGTGAAGTAGCATCATAACATGGAAACTCCCTTTGGACGGCATTCTGACTGAGGGGATCTACCAAGGGAGTTGCGGGTGGGAATGTAAATTAGGAATCTTTGGAGAAGGGATTAATTTCGGGGTTATTAGCTTGTAAATTGGCATCAACTTTCAAAATTCGAAATTGGTTATTGGCAGTATTCTTTAAACATAAAAATATTTTAAAGACGGCTATTCAACAGTTGCGAGGTTAACAAGATTTTACCAACGGATGGGTGGGTTACACGTGGTCTGCAAGCGGCATGGCGGTACACCCGCTGTAGTACACTGCCATTTTGTGTGAATATTTTTTGTTCACTCTTTTGCAGTTTATTATTACATTTAAGTTATCTGAAATTGCTAAAGGTGATCTTGCGACCGCAGGGTTAGGTTAGATAATGGAGACTCTACTGTGCTGACAGGACATACATCATAACACACATGTACACATCACTGTAGAGTTAAGTTAAGTCAGCAATTGTTATTTTTAGTATCAATAAGCAACCTAACTTAACTTTGCAGAGCGTAGTACTCGTATTTCAGAATATACTGCTAACATTTAGGGATCTGCAGTTAAGTCAGTAAATTTTTCTCATAAAAGTAAATAAGGATTTAATCGCTATAAGCTTAGCCCCTGGTTTCCTTTTCTAAATGAACATTTTTCAACTATAATCTCACAATAAATGATCTCAGTTTTAGAAAGGTCTGTTTTGCTATGAACACCCTTAAGGCGAAATCTAACAACTTTATATATATATACATTGTGTAGAAATAGAATTTACTAATCACTCAAGTTTGATATGACAGGATGGAAAATATGTGGTGCTTGCATGATAATTTTGATTTTTTCACCCACTACTTAATTTGGTCTGAGATTAAACATTTTCACTCTAACCACATAATGTAAGCACAATTTTTTAACGAGAGAGTCGCTGCAATTTATACATCTTACTGGTAGTTGGCTTCAATGGAAAAATCATAAATTTAATTTTGTAATTAACTGTTTATTTGAGCCAGTTGAATGTTGTTTATTAAATTTTCAAAGGGGCTTGAAAGAAAAAGGTGCTCTCCCGAGTCTTAAATTTAATTTGATATTAAAATAAACACCACTCTTTCAATCTTCATCAGAATCTAATTGCAGTGGATTTACTAGAATAATAATACTGAAAGTATCAAGGAACATACAAACAGGTATTACTTAAGATTGTATTATTTTATGTCTATTTGGGCAAAAGCTGTGCCTTATTTATACTGAAATTCAATCTGATAAATTTTATATTAAGTTCATAATAACAAAAGAAGTTGATTTATCCAAGGTGTGCCCTAGCACTGAGATTTATTTTGATAAGTTAGGAACATATAGTAGATTATTTATTACTAATGAACTAATGTAGTTTGAAAACTCCCAATTAAGCCTAGTTATTAAAAAAAATTTTGAACAGTATTATTTCATTATAATCATGTTTTTTATAGACCTAACTAACCCATTTGGACACAAATGCCCACTCGTTCTTCAGTGTGGCCACTCTGCGTGTGAGGGTTGTCTCACTTCTGCACTTTCAAAATTTGGTGTCTTGGTGTGTCCAATATGCAATTTCATTTCGGAGCCCCAAAAAAAGTGAGTTGTAGATTTTTCTTGCTACATCGAAGGTTTATGAAATAGTTTAATCATCATCATGTTTATAAATGTCTTCTACCTTTCACCTATTCTTCCTGCCTTGCCTTGCTATTTGTTTCTGTAGCCTACAATTGATTGAGATCATATATTGTTCTTCCAATAATTTTATTTTCTGTTCTATTGTATTTTTGTTTTTTTCTTTGTGTTTGTGATTTAAACCTGGTATTTAATCGTGATTATAATAATTTCTTGATTAAAATCTTATTTCTCTTTCATTTGATTGCTTTGTTGTGTTTCTTTTTGTTGTCTAAATTAAGTCACTTAATTTAGAAGGAAGTTCATTTCGAATGTCTTAACACCAAAAATTAGGTGAAATCTGGTGTGATAGACTCTTAATTTCTCCGACTTATAATGGTTGTAGACCTGTTGTAGAAAATTTTCAATTTCACTTTAAGTGGATATTCATTTTGAGGTAAACTCAAAAACCTTGGTTTTCAATGTGGTCTTTGTGTGAGTGGATGTGTGTGTTCGTTAATGAGCATGTTTATTTGTATTGATGTGTACAGAGCCTCAGCCTACAGCAATTAATTCTGAATTCAACATTGTATTAACCTTTTTGGTGCTGTGGAACAATATATTGTTTGTGTTTCCGCCAAAAAGTGCTAAGGATCAACATATTGTTGATCGTCTTTTTTACGAAAAATATGAAAGTGATGTATTGTTTATGCGTATTTATGTATATATTTTTGTTATTTACTAAGATATCGTAATAAAAATGGTTGCAATCTAAAGCTAATGAAATTCACTTTTGCGCCATAACACTTACATAAGTTTTTATATAGTGTATCTATTGTATTGACATGTATATGTCTTAGCTCCAGGGGGTGTTAGAAATTTTTGTGACCAAAATTTGAATCAGTGACATCATTTGGTTGATTGTGGTTAGTCAGTGTCGAAGAGTTTGGTTATTAGAACAACTGTTTAGATGATCTGTAAACATTCCCTTTAGACATATCCATCATTTAACCTATTTCCCACAGGGAAGTAAACACAAACATTTTTATAACGGTGAAATCATAACAGCTACAGCACTGGTCCTTCAGTCTGCGCATCGTGTCTTCTGCCAGATGACACTCAGTTGACTGTTGTTTTGCACTGTTTTGGAGTGCACGTCTTGCTTTTTACGTGGTTAATGTTGGTTAGTTTGGTGTGGTTGATGTTTATTTGCATTGGTATTTGTTGTTATATAAACAAAATTAGTGATAATAAAATGTAGTAAAATGCTGGTAAGTGAAAATATAGCCTGACCATTTTTTGGCGATGCAGTTTTTCTACAAACACGTTAGTTTGAATGTTTTTTTTCATAGTTAAGTAAAACCATAGCAATTCATATGAAAATCTTAGTTTTAGCGAATTTCCCATAGGGAAGTAGCTATTACCGTAGGTCTCATGGTAAGACTTAAGCCCGGGACCATGTTATTTTTTCTTCTTTAGGTGCCCAGAGACCAAAAACAATAGTCGTTAAAATTTTTATATATATATGTATATATATGTGTCTGTTAGCACGATAACTCGCGTAAAAATTGTCCGATCAAGACCAAATTTGGTAGAGACGTGTATTCCTACAAATGCTCGGACGAGTTCGTAAAGCAGACATATCGGTCAATGGGAACGGGTAGTTTGGGGGGGTTTTGTACCCCAAAATGGGGATTTTTGCGTTTTTCACATGTAATTTTTAAATATTTCTAATTTTATTTATCACCATTGGAATCAGCTTAAAAAACTACACAATTAAGTTCCTTAAAGTTTTTCTCTATCTCCAACGGTTACCGAGATATTAAAAAATCTAAACACAGTACGTTGTATTGTGGGGCTCCAATGTTTATCTTATGGAGGATAGGGAAAAATTAATATTTCCCATATTAATCAATATTTTTGGATAAAACTTTATATTTATCTTCATGTGGTTCATTTATACTTAAAAATCATAGTTTATGTGTTTATCATGGCAGCAAACCTGCATAATCTTTTCCCATATTAATCATATAGGGAATAGGCAAACTCCTTTATTTATGGACAGATGTTGATGAAAGTTGGTATAAATGTTAAGATAAAAACTATTTATGGTAGAAATGACTACTTTCAGTGTTCCTCACAGCAGCTAACCTGCACACTTTTTCCCATGTTAATCTCTCTATGGAGAATAGGCAAATAAGTCTCATGTTTATGGACAGATTTTTATAAAACTTGTCTTATATTATTATTATTATATTATTGATTTGGAAATTCGCTGAGTACGCAGATCTGCTGCGACGGGGGTATTTATTTTTTATTACAAGTCAAGCCTTTTTTTCCTGGTGTCACAAAAATTTGTGATGGACTCTATAGGACCTGATTCAATAAACATACAAAAGTAAGTCTAAATTATAGAGTAATATTTTTTTCAATTTCTGGTTAGTTTAGTCATAAACCGCCATTTTGATTATTTTTGAAAAATATTTATCACTTCAAAAACCCTTTGAGCTATATTTACGAAACATGGCAGAAGTAGCCTATTTAGCACTGAAGTAAGTAACATTTGTAAAAAGTATTATTTTAACTAACTTTCTTTTCAAAACGGCGACCATTTTAATTTTATGTACATAGTGCATAGTATTAAGTAAGTAGATTTTCTGAAGTAAGTAATCTGATATGTTTCTAATACTTCCACAAGAAATAAACTCAATACTAATGTTGCCTTTTATTCTTTCACCATTGATCTTTCTGTAACAACATAAGTTAATTACAGCAGTCAAGTATATAATTATTTAACCCAACACAGCACAAAAAGGAGACAAAGAAGTGCTTTTATTTATTGTAGTGCTGATAACTTTTTCCAGAACTTATTTTTCAACTTGAAACTGGTTGTGTTGGAATTATATTCAAGGTTTGAAAAACAGAGAGTCTTTAAAACTTTCAGTTTTAGAATTTACATTTAATGGTGACAAATTTATTTTCAGCATTGATGTGAAAAACTTGAAAAGATCTGAACTACTTCTACTACGTGACGAATTTCCAATAAATGTTTATGCAGTTGGCCAGGTTTCTTTGAAAAGAAACAATTCTTCGAAGATTGCAGACGGCTTTATTAAATTTTTTCCTAAGAATAAAATGGCCGGAGATGGGATAACAGGTATGTTTTGCTTCTTGGTTTATACATTAAAAATTGTTGTAGGTATATGATATCAGTCTAAAATTCTTATAATAATGTGAAAACTAAGAGTTAAGATAACTTGTAATAATTTTACTTTTGGTACATGGTATATTAAGTAAGTCATTACAGTTTTTAAAATTTGAATCTAGACTTATTGTATTAAAAAATAATATATATTGTGATAAAGACTATCCAATTATCCCCTTAACAGTTTTTGCCGACACATATTGTTAGCCAAAAAGTACTAAAAAAGGGGCCACTTATGAGATATGTCATTCCCTGGTAAAAGAACGTTTTTGTTGTTATTTCATGGTTAACATATAATCCATCCACCTATAATCGATCTATAACCCATCTGTAATCCACCTGTTATTCACCTGTAATCCACCTATAATCCATCTTTAAACCACCTATAATTCAACTTTAATCCATCTATAATCCATCGGATGATTATTTTTGAAAAATTAAATTATTAAATGATATTTAGATAAACTTTGAAGAACATGATAGTTTTATAACAGATTGTCTTTTTTAAATTTACCCAAGGGAGAAAGTATGTGTCAGTCCACTGATACCGTTTATTTTTTATTTGTCCAACGTATAAAAACGTGACTTTTAGTCGGACATAAAATAAAAAATATTAATGCATAATCACCAAAAATCGTAATCTATTAACATGGTGAATAAAGCTGTTCATTTTGCACAGCACTTATTTACTTCATAATTTTACATAATGAATGATCCAAATGGCATTGGATTGTAAAGAATATTGCTAATTGAAAGTAAATCAAACAGCTGTAGCTTAAGAAATCAAATGTTTTGATTGTAGAAAATGTGTAAACAAACTTATTTCCAATAAGGTTAACATTAGATATCTAAAACGCCATAAAATGGAAACTTATGGAGTTTTCAAAAAAAATTTCTCTTAAACCTTCCCGGACCCATATAGAGTAACTTCAAAAAATTTCATGGCGATCGGATGAGTAGTTTGGCAACGCATAATGGACATACATACATTCATTTTTATATATAGAGATTACTATTTTTTACTGTTACTATTAATGTCACTGTATTTACTGTATGTTTGACTAATAGGAATAAACTATTATTTCATAGTAGGCTAACATGTTTAAAAGAATCAAACCAATAAAAATATTTTTTTGATTAGTGAGTTGTTAAAGTTTTATTCTCATCTTAAAATGAATACCTACAGCAAAATATTTTTAATCGTCACATATCTAAATCTAGATCTTGTTCATCATTACTGTACTACATTATATAGACTGGGATGGTGGCGTCATCCTGTAATCCAGCTACTTGGAGGTCACGAATTGTGGATAGTTATGAGCGATGATTTGTAGGTGTAGTGTTCTCTTGTGTGGATTAACTCTTGAATAGTGCGTTAATCAACAAAGACCAATTCGTAATCCATAATTAAACCAATTCGTAATTCAGAGGCTGTGGTTCGGATTCCACGTTAAACTGTAGGTCCATTAATTGCCATTGGCTGTTGGCCTATTAATTAACAGTCCTGTTTAAGGAACATGTCAACCTTAGTCAGTAACAGGACTACAAGATCGCCCCACAATCATCTTACACTCAATCCTCATTCATATTTGGCTTAAAATACCTACATTGTAGTATGGTTGCTATTTCAATGATCTAATCTAATCTACAGCATACACTGTAAAATTTTTAAGTTCCTCAGTTAACTTATAAAACATGATCTAAAGTAGAGTTATATTAAGTTGAATTTATCTCTGCACAATACAAGGTGTACTCATAAAATAAAAGCTGTTTTGTTAAAGACACTAGTAGTTTACATTTAGAAAAATTCTAATTCTTGATTATTATTTTTTTCAATTTGTATCTTAATCAGCTGTGTTGACTACGTAGTGTTTAAAATTACTGTTTTCAAGTTGCCATATTAATTTTCAAACAGATTGTTAAGCTCCACAAACATTTTATACAATATTATTCACAACTGTTCATATTGTGAATTTACATTGTATCAGATAGGATAATTTTTTTCACAGAGTTAGTGACCTTCTATAAACGTTTGTAAAATGTAAAGTATTTATTTAATTTTATCCATTAAACTGTGTAATTCTCAACAAAATAAAAGCTTGTTAATTATACAGTAGTTTGTACACTAGACACACTAGTAGTAAGGATGCTAGTAGTTCGCGCACATGCTGCTATGATTGTATGCGTTTGTTCTGACATGCTTCGAGAACAGCTGTTCTCTATTTCAGCTCTGTAGCCTACCCGTACGTTTCTGTGCTGTGCTTTCAAGATGTTTAAGATTATTAATTTGCCTGCCGCACATTCAAATCGTTAGCTCAGTTTACATTATTTTGGGTGTTCAAAAACAGTTTTGTGAAGTACTGAACTAGACACATGAGGAAATTTGCTTGACAGATCTGTCATTGTTAAGTGCTTGATCTCAGGAATCCTCACTTCAACCGAAGCTACCAAAACTTTTATGGTCAAAGAAGAGCTCCCAGAGTGGTCATTATCGTGGACGTTGTCACGGCCACTTTTGAAATCTCGAACCCACTTAACGTATTTTTCTGTAACAGTATCGCTTAACAATTCTCAAATCTTATGATGAATTCCTGCAGCAGGCAGGTTCCTTTCTAACTAAAACTGTACCATTAAGTGAACCTCACAAGCAGCGGGCGACTAGCTAATCTTAAATATTTTGAAAGCACAGATCCGAACCGTACAGGTTAGCTACAGAGCTGAAATTGAGCACAGTTGTTCCTGAAGCATGCCTGCACATGCTCATAGCAGTATGCACACAAACCACTCCTAGTGTCTACAACAAGGTGGCCATTACTTTATAAACGCTTCAAAATAAAAATACAAAATAAAAAAATATAAATACTTTGGTATTTTTTCTGCAACATCTTTAATTCAAATATGGGGTGTTGATTACATTAGTAAGCCAGTCAATTAAGCAATTCTGTTTTTTATGAGTAGGCATTAACATTAATCTCTGCCTTACGTTTACTAAAAGTTTCTTTCTTTTAGTGCATTGTAATGAGTGCAACGAACAGAACGCAGACTGCTCGTGTCGACAGTGTGAGACAGAACTGTGTAGTTCTTGCTTCCTTCATGTAAGTACCCATTCACCGTTACTGGCATCGGTTACTAAAATTATAGCTGTAAATGACCCTCAGGCGGCTAGGTCTTTCTTAGGACTGTCCTAACTAAACGACAAAAGCGGCCATCATCAAAATCGGAGGATATTTCATTTCAGAAATGACTGTCCAGTTTTGGTGTCTGTATGCAAAGTTGGGATAAACGTTTCTCGGGTGACAGTTACAAAAAGTTCTTCTCGATCTCTTTCCTAATTAATCAAGGCAATCAACTCAAGTTTCGACAACTCTTAACAAATTAAAATACCCCCGTCGCAGCAGACCTGCGTACTCAGCGAATTTCCAAATCAATAAAATAATATATGACAAGTTTTATAAAAATCTGCCCATAAACATGAGAATTATTTGTCTATTCTCCATAAGATTGACATGGGAAAGAGTGTGCAGGTTTGCTGCTGTGAGGAATTCTGAAAGTAGGCATTTCTACCATAAACAATTTTTATTTTTAACATTTATACTAACTTTCGTCAACATCTGTCCATAAATAAAGGAGTTTACCTATTCCCTATATGATTAATATGGGAATAGAGTATGCAGGTTTGCTGCCATGATAAACACATAAACCATGATTTTTAAGCATAAACGGGTGGGTATCAACAACATGAAGGTAAATACCAAGTTTAATCTAAAAATATTGATTGATATGGGAAATTAATTAATTTCCTGCTTTTAAAATGAGTTGGATCTCGATATTGGCCAGTTTTTGTCGTTCTCCCTGCTTACAACAATAATAACAAATTACAACATAACAAATCATCATTAATGTTTTTATATTTATAGGCCCAGTTTAAAAATATTTTATGCACAATACTAAAGATCAAATAAAGCCTTGTGTTTGTTGAAGTTACTATTACGTATTGAAATGTAACAAATTTTGTAGTATACCATGTATATGAAGATTTCAAATTTCAAATGATCAAATATTCAATAATATAAAAAATATAAATTTTTTTAATTATCGATATGGTAGCTCAGGGGAAACATACTGAACCAAAACATGCATGGTTCAAAACCAGTGGTGTGTAACTCCTGTTGGATTATCATTTCTTTCATTCAGTTTAAATAAATATTAGTAAGTCAGCGGATTATTGGAAGAAAATTTACAAGTAATATCACAAGTTTCCAAAGCCATTGTTAAGATCCTACAATAACCTCTTAAATGTTATTACAAAACTACAGTTGAGTGGGCAGACTGAAAAAGTAAAGTCGTAAAACATGTTTATTATTAGTTCAAATATGCCACTGTGTGCAAAGTTCCAGAGACAAACATACACAGAGTACAGTAGAACCTCGATTAACCGTCACCCTCGGGACCGAGACCATGACGGATAACCGAATAGACGGATAACAGAAATAATAATAGCGCCGATACAACTTAGCACCTAGACATTGTTTGGCGTGGCAACATCGTAAGTCACTGCCTTGCATGTTATAACAGCGGCGTTGTAAGTCCTAATTATTTTTATGATTACTGCACAGTACTTAATGTGAATTTATTTTAAATGAGCAAAAACAAAACTACGTCAGTTCAAGTGAAAAATACTTTATTAAAATATTTTATTAAGAAAACAATGAAATATCAACTGTACATGTACGTACTTTTGCTCTCAAAACGGACGTTACCGGTACAATAATCCGTCCGGTGGTTTAAATAATCCGTCATTTTCTTTTGTTTCTTTCCCCGTCGAGCTTTTCAGGCAGTCATGTTTCTAATTTTTCTGAGATGAACCACCAGCGTTTAATAATTTATTGTTTATTGTCGAGTCCCAAAACTACACGTTTCCGTTTCTCAGCCATAACAGAAGAGCATTACACACTACGTATAAACAGCACTGTCAACAATAAACAGTAAATCACGTAAAAAATAGTAGGCATTGCACTCGAAATCGGCAATAACTTCAGTTCACTGTAGCCACGCACCATACTGAACTGAAATGAAACAGTAGCAGTGGAATGCAGAAGACAGTGTAAGGGATTAACCAGCTGGGTCACTACCCTTGCCGCCAATGATTCACGCACATTGCAGGTGTACAGTACAGTCGTCACTACTCATCACAGAGCCTCAACAGACGATCCGGTTAGGCGCTGACACGGAAACATATTTTTTTGTGCTAGTGGGGTGACGGTTAATCGAGGTTCTACTGTACTTGAGTTAATCAGTAACTCTTCTGTCAGGGTCATATACTCGTATTGTAATACTATGATTTGAAAACCCTTAATTTTTTCTCAGATTCACAACAGTGTAACCCTCCGTAAACACGAGAAGATCACATTAAAAGAAAAACAAGCTTATGAATTATTTGAAGGAAACACATGCAAAAGCCACAAAGGCCTATTCCTGAACATATTCTGCAAGGACTGTGAGATCTATATCTGCAAAGAATGTATAATTGAGGAAAACCACTTGGCACATCGTTGCACCGATGTATATCAGCAAGTAAGTTCTTTTCATTTTCACTTATCTTCTTTTTTATCAAATACAGCTATGGATGAACAGACTAAGAATCTTGGAAAAATTGTGTCAGGTTATAGGATACACGTATTTGATTATTTTTTTCAGTTTTACCAACATTCATTTTTAAGCCAAAAAAGAAATTTGGGAAGTAATTAAGGTTGTATGAAACTAAAAATAAATTTCAGGTCTTATGCTTAAACTAATTTTTTTGATTGTGATTTTTATTAATTTATTATTTGGATTAAAAGGGTACAGTACCTTAATTTATTTGTTGGTGAACAGTGGTCAACCATTTCACATTCCCCAAAACATAACATTCTGCCTCTTGTGACACTGCCATGAGTTCTTTCACTTACAGTTAACCGTTTCCCTTCATAGTTTCTACTCTTGGATTAGTTTATCTGGTTAGTTATACAGTGGAACGTGGATAATTCGAACTTCTGTAATTCGAAAACTTCTTTATTTCGAAGTTTTGACTTGGTCCCTAGAATTTTATATAAAAACAATGTTAAAATATCCTGGTTAATTCGAATAATTTTTTGGATAATTCGAATTTTTTGCAGCGTAAATCTATAAAGAGAACAAGTCATTGTGTGCGATTTTCCAGGAAGACGTTCGGGCTTCCGTTCCGTAGACTATTTTTAGGTAGATCAACCTCCCATCCTCCCAACCCTTCTCACAGCACGTACATCTGCTGTTGACTGGTCACATGATACCCCTCCCCCTAAACAGTCCACTACTGCTCATAAATCACAACATTGACATCTCTAGTCTGAGTCTGTCACTACACGGCGCCGGCGCAGTTCAGTACCGTGTGTATCATTGATGGTGGTTGTTCCAATATTCGTCATATTTGTTTCATGTTGGCATTTGTGACTTCGTCTGCATTCATGTTAACACGTCGTGTGTATGAACTGGTTCGCTTCGTCAAAGCGAACCTACAAATCTCTGACGTTGCAAGAATAAATAGCGGCAATCAAGGAGGTAGAGAAGGGATTAAAGAAAAAGTTTGAAATAGCTAAAGTTTCGACATTTAACAAAAATTAGGATTTTTAATCAATAATATCTTCATTAACATAACTTGTTTTAATATACAATGTTAAAATATGATGTTTGACTTTTTATTTCAACCACTTGCAAAAACTTTTCTAATTCGAATTTTTGGATAATTCGAATTTTTTTTCTGGTCCCTTGAGGTTCGAATTATCCAAGTTCTACTATACAAAGATTACTGGTTTATTTGTTAGAGCTTCAACGGCCATTTAACCCTACAAGCCCGGTATTTTAAGAGCCTCTAACACGCCCGGACGGTATTATTTTGGGATTTGGACCTTATGTAAAACAAAAAACTATGACCACGGAGAATTATTCTATTAGTCTGTTCATTGAAATTATTTTGTCTAAGTAAAATTTTGTTGAATGACTTTTCTTGGGAAAATGCATTTTGCTAAATGAACCAGTAACACAAATGTGTTCATCTATGAACCTAAGAAGTATTATTTAAACATTTTGCCTTCTGGATTGAGTAATGACTATATTAAGGTTTACCTGCAGTCTTCAATCCAGTGTTGTTTTTTACACAACTAGTTTCGGGAACAATGTTCCAATTTTCAAGTGTAATTCAAGTGTCACTTAGTACACTTGAAAATGGGAACATTGTTCCTGAAACTAGTAAATAAAAACATTGGATTGAAGACTGCAGGTAAACCTTAATATAAGAAGTATTATTATTATTGTCTATTTATTTACAGAATGAAGACAAACTTCCTGAATTCTCAGATCTGTTTGATGAAGCAAACGGTGTTTTGAAACAATTGTATTCAACAAAGAAGGTTAGTTTTTTTTATGCATGATGTTTGGTTAAATCAGTTATAAACAAGGTGGCTGTTATACTTTTAATTTCTTTCTCTCTCTCTCTCTCTAAATATTGGAGTTTTCTTTTGAATCTGGGGGTGTATGTCATTAGCACTTTCTAGTTGTACCTATAGATATTCAATGTTATTGTGTATTACTGGTTAAACGTTAATCAACAGCAATAATTGCCATATTTATCTGTGCACCATTAAAAATTGCTGGCCTTTTTTTATCCTAAGATATTCTTGGAAGTAAAAAGTCAACCATTTTCGGTTTGAAAGTTAAGGTACCTATTTTATCCATTTTTAATATTTTATTGTCAATCAAAATTCATTTTCTTTGCAAATATTTTTTTAAATTTCAATTTATCTACATCTTTTTGTTCAGAACATAATCTACAGGTTTTATTTCAAGAATTTATTCATTTATTGCTAAGATAACAGGGTAAATGCAGACAAAATGTATTACTTTGGCTATGATTTTGGCGCTATGCCAATTTTTTCAAAAAAACAATTTGACTCACAGTTCCAAGACCAGTTTTATCAAGTAAAAAGTATTCAGAAAATGTCAGTGCTGGAATCGTAAAAAAATAAAATTTACAATATTGGAACTCTCTAAGAGTTTTCCAAAATTTTGCAACTTGTTGCATAAAATTTTCTCTGAAAAGCTGGGTTCCAAAGATGTGAATTTTTGGCTTTTCTTGACTCTGGCATAGGATTTTTCAACAAGTTCAATAGTCACTATGCAGGGTCTTTTACTTTGCTCTTCGTCCTGAATAATAGGTCAGCCATTTTACAAATTTTAGGACCCACTGATACACTCCATATTCAGTAGTCACTATTAATGTTGTCTTCACAAAGCTCCCGATAAATTTCTTATTGATAGACAGTTTACAGACATCAGTAAATGAATAACACACAAAAAAACTAGAGCCGAGACATATATGATTTAATGTAAGCAAACAGCTGGATAATCTCGAAAATGAGAAGACTGTGGTGATTTCAAGTAACACAAGTGTGCTGGCACGAGATAATTTGTACAAAATTACTACTCAAGCTACCTCTGGTCATAACAATTAAGGCTAAGGCGGTGTGAGCGGCTTTAGAGACTACTGACTAATTATTTTTCATAATTCAAAATTTCACTTAGGTTACGTGAAAAAGGTCTACTATTCATTCACGTTCCAAAAGTTTTAGCTCAAAAGCATAAGTAATTTTCCCATGAGGAGTGCTTGCATGAAAAGAACCAAATTTTCGAATTTGTCACCCTGTAAATCGAATAGCTTTCACTAAAAACTTGAGAAAATTATGCCACAGCATATTTATGATTTAATCAACAATTAATAAAGGTAAAACTTGTGTTGTTTTAAGATAGTAGTTTTTTTTCGCTCACACTTTTAGGGGTTAATATTAGGTCAGTTAAGAGTCGCTTTTATTACAAAACATTTTATTTACAACATATAATTACAACCTTAAAATTACTAGCTTAAAGTACAAGGGCGTACTGTTCTATTGGAACTATTAACAATTCTGCTCAGTTAAAACATTTGTGGATAGTATCCAATCCCAAATTCATTGAATGTTAAAATTTAAATAATTAGTCTTGTGATTTTTGATGATTTATTTGTTAAATTAAGAGATTATGGAGTCTCTGTTCCTAATCTGTTTGAAGGTCAAAATTGGAAGTGTGGAGCTCACTAAGTTTCTAAACATTGCTCGTAATTTCTGAAATCATACTACTTTTCCCAGATTTCATTTTATAGATAGAGTTTTAGAGTATTAATACGCCAAATTGATTTTATTCATACTCAAGAACGGGGTTTCCTTTTGAAACATTACAAAAACAAGTGAGACCCTTGAAGATTATATAGTTTTTTGCAGTTTGGTTAAGGACTTTTTTGAGTAGGCCTATAAAATGAAAATGTTAAACAATATTTCGCCTAGAACATAATTCAAGAGAGTTTAAGTTGATACACAAATAAATAAATGTTCAACTGAGCAGAATCATGTTACCTTCTTCTTATTTATCTATATTGCACTAAATACTGAGAACTATTCTCTTACATAACTTAGCTACTAGTAGATACAAAGAATCTTTACATTAAAATGAATTACTCGGGTAAATTAATCGGTCAGTCTCTAATATAATAAATAATGAATAAAAGTCAAAACTGTGGAAATGTTTGTGACATGAGAATAAGCTGTCATGAGTTCCTAATTTTTGTGTTATTATTTGTGAGTTGTTAAGTTTATTTTATGGTTAAAAGATTTTCATTACATTTATTACTGAAAGTGAATGTCTGAATGCAATCTGTTTGAAAAATTTAGGGTGTTTTTGGAAAAACAATTTTACTCCGTCATGTACAGCACAAATACTTTTTTAGGGGCAATTAAAAAATAAATATAGACAATAAGCACATTTTGATTGGATTATGACTTTTTGTGTGTTCATAAAAGATTATAACATAATCTAATATTAAACGTTTACGTGTATAAAACAGCAAAACATATAAGTAAAGAAACACAAAGTAAATATAAATATGCTTGTCATTTTATCATTGAAGACGATTTATCATGAATCGTAATCCAATTAAGTGCTGATTTGAAAGTGTGAAATTGGTTAGCAACGTTTAAATGTTAGATTAGAATATATAGTTTCATGCTGTTACTCTGTGATTAAAATTACAAAAAAGGTACTATGGTCATTACGTCCTATGTGAAGTATATGGTGCATGTATTATTCACTTTTTTATACGTATTCTTTAATTTTCATTGCAAAGGAAAAAATAATAACTATTGACTAGTTTTAAAATGTGCAATCCCAGATCAAGCTGAAACAAAGAATAATTATCTGGCAACAATAAGTAATACGTAATCAGCTATAAAGGGAAATAGTGTAATATTTGATTTAATCAATTATATATTTTTTTAGCAGCCATCAGGTTTGAATGACAAAGAGTAACTTAGTTCGTACCTGGAGTTTTAAAACTATGTGGTCCTTTTTTTACTGCGTTAAATTTACATCAAACGTTGCAGTTATTTTTACCAGTCATAAAACTGTCATTCAGTTTTTTGATGTGTTTTCTTTTAATTTCGGAAATATTAACTATCACTGTTTAATTATATATATTAATTATGTACAATAAAACTCTTCGTAGTCAAAAATTACATTACCGTAACTTCCTTAGGTTATTGAGTTTACGTGTCTAAAATTTATATTTCAAATACATCACTCCTTAGGGCACCTGAAAATTGGCGTACACATTGATTTTATCCTAAAAGTCTATCACACCATTAAATTTTTGGCATCATATGAAAAAAAAGTGATTCCAGCTCATTTGACCGTCTGGTTTACTTCATCGTTCAATATCACTTGAAGTGTGTTTGGTGTTTTCTCTGTCGTCACGTTTTGTTTCTTCGCCTCTATTTCTTGGAATTTTAGGGTGAGATATTCATCCACCAGAGGACCCGCGTAGTCTTCAGGGAAGCTTGGTTTCACCGGGAGGATGTATTTGTATAGTCTCTCGTTGAGGACGTACAGCTGAGAGGTGGATTCACATTTGACATTGAACCACCAATCACATGTCAAAGCGACTTGGCTGAAAATCGTACCGTTCGGGCACAGGAAGGAAGCTTGGCCTCCGTTTAAATCGCAGTAATGCCAGACCTGAAAATCACAATAGAACGTAAACTAGTAAAAATGGTAAATAGTTGTACTATGGATAAAACTTGTTTTGAAAATAATGTTGGCTAAAAAAAAGGTTTGAAAATAAACGGTTTGTTTTGTAATAATGGCTTACTGTATGGCCAGTAAATCTCATTGTTAGGCTCGCTGTATGGCCAGTAAACCTTATTGTTAGAATCACTGTTTAGCCAGTAAGCCTCATTTTTAGGCTCACTGTATGGCCAGTAAACCTTATTTTTAGGCTCACTGTATGGTCAGTGAGCCTCAATGTTAGGATCACTGTTTAGCCAGTGAGCCACAATCAGACACGTATTTTAAAATTCTACTCACCCAAATAGTACATTGAAAATAGTTACCTGACAGTTTGTCTCTGGGTCGCCAAAGAAGCCCTTGTACCGCTGGTTCTTGCAAGTGAACTGAGTCTCGGGTATCTCTGAGTACGCTGGGTAGTCTATTCCCGCTCGGCCAGGGGTGCTGCCCTCTGTCTGCGTGGCTGAGTAGTCGTGGCTCACATCTTTGTCGTATGGTTCCTCCTCAATGTACCCCCCTCCAGTTGGCTGCCCTTTGACTTTTTGCAAAAGTTTCAGCAGATTTGTCAGTGTTTGTATGCTGTATCCGATATTGGAAGGTGTAACTTTTTCTGGAAGCGCTTTGTTCAGTTGGTACTCGGCCAGTAGATCTAGTAAGTTATTTTGCTCCAAAGTTGGCACGGCTGGGACGGATTGCTCGTAGTCTTGTACCTTTTGAACAGGGGTCGAAACTGATATGGGGACTCGTTGATTGGTCAGAGGTATCTGAACTTGCTGATCATCAAGTGGAATTTGAATTTGTTGATTACCAATTGGCATCTGAACTTGTTGGTTGTCTATAGGTATCCGTACTGGTGGTATCTCAACTGGCTGGCTTTCAATTTCGGGAAACTTAAGTTCTTGACTTTTCGTTATTGTCATAACTGCAGGATCAGACCCATAACTCTTAATGTTTTGTGTGTTCTCGTAGGCCGTTTCATAATTGTTGTGATGCTGAACATACGTGTTATCCTTCAGTGGAGGGTACGTTGGCCGAAAGCTTTTATGTACATAAGGTCTTTGAACGTTTTGTCGTGGTCTCTGTTGGAAGTAATTTTTCGCTGTTTTAAACCTTTGCTGGTTTTCATTTGCGTAATGGAGCTTAGTCGTGAACTGAGCCGGCCGTTGATCCTTGGTTGGTGCGTTCACTTGCTTGGCGATGGATAGGTAGTTCTGCGTGATCATTCGCGTGAGGTCAGTCGGGTGTTGCGGAGTGTACGGTTGATACGTACTCTGGGTCGGTCGGGTGTACACAGGAACCCTCCGATATCCACCACCCACCAGGTACCCCACAGGGACCAGCTGGTACTTCTGTTGTTGGTACTGTGGTACGTAGTAAGGCTGTGCGCGAGGGTTGTTGGCGATAGGTTGCACCGGGACTGAGAGAGGGTCGTACTGTTGAGGCGTCGCGGTCACATACTGCTGTGGCGCTTGCGTGTTATACCCTTGGTCCAGATAGTAGGTCATGTAAGGTATCAGTCGTCGGAACCTCTCCTTAACTGGCAACAGTGACTCGTCCTCCATCAGCTGAGTGATGTTCCTCTCTTGGTCACCGGACTTGGCCGCCTGTCCACTCCGCGAAAGGAAGAAGCATCCTGGAACAACAATTCATCCTTAGCAATCAAAAACAAGTTAAACCATTTAGTCACATCTATCATTAATATTTAATGGTTAATAAAATTAAAAGGAAATCATTTATATAACCATTTAATAAGTAAAAAATCAGGCTTATGTGGTAGAAACAGAAGTCTAAATAAAACTTAATAATAAATAACTATTCATATTTTTATTAAACTGTGGGTATTTCTTTGTAATTTAATTTCAGCTTAGTAATAAAATGAATTATAGTAAGGCCCTTCATAGTATATTGGTGAAGTGGTTTACTTTTTCCCCTTTGAAAGAAATTTACGATTTATTTGAAATTCTACTATTTCATATTTAAATCTTTGTTTATACTTTAACTAAACATAAAAACCACATTAATTGAGTTTTAGACTGTGTTATTGACTATTGTAACTATTGTATTATATATTCAATGCAGTGTATATAAATATTTTTTTTATGAAATTATTTGTAAATTACAGAAACATTAACAGTGTTTCAATTTCTTTAAAATATATTGATTAAAAAAAAGTTTATTTTGAAATATTTTTTCTTGAAGTTGGAAGTCAAGTTAGTTTATTTGATCTGCATAATTTAAATTGATATCACTACATGTATTATTGCAAAGTTGTCCAAACTTAAATATAAAAGCTCAGGCATTGTTATAACCCCTACAGTATATAATGGTCTATTCTATATGAAAGCCATTATTTATTCAGCTATTATTCATTGAGAAAATGATTTTCTATCACTTCTTTTAAAGACTTCTGATTGGAATTTGGTTTCATCTCTGCTCCCTGTCTTCTTCGTTCTGGTTGATAGTAGTTATTACCGGTACCATGTCATGGATTCCAGTTATTAACTTGCCTGTTGGTCTTTATTCGTTCTATTGCCTTGACATGTCTGTAGATGACCTCTTAAATGCTGTTTATTACAGGGAAGATTTCAACATTTCTGTGTGTCTTCACATGTTAATCTGAAATGAGGGGGGAATTGTCCGATCTAAACTATTTTTTTACAGTTTGTAATGAGGATCAAACTAGGCAGTTTCAAATGTTTATGAATGAGTTAACTAGCTTTTCTGACGGCATAACCAAATTAAAAGTATTAAAACATTTTTTTAATCTCTTAATGTGTTTGAAGAAGAATAGTTTTGCAAGATTGAGATATTAAGTTCAAATGTATGTAATGATTTTTTATCTAAATAAATAATTTTTATAGAAAAAGTAAGGGGAGGTCTTTTTTTCACTTATAAAAAATTGTTCTAGTAGATGGTCAGTTATCTATTCATAATTATATGTTGGTAATTTGTTTATCCCAATAAAAATGTGATATTTGAAATTTTTTACGATAGTTTATTGGAGGTTATTATTTTTTTAATAATTTTCCTTATTTTTTTATTCTTTTACCCCCAAGAATTGTTACAAGCCCTAAATGATAGTGTTCTGGCTGTATCGAAATAATACTTCATCTTTATCGAAATTTCGAGACTTTGGTAATATATTATAGTTAATTTAGTCTTTACGCCTAGATGCATGGAAGGATTTGGTTTTTGATCAGTATTAATCTAGAAAATTTTGATCTATCCAAACTTTTGTTTCAATTAACAAAGAATTATCCAAAATCCTCATACTATTGTTATGGAGGCTTTCCGATTCACAAGTCTAGTCATGAAAATTAAATTACTGATCTGCAATACACAACGCTGCATAACTGTGCATGTCGGAGTATTGGACAGCCAGATTATATAGGCTGTACTTACCTCTTCAAAGAGTCTATAAACACATTGATAATTGGTACAATCCCAAGTATTGAGGCTATTTGTACGATCGCCCGGAGGGAGTGGTGGTTCCCTTTCACTGACGATACGATATATAGACTCAGAGATGCTTCTCTCTATTGCATAACAGCCACCTGCATGAGGTATGTTGTTGTGCAGTTTACTACTGCCAGCTGCTGCCCTTTACAAAAATCTCGACTAGCCATCACCATGTACCTATGTCCTATGTCTGTGTGATGAATTAAATACCCCCGTCGCAGCAGACCTGTGTACTCAGCGAATTTCCAAATCAATAATATAATAATAATAATATATGACAAGTTTTATAAAAATCCGTCCATAAACATGCAAATTATTTGTCTATTCTCCATAGAGAGATTAACATGGGAAAGAGTTTGCAGGTTAGCTGCCATGATAAACACATAAACTATGATTTTTAAGCATAAATGGATATATCTCAACCACATGAAGCTAAATATCAAGTTTTATCCAAAAATATTGTTTAATATGGGAAATATTAATTTTTCCTGATCCTCCATAAGATTAACATTGGATTAACCACAATACAACGTACTGTGTTTAGATTTTTTAATATCTCGGTAACCGTTGGAGATAGAGAAAAACTTTAAGGAACTTAATTGTGTAGTTTTTTAAGCTAATTCCAATGGTGAAATATAAAATTATAAATTTTTAAAAATTACATGTGAAAAACGCAAAAAACCCATTTTGGGGTACAAAACCCCTCAAACTACCCGTTCCCATTGACCGATATGTCTGGTTTACGAACTCGTCCGAGCATTTGTAGGAATACACGTCTCTACCAAATTTGGTCTTGATCGGACCATTTTTACGAGAGTTATCGTGTTCACAGACACATATATGTATATATATACATATATATATAAATTTTAACGACTATTGTTTTTGGACTCTAGGCACCTAAAGATGAAAAAATAACATGGTCCCGGGCTTAAGTCTTACCATGAGACCTACGGTAATAGCTTCTTCCCTATGGGAAATTCGCTAAAAACAGTCATAAACGCCCGCCCCCTAATGTTGACCACTCTTGATGTGACAGGGAACGTCTTCCAGTGTTTTTGAACCAAGAATACTTGACTTTTTATCTGAGCTACTGCATTGGTACCACTTATGGGTTTATAGAATGTGTTGGATTTTTATTATATTGTTGTTGTAATGTTTAATGGTTCTGCATTTAACTATTAAAAATTTAACTATTTAGTGTTTTAAAGATTGACAAATTCTGAAAGAGATGTAGAAGATTAAGGTTAAACATATTTTGTATTAAATGTTATGTTCATAATGATATATTTAAAAAAAGAAGTTTGATACTTCCTTTGAATATGTTTTCCAAAACAATTTTTTCTCTCACTCGAGAAAGACCTCGATATTATTCTTGAATTTTTACTTTCACATGAGATTAGATTATTGAAATTAATAGCCCAAAAGTCAATCACATATCTAAGGGACCTACAGTTTAATGTGGAGTCTGAACCATTGCCTCTGAATTACAAATTGGTCTAATTATGAGGATGATCTTTGCGGATTAATGTAGCACCCACTGACTATCGCTCACAACTATCTACAATTTGTGACTCCAAGTAGCTGGATTACAGGACGACACCACTGTTTTCACATTGAAGAAATCACAACCTTTTTTAAGTGGTGATGGTCAGATTATTTATCTGAGTATTCTGGGATGTGAAGTAGAAACCGAAGAAAAAATTATATTTAATGTTAATCACTAGGTAAAAAAAAATGCTGATATCGTATGGTAAACATAGTATATTAGAAGTTATAGAATAAATCGTAACTGTAATTTTAAAAGTGTCCAGTGTTGGAGACTTGTGCATCAGTGACCCGGGCCAATTAGTTGGGTAACAAGTGGACCTGTCGGGTCGGCCGAAAGGGCACCCGCTCCGTTATGTAACCCGTGATGACCCGCGAACACTGCAGCTGTTTACCGGGGCCAACACCCATTAGTCAGAGTGGTCCTGGGACAATCATAACCCCGGTAAAAACTACAACAACCACAACGCTCGTGATTAATTCCGGCTAAGCTTCAACGGTGACCGGCAGCCCCGCACAGAGGTCGCTGGGGTGAGAGAGTTAATTGAAAATCCAGAAGTTCCTTCCTTCTTAGTGTTAACTGATTTTGTGAAGATTTATGGTTATTGATGCTGTAATATGGAAGAGAGGAAAGAAATTGTTTTTACGTAATAGTGTATGCGATTGTTCAATTTTAGGAATCAGAATTATCTAGGAAATGCAATGAAAATTAATTAGAGCATCATGATTTTGAAATTTTGATAATGCATACTTCTACGAAAAACAATAAAAAACTATCAAAATGATATCTCATACTACTGCATCATTATGATTGACATAGTTGCCATATTGCTGACTTCTAGATGCAAAAAACAATAAAAACAGTCTCAAGATCATGATACTCTCATTTTAAATACTAGATGCGCAAACACAAAAAAAAAATCTTTTGCTTGATATTGAAACTACCATTCAAATTTTGTCATTGGGCTGACTATTTGATGTCACCTAATATACAAATGCATACAAGTCTACGTCTGGTGTAAATTGAAGACTGTGACTCTTGGTTTAAATTAAAAAAAATACCAAATGCGACAAAAAAAAAAAACATCAAAATTGCGATTACTTGACAACATTTTGATCATATTTGAAGCTTTAATAACTACTTTAAATATTAGTCTATTACATATGCACTTGAATTTCTTATCTCTGTATATAAAATTGAATGTATGTATGTATGTATGTCCTTTATGCGTTGCCAAACTACTCTTCCGATCACCATGAAATTTTAGGAAGTTGTCCGGGACGGTTTTAGTGAAAAAATATTTTCGAAAACCCCGTAAGTTTCCATTTTATGGCGTTTTAAATTTCTAATGTTAACCTTATGGAGAGTAAGTTTGTTTACAAATTGTCTACAATGAAAACATTTGATTTCTTAGCTACAGCTGATTGGTTTACTTTCCATTAGCAATATGCTTTACTATCCAATGCCATCTGAATCATTCATTAATGTTAAACTATGAAGTAAATGTGTACTGTAAAAAATAAACAGCTTTATTCACCACATAGTTTACGGTTTTGGGGGATTATGTATTTCTATTTTTAATTTCTGTCTAATTAAAGTCACGTGTTTATATGTTGGTCAAATAAAAAATAATTACAATGTTTGTATATATTACGTTTATTATAATAATCAGCTGTTGTATATCTTTCCTATAAAAGCCGTATTACAGTTAGGTTTGGTTTGGGTTTGGATTCGATTTGAAAATTGTGAATTAATCCACTCAGATTTATTTGTTTTATAGGAATGTTATTAATATGTTTTATCGTTTCAGTATTGTTATTCTCTATGCCGCGACCCAGGATATATAACCTTTCACAATGAAGCCGTATTGCTATTCGACTTCAGAACATGGCCAATCTTAAAGTTAACATGTATTAATTGTCAGGCGTTACGAAGTTCGCCGGGTCAGCTAGTTAATAATAAAATCAGGTGGAACTTAAATTAAAGCATGCCATTGAAATGTGAATTACTGTACTCAATACTTGTAAGAAAATTATTTTAAAATTGATCAAAATTAACACTCACTTTTTGACATTACTATAATAAAAGAAAAAAATTACTTAAAACTGTTTTGTAAGACGGCCCAAATGTTTTACTATTCTAATTTTTCCTTTTGGGATTCTGAAGACATTGAATTTCAGTCTTGTATATCCATAGGAAATCGTAAAGAAGTGATGGTATTTAATAATGAAGTCAATTGAAAATCATTGTAAGATTTTGATTTTATGTTTTCAAGTTAATGTTGAAGGATACGAATATATTGTTATTCTTATTTCTGTAATGTATTTTAGCATTTTATTTTATTCCTGTGTTTGATTAATGTACTCATGATTCTAATTTAGTATCTCTTGGGATATAAACAAAATTTGACAAGTTATACTGTAATATATAACATTTGCAGTAATAAAGTAACAAGATTTAATAAAGAGAACATGTTTTCATGAATGTAAAATGGGATTATTTCTCACTTATAAAAAATAACTTCTCCATCCTATTAATGTATTCTGAACCGTTAAATCAAATCCATTTCCTAACCAATAAAGTGTAAGAATCCTGTCAGGTTTCGATGCAAGTCATTAACAGAACTGACAGAGTTATCGGATCGTATTGATCGGATCGGACAGTATTAGCGGGAGAGTGAGTGAAGGTATCGGTCATGTGTGGGGTAAACATTGCATAAGGCTCCCGGAGAGGTGATATAATACCGGAGAAAGCATTTGGTACAGCAAGTTGACACCGGGTTTACTTTCACTGAAGACACTCCCCCCGGGGCAGCGGTGCTTTCCCTAGGTCACCCGAGCCGCTGTGTTGCCCGAGATAACCACTTCATGCTGACCTCGCTCATTATCAGTGCTTGTTCTTCACCAGCCGTAAATATGAATTGCCTTTTAAGCTAATGAACCTTTCGTTCGCCGTTACTGCGTTATTGCATTATATTACTCTATTTTAATGGGGGATCTTAGTGTAATGTTACATTAAAAAAGTTGAAAAAAGGTGGTGTGAGCAAAATAATTTACTATCGAAAAAATCATATTTTTAACGATTATTCGTTGATTGTATCATAAATATGCTTTGGCATATTTTTTCAAGTTTTTAGGAACAATTTTCGAGTTACAGAGTAATTAATTTGGAAATTTGGTGTTTTTCATGCAAAGAGTGTGGGAAAACTGCTTGTGTTTTTGAGCAGAAATTTTGGAAACAACCTTTTTCACGTAACCTTTGTGAAATTTTAAAATAAGGAAAAAAAATTTGTATGCTACAGGAAATTATTTTTAATGCCACATCTGTGATTTGATTATCTTATGAAATATAATTTTGGAGGTCTAAGAATGTTTAAAAATGTACAAATAAACAGAATTGTTATCCTTAAACAAGTCACTCAGGAAGCTTTCACGAAACAATCACATATGCGTAATGGCACTAGCGGATTTCAGGTGTCCCTAACACTGCTTGCAGAGTCTTAAAATCAACCATTGATGAATGGCTGACTTATTTTAATGTCTGACTTTTAGCATTAATTTTTGAAAGACAAGTATTAATTCAGGCTTTTTTGTCTTACAATCAGTATCCTATCTCTGTGAAAAATAGTAATAAAATGATTTACCATTCATTCTCAGAATGTAATATTAGCTATGGAGTAGAAATATACGGTGCGACAACAGAAAGAAATTAATATTTCAAATAAAGGATCAAACTTATTCAAAATCAAAATACAATGAATCAACATTATTAGATAGTGAATATTTTTACAGTTTTTGGCATTTATATTTTTAAATAATTCAGTACATGTATAAGCAAGAGAAAAAATAGGTAGCTAGTCACTATAAGACCTGGTGGAAAATCATGATCATAAAAGTAAACCTTGAAATTTCTAAAATGAATAAAGTATTAATAAAAAAAGGAAAAAATCAATTCAAATTCTTAAACGATTTAAAAAAAATATTTAATGGAATAATAAGCTTTTTTGAAGTTTTTATAAAAACCTTCCATTATAAAAAAAGCTTCATTATATATATAATGAATGAGTCCATCTTTAGCCCGTGTACAACCTTTTGTTGTATTAGTACATAATTACCTTAGTTCCTGAATCAAAGGGGTGACCCTCGGATTATGAGTTGTGCAAGTTATTACCTCACATTTTTATTATTTTTTTTATTACCTTTGAGAATAATATTTTAATAGTTACATTAATACAGTTAATGCACAAAAAGATAGTGCTGTAAATAACACTAACTATACAGTAGTTTACTTATACTTTTTACTGAAATGGCGACCTACCCAGGTAGGTATTTTAAGCCAACTGCGAATGAGAAATTAGTGTAGGATGATTGTGGCGTAATCTTGTAGTCTTGATTCTGACTAAGGCTGGCATGTTCCTTAGACAGAACTATTAATTAATAGCCCAACATCCAAGGGACCTACAGTTTAATGTGGAGTCCGAACCACTGTCTCTGAATTACAAACTGGTTAATCATGTGGATGATCTTTGCTGTAGAATATACTACCACTGGTACGATAAGTCTACAATACTCGTAGAATGTGTAAAATTCCAACATTTGTCCCGAAACTGGTTAAACTACTTAGACAAAACAAATATTCAACCACAGTTTCTCTTTTATAGGCCGAATCGTCCATTAGTGTCAACTAATTGCTGCTAAGTGCCTTTCTCTGTCATATGTTCATTATCATCCTCTCACATTGTTCTTATTATTTTCGGTGAACAAAGATTTTCTTGGTATGAAGGAAAATGTTTCGATTAGTATTATCTGCTTGATATGTCGGGTTTTCGCGGTTAGTATCGTTTGCTTGGTATGTTACGGTTTATTAATATGTGGTTGGTAGGTTACAATGTTTCGATTAGTATTATCTGCTTGATATGTTGGGTTAGTATCGTTTGCTTGGTATGTTACGGTTTATTAATATGTGGTTGGTAGGTTACAATGTTTCGATTAGTATTATCTGCTTGATATGTCGGGTTTTCGCGGTTAGTATCGTTTGCTTGGTATGTTACGGTTTATTAATATGTGGTTGGTAGGTTACAATGTTTCGATTAGTATTATCTGCTTGATATGTCGGGTTTTCGCGGTTAGTATCGTTTGCTTGGTATTATCGTTTGCTTGGTATGTTACGGTTTATTAATATGTGGTTGGTAGGTTACAATGTTTCGATTAGTATGTTGCGGTTAGTATTATCTGCTTGATATGTCAGGATTTTGTGGTTAGTATCGTTTACTTGGTATGTTACGGTTTATTAATATGTGGTTGGTAGGTTACAATGTTTCGATTAGTATGTTGCGGTTAGTATTATCTGCTTGATATGTCGGGTTTTTGCGGTTAGTATCGCACGGTTGGTACGGAGCGACCTGGTTGTGTTTCCTGACCGCATGCTCGGATGGTCACCACTGCTTCTACCTCTTACTCGACCTTGGCCTGTTTATTAACCACCTTCCTCCGTTCCACATTTGTAATAATTGCCTTAATAAAGCTTCGACTGCAGTACTGTAAAGTCGTGCTTTTAACTCTCAATGCAAGGTAAACTTTGACAGATATGTAATCCTCCTTAGGTAAATTTGTGTATTAATTTTAATAATAGTGGATTTTTTTAATGCTACGCCAAGTTTTGCGTTTCTGTAGGGGTTTTCACTTAAAAATGTCTTCTTTTTTCCACCCATCCGATGGGAAAAAATGTCGCAGCCATTGTCTTTCCTAAGAAATAAAACTATGACACTATAAGATAATGTTTTGAAAACACTCAAGGTTAACCACACAAATTTTATAACGGTTAGTGTTGTACATTTTTTTTCAAATGTAACTGCAGTTTTTCTAAAGAAATTTGAAGGATAAAGTACTTTAATTTTCTATAGTTTTTAAACTATTCTTAATTAGTTTAATGAAGCTTTTAATTAATTACTTTATTAGACAGATTACTAGATATTAAAATGCCCTAAAAAATGGCAAGAAGTACAAGTTTTTTCTGTCTAAAACAACATTAAAATTTAACATTGCCCTTTGGGAAGTGAGTCAAAAAGGCACTAGTATAGTAAACTCCTAATCTCTTGGGAGATATTGCAGATATGTTATTACTAAAATGGCGATCTACCAAGGTTTCTGGCAAGCATGAAAGAAATAGTAAAATGATTATGGTGCTATCTTATAGTCGTGTTACTGACTAAGGCTGACATGTTCCTTAGACAGGACTGTCTAATTGATAACCAAACAGCCGATGGCATTTATGAGACCTACCGTTTTATTTAATTTTGTCTCTTACTTACGAACTGGTCAAATCATAAGGATTGTGTTTGAGCATGAACGTAGTATTCAAAAGTACAGACGTCAATCCACACCAGAGAATATAGCATACTCTCCGATGTGAGGACGCGTATATTGACGACATGACTCGTCGCAGGGCCTGATGGGTGCGGCGAAACAGCTTTCGACGAGGAGTTGGAGGAAACAACATGTTGATCTCTCCTCAGTGGCAGTGGTCAACCTGACCACCGGAAGTGCCGCTTCCTCATAATAGCTTCCTCTTTGTCGCGGTTCTCTTTGTAAGTGGGACTAATTTTTTCGTGTCCGTACTTTAACGGAAAATTACTCAATCGAGTTTGGTTTCGCGGTTGTACTGTTGGGTTTGTAGGTTTTGTTGTGGACGTGGCTCAAACCTTCTGAGACACCTAAAGTAAGAACATCACACAGTTAGGGATCTCAATCCCGGACCTAAATTTTAATCCCAGGGTTTGAATAAAGCTGATCCCGGTTTGCCGTTTTTATAAATCTAGGACTTTTTGTTTGGTGAAGATACCCTTAAAAGGATTTTTTATTAAAGTTGTAAATTATCAACAGTTTTATCTTATAAAATCGTAAAATCTGGTAGCTTTAGGTATTTTAAACAGATCACGAATGGTTATTACTGTATTAAAATTTAAAAATTAACTCTCCCTACACAGATCTCTCCAGGCTCGCACAGCTGTTTGCTAAACGAAAGCCCGATAGTAACTAAACATGTTGATCATTTGTTGGACATCATGAAGCAAAAATATATCATGAAAATAAATCCACTTGTGCGGCCGTGGAATAACTAGATTTGTGGGAATTACACCTATCTGCAACCGAAGGAAGTTCGGAGCGATAAGAAAACTACTCAATGCTGTCATTGTTGAATTGCGCTTCGTTTTTAAGGTAAATTAAACTTTGAGAAAGGTAAATACCAGTTAAATGGACATAATAAAACAAATGAAAGCTATTATTTATATTATATTATTATTTAATATTATTATATTCAAACATTAATTACGACATTTATAAGGTGTACAACAATGTGTGTTTGTAAAGACGACTTTTTCAGTAGTTTAAACATTCAAATAACGAAAAAATTGTAAAATAATGATTTTTTAAATCCCGGGATTGAGATCCTCTAATCCCGGGATTCATAGGTACCCAAAAGTGACCCATTCGGGATCCCGAGATGGAGAACCCCACGTAAAGTCTATAAAAAGACCACTCTTAAAACACTTACATTACAGCCAAAGGAATACCTCAATAACATAATACAGTTGTCTCTATTTTAGTTGCTAATAGATTAACTGAAACGTTGTAGTTGTATGGCTATATTACTGCAGTAAATTCATTCATTCAATCTATCAAAACTAAACGCTCATGGTAATTGGATCAACCAAGATTTCATGCAACGTTCAGAATGTTGCTTAACAATTCAATCGCACACGAGATCTAATCGTGTCCGTTTAAAACGACCGCGAGTGGAAAGTACGCGGTCGTAAACGCGCGTTATCAGCGTCGCGACACGACCGCGCGTTAAACAGCTGTTTGCGGCGATTTACAATGTAAATAGAGGAAGCGGACGCGCGTCGTGAGCGGCCGACGGCGTGTGCCGCCGCGAGGGTCCGAGGGGTCGTGGTTCGCTTCCTTTCGCCACCTGATTGCCCTACGAGTGTTCGGGTAGTTATGGGGTTATGTGTCCGGACCATTGCGACTAGGAGGGTGGTTTATCCTGTAATCCAGCTACTTGGAGGTCGTGAATTGTGGATAGTTGTGAGCGATGGTTGATGGATGTGATATTCTCTTGTACGGATTAACGTCCGCACTATTGAATCCGGAAAACCATCCTTGTAATTGGACCAGTTTATAATTCAGAGGGAAATTGTGGTTCGGACTCAACGTTAAACTGTAGCTCCCTTAGTTGTCATTGGCTGTTGGTTGTTGTTGACTATTGATTTGCAGTACTGTCTAAGGAACATGACAGCCTTAGTCAGTAACAAGACTACAAGATCGCGCCATAATCATCTTACACTCAATCCTCATTCATACTTGGCTTAAAATACCTACCTTGTGGTAGGGTCGCTATTTCAATAATCTAATCTAATCTGGGTTCTCCAGCTATGCCTCAGTTCTATTCATTTAATTCTAGCACGCCTGCACTAACCTCTCCTTGCGGGGAACGGAAGATGTTCAGTTGAGTACAGCTATCCAACTCTCCGATTGTGACATTCTTAAATTTACCCCGGTGTTAGTAACTAAATTCACTATCTAGAACTTCACCGGGAGAGTTATGAAAGGAGTCACTGGAAACGCATGTGAATTGTTGACCATAGTACATGATTCTTAATGAGTGCATCTAAATACAGGTTGTGATATAAGTTTCATCTCAGATCCGACAACAATCGACAGACAAACCTGTTGCACAACTCAAGCTGGTCTATATATCCAGATTCTGGCACTGACGTAATCGCTAGCTGAGAAACAATTAGCCACAAAAATTTATAAAAACCTTCTCGCAGCAGATTGTTACAGCGAATTTCTAAATGTTAACATAATATAATAATAATTTGACAAGTTTTATAAAAATCTGTCCATAAACATGAGAGTTATTTGCCTATTCTCCATAGATTAACATGGGAAAGAGTGTGCAGGTTAGCTGCTGTGAGGAACACTGAAAGTAGTAATTTCTACCATAAATAATTTTTATCTTAACATTTATACCAACTTTCATCAACATCTGTCCATAAATAAAGGAGTTTGCCTATTATCCATAAGATTAACATGGGAAAGAGTGTGCAGGTTAGCTGCTGTGAGGAACACTGAAAGTAGTAATTTATACCATAAATAATTTTTATCTTAACATTTATACCAACTTTCATCAACATCTGTCCATAAATAAAGGAGTTTGCCTATTATCCATAAGATTAACATGGGAAAAGAGTATGCAGGTTTGCTGCCATGATAAACACATAAACTATGATTTTTAAGCATAAATGGGTAGATTTCAACCACATGAAGCTAAATATCAAGTTTTATCAAAAAATATTCATTAATATGGGAAATATTAATTTTTCCCTATCCTCCATAAGATTAACATTGGAGCCCCAAAATACAACGTACTGTGTTTAGTTTTTTTAATATCTCGGTAACCGTTGGAGATAGAGAAAAACTTTAAGGAACTTAATTGTGTAGTCTTTTAAGCTGATTCCAATGGTGAAATATAAAATTAGAAATTTTTAAAAACTACATGTGAAAAACGCAAAAAACCCCATTTTGGGGTACAAAACCCCCCCAAACTACCCGTTCCCATTGACCAATATGTCTGGTTTACGAACTCGTCCGAGCAGTTGTAGGAATACACCTCTCTATTTGGTCTCGATCTTTTTACGAGTGTTATCGTGCTAGACACGTATATACATATATACATAATATACATAATATTATATTATATAAAATTTTGACTATTGTTTTTACTCTGGGCACCTGAAGAAAAAAATATATGGTGTTAATCTCACCATGAGACATAATTATTCTTCTCCATATAAATGAAAACCTTCGGGTTGTGTAAGTAATTATGTTACAAGGGTATTATGGTACCTCTTGCTTGAAAGGTGCAGTAATACTATTCAATCTGTGTGAACTTCAAACAATTACTACGTTTGTATAATACAAAAATATTCCGTTCGAAAAGTAGTTTTAAATTATAACCCTCCAGCTGCCCCCTACACTGCCAATCGCCGGAATCCGCCGCGACTTAATCTTCTCGTAGCCACTCACGGTACATCGCAAATGTACTTTTATGTATACCATTGTAAAGAGGAAATCATAATCTACGTCCTTAGTACTGTTTGCAATTTTTATACTCTATGCATTACATCGTATGATTACCTTTATTTACTGGTGTTACGACTTCGCGCCAACAGCTGTTCCAGCCGTATGCTTTGCGTTGTGTTAGAGTCGTGCTATTGGGTTAGTGTTTTGTTGTGTATTTTGCGTGAATTTTCTATAATAACATATGAATTATTCATAACACCTTTCTTTTTGTACGTAGTGTTATAAATATATGTAGGCCTAATGTCATTCTTTACAATATTTTTATAATTTATTTGGCGATTATTCTCATAGGCCCCGGACTCGGCTGTAAGGGTTTCGTGTACATATAAAGGTTTTTGAACATGGGTACTTTTATTTATTTTTATATAGCTATATAAGTATATATATTCTTATTCGTTATGGAATTTCAAACAAAATGGCTATTTCAGATTTTTTATAAAAAAATTATTTGAGCAATTTGAGGGAGCGCAAACATGATGAAAAAAATATTTTTTCATAAAAACCTTTTTTTTACATAAATAATTTTTTTCTGTTACATGTAAGTTAGTATTTTTTATTTTTTCCTTGTAGCCTGTTTTATACTGAACACGAAAATATATAATATGCTACACTTTGCATAGTATCTTAAATTGTTATGGTTTTTTAAACATAACCTGAAAAATGGCCAAAAATGAGGTGGCATTCCAGAGTGAAATGATGGGCAGCTGGAGGGATAAATCTTGAAATGCGAGAGTAATTTCATTTCCCAGTAGCCTGGCTGTAGTAGAGCACACCTGTAATGTGAATAGGTCTCAAGACATAAATAACAGTCGCTGTCAAGAGAAGTATAACATCGTCTGTGATTGCTCCGAGAACGTGGTTTTTGCGGACAGGCCATCGCACAAGGCAAACCAGGGCGAGGTGGCAGTAAAAGTGGACGAAGTGTCAGGATGACGAGGAACGTCTGGGCGGCTCGACCTCGAGACTGGCAACTCTAATGTGGATTGGGGAGAGAAACTTACTACGTTAAAAATGTCAACGAAAAATTAAAGAACGTTTCAAATAAAATATGTAAACCGTGTCGAGTTTCCCAGAAACACAACAACCTACTGTTGAGTTCCTGAATCGCCCAAAATGAGGCCTTAAGCGTTGTAAATTTCGTAGAGTCTTGGAGTTACAGTACTCGAAACCCTTCGTACAGACGAAAACTGTCTCAAAGTAATACCATTTTCTCTTGCCTACCTTAAGAAGAGATTGATGGAAAATGAAGAGTCGGAATTGCATAAAGAAAAGGGTGAATATTATAAAAGGTCTCTTGCTTAATGGGATACAACCAAAAACAGGATACATTCTATCTTCAAGTGGATGGAAGAGGTACCTCCTGGGAGGTTTGAGCTGCTTAATAGATGCACATAGAAATATGTAGGGTTACCTTCACTTGGTACTGCCAACGATAGTTTGTATGCTTAGATATTAGGATCATTGACAATACCAAGAATATTTATCCCTGCCAATTCTGTTGCTTTACGATTGGAGACAAAAATAATCATGTTATTCATATCTAAGCGGCAATTATGCCACTTTTAGTTTTTTACAATGTTAGTATGATATTAAGGGCCCAGCAGTCGTTTGTTCGCTGATAATGTATTTTAATAAATAATTCGTCGTTTTATCGCGTCCGATGTCCAGTGACTTTCCCAAACGAGTTACGCCGGCGTTCTTTATACTGTGTTTGTCAATGTGGTAAGTTTCCTGGATACCGGTTCTATGTGCTAATAGAACATACTTCCGTGCTTCGTATATCTTTCAACAAGACCAGTAAGCCTTGAATAACGATATTTCGCAATTATTACACTTCAAATATTTAGTTGCGTAATAGATGTACAAAATTACTTAATTATTCAGGAGTACTTGCAAAAATAAATTATGTAGTAATAATTAGGGAGCTCCATTTTCCGTTGACGTAGATTTTATGAAGATGATATTTGTGTTATTTGACCTGATGATATATGATGATGATATGAGTCAAATGTCAAATTGATCTGGTGGGAAACCCGATAAAAGTGACAAGATATTTTGCGTATAAGCACTCCTTTCCAGGAAACGAAGAAAGGAGAATTCTAACAAAAAAGAGAACTAAACATCTCCTGAAACCATAATCCGAACTAGGAAAACCCAACTAGATCCTGAAATATTGATCTTTCCTCAAGACGAACTCAAAAGAACTGATATCTAAGAAAGGTTCATCCTCTATCGTGATGGATCTTTTGAGACTATGAAGCAACAACATTCAGTTGGACGAGTTAAGAGGCTCCACTACTGCTTCAAGTATAACGAACCAGAGCAGTTTCTAGGACGAACCGGAAGCTCTTAGAGAAACAAGGATTGAGCAATCTGAGAAGAAAAACTATTTTACTCAGATTGCAAGTTGCAGTTCAAAAGTTGCAAAACGACAGTTTTTTATTCAACCTAACTCCTTAAAATGATTTAGACTGTTTGACTGGGGATTGAGTGTATGTCTTGGTAATATATTTAAAAATCGTTCAGTTTGGTGTTTACAAATTCGGCCAATAGAGATGCGGGTGGCCCAAGGAGGAAGCTGGAATGAAAGCACAGTCGAGCACGCTCCGCCTCCAGTTGTGGACGAAAGTGTCCATTATAAATTGTAGAGCTTGGTGCCCAGCAATTATCTCCAACTTCCCTTCCGTTTGTGCGGGCGACCGCAGGTGTGGTTTGTCGCTGTGGTGGGTGCAGTCGGATCTGTTTTCATGTACTAATTTTCCAGCTGGATGAGCCAATTTAAAGCTCTCTTAGGTAATTGAAATATGCATTTATCAAAGATTGCGTTCTAAAGAAAATAAGCAATTATGATGTGGCGGGATTAACTTCCGTTCCCTTTAATGGGAAACAAAGTAAATTAAGCGATTCAAAAGTTTTTTTATTAGTTAATTTATTGTATGTTTGGGATCTATATGAAAAGGATTGCAACATTAGTCGAAGTTTTATTAGATATAAATTTCTACAACATTTAACATACACACTGTCTTGTAATATAATGGTACCAGGTTCAATTCCTTACTTTTTTATCAACGTTAGCGTAATTACTTGTGTTATCAACTTACTCACCCGTCAACAAGAGGGTCACATTATGACGCAACTAGTCTCTGAGGCTCAAAACGAATAATGCTTTACTATAGTAATTCTTACACTACCCTATAGTTTCAGCTCCAGTTGCGTTAACATTTTCACACGAGTCTCCGTTCCCGAGGCGATCGACGCGACGGTAACCCAGTTATGAGATTACACGTGTAAACACGCACGCGTAATTGTGCGTGCGCATGCGCGGGGCCGGCGCAGGCGCAGACGCGGTGTAAACAAACGGAGGCGCGGAAGCGGCCGGCACAATGCCGTGCGGTAACCGCGAGAAAGCGGCTCGGAGCCGTGGCGAGGATGATATCTGAGGAAAACCCACACTTCCGACCACGTAACCTTCAACCCGGCCGGACGATGCCCGGCTTTGTCGGACGGGATCATCGCGATGAGGCGCTGACGCGTGTCGGCTACGGCGCCGCTGCGTTGGTAACCTGACAACGGTGAAAGTATGAAACTCCAGCTGTTTTAGGGGTGGAAGCCTAATTTTGGGGGTATACAAGATATTAGTTCTTATTACCCTCTGAAATTTCAACCTACCCTGGTACGTATTCTAAGCCAACAATAAATAAGAAAAGAATGTAAGATGTTTGACAGATTAGACATAACTGTTAATTAATTGCCCTACAGTCAATTGCATCTAAGGGGCCTTCAGTTTAACGTGAAATCCGAACCACTGTCTCTGAATTACGAACTGTTCCAATTATGAGGGTGGTGTTTGCGGATGAACTTGGTATTCAATAGTGCGGACTTTACAAAACTAGCTCATAACTATACACGATTCGTGACCTTCAAGTTGGTGGATTACAGCACACGCCACCGTTCCAGTCTGTAAAATGATTAGGAATAAATTGAGAAGTATTCATATTATCAACCAAATTGCTTAAGTACCTCCGATACCTTCAGTTAGTCGCGTGACAAAAAAATGAAACATATTTTCAAACTCTACTTTAAAGAAAGACACGTTGGATAAGTTTGAAATCATTTTAAAATAAATCAGAATATTTCCATCGTTATTGAAATGTTAGTTTGCCTTTATGGAATGCGTTAGTAATATTTTTCTCGTAGCTAAATTTTTATCAAAAGATTTATCATGTATAAACTAAAATATTTCAATCAAATTGACCGTTAGACAATTCTCAAGGCTTTTTGTTGTGATGTGACCAGATTACAGCATCTCACATCCGATCACATTCCATTACCCGTTAACAAGACACGAGAAGTATTAGTTCCTCGTGTAGGCGCCAGTACGACCAGATTGTCGCATCTCCAATTAACCTCAGTTCCGACCACGTGCCCTCGCCGTAACGAGTCTCGTGACGTGTCGGCTTCGCAGATTGACTATTGTCTGGGTAATGAGTGTTGATGAGGCTCGTGATCGACAATGGACTCGCTGTCTCGCGCACGCCCTCTCACGGATCAAATTGATATTAGGAAACATTCAAGTGGGAGTAATTTACTTTTCATCCATTGTGAGTTGTAATTACTGTACGTGTTTTATCGTGTAAACATTCTTGTTTTTGAATTATTTTCATTTATTACGAACAAGAAGACAAGATGAGGTAGTGAAATCAAAACTACTTGAGAGTCGTCGTAAAGATATTTCCACAGAGGAAGAATATTTTCACGCAACAGTGACAGGCTTTCATCTCATCTCACCTTGATTCTTTCTCTCTTGGGAGTTTTATTGCTGGTTAAGTCTCGTTTAAAGTAGAAAATGGAATGTTTAATATTCTATTGGGCGAATCTCTTTAGTGGGCAACTGAAACCACGTGAAGGTAGCAGACTTGGTGTTTTGTTTTCCTAGGCAAACGACTGGTAGAAAGTGTGTCAATTTTAGTTATGTTACCAAACCTCCACAGAAGTATCTTCTTTAAAGTCAACATGATCCGGTAGGATGACGTATTTGGACTTTGTTGTGGTCGTCGTTCGTATAGATAGTACTTGCACCTTGAAAGGGTCAAAAGCTTTCCATTGAAAGGGATATTTTCTGAGATCAACATTGTCTCATAGGGTGACGTATTTCAACCTTTCAGTAAGATGATCTCACACGATCATGTACTTGTATCTTCCACGGGACAAAAAGTTACCATTGGGTGACATATTTGAATCTTGTAGGGATCAACAAGATGCCATTGGATGTCATATTCGAATATTGTAGGAGTCAACACGATATTAAAGATATCATTGGGTGACATATTTGGGCCTTGCAGCGTTTAATAAGATAAATTGGGTGACATTCTGATTTTGTAGGGGTCAACAAGATACCATTTGGTGACATATTTGAAGCTTTCATGGGTCAAAATGATCTCATAGGGTAACACATTTGGATCTTCCAGGGATCAACAAGATCTAATTGGGTGGTGAATTGATCCTGATTTTATAGAGATCCCATAAAGTGGTTTTATTGCACATCACTGAGATATCTCAATTCTTCTAGGCAACTCGATGTTTCGAATCAGCAACAGCTGTCGGCCGTCGGGTGGTAATCATATATCTATATATATAGTCAACATTGCGTCACCATATCACCTCGCACCGGTGTAATCATCACAATCAGCCATCCGCGACGTTGCCGTGCCAATACTCGCCTCGCATCCTACAGTACGTGGCTTCCTCGTTCCTTTCTATTTCACCAACGTGTTCTCGTTTCGACGGACCCTCTCACCGACGACGCGAGTGCCCGTTTAATTATCTAGCCCTGTCTGTGTAGCGCTCTCCGGGTTTTTCATCACAAATATTTTTATTTCAGGATGTCTTGTATATTCCATAAAGCATGGTCAAGTTGGGCTTATTTATCTTGGAAACGGAACCTTCTGTTCAACAATGAAAACACGATCGTAACACGCTTGATCACTTCATTTAAACAGCATTGAGCATAGGGTGCATTATAAATGTTATGAATTGTAATTGTGTTTTTATTTGTAGTATTTTCTTTATTAGTTAATTTGATAGTTTTGTGTGTCATACTGATATGATTATCCGGTGTGAAATAACTTTATATCATTCGTGGTCCCTTGATTTGATCTGGGTAAAGACAAACACCAAGTCTGGTTTTTTTCAGAGGGGGGTTAGTAAAACTTCTAATGGGAAAAATACAGTGGGTAAGTACATATTTATTCTGGAATGAGTTTCCTATGATATATATGCGTTAAATTCGGCTCTACTGAATGTACGGGGGATGTCTTCTCAAACGGAAGACGGGGGATGTCTTCTCAAACGGAAGACCGATTTCTTCAGAAGGTCAACTTTCACAAGATCGTCTATTTAGAGGAGGAATTCTCCTAAACGCTATTCTTCGACCCGATCTCTATCTTGAATTTTCTTTGAATTTAGTCAAAAATGATTTCCATGTCCTACTTATTAAATCTCAACGAATTCCTTCAGGTTTTTTATCATTCCTCCCTGAAAGTCTAACCTGGAGACTTTCAGGAAGCATAATCCTTTACGATCTTTTAATTGATTTTAAAATCTACGCTTTTGTATAGTTCGGCAGAACCGTACACAGCAAAAGTATTGTGTAAAACAGATAAGCTTTGTCGTGGGGAGTAAATTTTAAGTTATGTCAGGATGTTAAGCGAATAGAGTATATATAACTTTATGGGTCTTAAAATCTATAAGAGTAATACCAGAGTCATAAATAAGTAGACCAGGCATTACAAAACATTGGCATTATGAAGTTACTTTTACCGCAACCTGCTCGAGCTTGGGTTTACGATTATTTGGATAATATGTTCTTGACTGGGACGGTGGTGACGTCCTGTAATCCAGCTACGTACTTGGAGGTAACGAACTGTGGACAGTTGTGAGTGATGGTCGGTGGGTGTAGTGTTCTATTGTGTAGATTAACGTCCACACTATTGAATACTACGTTAATCCGCAAAGACCATCCTCATAATTAGACCCGTTTATTTTCAAGCGCATCTCAATTTTACAAATGTATAGGCTTGTATATAACAAAGGACAGAAATAATTATGATCAGTAAAAAATAAAAAAATGGTTGAAAATGTAATAAAACAATAGAAAATCAATATTACTGTGACATTCAGGTGATAAGAAAAATAATATAAATATTGAAATAACACACTTGAATAAATGTTCAAAACATTTTTATGCGTTATAGTTTCGTTTCTATATTGAGCTCTGTTCTTCATTGACTATAAGTATAAAAAAACCATTGGACCATGAATGTTGGAGAAGCTGCACCTGGAACTGGTGACATAGGTACCCAGTTGCCGCAGTCTGCTGTATCTATCCTGTCGTGTCCAAGTACGTACACGGGCATCCAGAGTGCGCTGGCTGTCGTTGGTCAGCTGTTGTTGACTCATGAGCGCAATGAGCCGAATCTCATTACCTCACAACGAGAGGCTTGGCCAACGTGTGTGAACGTTGGGCAACGGCCACAATTGAGCTTCAATTAACGTGGATCTCATCGCAATTGGGCCTACCGGGTTGTGCTACTCGGAAGTTTGGACATTATGTGTTGAATTACTTCATGTGCATTCCCTGTTGTGTTTCACGTTTGGTGTTATTTTTGTAATAGTTTCACGAGAAAACTACTTACAAGCTTACTCAAGCACATAAATAAGCTTTTATTACCTTTCTAAAATGGTGACCCTCTCAGGAGGGTATGAATGAGAAATGACTGTATGTTGTTTGTGGCGTGATGTTGTAGTCTTGTAACTGACTAAGACTGAGATCTTCTTTAAACTGGACTGTTAATTAATAGTCTAACGGCTAATGGAATCTAAGAGACTTACAGTTTAGGAGTAACGTGGGATACGAACAATAATTTTGCCTCTGCATTACGAACTGCCTAACTATGAGTATGGTCTTTGTGGATGAACGTTGTATTCATTAATACTTTAATACTTAATACTTTAACTGAAACGGCGACCTACGCAGGTAGGTATTTTAAGCCAAGTATGAATGAGGAATGAATATAGGATGATTGTGGCGCGATCTTGTAGTCTTGTTACTGACTAAGGCTGACATGATCCTTAGACAGGACTGTTAATTAATAGCCCAACAGCCGATGGCAACTAATGGACCTACAGTTTATCGTGGAATCCGAACCACGGCCTCTGAATTACGAATTGGTCTAATTATGAGGATGGTCTTTGTGGATTAACGTAGTATTCAATAGTGCGGACGTTAATCCCCACAAGAGAACACCACATCCACCGACCATCTCTCACAACTATCCACAATTCGTGATCTCCAAGTAGCTCATTAGTGCTGACGTTAATCCACACAAGAGAATAACACATCCACCGATCATCACTCATATCCACAATTTGTGATTTCCAAGTAGGTAGATTACAGGACACGCCATCGTCATCACGAGTAGATCAATTACAAGTATAATCATATACTTAATTATTTTAATATTAACACATATAAACACTGTGCAGTTTTAGTTTTTACCTCTACTAACGACCTGTGTTAACCAGATTTGCCTTAAGGACCAAAAAACGTTATAGCTTTTACTTTCACTCTTGATTCCGCTACATCAAATGAAAGGTTTTCCTGCGTGTAGTCAAAGCCCATCTAACTTTTACCGGCTTGACCATTACAGTTTTACCGACGAATATTATAGAAGAGTACATTATAGTAAGAGTCATCAATTTTTAAGATGTGGAGGTTCAAGTTCGGCAAATTAACATTGCTAAGAGTATGAAAACGAGTGATGTCCAGGTTTTGAGGAACCTTCCTTAAAACGTATTAATCATGTTAGGTAAGTGCAGTAAACGAGATGTGATATAGGATATAAAATTACACTCCTGATTATATGTCCCGTTTTAATAAAAAATCTAAATATAGCGCAATTAACATATAATCCCGGAAGGACCTGAGGACGGGATCAGATTCCAGATCCCGAAACGTGAAAATGTGTTTTACATAACATCGTGATGGAAAGTGTGAAAAAATACCTTTTAGGCAATTACAACAGAGTATTGTGACAGTCGTGTTAGAATGGGTAGGGTCTACCACTCAATAGACCCGGTTTTGATTCCCGGTCATGACACATAAAATATGAGACTTGTATGATAAAAAATATTAGGTAGGTAATGTGTCGGTAACGTCAGAAAAGAAGATCACTGTTTTACCGACATACAGAAACTCTCTGGTGTGGTTCATTGGTTATACTACCCACTTCATAATCTGGAGTTCGCCGTATCGATCCTGAGCATTTGTTGACGTTTGTTGATCTGGCAAATTAATTAGCTGGCCTTTGTTGGCAATAAAACAAAAAGCCTTATTCTCATCACGCTCAACCTTCACTCAGACACTTTAAAATATTCACCTAGTTAAGACGTTGTCAGACATGTAGACAATAACAAGAATGAAGATATTAGATACCAAAAGTAGCCACCGTAAAGTATCCAGAAATGTTTTTCAGCCATAATATACAGGGTGTTCATTAAAGTTGGGGACAAACTTCAAGGGGTGATAGTACTCATCAAAATAAACAAAAAATTTCCTATAAACATATGTCGAAAAATCCTTCGTTTAGCCGCTAGCCGCCATTTTGTATTTTATACAAAAAACTTTATATATAAAGAACTATTTAAGATACAGAAACCAAACTTTGCACACATATTTATTGGCCAAAGAGACAAATATTCTCAAAGTATCATTGAGTTTGCTTTTATATTTTCAAAATGGCGGAGGTTCTTAAAGTTAATGGTTTTTTTGTTATTTTAATTAAAATATTTTTAACCGCCGTAATTTTGAAAATATAAAAGCAAACTTAATGAAAATTTGAGAATATTTTTTTCTTTAGCCATTAAATATGTGTGCGAAGTTTGGTTTCTGTATCTTAAATAATTATTTATATATAACGTTTTTTGTATAAAATACAAAATGGCGGCTAGCGGCTAAACAAAGGATTTTTCGACATATGTTTATTAGAAATTTTTTGTTTATTTTGATGAGTACTATCACCCCTCGAAGTTTGTCCCCAACTTTAATGAACACCCTGTATATATAATCACTTTATTTCACAATATACAGACACTACTGTAAAATACATGCAATTATTATTTTTACAATAGGGAAATGCATTATGCACCGTCAGAATGATTTTAATCCTGGTGTGTGGGACTTTCACCCACTAAATCCCTATCGGTCCAGGCTTGGTATTCCCTCTCGGAAACGCTTCTCTGCACTACTTCAAGAGGGTGTCCTTGTACGCCCAAAGAACATTACGTCTTCGTAATCCCTCCTTATTCAGCTATACGGTGCATACTATATCTGTTCTTCTCTCTTTTGTCTGAGCACCCTCTTGCAGGATTCAGAGACATAATTCCACGATGTAGGGCTGGACAACATACGGTTTACGATACCGTCTGGTGATATTTGGCCAATGGTTGCAGCCATAGGTAGTAAGGTTTCGTTGAAGAGTAAAGGATTTCGCTGAAAAAATTAGAGATTGAACGACATCCTCTGCACATCAAAGGGATACAAAAGGTTTTCTTTTTGAAGAAACTGTCTTGGAGTAGATTCTGTGAAGTTCTAACACGATTATTTCACTGATATGTAAGTTTCCTATCATTTGTTGATATATACGGATATATTGATTGACTTGTTTATTACTATGCAGGGTTTATTTGAGCTCGAGTTGTCGGTTGCTACTCAGTCAGACTTAAGCGCTTGTTTATTCCAATTTCCTCTGGAGAGAGACTTGCGAGATTCGTATGATTTCGTCGTGGAATCGGATGTTCGGTACTATCAAGCGAAATGTCGTGACGGAAATAGTATTTTTAGAAGACATCTGCAACGAATCATTCATTCAATGAGTGGATGCTTCATCACAATCGGGTTTCACCGAAGCACCTCGCCGATCATCCGAGTACTCGGCGCGACTTCTTCCAATATTTGCATCGCTGCCCAGCGAGCGAACGTCCCCGTAACCGATTGATATCGCCTCCTACTGTTGCGCCATTCCTTTTACCTTTCGATAATCGATTATCGAACAGTGCTCGCGCGTTGTGCAACGTGCGACTCCTCCGAACAAGTTATGTTTTCAATTAGTTGAGGCCGTAAATCGAACGGTGGGAGGGACCGTTGCGAAAGATATGGTCTATGTTGTGATCGTGTCATTTTAGTGAAAGGTAACTTGACTATTCTTTGCGTACGGTAAAGAAGTGTCACAGACTTGAAATATTGTGCCATTTAACTCGCTTTAATTGACGATAGTCTGGGATATTTAGGAAGATCCGTGTGGAACCAGTTTCAAAATAAAATATTTTATTGAGGTGGACCCTTAAGTGAGGTGTTAAGCAAAGGCTCCAGCAACGCCTGCTAGGCACATCTTGTATAATATCCTGAGCAATAGGTTGCAGAGTGAGTGACAAGTAATAAATTATTTTAAGGCAGTGTTTTGACATGGATATGTCTTAGCTCTGGGGGGTGTTGGTGATTTTTAAGATGGAAAACATGTAACAGGTTTCCATAGAAACTACCAGAAATATTTTGTTTTAATTTTAAATATAAAAGAATAAGAACAGCTGTTTAGATAAACTAAAAATATCCCCTTTAGACAGATCCATGATCTAACCTATTTCCCACTGGGAAATAAATACAAACATTTTTGCTTTTACTCTTGCCATATCCATATTTTATCTGAACTATCTTAAAGTCACCGGAATGGATGTATTCGTAAGAATGGGAAATGGTAAATTTGTCAGCCTACCCACTCTCAGTGAACAACCAAAACACACCAAACCAATCCAGATGCGAGCAACACCCTAATAGGATTCTAACTCTAACTCAAGGACCCCCAAAGAAGGAAAGGGTCTGTATAAAGACGTGTATATACAAAATTGTGTCTGGAGAACGATAGGAGATTGTGTAAGTTGCCTGAAACTTAGTTTTGATGTCGGGTTTTAAAATTACAAAACTAAAAATACTAATATCTATAATATTATAAAGAAGAGGTGGTTTCTGTATGTTTGTTTGTGGGTTTGTGGCTTTGTGGGTTTGTGGGTTTGTTGTGGCAAGTGAATGCGAAAAATACTGAACCGACCGGTTTGAAATTTTAGGCAAAGGTAGATCTTAAACTCATGCAACACATAGGCATACTCATTTCCTTAAAATCCTCTCGGGCTACGCCCTGTGAACGTCCTAAGTTTCAATGTTTACATTTTTAGAGAATGAAAACATAAAATTACTTGAATGTCAACAGCTGTGAATACTAAAATTTGACAGTTCGAGAAGAAGGAGAAGAAGAAGAAAGAGCTGCCGTGACCGTACTAGGTTCCAATGTTTACATTTTCTAATGACAACATCCGTTTGCACTATATTTTGACAGTTCGGGAAGAAGAAGAAATAAAGTTGATTTTTCAGATAAACTGCTGGATCGAAATTAGTGAATTATTTGAAATAGCGGAATGGTATATTTTAAGTTTTTTTCCGACGACTGTCTCTATTACATTAATCCTTATCCTCTCCCAATATTTGACATATGTTACTTTGACATGTTGTAGACACTCCTGTTTTGTCATTTTGTAAACAATGAAGAATTAATTAACAATACCTTAAATGTATCAGTAGAGCCTACACCTTCCAGCCTTTTTAGCCCGTGTGAAGAACGGGTACTTTGGCTAGTCTATCATATAAAAACCTACTATTTTCTATCTACCCGATTAAATGCTTCTTTTAAACGTTTAGAAAGTAGAAAAAATGTTATTACTAGTGGGCCACCAATTATTGAATGAAGGATGATGCAGTAAGTGAAAAGGAAGGAATATCTCATTTGGTATTTGAAATTGATACGTACAATGGGCGCACAGACCGCGTTGTTACAGTGGAGCGGACAGAGGGCGTCGTGGTCGTGGTTGTCCGCCTCTGTGAGGTAACGTTGCAATCCACCGCCACCGCCACAGGATGACGTGTGAGAGACGTCACGTACACGCACACACGCACACACGCGCTGTCACATTCCAGTACCGATGGGTATAAGCTCTTCACAGTAATGTACTCTAAACGTACATCAAACTAACATTTTGCGGCCTTCCTCCATAAGTCGTTTGGTAAAGGTTATCTGCAAGACGGTCGTACGGGTGCATTCCAGAAGGAAGAGAAATTACTTGTGTTCTCGTGAAGAACTTTAAAAAACGTAATTTTAAAAAGAACCTCGGTGGACCCGACAGAAGTCCGTGAAGAGAAGTCCTTTAATGTGAGTAAAAAATATCATGTTAAAAGAACCGCTGAGTACGGCAGAAATCTTAAAGGAAAATAAATTGAATAATCATTTAAAGACCATAACAATGACCCTAGGGAGGGTCTGTGATGCGAATTAAAAGACAACGAGGTATCGTATCGGCATGAGTCACATAGACTAGCCAGAGGTGACCGCTCATGAACTGACAGGAGTCGCCGGCCGCTGATTTCGATCCAGTAACCTTATTGACTTACGCCAGTGTGTTACCCTTGAGCAGTCTTACGGGTATGACGTTAGTTTTTAAACTATATCTTTGAATAAATGTCACAAAATGACTCGACTCTCTATAGTTAGTATTGTCCTTAACTCGCAGGCTAGTGAAAGATTCAAAATCAAGTGGGGTGTGTTTTAATATGGGATTATAATTTCAAAATAAAAAATTCCATAATGTCATTTCAAGTACAAAATTCGTTATTCGTATCAAATAGTCATGAACAAATTAATTAAACCCCTACGAGTGATTCAAAATGTTATCTTGCCGTTTAAAGAGAATGTTAGTTGACGGAAGGATGTAACTTATTTAAATTAATCTGATGATACAACGAACCTGGGTGTTGATTATCGTATATCACAGAATTTAAATTAAACTGCTCTTGTACATTATTACTAAGTGCGTTATCCTCATCTATGACAGACTAAAAATTCTCCAAACGAGTGTCGATTTATAAACTCCAGAGTTATGCGTATCAATCATTGTGAATCGTGTACAATGCCGAACAATGTAAGGACATTGGGCTCTAGATTAATGTTTGTCTTTATAATGTATGTTCAGCCGAACCAGAACTCATTTCCTATTCATGTAAGGTTATGGTGTATCAGAATATAATAGTACATTCTGAAGCGGAACTAACCTTGGTTTCGATACTGGATTATGAATGTTTTCTTCTTTTGACATGGGTATGTTTTATATTGCTCTCACCTAGTTGTGTGAATTTATTTGCATTATTTTGCTGTGAGCATGTGTGAACCGGTTGATTATTTCATTCAAATTATTATTGCGGACATTTTCCACCACGATTAGTAAAACAACAAAACCCAAACCCATTATTACTAAAAATGAGTTTCATTCAAATAATTTCCAGGTCCTTTAGTTTCACAACCTCCACAGAGATGAACTATAAGAAGTCTCTTTCTTACGAATTTTAGTGTCATCTAAAATATAGTCCTTTAGTTTCTCTACCCTATCAGAGACGATATATCGGTAGGTCTCAATTTTTATGACTAAACTAGTAGGTGGGAGACAATTCTTTTAAGAGTCCCATTATTTTTATTCCACAAGTAGACTTTTTCTAGTATTCTTGATCCCAGGCACCTCTCCCACAAACGGTTACTAATGAACAATTAATTGCGAATGCAGCTCCTAGGCAAGCCGATGGCCTCCAGCCCGGAGATAACGGAGGCCTTTCTCCCCATGGCGAACGACTCCTTGGTCTGCAGGGACGTCGTCGGCAGGGACACGCCCTTTCGTACCGTTCGTCGTTTGCGTAACTTTCTGTAGCGAGTAAACAGCATTAATTGACAGCTGTAATGATAAACTAACGTTTTGGTTGTATTGATAGTTGTACATTTTGTGCATAGTTATGAGCGGTGACGGTAGATGTGATAATCCCTGGTATAGACTAACGTACGCACTATTGTGTACTACGTTCATCCGCAAAGACCATCCTCATAATTAGACCAGTTCGTAATTTAGAGACAAAAGTGGTTCGGACCCTATGTTAAATTGTAGGTCGCTTAGATGCCATCCACTGATTAACTCTTAGTCCTGCCTAAGACATATGTCAGCCTTAGTCAGTAACAAGATTACAAGATCGTGCCACTATCATCTTACCCTAATTTATCATTCATACTTGGCTCGAAATACCTACCTGGATAGGCCGCAATTTTAAAAGGTAATAGCAATAGCAAAGAAAATGGTTTATTTAAGCAGTTTGAAATTATTGTCGTGAGGTTTAACGAGCTGAGTGTGTGTATATTTTACATTTTATCATCTATGATATATTGAATTTTGGCGTGTAGAAAACCAATTAACCTTCGCAAAAACAACGTAAATCGCCTTAGAAAATGGTTGATTTAACATCTTGTCAAATATCGTTAGGAATACTAGACGGTACGTTTTCTAGGCTCCTCCGCTTCCTCGTCGGCCAGCTCTAGGATCAGAGGTTTTTCTAGTCACAACCGGTTCTCGAGGAGACGAGTAACGAACGGACTGCGGAGATTGTACATTTTATCGCCCAGATGTAATGAACTGCTCGGGTTACATCTGTAGAAAGTTAACATTTTCCACACTGTTACACAGTGCTGTGAGATAAGTGTGTCAGTTGCTTTATTATTATGTGTACAAGTACAGTACCATTGAGAATTCACCATTGAAGATTTTTCCCCGTTTCAATGTAGATAATTATTTTCTAATTTGGCTAACGGACTTTTTATCGATATACATTATTTGGATAACTTCTTGATTAGCATTACACGTGTTGGTTTTACTATAGGATGAAGTAAAAACTCACTTCTTTCCAACACTACTTTATGTATTTACACTTATTATACATTAGCCGTGTCAGTCTCCGTTTGGGCCTGATGATGTCCGGTGTGACTGTACGAAATCGATTTAACAACTTTTGTAGAACATAAGTGTAAATATATTAAGTAGTGTTGGAAGACGTGAGTTTTTACTTCATCCTCTCGTACATTATTCAAGCCCTTTTCGCATTATCATCAAATGCTGTTAAATGTCTTTAAAATTCCTTCCATAATCTCGTTGTGTTTATTAACAATTTTGTACATGATCTATAGATCTATTTAGTCTATCTCCTGGTGCAACCTCCCAACAGTAGATTTTATGATCCAGTAGATTTTTTATTTCCTATCCACCTTCGTGGGTGTAGTGTGGTGATCAATTTTCTTTTGTAATTTAGTTTCATCCAGACTTACGATTTGACTGTTCAGTCGTTTTTGCGGAAATTAGATTCAAGTTTAGAGTATTTTTCTGTGATTGTTTATGCTTTTATCCGTGCGTAATTTCAAGTGTTTTCGAATTATTTTCGTAGACCTGTATTTACAGTTAGAAGCAAAGATTTTTATAAGAATATACATTAGATATATAAAATAGAAAGTTCATGAACCTTGTTATGAACCTTTTTCCAACGTATAAAACTTAAATATCTATTTTTAGTATTTTAGTAAATGTTAAAAGCTGCGTCCTAGCATTCCTTAGATTGCCTTTATTGCCCTGCATTGTCTTTATTATCCACGTTTGATCGTCTTTCTTGACCCTGTAAGCCATTTTTCGTTTTCACGCGTTTACCGAGGAAGTGACCGCAGCCGGTCACGATTTGAGTTTTTCCCGGGCGTAACAAGGCTCCATGTATAAACATTGCACAGCCTCATGCGGAAGTCACGAGTCAAACGGCGTAAGAAGATTACACCGCCTAAGTCTCACGAAATGTCAACGTCGGATGCCGACCATGCCGACTCGATCAAGGCTGTGCCTGGCTCGCCCTTGTACAATGGAAACCGTGATTCATTTGCCACTTTCTTTACTCCGTGCTCTCCAATTGATCATAAAAATAACCTTGAGGCTAGTTCCGCTCTAAGAAATCTAGTTAGGTAATAGTTCAATCTTGAAGCAGTTTCCTGCAAACTCTACTCCTCCATTTTGTTTCATTTTGTATTTCATGTTATTTTTTAACGTTTTAATAGGGAACTGCCCAAACCCTAGTCCTGTCATTACCTGAAGTTGAGCTGTTGTTAGATAGGTGTTAACTGCTCAATTACAAATAGCAACTGGGTTCAAAGTCGAACCGTCGAGCCTCGGATTTTATTTTATACAGGGTATATCTAATATACACTGACATACGGAAAATGGAGCGTGATAAGCCATATGTTTACAGGCCATTTTTTGTTTATTTTGACCCCAGAAACACTATCCCAAAGTTGTCGGTGTATTTCAGAAACACCGTTTATATTAAAGGGTTAACCAATTTTACGTTTGAAATGTCAACAGAGTTGTATTGGTTTGTAGATTTGCAATACGAATTTGGGCTTAAAAAATTATTTTCTACTACAGTTAAACTTCGTTGAAAGTTTTATTTTTCACCACTAGCTCAATATTAAGGGAGAGTTTGTTTAGTTCATTATAGCAGGCAACCAGGAGTAAATACATTAATCGTGTTTTTGCTAAATAAATTCATTCTATAACATGCCAATATTATATTATAAATGTTTTCTGACAGATAATAGTATATTTTTGACATTATATATTTCGAAATATTATTGAAGTTTTTGTTGATTTGAAAAGGAATTCTGTACCGCAACGTGTATTAATTTCGCTGTGCATAGAACCGCGTGGGTCTACTATGTGTTCTGGATATGCTGTCGATTGTAGAGATTATAGACACTTCATGTGTTGATGTAAACGCTGTTTTACTATATTGGGAATTGAGTATTTTTTTGTGGAAACGATAAAGACCACCTCCAGCAGCGATAACTCTCACTCGCCCACATGCACGGCGCGCCGGACCACAACCCTGACCTTCAAGTGACGGGGGCGTTCTGGAGCTGACCGGGTTTGGATGCAGATAATAAACCCGTCCTAGAATGGTAACCGATAGGCATACTGACAACTGCGAATCAAGGCAGATAACGGTATAATATAACAATATGTAGTCTGAATTAACGTTTGGTTCGGTTATATTAGCTTTAAAGTCTCATTTTGCATGTGAGAAGGAAACATTTTTGAAGAAAACCCCAAAGAGTTGAATGTGCGGCGGGGATGATAATCTTAAACATATTGAAAGCACATCACAGAACCACATTTCATCACTGAAAATGAGCACAGTTGTTCCCGAAGTATGCCAGTACACGAAACAGGCGCTCATTACGGTATACGCACGAACTACTAGTGTCTAAAACAAAACAGAACTTTTCTGATTGTACCTCGTAGTTAGAAACCCTCTAGTGTTTCGAGAGTCCTTCACGTTAAAAGGTAGCACGTGACTTTTCGTTTTATCACCGAGGTGACAACCAAGTGTCTATGATTCTCCAGCCTCTTCCCTATTCTGTCCATCGGTCTTGGTACCCGCAGCACCTTCCCCGCACTCTCGTAATGCGGGTGGTAATGATTACCTTACCCGCATGTATGGTGCAACGTGGAAATGTCATGTTGGAAACATTTATTTGGACGTATCAGACTCGTATTTGAGGATTTTACTTTATACTTTTAACTGAAATGGCGACCTACCCAGGTAGGTATTTTAAGCGAAGTATGAATGAGGAATGAATGTAGGATGATTGTGGCGCGATCTTGTAGTCTTGATACTGACTAAGGCTGACATGTTCCTTAGACAGGACTGTTAATTAATATCCCAACAGCCGATGGCAACTAATGGACCTACAGTTTAACGTGGAATCCGAACCACAGCCTCTGAATTTCGAATTGGTCTAATTATGAGGATGGTCTTTGTGGATTAACGTAGTATTCAATAGTGCGGACGTTAATCCACACAAGAGAACACTACATCCACCGACCATCTCTCACAACTATCCACAATTCGTGACCTCCAAGTAGCTGGATTACAGGACGTCGCCACCGTCCCTAATCCAATGTAAGTGTTTACATACTTACATTGAAAAGTTTATAAGTCGAATAAGTCCTTTTTTCCACGACCCTACAAAAACTGAATAGTTTATAACTCTTATGGTGCTTTCAGAATTGTACTTACAATGTACTAAGGATACCTAGTATCTGAGGAGGTGAATAAATGAAGAGTCTTACATGGTAAAAGATGAAGGATGTTTTTTATTTATGACAAAATCTAAAAAGGCCGATCAAGGCAGGTAGTTATGAATAGTAGTTCATCTGAGGAACTATGTTTGAAAACTGCTGTCGGAAGAACGTGAAGAATGTGGATCTCAGCTGCCCTTATGAGAAGAATTTCTGAAGGGAGTGTGATGTAGTGAAATCTGGTCCAAAATATCCATGTGTCCAGTGATCTAGATATTTGTTATCTCGAAACAGTCGAAACCCATCGGGTGATCGATACCTAGAAATGTTCTTGTTCTTGTACAGGAGGGAGTGTGTAGAAGGTAGCTTGAAAAGTCCGAATTTGTCTTCATCGCTCGTAATTAATCAGGTAAACTGGCTAGTGTGACCCGCATAGATGATATAACGTGGAACTGTCATGTTGGACACATTGATTTGGAAGTCTCTGACTGATATTTGAAAATAAAAAAAAGTTTATTGATCGGGATCTTAAGTCGAATAAGTTCGTTCTTTCTCCCAACATAAATTGAATGATATTATGCTCATGGTGATTTCTGGATTGTACTGATAATGCACTTAGGATACATAATATCTAAGGAGTTGAAGAAATAAAGTCTTACTGGGTAAAACACGAATTATGTGTTTATTATTCAGATTAAATCTAAAAAGGCAATTGAAATAGCTCAATAGTAGATAGCAGTTCAACTAAGGATCTATTCTTGAAAATGTCAGTCGGAAGAACTAACATTACGAAATACGAATTAATGGGTAATTTTTATGTAATAAATTATCTATATAGGTTTTAACTGTACCTAGTATGATTATTTCCTTGTACGTAGATGTATATTTATATTCATTTGAGATACTCAACCACCTAGGGGCTGTTGAAGTCTGCATCTTTCCTGCACGTGATGAGTCAGAACCACCGGCTAGCGTGCCGGATCCTCTCGTGCTAAGTGTGCAGTAATAAATAACCGAGTGGTAAACACAGGTTGAGACGCACCATCGGTCGCGGCTCGCGAGCCAACATTGATGACGTAAATACGCGGCGATGCGCTTCTGACTGAGACGAGGAAGTCGCGAGTTCAAGTAGCTTCTAACGACGACCCGGCTGTTATGTGGCGTGACCTATACGAGTACTCAAATGCGAGGCGGTCAGCCTGCGTAATACCAACAATGATGTTTAATTTGAATTTATTCTCAGGTTAATCAACTGTTCATCACTACGTGTCTACTAATTCTAGGTTACAGTACGCTTCCTCTTCAAGTCTTTTTACGTAAACCTTTTGAGACGAAGGTATTGTTACCTAATTATAGTCGTTTATCAATTCTGGAAGCAAAGGTGTTTAAAAATATAGGTCTTCTGTATGTGCGGTGCAATTAAAAACGCATAGGAATGCCAGAGGTGACCGCTCATGATAACTTAGATACCATGCTCATAAATGTAGTTAATTATGGCAATCTTCTGGGATAGTGGATGTTTCAGCAATAAACTCTTGGACATTTTAGATAAACCTGAATTTTAGATGTGCTTGGAGTCTTAATAAAATGTCTTATTGTGGGTTTATCGCTAAGCAAAAAATGTTGAAGCACTGTATTCAACTTATTTTTAATACATTAGTTTATGATACTTGTTTTCTAGTAATCAAAATTTATTTCTAGCGGCAACTAATTTAAATTAATGCATTGAATGATGTTAAGCCATAAAAGGACGTCAAACTCTCTACAATTTGAAGATCGTAAAATTCTTGTGAACATAATAACACCACTTAGTGTAACATAGACAACACGAGAATACACATCTACGAACGACAAATGACACCTATTTAGGAACTACACGCGACGCGAACCGGGTGGGAGAATAGTCTAGACTACTAGTCAATTTATCAAAATGCAATACGATGTATTTAGAAGACTAAAGCCCTGGTCGTAAACCGCATTTACTTCTGACTACAGTCAAAAAATTATTTACAACTTTTTGTGTATCGATTACTGCCATCTCCAGTAATATTTTTAGGAGTTCAATAAAATAGCTATAACAAGAAGGGAATTAGCATTATCAACGAAACAAATGTTTTTAATAATTATTGTACGTGTTAAAATTTGTGTACAATGTGTATTATTACAGGGTGTCTAGCAACAGGGAAAATAGGGAAAACAGGGAAAAGTCTGGAAATTTGAAACTGTATTAAAAAGTCAGGAAATTTCTACATTGTTCAGGGAAACTGCCCAAGGAAATCACAATTTTGTAAAGGATTCAGAACTTACAAATCTGGCAAAACTAACCGGTATTTCAGTATTGAAAACTGAGTTGGTGAGTTTAGTTGTATAGATGGCCACCATTCTTTCTTCTTTCTACTCATCAGCGAGCTGGTTTGGAAGTGAATGAGTAGTGATTGTCGACGTATACTGGGTGTTTTTCTAGTTCGCTCTCCAATTAATATGATTCTGTTTATTTGTACATTTTAATTTAACAAATTGATTATGTGTGTGAATCAGTTCATAAAATTGGTACTGAATTTGTTTATTTTTTAATGGTTTCTCCATGTTGTATTTAAAATCAAATGTTTTAGTCAGGGAAAATGCTGCATCTAATATGAAAAAGTCAGGGAAAAATCAGGGAATTTCCTTATGATGACTTGTTAGACACCCTGTATTAATACGTGCTTTTTGTAGATGATAATTTATTTTTTTAACTATGCGTCGATTTACATATACTCTGTAGTGAATGTATGAATGCATCAGCGGTTCTATTTGAAAGATATGGTAACTAGCATCCTATGCATGTGGTAATGTCTTGAGGAAGTGCAAGTTTGTCAAATTCGATAACTACATGGTGTAATTCCCACGTTTATTGCCAATTATTGCATATTCCGTGGTAGAGGCGTTTACCCGTATTAAATTGATAATGGTCGGATGTCGGATAATCGGAGCCGGTAGCGAAGGAAGACTTCCGCGGAGGAGACGTCGGAGAAACACCTCTATTAGGAGCCGAGCAGTAACTAGATTACACCCTAGGCGGCCTCGACTGGTTTGTGCAAGTTCGAAATTGAGCTCTTTCAAAAGGTGTCGCAGTATTGGTAATTGGCTTGACAAGTTAGTTTGACTTCCTCATCAGTTTGGTGCTCGGTTGAGACTCAACTACCAATCTATCTGAGGTGCCTTTAGGTGTGACGCGCTTCCCACTTGCAGTGTTTCCTTCCCTCTTTCCTGGGTGCTTGACTCCCGGCTGTGCGTGGATACCCAAGCTGACCAGGACTCTTGGGGAGTTATTATTTCTTGCCTATCCTGGCCGTGGTGTTGAAGAGGAAATATGCTCATTTTATGTGCTCTTCGGGGTTCTTTACAGGGGTATGCACTCTGTTTTGTTGGCGTTGATTGTAATGAAAATTCGATGGCTCACTTGTTAAGACTATTTGCGTGAACAAAAAGGAGGGAGTTGAAAAAGGGTTGAAAGGATCCTGAAAATCCTCTCGGAAGGAATGAGGCAGTCGTAAGTAATTTTCTCTCAAATGTAAAATCGAGAAATCACAGGACATTTGCTGATCTCGTATGGTATGAATACTAGGACATAAAGAGGATCACGGCTCTTGGTTGCAGTGTGATAATGTTCATGGTTTGCCACGTATATCGAAAATACAAGTTCTAGTTCCCAATTCCATTAAATATAGCATGATAAACTAAGCCGGGTCCAATGTCATCCCATCGTAAAATCTTTAAACGTATTTATTCTATAAGGAAATTTCCAACTGATATTTTAACACGAAATATTTTACAGTGCAATTTTTTGGTGTTAGAGGAATTAATCAGCAATATTGTGGTTTGCAAAATTGGAAAAGGTTCGGACGGTTACACGATTGGATTGAGAGTGTTTACAATTTTAAAACGTGAAATAATAATGAAGTACAGTTGAGAATAAATACGTTAACGATCCAATAATTAATAAGGATTTTCCTGTTTTAGAATCCTTTTTCGTTTACAAGACTAAGTTTATTTTTTCTCGTCCATCACTAAATTGTAAATTGTTTACGAAACGAATACTCTTAGACTTATGCACGATCCCAGGAGCTGTCATCACACGCATATCATTTCACGGAGGTCTCGTTGCGTTGTATGAGGCACGCACAGCACGTTATACACGGCCCACGCTGCTGTCTGGACCTCTGCGATGGCAAGGGACGTTGAGACGCGCAGGAATGTCTTCACAATGCACTACAGTAGATCGGATATGCTACTGGTATAAAGGGGGTCTCATTTCGTATATACTGTACTTTCACAAATATGTGGTGTCAGAAAATCAATGGAATAAATCTATTTTACATTAAAGCAATGCGAAGATAACGTGTCCGCATTGTTTTGTGTGGAACATCGTTTCGTTTGTGTACTCATTTTGAGATTATTAATTAATTAATTACCTACTACTGTATACTTAAGGTAATATACCCACTGGACCAGCGTTTAAGCCGTTCCGGACATGAGTGTTAAAAAATATTTTTTTACACTTTACTTCTAGTACTATGCATTTAAATTTACATTTTATCGAACCAATAACGCTCTTCGATTTTTGTCTCTGTGTCTTTTTCAATTGCTCATATTCACTCCAAATTTAAAAACGATCAATAATTTTCTGTAATATTCATTCGGACGTCTTCCGGCGATTCCTTATTTAAGGCTGAACAATTTTTGCTATTGGCACAGAAAATAGCAGAGGTTACATTAATTGGCCTTTAATGAAACAAATATCAGCTCAAACTAAAATTAAAAGCTTAAAAATACAGCTGAAATTTTATTCAGTTAAATAATCTACTAGAAACAGTGGAACATTTTGAAAATTCTGTGCACAAATTTAGTCTTTTTAATGAGTCAAAAATGCCACCGTTTTGGTGATCATCTTACGAGAAAGGTTACTACGGAGTTAATTTTGTTGATACGTCAAAGAGGTTTTGTTCCAGTTTCAGCGATTCGCTTATCCATCGTTGTACATCTGGTTACAGCGAATTTCCATTGAATCGGCGGCGACCTCGTCGTTATCCGCGGTGCTTGTGGATATAAATTCCACCGATAACAGTCGGGACTTTCTCCTAATGTGTCGCTGGACAACACAATCGCTGTGTTCGTCATATTCGTTACCATAAGCGGTTTCCTCGGTCTCAATAATACCATAAATGTTCCGATCCGTATCGCGGTATTGTTACATCCAGATCGGACAACCTGAGATTATCAAGAATTTACGTCTTCCTTTGTTATCCATTGATCCATGACCTTTGTTCTTGTCGAGCTTCGGCATTGTTTAAATGGCAAATTGACTGCAAATATTGTCGTTACTAATTATTGTTGTTTCATTATTGGTTACATTATTACAGATTTTAAAATATTTCAACTTGGTGTTTGTCATATTTGTAGCTAACGCTCAGTTAATTTTATTTATTTATTGAACTTACACTTTATTTAAAAGTTTATCCAATCAATGTACATAAATAAAATTAGAGGTTTGTCTGTACATTGCTCAGAGTTATTATTTTTTAGTTATTTTTTACGTTGCATGAGTTAGAGAAGCCGAAACATGTCTCAATTTGTGTATGTTTGTCTTCTCCCAAAAAACGGGAGGAATATTAGTTTGTTTACATTGATCATTGATTTTAAAATCACGTAGAAATCATACTATATTAAAACGTTATCTTGTCGTATTACGCATTTTAATAACTATAAATAATTTCCGATCTAATCTAATTAATTTTGTCATGTTAATAAGTATCTTTTTCCCCTAACACAGAATCCTACAACCCGTACAAAGTACGGGCGTACTGCTATTTAATAAATAATGTTCTATATTTTATATCAGATTAGTACCCTAAATTGTTATTTAGAATTAATGTTTCTTCTACTGGATATCCTTGAATTTAAGGCTTCCTGAATCCAAAAAAGTGGTTTTCGGACTGATATCTGAGTAAAGACCCCAAAACCATACAGACGGTACAGTGTTAATGATATTTGGTCATTAAAAATGGACTTTGACTACGTCTTGGAAAGAAAAGGTCTGTACCCCATAAAACAGACCTTATTTTGTATTTCATGTTTAAGAGTTTCCCAAATAAAGAGTGAGTAGGTATCTGGAAATGTGAAAACACAAATGCTAGACATTTTACCATAAATAATTTTTATCTTAAGATTTATACCAACTTTCATCAACATCTGTCCATAAATAAAGGAGTTTGCCTATTCCCTATATGATTATTATGGGAAAAGAGTATGCAGGTTTGCTGCCATGATAAACACATAAACTATGATTTTTAAGCATAAATGGGAAGATCTCAACCACATGAAGCTAAATATCAAGTTTTATCCAAAAATATTCATTAATATGGGAAATATTAATTTTTCCCTATCCTCCATAAGATTAACATTGGAGCCCCCACAATACAACGTACTGTGTTTAGATTTTTTTAATATCTCGGTAACCGTTGGAGATAGAGAAAAACTTTAAGGAACTTAATTGTGTAGTTTTTTAAGCTGATTCCAATGGAGAAATATAAAATTAGAAATTTTTAAAAACTACATGTGAAAAACGCAAAAAACCCCATTTTGGGGTACAAAACCCCCCCAAACTACCCGTTCCCATTGACCGATATGTCTGGTTAACGAACTCGTCCGAGCACTTGTAGGAATACACGTCTCTACCAAATTTGGTCTTGATTGGACCATTTTTACGAGAGTTATCGTGCTAAAAAAAATCGTATATTTATACATATATTATATATACATATATATATATATATAAAAAATTTTACGGACTATTGTTTTTGGAAAATTGTTAAAGAAAAAGAAAATTTAAACATGTGGTATACTTTAGGTCTCGCAGCACCTACGGTAAATCATTTTCCTATGGAAAATTCGCAAATAATTCCGGTTTATCGACTGATATCTGAGTAAAGACCCCAAAACCATACAGACGGTACAGTGTTAATGATATTTGGTCATTAAAAATGGACTTTGACTACGTCTTGGAAAGTTTTTTTTATTTTTAAGGGTATGTTACCCCTAAAACACCTTATTACGTATTTTGATCTAAAGTTCATGCTTTACAAATATTGAGTTCCCAAATAATATGACACCACCTGTATATCTGGAAATGTAACAGTTCAAAAATGCTATTGACTTTTAAATGAAAAAATCTGTAAATTTGTAAAATATTTTAACTATCAACATAAAAAAACAGCTTAAAACTAAGCAAATTATTATTTTGCATTTTCATTCTATGAATAACGTTTGTAGAGAAAAATTAAATTTAGAGTCCGCGGTTAACGCTATATGTTGTATGAAAGCGCGCTATGTTATTTTAATGGAGAATATAATAAAATCTATTTCTTCCTTATTTACCAACCGTGAAACTTGGTATGCAGCCTAAGGTCACGCCACCCAACAAATAAGTGTTATAATTTTTGTTCAACTACATCATAAATATTAAGATCAATAAATCTCAAGTACATGGTTTTGTGTGGTCAAATCGTATGTTGAGGGCGTTTGAGACAAAATCGATCTCCGGGTATTTATTTGCATTTGGGAATAGAAACATGGATTAAAAAAATTTAAATTTTATAACCCAATAAGTTTTATTAAATCTAAAAAATTAATTAATTTAATAGACGGTGGAAGGTGGGTCGTGTTACCTGTCAGCAAGAGAATGTTAACCCAGTCCATGGTGCTGTAGTCGCGCACCGCCACAGACTGACGGACGACGGTAAGGAGTCGACCCTCGGCCCCCGCCCTGGCCCTGGCGTGAAAGCACCATCCTCCCCCTCCACGCACCCTGACCGTGCATCAGGTCTCGTTCATGCGTCATCCGTCTAGTCGTGCATAAATTTACAAGTTTTTATAAAATAGTTGAGTTTCCAAGTGTGCTTAGATTTTCGACTATTAACTGGAATCCTCATTACTCGGCTACCAGAACAATTTTTGTGGACCTCTAGACAATTTCATGTGGCCCTCAGGAAAATTTTTTGCGGCCCAATTTGTGTTGCATGTTTTGATGATTTTAGATAGAATTATTATCTTTATCCAATTTTTAAATTGATAAAGCCGATTTTGGATAGTATCAAAGACTTCTACCTCTTACAAATATCCAACTATGCTTGGAGAAGACCTCCGTCCCACGTAACTATCGCTTGGCCCTTGTAGAAAGATGTGCAACTTTATCTGAACCTTCATTTTTCAACAAGCTTTCCTCAGACATAAAAAACATAGAAAGGTCCTCTTCTACCTCTCTTATATCTTAAACTTGTCTAAGATGTTTTAATAGAGAAGTATTATAATAAGTGAACACCTCTCTAACTCAAATTTCGAAATATTTTACTAATTGTTCTTAGGGTCAATTTTTTTACTAACTTTTTAACTTTATCGTATGATTTCATGATTTTCCCTCTTTACTTTTTAACGTTATTTTATATTATTTTTAAGATTTGCGACATGTTGTACGTCACCATATTCAGTGAAACAAAATGACGATGACTAATTATGCTTAAAAAAATTGTTTACGTAAATAATAAATATCTTCAATACAACTTAAAAAATATTTGTGCGAATATACGTGACTCATACGTTAAAGTTTTCATTCTTATTATCCGGAAAATGAGGAAAAATATGCCTAGTCTAAGGTGACATCTGAACGTGACATTTTATTTTCTTGATGGCAGAGAATAAAATACAATTAAACAGGAATTGAACTGGCTTCAGTCATGAGGCGAGTAAGCGATGACAAAAAGACTTGAACGGCCGGTAACACCGATGGCGCGCGCCCCTGTATCTTGTCGGGTTGTGAACGAGCTACGATATCATTCTTAGCTTTTAATTTTAACGATTCTTTTAAAACAAAATGAGTGTATCCTTGGCATTATTGTGTGTACAAATCAGTGTATACGATTATAAATTTAAATAAAATTTGAGATTTGTCTATATTGTTTGGAATTATGATATTTTTTTACATTTTATACCCCAGAGCCGAAATGGGTCTGGTCAAAATTTCTGTGTTTCTGTATTTCTATGACGCTGCATAAGGTCTTTTGGTAACTTTTCTCCGTGAAAACATAAGCAAACTTATTTTTATTTTTCCTCGATTTTGGAATTTTTGATTTTTGTAATTTACCCATGCCCTATTAAAGTAAAATAACGAGTTACCATTACCCCACTTTTGAGCGATGTTAGAAAATTTTCTCTAAGTTTCACTAAAACATGAGCTATTAAAGTGTTTTAACAGAAAAAATAACCAGCTGTAAAATTAAAATTTATCAGTTAGTTTACAATTTAAATTGTTGATTTTAAACCTTTTTACAAAATTGTACTATATTACAATGTTAACTTAACGTATAACAATTTTCAATAAGGATACACATTTTCAAATTCAATCTAGTATTTCTAGTTGTAAATTAACTTCAATTAATGGAGTTGAAATTTTATTATATTTTTTCTTTTTCGTTTTTTTTAAGATTTCAGGTTTATATGTTGTCACTATAAAAAATATCTTGCTTATGGATGCTAAATTATTTAACCTGTACAAGGGACAGGGTTACTGTTAGTTTAATATATATTTGTATTCTATACACCGTTAGGTCAGTCAATTAATGACGAAGGACAGCATGTTAATCATGCACCAATGTCAGCGACGCAAGTTAATTTATTGACGTGTAAAATCACTCTTGCGGCGGCTTTCACTGTATGTACGTCCATTTGCGGTTTCTAACAAGAAGATCCTGCTTTGATTTGATTCTCAGGAATGTGCCATAATTTTTGTCTGCGCTGTTGAGTTTAATGTTATGTAACGTTTAATTTATTATGAATGGCATTAGAGTTTTCTCTTTACATTGCTTGTAAGAATGGTATTTTTTATTTATGTGTGCTTGATTCACGATCAGGAAACCTGAAATGGGCCTTATTTCGAGTTCTGTCCGTCTATTTTATAAGCTTTCCATAAAATCTTATGGATATCTTTGTTTATCATTCAATACATTTTGGAGTTAAAAGAATACACGTGTTTAGTATACGTTTAACTGGTCCACACTGTTCAGAAATAAAATAAAACGTTCGTAAACATGTACAGAGAAACAAGATTTTCCAAGTTTTAATGAGAGATCAATAAATAATGAACTGCCATAGTACTTTCCTCCTAAAAACCAACATTAATTTGTTTACAGTGATCATAAGGTTTAAACTTATTTTTAAATTAAACTGTTATTCTAAGAAGAAAGATTTTACTAATATTATATAGAAAATATAATTTTGTAATAATAAAAGATATTTAATTGAAAACAAAATATTACATAATTTTCTTTTATTTTTTTTATTTTTGGTTTAAACTTTTTAACAAGAAGTATTTTGCTTCCTATAACTGAGTAACAGGCTAAAAACTGTACAGTAGAATAAAATTTTATTAAGGATCTTTTACCCAAAAGTTCAAAAAGACATTTTGTATTCAGATCGTTAATGAGGGGAAAAATTCACTTTGGAAAAGCAAAACAATATAACTTACTTCAATGTTAATAATTGTAACCCTAACTTTCTTATACATGATGTCACAGTAATGTGCAAGTTTTTTAATTACCAACCGACTTTTATAATTTAAGCGTCATTAGCTTTGGATTGAAATGCTGTTAAAATTTGACTTTGGATTTTTTAAATGGCCGTCATTTTTAAATACTCAAGGGTTGGTAAACAACATTTCGTCAAGATTGGTACAGTAGTTGAAACTACGAAATAAAACTCGTATATTAACTTTCATGAAAATATCTCAAAGGATTTTTGAAACATAAATTAATAAAATATAAATTATAAAAATTATAAATGGCGGATTAACGCTAAACTAAGCCGAAATCAAAACTAATGCGAAGTACGTTTTCGACTTATTCTTGTATGTAAAATTTGGCACTGCAATTTTGTGACACCCAGTATACAAAAAGGATATTGTTCAGTAAAAGTAAATTGTAAAGCCGTTAATCGTTATGAAGTGATGTAACGGGTGACCATGTGCCCGAGGGGAGTTGTGATCTGGATCCGGGAGCGGACTGGAGTGAACGCCCGACCTTGGCTACCCGCGATGCGTTATATGAGTCCGCCTCCTGAGTGTTGTTTATGGTGCGGTGCAGCCGGAGCGAGAACGGATACAACGCTGGATAATCGTGGAATCAAAACATGACGTTTCGATATACAATGCATCGGGTTCCAATTTACGTATGTAGAAGTTGTGATTCCTCGTTGTATTTTTAAAAAAGGTGTAGAAATCGGTTGTGTCCTCGATAAGTGGCTTAATATACATCTCTAGAACTGGCAGCTATATTGTTGGTTTTGTTTCGTAGATTTTTTAAACGTGTTTTCATCTATTTTGTCAGCGTAACAGTTTCTGTAAGTACGTCTCGCGTACCTACTTAAAGAGGGAAGAATCTAAATAGGGGGATTCAAGAGATTTTTCTTACTTCAATTCTTGAACTATCAAACCAGGAACATTTATAAGGAGTTTGACGGCAATTCAACACTATCTTGGGAGTGAAACAGACTTTTTTCAGTTTTTTTTAACGATAACTCCTCAATTTACTGCCTTGTCACTGCCAAGTTCACTTCCAAATTTGGATCGTCGCCAATTTGAATTTTAACAAAACCTTTAAAATTACAAAATAGATAATAATTTTTATTGAGAAGTAAAGAAACGGATCAACAAGAATCCTGGTTAAAGTTAACGTTGAAATAAGCAGATAAAAATGCACCAAATCTGTAATTAAATTCTTGATTTTAATAATTTCGTAGGAGTTGAAAGTTTTCTCTCTCATTTGAAGACATATCCTAATGAGAAACAGTTTTGTATTTTTCATGATAGTTGTATGCCTATTAATTCCCAATTGTTACAATATTCTGACACCGGGTCTTCAAATACTATCAAAATTCAAAAGGCAATTAATTCAAAGTTTGAAATTGAGTTGCTCATTACAGAGACTGTTATTTGGAGGTAATTGACTTTTATTTTCAGTTTTACTCAATTACTAGTTGTCGTTGTTTCCTATTGAATGTCTACGGATTCACATAGAAGTAAACATAGCTTTTCTAGGTTCTTAATCCTTCGGACCTTGAGAATTTTCAACTAAAAGAATTGTTTAGTTTCGTATAAATTATGTATACATAAAATGGGGTGAATATTTTTAATAAACTGGTATGTGGGATATGCTAGGAACAGTTGTTTAGTTTTAAATTGAACTCAATTCATTCTAAAATTTATGTGAGCTTACTGAATAACACTTCAACGTTACAGAAATCAATAGAAAGAAAAATGAATCCTTGAATTTTTTTTGCAACTCAAGTGAAGTTCTATCGGGGATTTTCCAATCTACTTACCAAATCCATGGAATGGGTCACAATGGGAGACCGTTATATAGCTGTGCCCTAAGTGAAAATACAGTAATTTGTTCTCCACTATGGCGTTTAGAGTACCGTACCTACTTTGAGTGGTTAAAGTTCGAGACTTAGTTGGAACCCGCGGTATCCCTAAAAGGCATGAATTTGGTTGGGTGGAGGCCCTTTTCTCGACTTGGTTTGGTCATACGAGCGAACATGTTCTCACCTAACTCATCATTTTCTTTTCATCTCAAACCTACTATCGAACTCTCACTGGGTCCATGGATAATGGCAGTGCACTTTTCCTTCTGGTGGTTGACACAATAAGTATTGGTTGACTTGCATTCGTCGAACGTTGTACGTTGGTATAATTTGATTGGGATGGTTGCGTGTCCTGTCAGTTACTTGGAGGTCCCTAATTGTGGTTAGTTATGAGCGGTGGCGGTGGTAAGATATTTCCTGGTGTTGATTATCGTCCGCACTATTGAATACTACGTTTACCCACAAAGATCATCCTTATACTTAGACCAGTTCGTAATTGATCGGAGGCAAAACTATTCCGGATCCCAGAATAAAATTTATTATTACTATTAAATTCTGAAATGGCTACCTACTCAGGTAGGTATTTCAACCTAAATATGAATGATAATTGAGTCTAAGTTGATTGTGGCGCGATCTTGTAGTCTTGTGACTGACTACGAATAACATGTTCCTTAGACAGAACTTATTATACGGGGACTGGATCAATTTTTAATAGTCCAACAACTATAATAATAATAATAATAATAAACTCTTTATTGCTGTAGACAATACAAATATTGCATAGCATGCTTCAGACAATTAAAAGAACTCTCTAAATTTGAGTTTTATAAAACACAATTAACAATAGAAATACACAATAGATCAATTAAAGATAGGCACAACTAGGTAACAGTAAAAATTTAAGTGAAGTTAAATTTTAGTGGCATTAAAAATGAAAACTCAAGCCCTTGATGTGTAATCTATGAACTCACCCACAGAGTAAAACACGTTCGACACTAAAAAGCGTCTTAATTTTGATTCGAATTTCAATTGGCAATTTTCGAATCGGATACCCTCCGGAATTCTGTTTAAAATGGAAACGCCCGTCTGAGAGGGTAGGCGTGACGTAATAGCCAACCTGTGTTGTGCTGATCTGTACACGTTTCTAGATCTTGTTTCATAACTATGTACCTCTACGCCCTGGGTCGGGTTAGACAGAACTTACTATACGGGGACTGGATTAATTTTTAATAGCCCAACAACTAACGTCATCTAAGGAACCTACAGTTTAAAGTGGGATTCCAACCACTTTTGCCTCTTAATTACCAACTGTCTTGTGAGGATGAACGAGAAATCAATAGTGCGGACGTTAATCCATTATAGACAATATTACGCTCCGACCATTAATCATAACTATATTACAATTCGTAACTTGCAAGTAGCTGGATTACAGGACCGTTCTAGTCCTTAAGTTAGTACTTGAGGAAAGTAAGTACTTTCCATGCGGTGGTTAGCACAATAAACATCCTGTGCGATAAAAAATTATTAGGTTTTTCTCATCTTGTTTTGTAGATTTTTTTCCAACGGGGGAGTAGGTCCTCTTGTAACACGCGCCTCACCCACACGGGCTGAACGCCGAACCACAATGACCAAAAGGGAGTCAGTGTGGTACTCTGACCCCCCCGTTGGTCAGTGTGGTACAAGAGGACCTACTCCCTGAGGAAGCAGGACGTTTCTTTTGGTCCTGCGAAACTTAGGAGGATCCCTGGGGTGATTTAGGCATTTAGTGACAATCCCCGTTGGGAAAAAATCTACAAAACAAGGTGAGAGAACCCTGATAATTTTTTATCATAATTTTCATGTCACCATAAAGGAAAAATACCCCCGTCGCAGCAGACCTGCGTACTCAGCGAATTTCCAAATCAATAATATAATAATTATAATATATGACAAGTTTGGTCAAAATCTGTCGATAAACATGGGAATTATTTGCCTATTCTCCATAAGATTAAAATGGGAAAGAGTGAGTAGGTTTGCTGCTGTGAGGAACCCTGAAAGTATACCATCAAAAATTTTATTTTTAACATTTATACCAACTTTCATCAACATCTGTCCATAAATAAAGGAGTTTGCCTATTCCCTATATGATTAACATGGGAAAAGAGTATGCAGGTTTGCTGCCATGATAAACATAAACTATGATTTTTAAGCATAAATGGATATATCTCAACCACATGAAGCTAAATATCAAGTTTTATCCAAAAATATTGATCAATAAGTGAAAAATTAATTTTTCCCTATCCTCCATAAGATTAACATTGGAGCCTCAAAATACAACGTACTGTGTTTAGATTTTTTTATATCTCGGTAACCGTTGAAGATAGAGAAAAACTTTAAGGAACTTAATTGTGTAGTTTTTTAAGCTGATTCCAATGGTGAAATAAAAATTAGAAATTTTTAAAAATTACATGTGAAAAACGCAAAAAAACCCATTTTGGGGTACAAAACCCCCCCAAACTACCCGTTCCCATTGACCGATATGTCTGGTTTACGAACTCGTCCGAGCATTTGTAGGAATACACGTCTCTACCAAATTTGGTCTCGATCGGACCATTTTTACGAGAGTTATCGTGCTAACAGACACATATATATACATATATACATATATAAAATATACATATATATATATATATATATATATATATATAAAAATTACGACTATTGTTTTTGGTCTCTGGGCACCTAAAGAAGAAAAAATAACATGGTCCCGGGCTTAACTCTTGCCATGAGACCTACGGTAATAGCTTCTTCCCTATGGGAAATTTGCTAAAAAGAGTGTGTTTGAACCAATCTACAGAGAGTTGAAGTCAACCTAAATGTGTGATCCGATGACTTAGTGACCGATGTGCCCGCGGCAGCAGGCGCGGAGGAAGGTGACATAACCGCGTCGTGTCAACCCGGTGTGGATCATAATTGAAGACCCGCGGTCAAATACGCCTCCGGATTGCTTCCGCCGTCGGTGTAATCGATTAATTGTACCACATCACGGCAATGCGCCCGTTCCGGTCATTAGTCCGCGGCCCGTCGTGTCCGCAATACGGGTCTCCGGACGACGTGTTTGGATTACTTTTTACTGCTGGATATTGCTTTTGTTTTTCAGATAAAACTGAAAATTACAATACTTCTCGAATAAATTTTCTCGATTAAGCAGTAGCTGTACTAGTATCTCAGTATGTGCTTAATAATCAGTCTTTGAAAATGTTATTTTTATTTATAAATCAGTAATATGGCCATTTATTCTTATAAGTTTATATCACACGCATCATGATTTTAGTGAAACTTATTCTATTATGCGATTAAAAAATTAATTTTCATATTAGATTATTTTCTCATGTATAATATACAAATTTATAAAATTATTTTCAAATCCATTTATTCTTCCAATTGATGCATTTTAGATAGAGAACATTGGTAGGTTTAACTCTTGCGGTATAAATAAATAGCGCACCGTATAAAATGAAAACAATAAATAAATATTTACAGTAGTATCATGATGACTATAACTTTATATCGTAATTATGTATATAAATAATAGGGAATATAAGCTTTGTTTTAGGTTTATCATGACCTTAATTTTAAATTTCGTCTCAAAAATCACATGATTCATTGTATCTGTGAAATAAAAAATCTATCTTATAGGATATCTATTTATTTTTACAAATCTTATACTTGAATCGAAATTACGTTAGTTAATGTAATTTTAATACTTTACCGTATATTATAATGTATGCGTTAAAATTGTTTCCTTAGTTACTTAGTTTGACAATTGGCATATAATGTATTTGTTTTTGAATCTTAATATTCGTCACATATTTTAGTTTATTCCACACTTATTTGGTTATTGCTAACGTTCGTTAACCTTTTTTATTTTGTTTCAGGTAAGAATGTTCTTCCAACAGTTTTTATTACGTAAGTATCAGCAAGTAAATTACAGGAAATTGATTTTTTATTCAAAGCTTTTTGATGGTTGAAGGAATTTTTTCGTGGTTGATCTACTTCAGATTTCTTTAGCCATCTAAATAATGCATTACCTTCTTCCTAAGAGCGCGGAATGAAAGCGAAATCTCGATCCGAAACTGGAATTTTAATATCTTGATGTTTGTAAACAAATGGATTGAGCTCAGTTACTGAGACATTTCTGATAAACTAAACAAAATGGGACAGAACTTTTCTTTGTGTAAAATATCAAAAGTATAATATATTTGTTTATTCGTTTAACTATTAATGGGACGTGTTATTCTGTACTTGGGAATACTGTGTCCACAATCTGTGTCCATTGATAGGGTCTGTTTCGGAAACCATCTCTCGTACAGATTTTTTATACCTAAAGGAAATTGTTATGTTTTTATACGGTACAGAAACAAATTTATGACTAATTTATAAATGATTTATGTTTGGTTAATACATGTCAGTGGCTGAGACCCTTCCAGTCCCCGACTTGGGACACTACTACAACCGAGCCCATTGTAACTCCCCAATGTAAGATAGCGGCTGATTGATTTAATAAATGAAAATTTAGTAATTCATTGTTTTTATGAACTCAACGTGTGTGGCGTGAAAGTAAAATTTAACTTTTCATCTAACTTATTCTGTCCTATTGTAAAACAAAAATATAAAAAGTATTTTAGCCATGTCCTGAACTTTCGCATACATCAGGATCGTCTTTAAATACGTGATGCTAGTACGTATTATGGATTTAAAAAGTATAATTTTGATTTTCCCAAACATTTTTTCAGTACAATAGTTTGATCACTCATCGTAGGTTTTGTGTTTTTCGGGAAGGAGGGGAAATTCCCGGGGTTGCTAAGCAACAGCCGTAATAAATAAAAAATGTTTGTATTTACTTTCCTGTGGGGAATAAATTAGATCATGAATATGTCTAAAGGGAATGTATTCAGTTCACCTAAACAGCTGTTCTTAATGATTCAAATTTTAATCCTACAAAATGGCTAACAACCGATCTAAGATTTAAATAATGTTTTCAGTTCTTAACAGCTGTTCTAATATATTAACAATTCAATAGAATAGCTCTAGTAGTATCTTACAAATTGCCAACAATCCCCTCCCCAGAGCTAAGTCATATCCATGTCAAAATGTTTGTACTGCATTTAATTCACTGTGGGAAATATGTTAAATCATTGATATGTCTAAAGGGAATGTTTTCAGTTCTTCTTAACAACTGTTCTTATTCTTGGATATTAAAAACTCAATGCAATAGCTCTAGTAGTTTCCTTGGAAACCTGTTTCTAATTTTCATCTTGTAAATTGCCAACGTCCCCTACCCAGAGCTAAGACATATAAATGTCAAAATAGTTTTATCTATCTAGATTAGATTCGATTACCATTTGAAATGGCGACCTACCCAGGTAGGTATTTTAAGCCAAGTATGAATGAGAAATGATTGTGGGATGATTGTGGCGCGATCTTGTAGTCTTGTTACTGAACTTAAAATGTTATTTAACATTCGAATTGTGGGGCACATTATAAAGGCATTTTGTTTTATGTTTCCATTTCTTGTAACTGTGGGGAAAATACTCATTGTTAATTTTCTAATATTGTGTTGGTACAAACATGGAAAAAGGTCATAGTTGCCTCCCCCGTTTTGGTTATCGCGGAGTGCATAATGTGAACTCAAGAAAAATGTAAAGAGTTTTTTGAGCCTAATGCTTTCTATTCATCATCAACAATGTTTGAGTTTTTGTGATGCACTTCGAAAATTCCATAAAGAATTGTTTCAAAACGCGTTTGTCAGTTTGATATTACATTTTATATGTTGTGATAATACATAAATTTGGACTACACAAAACAAACACATGATAGCGAAACACATTGGAAATCTGTAGAGAGGTTTAATTTTGCTGTCAAATGTAAACAGAGGTCTGGCATGAGCATGTCCGGGCAAAAGTCGCAGAGTTTCCATTTCGGGACAAGTTTCTGGGCACAAGTATTTGTCGCGCAGTCTGCAATTTTTATTGTGGATTGTGGCGATATTGTAGTTTGTTGTTATTCTAAGGCTGACACGTTCCTTAGACAGGACTGTTAAGTAATAGCCCAACAGCCGATGGCAACTAAGGGACCTACAGTTTAACGTGGAATCCGAACCCCCGCCTCTGAAATACGAACTGGTCTAATTATGAGGATGGTATTTGCGGATTAACGTAGTATTCAATAGCGTGGACGTTAATCCACACAAGATAATACTACATCCACCGACCATCACTCATAACTATCCACAATTCGTGACCTCCAAGTAGCTGGATTACAGGACGTCGCCACCGTCATGCCCGATCTTAGTTACTGAATCGTCGAGCTTTCCATCGCGCCCATGTGAAGTTCAGCAGAATCGAAAGTCGAAGAGTATAATTAGCATCGAATATAACCGGTATCCATAAAAAGACCAGCTGTGATGGACGAGGGCAAGTGCTTTCCTCCGATGTGTAGAGCGCCTCTGGACCAGGTGAAGGTTGGCGGCGTCGTCCACTTTCGACGCCCTGGGCGGGAACCTCCTCGGTACACCTGCTACACGGCCATCGCAGAATACCATCCTCTATCCGATCCGTTTCGCGGAAGATACCGTTTTAATAACACATCGACCGGGTTTTCTAGATTTCATCAAAACATCATCATTCGGACGTCTTGTCGCTTTCACTCATCCCGGGTGTTAGATTCGGAATAGCGCTTTCTAATAATTATCGTTTCATTTCTTCCAAGTTTCTTCTTTAAACTTATTAAAGATTCTTTGATGCAAAATATGTTGAGCAAAATATGTTAAGCAAACTAAAGTGTTAGGTCCTTTAGTGTCCATGTAGTGACTGGGACGGTGGCGACGTCCTGTAATCCAGCTACTTGGAGGTCACAAATTGTGGATAGTTGTGATAGATGGTCGGTGGATGTTGTGTTCTCTTCTGTGTATTACCGTCCACGCTATTGAATACTTCGTTAATCCACACAGACCATCCTCATAATTAGATCAATTCGTAATTCAGAGGTCGTGGTTCGGATTCCACGTTAAATTGTAGGTCCATTAATTGCCATAGGCTGTTGGGCTATTATTAACAGTCCTTTCTAAGGAGCATGTCAGCCTTAGTCAGTAACAAGACTACAAGATAGCGCCACAATCATTCTCCAAATCTTTTAACATAAGCATTCAGTTCTTTCAGTTTGGTCTTACTGATTTTAACATAGTATAACAGATAAAAATAGAATAAAACAACATAATTCTAAACCTGTTTGTCCGGCCAAGAAAGAATACTAATTTTCATTGTGGGCCGTAACAATTTTGAAGAAAACTTGGTTGCTTTTTAATGTAAAATTGGTTTGTTTGTTTTATCTAATGATTAGATTTTCGAAAGGCAAATACGGATCCATGGTGTGAATTCTGGAAGTTATAAAACACAAGTTGCTATTGTTTTCAATTTTACAATGCCCGTCATGTATCTTTACTCCGGCAGAATTAAAGTTAAGGACAGGTGCCTTATCTAGAACAAGGTACAAGATGCTATATACATGGTGTTATAAGTATTTTGTTGTAATTTCCTGATAAGTTAATGTTTAGTATATTTTTATTTTTAATTAGTTATATGAATGATTGAATGAAACATTATATTTGCCTAAATAATAGATTCATTATTTTCATTTCGTTTATAATGATGAAATATTTAAAACAATACTAATATGGCAAAATACCTTGTGGGTAGTCGCCACATAAAAAATCATATAACTCGAAATAGTTTCCCTTCACTTACATATCCGTAAATTGCAAGTGCAGTTGAGTACGCGTGGTGATCTGAGGTGAGAATTTCGAAGCGCTCAAGGTACATCATAAGCCTTTCGAGGGACAGCTTTTCGAATACCTTACTAAAAAAAGGCAAAATTGAAATTGGCCGATAGTTGCTGGATAAAAGAGGGTTGTCCTTTTTGAACAGTACCATTTTGACCGAAACTACTTGGTTTGCTTTTTAATGTTGTAAAATCTGGATTCGTTTATTATATGTATGACGGAAAGAATCGTATATTTCGGAAAAGCATAAACGGATCCATGGAGGGAAGCTGGGAGAGGTGTAGCAAATGACACTTGTTGGATTGGGTTCAATTTTGACGGAACGCGCCTCACTGTGGTGTGCTTTACTCCGACAATCTTTCATATAACTCGAAATAGTTTCCCTTCACTTACATATCCGTAAATTGCAAGTGCAGTTGAGTACAGTGACGGAATATTAAGTGGGATCTTTTTACATAAGTCAGCAGAATGCAAATGTAAAATTATACTACAGCAGAATAACACAAAACACTAGTGGGATGTTGGATACCGAATCCATAAAATTAAAATAATTACTGTAATTTACAGCAAACAACCAATGTGTTCTGTTTTAATTTCGTGAACATATTGCTCAGTCACCTTTCTGCAGTGCCGCAGAAAGAGGCGAACGATTTTAGAGTTATCGTATTAGGTTATGTTTCCACTTTTCCATGTTAAATTTGTTAATTCTGACGTGGAATGTAGCGCAGGAGTGACCTTCTGACCTGGAGACGATTCTGAGACTTCCGCCTACCTCGGGAACGCCTCTGTCTGACCTGTACGTGATTGGTCTCCAGGGGGTGAAGCTCGAGAGGAATGATTAGGACACGGCGTTAAAAGAGAGACGCGGTACTCATTGGAAACCCGGGATTTTAAACAAAGCCATCTAGTGGACTGTCCATTAGAAAACTGTTTCATTACTTCTGTCCACATAGTACTGTTTTGGCTCACACATCTTTTCTTAGGGAAGAGGTGTAGAAGGTAAAACAGTTCTCGGATTGTGTTCAGTTTTTTTGTAAATGTCCCAACTGGGGGTCTTCTCACCTCGTTTAAGATTTCGAGTTTCCAGTTTCGTCGCCCTCGACGAACGCCGTCGCCCAATCCTCCTACAGAGCTCCTCCTGGAGGCCGATCACGCACAGGTCACTTGATGGTGGAGTTTCAGAGGTAGGTGGAAGGCTCAGAATCTGCCCCAGGTCTGAAGCTGGCTTTCCTGTGCTACGTTCCAAGTCATAATGAACAAATTCTAAAACAGAACACACATGGCTGATTGCTGTAAAGTAGGTTGATAACAGTAATTATTATAATTGGCCGGATCTGGTATTTTTCAACTGGCAAGTGTTTTATTTTACTCTGCTCTTGTATGTAACCATTTTTACTGAATACTAAACTATTCACTTGGAATTTACGAGATGTGAAGATAATGAATATACTAAATAAATGTCCGGTGGTACTAGACGCCACAGTACACTCAAACTTCACTCATATTCACTTCTAAATAGTTGCATAGTAGGGAGGGTGTCTTCTAGAATATGAATAAGGAAAAAAATTTATTTAAAAGTAAAATACTTTTTAAACTTCACAAATCTCCTCATCAAGGTCACACATTATTCGAACATGTTTTCTACAATTCCCTAATAGCATGAGCGGAACTACCCTAAATTGAATTTCAATATGATGCTTATGTTACAAAAATCAAAGAAGGAAAATATTGCGTTTGCATATTTATTCCCGTCAATATCAGGATAGCTCTTTTTTAATTTTGAAAACGTATGAAAAATACACGCCGGAAACGGAGCCTTAGATAACAATTCAGTATGTCAGCCGCGACTCGATTAGTGAAAGGTATATCAATTTCATGAGGTATATCAATTTGAAGCACATGTTAATGTGCTGCTCCAATTTTAAATTTTTTATAAAAAAACAGCCCAATGTATTTCTTTTCCGATTAGAGTGGAAGCTAAAAATCGTGAAACGTTCATCTGCGGAAGTTTGGTAAATTGACACTATTAAGATACAGATAAAGACGTAATAATTTAATGAATGAGTTGATTTTCAAATCGTCATCCGGAAACATAGTTTTTTTTACTAATATCCAAAATGTGGCGATACCACGTCAAACAGAACGGTCGCGAGAAGAGTCGTGAACGGTACCAGACGTGCGGACGTGCGGCGGCGTCGTGACAGTGAACGGCAAGGACGTCGCGGCGCCTTTCATGGTCACGGCTTTCGCTTTCGCAGACGCGCAGACTCCAGCCACGCGCACGCGCACTCGCCGCAGAAAAGGAATAATTGACTTACTAATATGACCTAATGGTTATGGAATATTAACGGTCTTTACTCGCCTTTTAAGGGGCCACGCCCGGCGCCGACGGGAAGCGGGACTGTTGAATTCTTAGGGAGTCACGAGCCGTTGTGAAATCCGACCAGATGGGAAACGCGCGCACGTTCAATCATGTGCACTTATCTCGCCAACGTATTGTGCCAGTATAAGTTTTGTCCGATAAACTGTTGCGGTCATCGTGGGTCACTCCTACACTTATGTAATGCATAACATACATATTGTCCACACTTTAGTAATGCAGTGTTCGGGTGAGTGTGTGTGGTGTACGTGTGTGTGTTTGGAAATGGCTATAGAACCGCTTTCAAATACCACATTGTAGAGGGTCTAATTTTTGTCTCCCTCTTTATGGATTCCGTTGCAATGTTATTCTTACGGGGTATCGCTTTTTCCTGAATAACTGAACAACGGCTTTTCAAAATTGGTCCCGTACTTGTGACACTAAATGGCTAAATGAGGGATTGCAATTTTCTGTGACCTTGTCATGTCCTATTTTGATTAATATTACTATTATTACCCTTTTAAAATAGAGACCTACCCAGGTAGGCATTTTATGCGGAGTATGAATGAGAAATTAGTCTTTTTATGAACTAAGGCCGATACGTTCCTTGGATAGAACTATTAATTAATAGCCCAACAGCCGATGGCATCCAAGGGACCTAAAATTTAACGTCGGATTCACTTTTTCTTGGATGAATCTAGTATTCAAAAGTGCTTACGTTAATCCACACAAGAGAATATAAGATTGTAATCGACAATGCTCATAACTATCCACAATTAGTGACCTTCGAGTAGCTGGATTACAGGACACTCCACCTCCCGAGTCAGTGTTAAATACCGGAAATATCATAAGTGGCTCATAAGTTTATCGTCAATCTGAACCTTAGGGCTCCTTCCCATTGGATGAATTGTTACAAATACGTTACAAAAATTCTATATAGTATCCAGAAATATAAACAAAACAATTCTAAAAAATCACAACCCCAGGTGAAACTCTTTTCCGATTGTTTTCGCCATGCGTGCCGACTGTGATAATTTCCGCCAATACCGCACTCAGCGTCAGTTGTAGAGTGTAGATTGACAGTTGTGTTTCTCCGTTTCTCCCGGCGAACCGGTGGCTGAGAGACGCCTTAGGGCAAGGCGTTTCACGGTCGCCACTTTCGCCTGGACCTGATACACGTAGGAAAGTGGTCCTGTGACCCTTGCAAGTTCATTACCACGGCCGTCTGAGACTGATCGATATATCAGCTGTGGTTTCTCCTCGTCAGCTGATTCTGCGTACTATTATCGCCTACTGATATATTCTCTATGGGAGTTTCACCAGGATAGAGGTTGAAATTTTGTTATTTACACAATTATTGTTAGGTTTCCTTCCTGAAAGAGCGAAATTTGGGTATAAAATATACTTTTACTTTCTCCCCTTATACATAGTATATGGAGAAAGTATTGTTTTCGTCAAAATTTTCGAATTTGAGTTGAGGGTGGATATATCCGTTTTAGGGTCCCCTGAATCCAAAAAAGTGGGTTTTGGCGTGATGTCTGTCCGTCCGTGTGTGTGTGTGTGTGTGTGTGTGTGTGTCTGGATGTGTACAGTGCCACAGCCTACCCCGTTTGTCCGATTTAGATGAAATTTGGCATGTATATATATAGTCACCGTATCTCCAGGCGTTTTTTTCATTTTTTTGAATTTTTGATTTTTAAGGGTAGTTCACCCCTAAAAACCCTTAAAAAACGTGAAAAATCCAATTTTCTCAAAAACGGCTCTAACGATTTTGATTAAAATTTGATAGTTTATAGTGCACAGAGCACTCAATAATTTGACACCACCCGCATGTCTGTAAAAATGACGGTTCAAAAGTTATGGGCTTTTAAATGTCAAAAAAATCATTTTTTTAAATTTTCAGCGAAAACAATAAAAGTAAAGTATAACTTGACTGGTACCATTGAAACCAGCTTAAAAAACTAAACAAATTAGTATTTTGAATTATTTGTCTACGACTAACGGTTCCTGAGAAAAGTTAAATTTAGTGTCCAAGATAAACGCAGTACGTTGTCTGAAAGCGCCCAATGTTATTCTTACGGAAAATATAAAAAAATCAATTTCTTCCTTACTTTCCACCCGTTTTCCATGAAACTTGGTATGAAGTGTAAGGTCAAATCACCGAACAAAACCAGCTCAAAAAATCTTGGTATTACCGGGGGGGGGGGGTTCCCCCCATACAATTTGAACAATAAATTATTAAATGATATTTAGAATTACTTTGTAGAACATGATAGTTTTATTACAGATTGTCTTTTTTAAATTTACTATATACTATAAAGGGAGAAAGTATGTGTCAGTCCACTGGTACCGTTTATTTTACTTTAATATTTTAAATTCAGTTTCTCTTGCAGTATTTGCATTTAGATAATTTTGTTAAATTAAGTGCTCCTCATCTTCTTCGTCAGAATAATTCTGCTTGGGATTGAACTTTTTCTTCGTGGTTTATGTATACGCAGGAAATGATTCGTTAACTAATAATATACACAATAATTCAATATAAAGCCATTGTAAATTTTAATTTTCAGGCTAGGTGGTCTGGAAGCCATTTATGATTCCATTCATAGACTGAAGGTCGCTGGTTCGATAATGAGTAATACACAACAAACCTTTGTGTTGCTTCGGCTCTGTATCCAGCTGCCTCCAGCCATTGTTCCTGGCAAATGAGCGGTCTTTGCCACCAACATCAAATTTCTTTACCCTTCACTCACTCTCCGATCCAACCCGTTTGTATTTTATGGTGAATATGTTTGAGGGCGATTGTATTAGAATTGGTTAATTGATAGATGCACAATTAATTGCTGTGTTACTGATAAGGACCTACTGAGCCAGGATCATCAATTGATAGCCTTAATAAAATGTTTAAGTTACCTCAATCAGCCAAATTAAAAAGACGGGACAGTGGCGTGTCCTATACCTTGCTAGTAGGAGGTGACGAATTGTGGATATTTGTGAGAGATGTCGGTGGACGTAGTGTTCTCTTTTATGGATTAAAGTCCGTACTACTGAATACTACGTTAATCCGCAAAGATCATGCTCATTATTAGACCAGTTTTTAATTCAGAGACAGTGGTTCGGACTCCACGTTTAACTGTACGTCCCTTAGATAAGCCATTGACTTTTGGGCTGTTAATTAACGGTTCTGTCTAAGATACATGTCAGCCTACAAGTAAGAAGTCTAGAAGATCGCGCCACAATCATCGTACATTCATGTCTCTTTCATATTTGGCTTAAAATATCTGATCCTTGACAGGTTGCCATTCTAGTAACTCACTAACGAACCAAGTGGTCCTGGGTTGGGGTAGAAAGAACCACGATTTCAAGAATCTTTTTCACTCATTTCAAGTTCAAAATTTACCAAGTCGATTCCTTCTCATTGGAAAAGAAGTCAGATAAGGACCTACTGAGCCAGGATCATCAATTGATAGCCTTAATAAAATGTTTAAGTTACCTCAATCAGCCAAATTAAAAAGACGGGACAGTGGCGTGTCCAATACCTTGCTAGTAGGAGGTGACGAATTGTGAATATTTGTTAGAGATGTCGGTGGACGTAGTGTTCTCTTTTATGGATTAAAGCCCGTACTACTGAATACTACGTTAATCCGCAAAGATCTTCCTCATAATTAGACCAGTTTTAATTCAGAGACAGTGGTTCGGACTCCACGTTTAACTGTACGTCCCTTAGATAAGCCATTGACTTTTGGGCTGTTAATTAACGGTTCTGTCTAAGATACATGTCAGCCTACAAGTAAGAAGTCTAGAAGATCGCGCCACAATCATCGTACATTCATGTCTCTTTCATATTTGGCTTAAAATATCTGATCCTTGACAGGTTGCCATTCTAGTAACTCACTAACGAACCAAGTGGTCCGGGGTTGGGGTAGAAAGAACCACGATTTCAAGAATCTTTTTCACTCATTTCAAGTTCAAAATTTACCAAGTCGATTCCTTCTCATTGGAAAAGAAGTCATGACTAAACATCCGCCGGCGACACATGTCAAAAATCCAACTGACGAGTTTCCCGAAATTTACATGTGTTTTTGAAATGTCATTGTGAATGCCAACGTGAGTCGTTGATTACATTACACGTGGTGTTATGAGAATTAACGACATTTTCAAAGAAGGAGAAATCGTTTTGGATTGTTTTTGAACTTTAAAATGAGTCGCCCAGACTTAAAACCGTGGTACTACCCAAACCTAGGACCACGTGGCTGATTAAGGTAACTTAAAACCCTTTTATCAAGTTGAATAAGTGGTCCAAAGGCGACACAATTATGAAATTAATAGCCCAATAAACAAAGACAGCTGGATGAGTTAGTGTTCCTATTACAGTGTTTGTTAACATAGCACATCGGTTTATTACAGCACGTCATGAGATTTTGATGACTTCAAAATCATGCTATGGCATACAAATTTTAAAATTTCGCATATACAGCCAAAATTGTGAATCCAAGGACTAACAATTTATGATTACCATTATAACTACATAAATTGTTAGTCCTTGGATATTTACTCGTGGCTGATACGAATTCGACATGGGTGTCGTGAATGCCCTCACTTGCTGGTGAGATCCTAGTTCACGTCAAGTAGACGTAAGAATTCACGCTTTAGAAAGGGTTGATACTTGCTCCGTCTTCTGATCATACACTACCTTTCACCAATTGCCACACTTCCCTTACTATGCAGACGTTGTGTAGCCGTATAGTGATTGTTTCATTGCCGAAGGTCTGTTGCAATGCAGACGGATACAAGCGAATAACAATTATGTTAAACAATTCGTGCATTCGTCTCCTTTAAATACTTCAGAGTGATACGTTTACTGTTGTTTTAAAACTTGAATTCCTTCAGGCTGTTTAATGTGTATACACCAATAAAAAAGTAATACAAACTTATACGGTCAAGAAGTGGATTGCTCATTGTTGCTCTAGACTGGTAAAAAGTGGTATTGTATAATTTGTACCACTTGCTGGGGGAAACTAGTTATTTGTTTTCCGTTACTCACCGCCTCTTTCAGCTATGGGGCACTATACTGGAGACCCAGTTTGCGGGAAGTGCGGGCAGTCTGAAGAGACCGCCGATCACCTTATTTTGGCAGGTGGAAACTCTTTATGAGTACCCCCGCTCCTGCGAGTGTTATTTGGTGACTCTACCGTTGCGCGGTGTTAACCCAAACTAAACCCACCATACATACATTACATACGCGCGAAAGGACTTCATTTGGGCGAATCACAGCATTAGCGTTTACTGCTGTAGCTGCTGGATTACCTCTTGGAGTGGCTAAAACAATCAAATCAGAACAGGGTCGGAGCAAGTGAAATATCAGATGTTAATCTAAATATATCAAAACATAAACTTAAATAAGAAGAGTCGATGCATTGCTGTGTCAGGCTTTGGCTGGGCAGGTCATGCTGTTCACCTACGGTGGATCATCCAGGATTGCGATGGGCCTAGGCCTCCAGACCTCTAAAGCCGATCACCTGCCATACGACCGCATCGGGTTTAGTGAAGTAAGGGTTCTAATTCTTGGCACGATGGAGAGAGACAGAAATTTTCCTCAGGAGGAGCTGATTGGGAGGTTCTAGCAGATCGTCAGACTCCTAAGACTTGATGAACTTGGAGACTCCAACTATGCCTAGGGATACATGTTTCGCCTCTTTGTGTAATGTAATATAATGCAATATTTAACAAATAGTTAAAATTATTATTTAAAAAAAATAATTTTGCCAATTCCCGCAGTTCTTAATTTTGGAAACATCCGAGTAGAAATAAGTTCATTACTAATGCAGGATTGGTCTTGTAATGTTTTATACTAAAAATTTCATAGCTTATAGTCAAATTTTTGCACATTCTCGCGGCGCCGAGGATTTTCTTTAAATTTTGGAAATAACTAATTTCCGAGTAGAAAATAAGTTCTAGATAGGTCTAATGTCCAGGAAAATTCGTGTTTTCTTGTAATATTAAGTTTAAAATCTAAAAATTTTACATTACGCTTATGGAGAATCAAATGTAAATTTGCACACGGATCTCGAAAACGGCGCCGAGGATTTTCTTTAAATTTTGGAAATAACTAATTTCCGAGTAGAAAATAAGTTCTAGATAGGTCTAATGTCCAGGAAAATTCGTGTTTTCTTGTAATATTAAGTTTAAAATCTAAAAATTTAACATTACGCTTATGGAGAATCAAATGTAAACAATGCAAACCAAAACAGCTGTTTATAACGTTTGACAGTTCTTGATTGAAGACGGCAAAGAACAATATGTGAATAGAGGTTTTTCATAAATATTTATTTTATGTATGTAATAAATGTAAAATTATCAGGTTACTAAACAATTTGTAAAACTTAAGGATAACATAGCTGTGCGAAATAAAAGCAGAAAAAGTATTTCCAAAATCTTCCGTGTTTTGATAGAAAACGTATTCGTTGTATTGCTTGAAGCCACTGTAACAAACTAATTAATTGATGTAAATTAAATCTCTCTTTTGCTTTTCAATCCTCATTCCTTAATAAAAAAATCAGTTGATCACAGGCTAATAATAACGGTATGGGTAATTAAACAGTAAATGATCGGCTTTGGCTTTTGGAAAAGACGTTAAACGACATCGTTCAATTGACTAACCTCGTAGCCGAGTTGTTGCATGTCGGCCTCAAGAACTATAGGAATTCCATCCACATAAGTTTTTCATTGAGTAATAAATGTGAATCTAAAATTTTTATAAAAATGTTACACTAAAACGTAAACCCCCTGGTAATATACAACCAATTCTTACATCCCGACCTCCGTGTTTGCATGTTGGGCAAATTGCACGCGGTGTTCACTGAGTCCGCCACTAAATGCATTCCATTCCCTGCAGTTCCCTTATCTAGTAATGCCATCGGGAATTACAGCTAATGCTTCGCTCGTTACATACATGCGAGGATTAGTCCATTGGGGGAAAGGTTTACTAATAATTTCGCTAGCAGTTTGCTAGTTTCACTTCTGGATTGTTAGTAGTGGCTATTAGGAGTTATTGGGAGTCACCGTCAATTGATATGAGGGTGCAGAGTTCGCAACCAAACCGGTTCATTGTACATATCGTGAGGCAAAAAGATCAGGAAACTTCCTTGTTTCAGTCTTCAGTATAAGAACCCCCAACCCCATATCTTCGAGGAAAGTACGAGTATACTTAGGATGGTTAAAGGAAATATCTAAACTTAGTTTTCAACATATTAATTTATGTGAATAGTAGACTAAGTAATAGAGTCTGACTGTTCAGGTGGGAGTCAACTGCGGAAGGAGACAAGCCAATCGGAGGTATGCGGATTTGAGTTCCGACTATCAACAATCTCTATTTGGCTTGCAAAAGTTTGGTGGAGTGATGAGAGGTGGTAGAGTGAATTTTAGTACCACCTAAAATTTGGCCGGTTTGGGTGGAAGTTGATGACATTTGTAGGGATTGCAACGGACACCTGTTTTGCTTCTTTTACGATTGTATGGTTAAAGATTTGCCATTTGAATAATCTAATCTAATCCAACCCCTTATTTTTAGTCAAAAAATGGGTTTCTTAACCGCGTGTTTGTCCGTTCAGAAATCTAACGTGTCAATCGATCGGTTCGATAGTTTTCCGACAGTCCCTCTAATTAACCAACACAAGGCAGGATCACGACGCGATCTGGTGAGGTTTGCATACATCACGACACGACGGAGCTGGCGAAGAACATTGCGCACGCGCCATGTTCATGTTAATGTTCACGTTCGTGTCTATGCGCGGGAGAAAGTCAAGGGCTCAGTGTAATAGGTTCTGTCACAGCCTGTATGTGGTAATTGGGCTGTTAGGCGTCTCTTTCTGTTGAGCTGTATTAATCGACGGTGGTTGACGACGGTGAACTAATGTCTGATGAAGATTCCAGCATTGCTTCCAAGACGATCTCCTTATAGGATGCGGTGCATTCAAAAATGGTTAACTAAATGCTCTTTCATAAAATGAAATGTTTGGCAAATAAATGTAAAAAAGTGAAAAAAGGGTCCAGAGATAGTGGAGTTTCCCTTTATATAGGTGAGTAGTCCCAAATCGAAAAGATGTTTAAGTTCTGTGTTACGGTGACATATGTCAATTAATCCGCCAATTTTTTAACATTTTTTAAGTACTAACTCGTGATAATATAACCCAGCATGTTGATATTAATATTTACAGTTAATCACTCACTGCAAACGGAAAATCAGTAAAAGACCGTTGATTTTATTTTCACAAACATTATAAACAAAGAAAAACATTTGACTATCTTTACTGACAGTATTACAGCAGCATATTTGAGAATATCTTTCATTACAATGTTATTCTTAATAAATTAAGCAATGTGTGTACAAAAACTTAAGGGTCCAAGCTCATTTCCAATGTGGCATTCCGAAATAAAAATACGGTTCACTGCAAAGAAGTTAATGGATATTGTAAATAGAACAGATACCTGTGCTGCTTGAGGCCGAAATGCTGGAAATATAGAGAAATGGAAGACAAAAGGTTCAACTGCTATAAACATGTAATACTAAGAAATATTGACAACAAATATTGAGTGAAAGTTCACCTCATGTCATGTCAAATAGCTAAAGACACGTATAATACCATATTTAGAATATATAATAAGGAAACTGGCCAAGAAAAATGTTTGTTACTACAAGAATTTTACGATTTTAAGTTTGACAAATTCAAAGACGTAAATATTAATATCAACACAGCGTCAACGAGTCTTTTACTGTACCGAGTCTTCGGAGTTCAAGCCTTTAACAAGACGACTAAGAAGGATAGTCTAGGACTGACTAAAAGTCTGGGAATCTATTAATCAAACTTAAGCATAAACTAGCATCGCCTTATAAGGTTTATATTAGTCTGTCACACTGTTTTGTAAATAAACTCCATAATAATTGAACAATACACGAATAATTGCAAAACAGTTGAAAGAAAACAAAAACGAAGAAGATTGACAGGGGTTGGTAATAGTTTTAATACCCCCGTCGCAGCAGACCTGCGTACTCAGCGAATTTCCAAATCAATAATATATGACAAGTTTGGTCAAAATCTGTCGATAAACTTGAGAATCGTTTGCCTATTCTCTATAAGATTAACATGGGAAAGAGTGAGCAGGTTTGCTGCTATGAGGAACACTGAGAGTAGGCATTTATACCATCAAAAAATTTTATTTTTAACATTTATACCAACTTTCATCAACATCTGTCCATAAATAAAGGAGTTTGCCTATTCTCCATATGATTAACATGGGAAAAGAGTATGCAGGTTTGCTGCAATGATAAACACATAAACTGTGATTTTTTGGCATAAACGGATGAACCTTAACCACATGAAGCTAAATATAAAGTTTTATCCAAAAATATTGGTTAATAAGTGAAAAATTAATTTTTCCTTATCCTCCATAAGATTAACATTGGAGCCTCAAAATACAACGTACTGTGTTTAGATTTTTTAATATCTCGGTAACCGTTGGAGCTAGAGAAAAACGTTGAGAAATTAAATTGTGTAGTTTTTTAGGCTGATTCTAATGGTGAAAGTAAAAATCTAAAAAGTTTTTAAATTTCAGTACATATGAAAAACGCAAAAAAACCCATTTTTGAGTACAAAACCCTCCCAAACTACCCCTTCCGATTGACCGATATGTCTGGATTACGAACTCGTCCGAGCTATTGCAGGAATACGTTTCTATAAATTTGTCATCGGAATTTACGAGTTTATCGTGTTCACACACACACCCACACACACGCACACACACACACACACATATATATATTTTAATGACTATTGTTTTTGGACTCTGGAAGAAAAAATAACATGGTCCCGGTTAAGTCTAGAGAATACGGTAATAGCTTCTCTATGGAAATTGCTAAAAAAAATTGACGTGTTATGGTTTTGAAAGAAATACAATAGTTTTATATTTTATTACTCTTAGTATATGATGTTGTGTGCTCGCTCGACAGTTTAACAATTTTCTTTCATGATAAAAATACAACGGTAAAAATGTTCACTTTCACGCAAATACATGTATATGTATGAGTATGAATATTACTACAGCGATACGCATACTGCGGTGAAAGTGCAACAAGGCACAGGAAGGGACGTGCTGAAAATTCGGGTCGCAAGGAATTACAAATAAAAAAAGAAAAAAAAAAAAAAAAAACAAAAATATATCACAACAAAAATCCAATACAAAAGAAAACGAAACTAAGACACGTAATAATATACATCTGGGTCGCCTATAGTAATAACAAAAATAAACATTTAAATAAATACTGTAAATACATAAAAAAAAATCTTAAAACAAATCAAAACTACTAAATGAGTTAATTAATAAACAAATACAAATACAAACCTATAATAGATAAACGAAATAGTATAAAACAACATGACATTATCATAGATTGTAAAATATAAATACATAATCCCCCAAAAAACCGTAACTCGTGGTGAATAAAGCTGTTCATTTTTACAGTACACTTTACTTTTTAGAAATTTATGCATTACGCGGCATGATAATAAAAGAATAGAATTGTTTGTAGTCTAAAACAATTTACTAGAAACAAGTTAACAACGTCAATATTATGGTTACATTAATATTTTTCGAAAAATTTTCTATTCGATTCTGAGCAACTTAAAATAGATAAACGCATATAACATAAACATACAGACAAATACATTTTATATATAGAGATATGATAATAACAATACTTACATAAATACAATGCATCACACACAGTAAATAACAGCTGACAATCATTTATAGGTATTTGCGGATGTTCAAGACAGAGATTCTGTCATCGTAGTGATAATGTCCTTCTTTTTTCTATTAATTCAGATATTATATTTTTGTTATTCATTTTCCTATGCAGAAAAATATAATGAATTATATTTATATAGCTATGAAACACCATATTTAGTATATTTGCGACTCAGGTCTGCGCACAGGCCCATGCCCATGCAGCCCTTTTTCCACAGGCAATAGCAATTTTTGTTTTTAATTAAATGTAATTAATAGTACATTGTGCCAAATTTTATATAGATGTATGTACAACAACTATATTTCAAGCTCAATCTCTCATGTTAAACTGGACATATTTTTGGAAATAAATAAATCATTCATTCATTAAAAAAATTCTAATTCTTCGATTACAACGTTTCTCAGCAAATACTCTATGTTTAGTTTGCATAGTAATTGATTTTTCTTACCTTTTCGGCGCCTATGTATATAAAAAATCGGATTTTAAGGTGGAGAAAAATGAACTTTGATTGAGGTTTACGCCTAGTAGAAACCCCGTTTTTAAAATCTAAAACCTTTTTTGAAAACTACAAATCTAATTAGAAAACTACAGACCTTGTTGGAAAGATCGGTCAGATACGAAAAAGGAGAAATGTGCAGAAAACCCGCTTAGCGTATTATATGTAAGGAAGGATTTTGTATAAGAATTGGTGTAGGCGAATAAAAGGTATCATAAAATTAAAACTTTGTGACTTATTCAAGTTTAGATTTTTATTGCATTCGTTGGATAACACAAAACCTATTTAGCTATATCAAAACTCAATTCATTAATCAACAAAACGTTTACAATCTAATCTCCCGTCACGCCTTATTCAGGCACGCTGCCGTTGTAACGGTAAGACGGTTGGACGGCTGGACGGGGGCACATTCGTCATCGTGGACAGTCCGGGGTTAACGAATGTCCTTCTACATTTACCAGACGGAGTGCGCAACCAATTAAAAATAAACAGTCACTTTCGCAACCCCGTGGCTACTTGTAGATTTAGCGTGATTGGCTGGGAGAAGGGTGGTGGAAGCCTACTGTCACGGCCGCTGTAGGCCAACTGTACAAATTGTGTAGCAAACGTCAATAATAACAAATAATTAAAAACAACGACAAATCAATAAATAAAACAGTTCTACAAATGAATCTCTTAACCTAGGTACCCCTGGGGATTGAATTTAGTCCTATTTACCCTCAGTGGTGGGCCATGAACTCAAAGTAAAAACAGAAAGTAATAATTCGCTCTTCAATCTCTTTTTGAACTGAATGGAATTTTCCAAGCTTTTGAGGCTTTCAGGGAGGCTGTTAAATAACTTTATCCCCCACATGAGAAGGGAGGTGTTCAAATGCCGTGGTTCTGTGCTGGCTAACACATAAGCCATCCCTTGATCTAGTGTTGTAACTGTGTATTGCATTGCCGCGCGTTGGCTGGCTGAAGAAGCGGCAATACACAGTTGTCTCCAGTACACAAAGGGAGTAGAGGGTCAGGATACCTAGTTCCCTGAAAGCGGTCCTACACGACTAATTGTTACAGTGCTGTCCATATCTGTATTGACGCAGGCATGTGTATTGTTAGTTTGATCAATTTTAATACGCGGTCGAATATAAACAAAATATAAACCCGTGGGCTATATACTACCATTGCAATTCTTCTCTCCCTAATTTGTCATCTGTTGTAGCTTCGGCAAAATAACAGTTGGCCTAAGAGTGCTTGTAGCTAGAGTTGCAAACAACACCGCTTCCGCTTTGTAAGTTAAAAAACTTGTTTCAAATTTTCATCTTAAAATTTGCCACCTCCCCACCCCGAGCTAATAAGACATATCCATGACAAAATGGGGCCTACTTCCACGTGGGAAATAGGTTCTAGATCATATGTCTAAAGGTAATGTTTTAACTTCACCTAAACAGCTGTTCTTATTCTTTTATATTAAAAATTCAATACAATAGCTCTGGTGGATTCTATGGAAACCTGTTACATACTTTCCATCTTACAAATCGCAAACACCCTTCCCCCAGAGCTAAGACATATACATGTCAAAAGGTTTGCATTTGCTACCCTGTGGGAAATAAGTTTGATCATGGATATGTCTATAGGGAATGTTTTCAGTTCTTCTCAACAGCTGTTATTATTCTTATATATTGCAAATTCAATACAATAGTTCTAGTAGTTTTTATGGAAACCTGTTTCAAATTTTCATCTTCCAAATTTCCAACACCTACCCAGAACCAAGACATATCCGTGTCAATATTGTATTTATTTCCCTGTGGGAAGTAGGTTAGATCATGGATATGTCTAAAGGGAATATTTTCAGTTGATCTAAACAGCTGTTCTTAATTCTCTTTCAATTAAAATTAATATTTCAGGGATGTGTCTCAGGACTACGGTTGCTGTCGGAGGTCATCACGGCGAGATGTGAGCGAGACCATTCTGTTGTGTCGTGAATTAGATGTGTTGTTACTTCATACATGACCTGTATTCTCCTCACGACTCTTCTGTAACTAGACGCCAACAATTCGAACATAACAATACTCTATAGTGTTAATCGCTGAGATGCGTTGAAGCTACCGGTTCTCGTCATGTAGGAATGCTTGCCGGTCAGTAACATCGCCGACATACTTGGCCTCCTTACCGTGAGGGACTCGTCTTCGGAAACTGAACAGTGTTGCAGTTTCAAGGTAAAGACCACGGCTCACGAGATAGTTACATCTGTATGTGAACTGTAAAAGATTGAAAGTTAATTGTTTATTGTTGTTCATGGTTCGTAACTCTGCAAATATCTGGAAACCACATGAAACATGAGTGAACATAACCTTGGCTTAGGTAGTTCAATATTCGTAATGGAAATGTGAAGGTCGCTAGTTTATTACTGACGTAATCGTCATCTGTTGGAGTGTATAGGTACTGGCACGGTGTACCAGAGGTAACGTGCTGGACCAATACGTCACCATTGGCCGTCGACTCTCGTCAGATCATGAACGTCAAATGTGACTCACGCTGCAACGGTAGTTCTCTGTCTTAAATTCACCGCTGAGGCACTAGACTGTTGGGTTTTTTTTATTGGAAGGAGCGGATTATTCCCAAGGCACTTCAGTCGTAGCGGCTTTTTGCGCACCCCTGTGTGGGTTGCGGCATTATCACATAGCGAAAAGCCATTGGTGATTGGCGGGATTTGAATCCGGGACCTTGGGCACCAAAGCCCCGCGCTCTACCTCTAGACCAGCGCGCTCCCCTAGACTGTTGGTATAGGCAGTCAAAGTTTAATTTAAAAAATATAATTATTTTTTTTATTAAATCATTGTGAACTATCACGATTTGTATAGTTAACTTTCAAATCGTTCCTATTAAAAATACTCGGATGAAAATTTTCAAAACACACCATAAACATCTCCACCATTATCCCATAAACCTTACCTTTTAGTTCGACACATAATCCATAAACCTTAGACATATTACTGTAGAAACTTAACATTTTCATCGCATTTAATCATTTTTTCAAAGACTACAGTATTGCCATAGTTCATGCCTAAATTACATTGAGGTTACAATGGAAGGATTATGACTAAAATTTGGATCAGGGATTGCCATCTTTTTGACACATTTAATCTTGAAATAGGCTATGGAATATGTTAAAAACGTGAATATAAAAAATATCAATATGAAAGGCATCGCTTTGATTTAATAAATACCCCCGTCGCAGCAGATCTGCGTACTCAGCGAATTTCCAAATCAATAATATAATAATAGTAATAAAATATGACAAGTTTTATAAAAATCAGTCCATAAACATGAGAATTATTTTCCTATCCTCCATAAGATTAACATGGGAAAGAGTGTGCAGGTTAGCTGCTGTGAGGACCACTGAAAGTAGTCATTTATACCATAAATAATTTTTATTTTAACCAATTATACCAAGTTTCATCAACATCTGTCCATAAATAAAGGAGTTTGCCTATTCCCTATATGATTGATATGGGAAAAGAGTATGCAGGTTTGCTGCAATGATAAACACATAAACTATGATTTTTAAGCATAAAAGGATAGATCTCAACTACATGAAGCTAAATATCAAGTTTCATAAAAAAATATTGATTAATATGGGAAATATTAATTTTTCCCTATCCTCCATAAGATTAACATTGGAGCCCCACAATACAACGTACTGTGTTTAGATTTTTTAATATCTCGGTAACCGTTAGAGATAGAGAAAAACTTTAGGGAACTTAATTGTGTAGTTTTTTAAGCTGATTCCAATAGTGAAATATTGAAAAAACGCAATATTGTGAAACGCAAAAAACCCCATTTTGGGGTACAAAACCCCCCCCAAACTACCCGTTCCTATTGACCGATATGTCTGGTTTACGGACTCGTCCGAGCATTTGTAGCAATACACGTCTCTACCAAATTTGGTTTCGATCGGACCATTTTTACGAGAGTTATCGTGTTCACAGACACACACACACACATATATATATATATATATATATATATATATATATATATATATTTAACGACTATTGTTTTTGGACTCTGGGCACCTAAAGACGAAAAAATAACATGGTCCCGGGCTTAAGTCTTACCATGAGACCTACGGTAATAGCTTCTTCCCTATGGGAAATTCGCTAATAAATACTCATATTGTGTAAACATTTGTTTAGTTGGCAACATTGAGGTACACCCTGTAAGGGGTGGTAACTGGTAATATCTATCGATCGTCGGTGACCTATAGACGCCCAACTCAATCCAGAAGCTGACACTCCAAAGATCACCGGTCGACTTTCAGGAGTTGTTGAGAAAAAATACCAAGGAGAGCGAGAATGTTTCGCTTCGGGGATCGCGTAAAATGTCGCAGACGGAGTGTGAAGATGTAGGACTACATTTCGTTCCCAAACATTACGGATGTTCCTGATTGAAAGGCCAAGGTTGTGTCCACCTGTATTTGTACGCCCTTGATAATAATTTTGGCTGGAGGTCACCTCAAAAATCCATACCGAACTAGACTTAGAATTTTTATTACGTGATGTTTTCTTTGAAGTCAACGCGAATTGATTTTTTTGATTTTTTGTCTCGTAAATACAGGTTTGGTTCAAAATTATAGTATGTCCTTAAAGTTTCAGTCTAGTAAAATATTTTATTTTGTACGGTAACGTTTGACTACCGATGGAAATAGTTCTACTATTAAAGTGAGTTTGTGTTATTAGATTAGATTAGATTATTGAAATGGCGACCATACTACAAGGTAGGTATTTTAAGCCAAGTATGAATGAGAATTGAGTGTAAGATGATTGTGGCGCGATCTTGTAGTCTTGTTACTGACTAAGGCTGACATGTTCCTCAGACAGGACTGTTAATTAATAGCCCAACAGTCGATGGCAACTAAGAGACCTAAGTTTAACGTGGAATCCGAACCACGGCCTCTGAATTACGAATTGGTCTAATCATGTCTATGGTATTTGTGGATTAACGCAGTATTCAATAGTGCGGACGTTAATCCACACAAGAGAACACTACACCCACCGACCATCTCTCACAGCCATCCACAATTCGTGACCTCCAAGTAGCTGGATTACAGAATGTCGCCACCGTCCCAGTACTGTGAATATTTCTTATAAGAGGAAATCAGTTAAAAACAAAGAAATGTTGGGTATGAAGCGTAACAAGGAAATAAGACGGAAATGTTGATAGAAATTAAGTACAAAAATTCTTAAAATAACCTTAAGTGATGGGTTATAAAGTTTAATTGATTTTTCTATTTTCTGAACCAATGACATCTGGTCTTGATATAAAATAACATCGAAAGTTCTAGGTTAGGTAATTAATTGAACTGACGAAAATTCTTTAGGAAATACGAAGGTTAATATACCAAGAGTGAAGTGTGCGATTCTTCGAGTTTTGTTTCTGTGTTGTTGAATGATTAATTTTTTGGTCGCATCATTACGCCAGACGTCTAATGGTAGTTGGCAAATGAATTCATAATAACCACAACTAATGAACACGAGAAAAGGTGTACTTCATAGAATGCGAACTTTCGTGGAATTCTTCAAGGAAGTATCACTCATGTAATACCGCCATGGGAAGGAACACGGCGGAGAAGTCAATTGTAGCAGTGTTCAAGTATAGGGTCTTTGAACAATTGAATATTAGCTGTCGACGAATGTGTTGGATTCAAATGTGACAGATTATCCCACGTTTTCCCTTTCACATCCTCTTGCAGTCCCGTCCATCCATAGCGGCCTTCACGAAAATTCTTTAGGAAATACGAAGGTTAATATACCAAGAGTGAAGTGTGCGATTCTTCGAGTTTTGTTTCTGACATGGTGAATGATTAATTTTTTGGTCGCATCATTAAGTCAGATGTCTAATGGTAGTTGGCAAATGAATTCAAAATCAGAACGCTCATAATAACCACAACTAATGAACACGAGAAAAGGTGTACTCCATAGAATGCAAACTTTCGTGGAATTCTTCAAGGAAGTATCACTCATGTAATTCCACCATGGGAAGGAACACGGCGGAGAAGTCAATTGTAGCAGTGTTCAAGTATAGGGTCTTTGAACAATTGAATATTAGCTGTCGACGAATGTGTTGGATTCAAATGTGACAGATTATCCCACGTTTTCCCTTTCACATCCTCTTGCAGTCCCGTCCATCCATAGCGGCCTTGGCCAGAATGGATGATGGATGGTTTTATGGAGGACGTAATGGGCGCTTTGCCATTTAAATGTTAATTTTTACATCACTATTAGATCATAGTTTGCTTGTGTTTTTCTAAATGAGTGAGTTATGCAACATTAAAGTTTTGTTCATAGAATAAGCCTGAAAAAACAATCTGTTTAGAAAATAAGATATTTGGTTTATATTCATTGATTAAATTCATTATTTTCATTTTTGATCCACAACACACACGTTATTTTTTTAAGGTCAGTATGAATGTAATGGATTTTACAACATGCAGCTTTGTTACTGAGAAAAATAAGCTAATTCCAGAAAAAAGATTTTGCTCATAATCCAACAGGCAACTTTCAGGTTATGAAGTGGATATTGTAATTGCTGAACCACCCATCCAGTACATTTGGACCTAATTAAAATAATTGGGGAGAAAAGGTAATTTGACCGAGGTTTTAGCACTAAAATAATTTTCATCGGCCTCTAGTAAGCTATACTATCTTCAAGTTATTTGATGCTTGATCATCGCTATTTCATGTTTTTTACAGAAGCTCAGTGTATACATTACGAACCCTTTCACCAATTGGCATCGTTTCCAAAATATTCTAATACAATCAATTTTATACGCATTTCAGTCTCAATTTTGAAAGACATAAAAAATTGCAGATTATCCCATCCAATATAAAATGTATTGCATTGGCATGCAATATATTCTGAATTCCACACATCTCGTCTCTCTCTGTCTAAATCTCTGTCTCCACATTTTGCATCGTTGCTATAGCGTATTCTAATAAACAATTGTCGTTCTGCACTTTGGACTTCCACATCTGGGGTAAAATAGTAGTTGATTTCTCCCTAATACCCAAAAAAGCAGTGTTTGACCCACCGTGGGGCCGGTTCTGGGATTGTGTCAGGCGCGAGCAGGACCAGTTCCCGGGCGCGTAAGGCTCGGTGGAAAAACAGCGGAAGCCTGCCTTGTTGGGTAACTAGGGGCGGTTGTCATACGCCATTCAAGTCCAGCTTTTGGATGTTATGTAGTAGCGTCAGCGTTAGTTTGAAACTTGCCCAATCTGAACTTCATCGTTGTTATAAATAGAGTAATAATTTCCTGTTTGTAAAAAGAGATTTAAAAAGAATTTCTGGTGGTTTGGTCTGCGGCTGTTTGACAGGAAAGTAGCAAGAATTAGTCTTCAGCTCTCAGCCATCAGTGGGACGCGGTGAAGGTGTTGGTTGTTTACCTCTCAGGCCAGGTGCGAGGCGCGCCACACTAATGGAGCCTGAGCAACGGTTGCGCGCGCGAGTGGATGGGCGGGTAGCGGGCAAATTTGTAGCGATTGTGCCGGTGATCGGTTCCAATTGGGCGCATGTTGATGTCACGCCAACTCCACCGGTCACGAGATCGAACGATGGTCTCCCGCTACAACATGAGACGGACTGCCAACCAATTGGCAAACCCTCTTACACTGTCCATGTCACGAACATACCGACTGATGACCTCCCCTAGTACAATACGTCACGTAACCACAGACAGATGGCGCTCTCTCGCTTCCCCACCTCAAGGACTACCTACTGACTACCTACGGTCTACCCTCGCGTGATCATTTCACGTATCCACCAACTGATGGCCTCCCCTTGCCGTCCCACTATTCAATTCGTACTTCAATACTCTGACTTGCCGACCGATGGCTTCCCCTCGTCTCACCACGTCACGTCACGTATCTATCGACCGATGGCCTCCCCCTTGCCTCGCCACCTCACGTATCCACCAACTGATGACCTCCCCTTGCCGTCCCACTATTCAATTCGTACTTCAATACTCTGACTTGCCGACCGATGGCTTCCCCTCGTCTCACCACGTCACGTCACGTATCTATCGACCGATGGCCTCACCCTTGCCTCGCCACCTCACGTATCCACCAACTGATGACCTCCCCTTGCCGTCCCACTATTCATTTCGTACTTCAATACTCTGACTTGCCGACCGATGGCTTCCCCTCGCCTCACCACGTCACGTCACGTATCTACCGACCGATGGCCTCCCCCTCGCCTCGCCACCTCACGGACCTACCAACTGATGGCCCCCCACTCCGACCTGATCGATTCCCCTCCCTCTCACGTCACGTATACGACGATGCTGTCGTCGGATCACGAACCACTGTTGCCCACGACGATGGCTTCTCGCCTCACCACGTCACGTCGACCTACCGACGATGGCTCCCCAGTAATACGACGATGGCCTTCCCTTGCCTCACGATCACGTATACGATGATTTGCCTAGTCACGTACCTACCGACCGATGGCCTCCCCACGTTACGTATCCAACTGATTTATACTACGTATACCGATATTCTAATACGTATCTACCGACCGATGGCCTCCCCCTCGCCTCGCCACCTCACGGACCTACCAACTGATGGCTTCCCCTCGCTCCGTTACGGTCGGCCGAGTATCCACCTTTCCCGCTCTCCGCGGACGATTTATTTTCATGTTACCTTGCTCCTTGGATATTCTTATTTACGAGGTCGCAGCGGTGGAAGTTTATTACTATGATTGGAAATTCAAATTGCGATAACCATCTCGAATACGATCGAATTGCTAATGCCTTTTGTAATATCTCGGACTTTTTATCTTTATATTCGATTACGTGATTCGCGTTACGTTTGGATCGATTGTAAGGTAAAAACTTGTAATTTTACTATAATTTATATAAACTTTTTGACTACATAATTACTGTATTTTGGTCATTAGCATTAGTCGTAGTAAATATTTACCTTCAAAATATTAGGCTGGTTAAAGTAAAACTGATTTCTCTCGACTTAAACCTGGAAGTCGGGTATTTTGGCATTGGAAACGTCATGATTCAGTGATATAACGCACCAGAGAAGTCACACCCTGAAGTGGTCCGGTCGTCCTTGTTGGATTCAGTCTCTTTTATTAGTTTTCTGTACCAAAACGAATAAAAAGACACAAAACGACGAAACAGGATACATGTCTGTCCACACTACAAAACACGTTCTCTTAATAATGTTCAATAAATTTTAATTAATAAAAATTTTGTAATTTGGCCTTTATGCTGTAATTTAGTCACAAGTTGAATACAATAGTGGCTAGGCTGAGTCTCAACCTAGCCACTGAAGATGCCACTTCACAGCAAGGACGAAAGGTTTTGCAATACGCAACGGTTGTTGCCGAAAAATCGACTTGACATTGTTGACACCTGCCGCAAAAGCCTTTGTTTGAATAAAACTAACTATTATCCTTTTTACGGAAGCTGATTTAGGGACTACCTGGGCTTTACATTTCTTTAGTTAATGATAGCAATATCCCGTTGGTTTACGGTGTTTTTTTAAGCCGAGTATGAATGGGAAATGAGTATGATTAAAGTGGTGCAATCTTGTAGTTTTGTTACTGACTAAGGCTAGCATGTTCCTTATACAGGAATGTTAATTAATAAGCCGAACAGCTAATGACATCTTATGGATCTAAAGTGGAATCTAAAAAAACACAATCACATTTGTCTCATAAATTACGAACTGGTCCAATTATGAGGATGGTCTTTGTGGATTAACTTAGTATTCAATAGTTCGGACGTAAATCAAACACCGTCCACCGACCATCGCTCATAGCTATCCACAATTTGTGACCTCCAAGTAGCTAGATTACAGGAGACGCCACCGCCCCAGTCAAAGATATCTCGACGGTGTAATGATTGTCAGTCTTATAAAACTTTCCAACTCTGGGAACGGTGGAACCAATCAAAGATATAGATGTCCAAACATCGCTGTGGTCACGTGACCAACTGCGTGGGACGTCGTCGTGAGAGCGAGCGGTCCTCGGGCATCCTACAGCAGTTAGCAGTTACAGATCGCGGATAGCCGAGGGAAAGTCAAGGCTGGTCGGGGACCTTGGTCGGGGGGCTTCGCCCATCGCTGATGAAACTGCACCCTCGGTCCCTCCGCTAATGAGCGACGTAACTGAACCGACAATTCCTCTCCACCATTGTTACGCGGCTGTTGTGGTGCTGCTTGCGCAATGTTCAACATGCGCTGCACAATGTACACGGCACACGACGCGCGGTTCGTGACGTTTCTATGTATACAGGGTGTATCTGAAATACACCGAAAAACTTTTTGATATTGTTCCTGAGGTCAAAACAAACAAAAAATGACCCGTGAACATATGTACTATCTCGTTCCGTTTTCCGTCTGTCGGTGTGTATGTGTTATACTTTATACTTTTATAACATTGTAACCTCTTGAAGTACCAACTTCAAACTCGCTACGTGTATGAGTATAAAAGAACCTATTTTTGCGCATAGTACAAAATTTCTAATTTCTACTATTCTAAAATGGCGTACATTAAACATTTTCGAAGCCCAATAACGCGAAACCAATGCGATGTACAAAAAATACTAAAAACAAAAAAGCTTATGAACTTATTAATGAAAATAAATTTCATTTATGAACATGTATAATCTTAATAGGGTCATAACATAAATAAATGTGATAAATACGAATTTATCTCCCGTCTGTGTTTTTTGACCCTTAACAATGTATTTTTGTAAAGCTTTTCCATGAAGCCGAGCGCATCCACTCTGATGAAATTGGTTTTAATTACTCTAAACCTTTTGGAGAATGTTCTTGTATGACTGACCCATGCTCTATTAGAGTAAGGAAATGAGCTCTCAGAATCTAAGTTTTGAGTGATATTTTTCTAAGGTATCTTATACGATATAAAACATCCGATCTATAAATAAACCTGTCATTTCAAGTTACCTATAAATAAATATCATACATTAACTACACTTTTGGGGGTGTTTTGTACCCCAAAAAATGTGGGGTTCGATATATTTATGTATAATTTTTGAAATAAATCAAATTTATCTTTTTACCGTTTAAATGTGCCAAAACCACACAATGTAGTATTTTGAATCATGACTAGAGGTCAATTTGTTACTGAGATATTTAAAATTGTAAACATAGTACATTTTGCAACGTTAATCATGTGTAGAATAGCTAAAAATGTAACTCACGTATTTACTTAAATATTCTTCCAACATTTGGCATGCAAGTCCTCTGGTTAGGTATTATCAATACATCCATAACACCCTAAAATAATGTTTCTTGCCGTAACAACCTAAATTGGTATAGCTCGCTAGGATTTTGACATATTTAGATAAACTGTTGTATGTGTTTTGCTTAGTGAACATCCTTAATATAAGCACATAACCATGTAAAACAACCCTTATTGCAGCAAACCGGCATACTCAATACTATTAGATCACTGTGATGGAAATGATATAAGTTCTATGAAATTCGCTCTACTCACGCCAGCGTGCTGCATGCGATCTCGTTTATCAACAAGAATTCACTTTGTGGCCTCGCCAAGTTTGAAACCTGTCTGTTAGGTTCAAACGATCATATTTCTAAAATCATGAAAGCATTAACAATTTAATGTTCTTTTCTGCTTAAGGGGTTTAGAGCAGACATTTATATTTTATAAATGTTTTCAGGAACAAGCTGGTTACTTTTCTACCATTAAATAAATATACAAAAAAATATAAAGAAAAAATATAATCCTCTCCTTCTCTGTTTACTTAATTTTTTTAATCAAATGAATAAATTGTTATAACCATTTAAAAATCATAAAATGTTCAAATCGATTATTTTACTTTTTTAAGACAGGTCTATGGGAAAAACTACTACAGGTATACGTATTTAAATTTACATTCATTGCAGGGATGTTTTTTTCACTTTTTTATAGATCTCATAATAAAACCTTAATTTGTACTTTCGTTAGTTTATGCACTTGAAATATTCGTTTTTGTGGATGTCTATTGTTGTATAACTTATTCTAAATTAATAAGTTAAGTCGATGATTTACTTACACCTCTGATAAATCGTGGCTATATTTTGTACTCTTCGAAAATAAATAAAATTTATTAATTATTAATTTATTTAATTATGAATTTATTTATTTAAATTATTAATTTATTAATAAAAAATAAAATTTACGAGAACTACTGAAATTCACAATTGCTTTGAGATCAAGCTAAATAAATAAAATTTATTAATTATTAATTTATTTAATTATTAATTTATTTATTTAAATTATTAATTTATTAATAAAAAATAAAATTTACGAGAACTACTGAAATTCACAATTGCTTTGAGATCAAGCTAAATAATTAACTATTTGTTTTCTCTGGAAGTGGAATATCATGATTTTCAGAAGACTTCAATTCTACGGATACCTGTAGTGTTACTGTCTTGAAAGCCAGATTGCGTTTGTTCATATTGCAGGCGTCCATCACTTAATCCAAACTACACTGCAAAAGTCGTCTTTACAAACACTGTAGACATTTTAAATGTTTTTACTAATGTTTGAATGTAATAAACAAGAGTTTTTTATTATGCGCTTTTAAACTGATATTTACCAATTTACCTTTCTCAAAGTTTATATTTTCCTTAAAACCGAAGCGCAATTTAACAATGACAACTTTTTCATGGCATACAATACAGAACTGAGTAGTTTTCTTATCGCTCCGAACATCCGTTGCAGATAATTCCCACGAATCGAGGTATCCCACGGCCGAACAGGTGGCTTTATTTTGATATTTTTTACTTCATGATGTTTAACTAATCATCAACATTTTTAGTTGCCCATTTTAATTACAGGCTTTCAGGCTTTCGTTTAGCATAGTTACAGCCTATATATCGTTATAGTCTCTAACCCTATTTTATATTCTAAGCAAGCACTTTTTCAAAGCGCTGGTGAATACAATAAACTTAATGGAATAATGCAAAAGGCAAATCCATTATAGATTTTCTGTTTGTGCTAAAATTAGTATTTAATTGAAGTAAATACACAATGAGCATAATTAAAAATAATAATGCCCATATTTCCCAGAATTTTAGGCGCGTACGTGAGGTACGGTCGAAAAGTGCACTGCTGACAATCAATCATCTCATAGATGATCATCCTTTTTTATAAGATTTTATAAGATGAAACTGTTGATAGTTGATACAACTTAAAAAACTCTTTTATGGGTGTCTTCACCAAACAAAACATTCTAGATTTATAAAAACGGTAATCCCGGAACTAATCTCGCGATTCCGGGATCGGCTTTTATTCGATCCCGAAATCCCGGGATTGAAATTTAGGTCCGGGATTGAGATCCCTAATTATTGTACATTATATCATAAGTCATTCAAAATCGGTAACATGGGTAAACACGCTGCAGTATTACATTCTAAAGTACCTTAACAGTTAAAATATATGCAGGTTAAATTTCCATTCGCTGCTGGACACATTTCCTTTAAGGCTCTTCCTCAAGTACCGTTATTTCTTATGTGGCGCTTTAAGGAAGACGAGTTAAAATGATAGCCATAGTTTGAAACTCCTTTTAAATTATAATTACTAGATATCTACTATAGACATGACGTGTCTAAAACACCACATCAGGGGCCCAAGAACCGAATGTACACAAAGCATACAAATTTATAGTTTTTATTACATGTGAGGAGTGAATAGAATGCTATAAGAACTAAACTTGGCGGCTTGTCTCGCAAACTTAACCTCGAAGGATGTTAACGAAGATGAGTGTCCATGGATTGTGTAGTCAATATCGTTTGATAATTTACTGTGGTAACTTTACTCCTGTACAGGTAAAATCCTACAATCAATTTTAATTATGACTCAATGAAATAGTTATCAATATTTAACATTTTTTAATCATTACCTAATTTTAATGGTAAAATAAATTGTTATGACAACAATTTCAATAAATACACATAATGCGGTGTAAATTATTATTGCCAGATTCGATTGCATCTTTAACTATAGAAAATATAATAGTGTCGATTAAATAAATTACCTGGAACTATCGCTACTTATTATATATAATGATTATACCTATAATGATTAGACATATAAAAACAAATTAAGTATGAACATACGAAAAAAATAGAATAAAAATGTAAAATTAAACTAATAAACTTAAAATACGCTCAGTGACACTATAAATAAAAGTAGCGCCTTCATTAAGATAACCGCAAATTTTGTACATGATTGGTATGAGTGGTGCATTTCTGGATTTGAAGGTAGAATGTAAATACGCTTCAATAATCGTTTTAATGTAAAAGCAACTGTGTTTTACATTTGTTTTAAATTAAGTGAAATGGAAATTCTCATGTTAAGTTTTGATTCCAAAAATTAACTGATAATAATAATTCGATACAATTCAGTCAGTAATTTTTAAATTTTTATTTTTAAAGTTCACATTTGGCACGACACGTATTAGTCCTGCAGGCTTTTTTTAAGTAGTTTTCACAAAAGTTAAACGGTTTTTCGTTATTTAAATACGATTTATATAATCGTATTAAATATAATCGTTTATTTTCATATTTTATTTGTTAATAAAAATTATTACAAATTTTGTGATTCGTCATTTACCTAATATACCAATATATGGTGGCGTCATCCTGTAATCTAGCTCCTTGGAGGTCACGAATTGTGGATAGTTGTGAGCGATGGTCGGTGGGTGTAGTGTTCTCTAGTGTGGATTAACGTCCGCACTATTGAAAGCTACGTTAATCCGCAAAGACCACCCTCATAATTAGACCAATTGGTAATTCAGAGGTCGTGGTTCGGATTCCACGTTAAACTGTAGGTCCCTTAGTTGCCATCGGCTGTTGGGCTATTAATTAACAGTCCTGTCTAAGGAACATGTCAGCCTTAGTCAGTAACACGACTACAAGATCGCGCCACAATCATCTTACAATCAACTCTCATTCACACTTGGCTTAAAATACCTACCTTGTGGTATGGTCGCCATTTCAATAATCTAATCTAATCTTTACGTTAAATGAAGTTCTACAACTAGGTAATAGTATATCTGTATTGAAATTATATACCAGTATAATATATATGAAATTGTATATCTATATTGTGTTGAAGTCCGACTTTAGCCAAGTATGGTAGTTCTCCAGTTTTGGGTGCTCAAAGTAAAAGAAACACAAGTTTCGGAAAATTCAGGAAAATCAAGAAATTTAGTTTCATCCTTTTACTTAATTTGATGGTCTGCACACGAAATACGGAAGACACCTGAGCTATTATTCTGTGATGTGTCAGCTGGCCAGTACTAACAAAAGAAAAAAATCATTTATAGAATGTCATTATTTTATGAAGTGGTGACACATTAATTGCTAATTCGAGCGCCAAACATTCCTTCCAAGCGAGGTTGACATTGAAGAAGTTAAATATTTCATCTATAATATTATAAAGAAGAGGTGGTGTCTGTATGTTTGTTTGTGGGTTTGTTGTGGCAAGTAAATGCGAAAAATATTGAACCGACCGGTTTGAAATTTTACAGAAAGGTAGATCTTAAACTCATGCAACACATAGGCATATTAGTTCCCTTAAAATCCCCTCGAGCTACGCCCCATGAACAAGCTAAATTTCAATGTTTACATTTTCAAAGAATGAAAACATAAAATTACTTGAATGTCAACAGCTGTGAACACTAAAATTTGACAGTTCGGGAAGAAGAAGAAGAAAGAGCTGCCGTGACCGTCCTAGGTTTCAATGTTTACATTTTCTAATGAAAACATCCGTTTGCACTATATTTTGACAGTTCGGGAAGAAGAAGAAATAAAGTTGATTTTTCAGATAAACTGCTGGATCGAAATTAGTGAATTATTTGAAATAGTGGAATGGAAGATTTTAAGTTTTTCCGACGACTGTCTCTATTACATTAATCCTTATCCTCTCACAAAATTTGACAGATGTTACTTTGAAATGTTGTAGACATTCATGTTTTGTCATTTTGTAAACAATGAAGAATTAATTAACAATAACTTAAATGTATCAGTAGAGCCTACACCTTTCAGCCTTTTTAACCCGTGGGAAGAACGGGTACTTTGGCTAGTATAGGTATAATTTTAAACGGAGGAACTGAAAATTCATAATACAAAAATTTTTAGTTGAAACTGCCTAAAGCGGGCTTCGTCCAAAGTAATCAGCACAATTGATAGTTGAAGGAGTTTCGTATGTTTATCACCCACCCATACACGCCACACACCGCGACGTATACTCCATAACTCGTCGTGCCAATGGACAAGTTGACCTTTGCGAACAGGTGTACGGCGTACGGTGTACGGCGTACGTGAATGTTGGGTTTATCGAGGGTTTGTCCGATGGCGCAACAGGGCACGTACTGTAGGAGTATCTACCATTGTCTGACTGTCCTACGTGTGATGGAGTTTGGCTCGGGTTCAGGGACCTAGTAACACGTCGGCTGCGGCAATGATGTAATATTCGACTACTTAGAGATGCACGAGTGTTTCTAAACAAGGCCTTAGAGGTATTGGGTACAATTTTTTCTCATTTTAATCTCCTCGGTTAATCTCTACTACCTTTCAGCATATTAGGTCTTTAATTTATTTGACTTCCTACCTTCCTTCTGCTTGTTCACCTAACGTCTGTGAAGCCACGACTTCTACAAGTCTACTTGGGGGGTTTCAGTCTTTTCAAGGGCCGGTTTTTAGTTTGTTTTCTGCCATTCCCCCTTTCTTTCTGTAATGCGGAATTTTTATTCTCATTATAATTCTTGTCTCTCTTCCTCTCCTCCTTTTCTCTACGTTTTTCAACTCTTTCTTATCTCCTACTTCTTATAACTCGATATTCTTTTGTTTACTGCTTTTTCCATTTTATCGTTACATTTATAAAATGAAGTTTTCACAATATCACAGTAAACAGATTTAGTTACACATTTGGTTTCTTGTCTCTTTGGAACATTTCACTCTAATAACCTGGATACCCAGTTTGAACTCGTATTTTGGTATGGTAACCACATCATGCTTGTCCGGTAATCCGGAACTCGGGCGTGATACTCGGTTCTGGAAGTTGAACGTGTTTGGAGTCTTCGCCCCTTCCCTTCCGACTCTCATGGATCCGTAATAAACATTACGCAGGATGTTGTCAGGACACACGGATTCAAAATGTTTGGCACTTGGGCGATGGGTGGTGGATGCAGTATTTACTGATGTGTATTAGCGTCCGGACCATTGAACACATGCGAAAAAACATTCTCATAATTGTACCGTTTCGTAATTCATAGTCAAAATTTTGCTTTTTAAATCCCACGTTGACTTTAAGTTCCTTGGATGTTCATTGTCTGTTTGACAGTTAATTAACAGCTTTGTCTAAACAACATTTCACCCTTAGTCAATAACGAGACTACAATTATCTTACGCTCATTTCTTACATGGCTGGGTGGTGTAGTGGTTATAATACCCGCCTTCAAAAGTCGCCGGACCGAATCCCGCAAGGGTCGAATCTGTACACATTCGCCATTAGTCATTTGGCTATTAATTAATGATGCTTCCTAACAACAGGTCGACGTTAGGTAGTAACAAGACCGGGGTTGGACCGTTCCCCATCAAAACGTTAAAAAATGCCTCTGGCGTATAAATACGCACATATTCCGCCGCTGATGGAGATTGATAAGTATTGTATAGGAATTTTTCTTGTTAGGAACGAATGTCGTTTAAATACACATAACAATTAAATTGGCCTTCCATAGCGAAGTAACGGACCGCAGATTAGTTCTTGTTAAGGAACATGTTGAGCTGAGTGATTCCATTTTACGAGCAGAGAAGGTAAAACCTGGGTCATTTGGCGAGGATAATGCCCTGGGAACGCACCGCCAGGCTGTGTGCTGGGGGTCGGTGAAAACGCCGTCTATGGCAGGATAGCCTTCTTTATCACCTTGTTATGTATGTTTAGAGTCTGCAGAATTGGTGCGGTCAATGAAGACCGCAATGTCGTATATTCGGCCTGTCCTCATCGCCCCGTATGGAGGTTAATTCACAGACCTCACACGGATATATGGAAGATATTTCCACATCCCGGGATGAGCGATGTTCCCTATTTTGTTTCTGGTATGAGGTTGAACAGCTGGACAGCTATGGTAACGTGTTCAACTTGTAATCCGAAGGTCGCCATTTGCAGTTGCGCCATTAATTAATTATCTTTCTACCAATTAGATTAGATTAGATTACCATTTGAAATGGCGACCTACCCAGGTAGGTATTTTAAGCCAAGTATGAATGAGAAATGGTTGTGGGATGATTGTGGCGCGATCTTGTAGTCTTGTTACTGACTAAGGCTGACATGTTCCTTAGACAGGGCTATTAATTAATAGCCCAACAGCCGATGGCAACTAAGGGACCTACAGTTTAACGTGTAATCCGAACCACGGCCTCTGAATTACGAATTGGTCTAATTATGAGGATGGTATTTGCGGATTAACGTAGTATTCAATAGTGCGGACGTTAATCCACACAAGAGAACACTACACCCACCGACCATCGCTCACAACTATCCACAATTCGTGACCTCCAAGTAGCTGGATTACAGGACGTCGCCACCGTCGATGTTGTGTGTTAAGTAGTATTAAGACTAGGGATGTTTAAGACCCTAGTAGTTCAAAAATAACTGGCGTAGATAAAGGAAAGTAATCATAAGTAAATAAAATAGTTTATAAATCAAATTGAAGTACAGGCTCAAATTAAATAATAACTACAGAGACGTTTATTCTTACTTTCCCGGGGAGCGGGTATCACTCACTAATAACGTACGTGTTTTTGGCAGTTTCATGATCACATGGACTTAGATTTCTAGTGGTAGTTGTTTTTGTAGGCCATTAGGTTACAGGAAGCCATATCTGGGGTAAAATAATCACATTGGTCGTTATATGCTAATATTGGGTCAGTACAGACCAAACAATATCACGTAGCTCCTCTTTTTATGTTTATTTTCTTTGGTTGGAAAAGCATTTCATTGATCTAAAACAACATTTTTACAATTACTCTTAAGTGATTTGTTTAAAAAGCATATTCGTAAGTGCAACATAGATTTGAACCTATCTGGTATGTTTCGTGTGATATTTTACATCAGATCAAGTGTTCGTAAGTTGTTTTGTGTAACAATGTTTTTTATACTCAGCCTAAAATCTTACTCCAATGCTGTCGATTAACAGTTTTCGAAACTATGATTGGGGTTACGTTGCCGATAATTTTGTTGAACAGAGAATCAACCTTTCCTATATACCTTATGTCGGCGAAATAACTTACTGAACTTATGATGTTTGATGAAGTGGCCGGAGACTCCAAACAGATCCCCAGCGGTCACCTCTGGTTGGCTTATGCGACTTAACCTATAACTGTGTGACTTAACGGTACCTCGATGTCTGTCATTATCCGCACAGACCCTAGGCATGTATGACAATGGATGTTTAAAGCTAAATTATAATATTCATAATATTTATAAGACTATGAAACCTGTAAAGAAGACATTTGTTTTTATATTTTACTTGTTTTTTAACCATCTACATTAAGTTATAATGTAATTAAAATACCACTTGGTTTCTTTATAATTTATGTTGTAAATTGTTGTCCAATAAGAGTTGCTTATGTTGATATTGTGGTTATAAATTAGATTAGATATCTTAATGCTCACATTTGGTAACCTTTTCTATTTTGTTTCAGGTAGGAATATTTGTTCTAAAAGTCGCTATTCCGTAAGTATATGTAAGTAAATACAATAGAATAACTGTCATATAATGAACGGTCACCTCTACCTAGCCAGAATTAAGTACAATTGCTCAACAGCTTCATTGGACTCAATAAGAAATCTATCACAGATAAAATTTAATTTACATCCAGTTTTTAATGAACCCCTGAAAAACTTGTGGTGTTACAATTGAGCTCAAATAGTCGTCCTTCTACAAAGTGGCGTTTTCCCAGAACATTATCTTCGTCAGTTCTCGGTGCAGTTAGAGGTCTTCAGCGCCGCGACCTTCCTCCACAGAAATGCTTTGTTAACGATCGTTGGCGTCTTGTTATTGATCCGGCAAAGGTCTCTAAAACACGGCCGTCATCACGGTGTGCCTTCATCGGCTCCAAATTAAGGGTAACTTATTTTAAAATTAACTCTAGACTGTCTATAATGGAAGTCCTAGTCGGATTTTTCCTTGTTTTCAGCGAATTTCCCATAGGGAAGAAGCTATTACCGTAGGTCTCATGGTAAGACGTAAGCCCGGAACCATGTTATTTTTTCGTCTTAAGGTGCCCAGAGACAAAAAACAATAGTCGTTAAAATTTATATATATATGTCTGTGAACACGATAACTCTCGTAAAAATTCTCCGATCGAGACCTGCATACTCTTTTCCTATTATAATTATAAGGATAATAGGAAAACTCCTTTATTTATGGACAGATGTTGATGAAACTTGGTATAAATTGTCAAAATAAAAATTGTTTACGCTATAAATACCTACTTTAAGTGTTCCTCACTGCAGCAAACCTGCATACTCTTTCCTATGTTAATCTTATGGAGAATAGGCAAATAATTAACTCTCATATTTATCAATGTCAAGTTGATTTTTCGTCATGTTTTTATTAACAACATGACGACGCGGTTGACGCCGAAAAATCAACTTGACATTGTTTACTCCGGCCGCGAAAGCCTGCGTTTGAAGATCTCATATTTACCGACAGATATTTAAAAAAACTTGCCGTATATTATTATTATATGATTGATTTGGAAATTCGCTGAGTACGCAGGTCTGCTGCGACGGGGGTATTTTCTAATCCAGAGATCTAAATTGGGTACATTTAAAAGAAGCTGTCTTAATTCCTGGTAAGTCCTTTGGCTGTCCTGTGTGGCGGGCTTCCCTATCACCTTGGTTCCTTCTTGGCTCTTCTGGTGGCTCGATTTACTCTTGGTCGAATCTGAATATTCGGACAGACCGGAAAGAATGATTTGTTACTGAATACTTAGAGGGGATCTGGGGTGGATGTAGACTACTATTATAATTTAATACTTTAAGCCAGCACATTAAATTGGCCTTTCCATCTCACTGAAACGTAGTATTGTTAAACATGGATAACAGTTATGTACAATATGGCGAATGTTGATTTGGATCAAACGAGCTGGAATAGCTCTATCTAAGTTACCCTACTGAAATACTTGACGACTTGGAGAATTTTAGCTTAGAATGTAAGAAAACCCTATTTAAAACTCCTAGGAATCCCTACATAGTGGACTACAGTGCCACTTATATGTATCATTAAGTTATGAAATTAGTTTTAAGAACAAATTGCTTGGAACCAATATTCTGGCCTGATATTAAAAGTAGATTATTAAAAATGGGAAATTTCGAATGTAACCAAATAGACAGGTTTCAGTATTGTCTCTAAGAATGTTGTAATTATAGGTTTTAAAAACTTCTTCTCTTACAGTTGGCTAATAATAACTTGTTTAGTGTTAGTAGAATATATTTAGGTAAAGAAAAAATACTAATTTATTCTCTCATCCAAGAACAATTTTCAAATTTTAAATAAACTAAAAAACCTTTTCATCGCCCTTTGTAGGTGTCCCCTAAATTTGACAACAATATTATCTATGGGTTTAGGACATTTTTATCGAATATCTTTTAGATGTAAAATACTTGTGAAATTCATAATAAAGACCTTTTCAACGAATTTTGATTAAAGTTTTATTCTATTTAGAGCATGTACTTTTTAAGAAACGTTGTTTTACCCTATAAATAAATACTAACTCTTAAATATCTAGGTTTTGTGAAAAATCTATAAACATTTTAACATATTATATGGGAATATTTTCATTTTATGTAAAATTATTATTCTTTTCTGTGAAAGAAAAGAATTCTTGATTTTAATCAAGGGTTTTACTTTTTATTAGTATTATTTGTTTTTAAGTATTTCAGAAGTACCATGTTATTACTTATATTTAGTCATTACTTTTTGTTATTACTTGTTACCTTACGAGTATATCATAGAATATATCCAGTGTGTGCACTGCTTTAGTGATTTGCATATATCTTACCTATTTTATAAAGGAACACAATCCAAATTTTCAGCAGGTATAAATAATACTCTTTGTACTTTTGTTATTTATTGTACACTGTTATTCAAAATTTCTAACAAACGATTTTTTTTTAAATCGGACTCGTTCTAATAAAACAGAAAACATCACTATAATTTATTTTCAACCTTTTTTTTGTATTTAATTTCGATACTATGTAAAATGTTTTGTAAGATCTCATATATTTATTATTCACAAAACAACAGGACTATTGGACCTGCTTTTAAACAGTCACACCTTTTGTGTTTAACTTTCGTGTCTCGCACTTAGCGTTTCCATTCACTGACACCTAGATAGAGCACGAGAATATTTTATTTAGGTATCATCCTAGTGTTTATACACTATTTTCGAGTATTTTTTGTTCAATAGTGTGCGCACTGATTGGGTTTGGTGATCGAGGGATTTTCAGGTATCTAATAAATATTCCAGCGCTCAGTCCAGGTTAATATGTAGAGTTTTCATTCAAAGTTGAACCGCATTCACTAACGCGTCCACACACTCGTCACACGAAGATGTTGTCCAACAGCTGTTTGGTGATGAGCCTGTGGGGCCTTGTGGGGTTCAGCTTGGGCCGTCTGTACAGCCTGGCGTTGATGGGGTACAGCTGCTTGCTCAGGTCGCAGCGCACGTTGAACCACCAGTCGCAGACGAACACCGCCTGCGAGAACTGGGTGCCGTTGGGGCAGAGGAAGGTGGTCTGGCGGCCGTCGATGTCGCAGTAGTGCCACGCCTGGCAACGGGTGTCCATGTCCGCGAAGAAACCCGGGTAGTCCTGGTCCTCGCAATAGAAGTCGGTGTAGGGGACTAGCGACAGGATGGGGTAGTCGGCGCCTGGTCGGCCTGCAACAACATAAGTTCTGCAGTTAGATGAAGTGACCATACAATACAGTCATGGTGCTCGCAGTTGAAGTTGGCGTAAGGAACCAGCAAGATGGTGGGGTAATCAGAGAAATTAATCAATGTTTTTACCTACATCGCATCTAAATGCTATCCTATTGACACTGTATTCTATTTTTCCTTCTTTTGAATACTTCAAACTTTTTTTATCCCCCAGGGAACACGTCCAATACACATGCACTTTGTTTGCTCACGATTCTCCACGAGATTTGTCTGCCCGGTTGGACGATCGACGATGTGCATGAGGTGTGTATTTACACAAGGCGTAGGCCGAGGAAGAGAGGGAGAGATGGAGGAGAGAGAGGGGAGTGGAGTCAAAGATGTCAAGGCTGAGTCAGAGGGTCTTTCCCTCTCCTGGACTTTACACACGTTACCTCGTTTTTAGCAATAAACCATTTTCTTTAATTAATTTAATTCTTCCCAGCAAATAAGCTGTTCCGACCGGTTATTACGAGCGTATTTCGTGGAAACGTGGTTTAGTCCAGGACTCAGATTTGACGAACGCGTATCTTCGATTTGAACTTTGGAACCGATTGACAATTTAACTTAACTTGACCTTCTAGTATCCGTCCAAAGGTTCTCCTTGGCTTGAGAGTCAGATCACAGCACGTGACGTGACTCGAAGGATTCTCGCCTTGACGAAATCGTCATTGAAATGTTTCCCTTGGGTCGAAGACGTCATTAGAAAATATACCTCGATGATATTACCACGTGTTTGTGTTAAATCTGACGTAATCTCAATTCCAGTGCGCTTCAGTGCAAAATATTTAAAAGATATAAAAAGCTAGACAGCAACATGTGCAGTATAATTTTGTTTTTAAATAGTAATGAGTTATGTAGTGGTGATATGATAATTTTTTCGCTATTTCATATTTTTAGCGACATCGAGCGGGGACACACTAACTTTTTTGTAGAAGTTTATAATTTACCATCGCATAATACTGTAATAACCGGAATGCATAGTAGATTATTAGTTGAATTTCGTATTTTTTCGAAAGTTAAGACGTTCGCAACAAAATAGAAAAGGACGCAGTTTTGCATTTTACCAGCGAAGAATAAAAATTCATTCTTTTAAAATACATTCTGTGTTTCCCTTGATTTCTTTCAGAATACATGTTGTAGAATGGTGCACATAGCATAAACAAAGTCAGCTAATAAATCCACATGTCATCTTTATTCTCTTTTAAGCCCCAGCAACATTGAAATTACATAAATCTACGTCAAAATTTGTTTTAAAAGGGGCTAACAGGACAACTTACTTAAGTTTTCAACTCACTGATTCACTCCTGTGTATTGTGCCCCGAGTACGGACGGACACTACAACGTACTCCTTTAAACTAGTAATTCCTTTACTTGATATACTTTGATACCTTTTACTGAAATGCAGACTTATTCTGGTAGACTTGTTACCGAGGAAGGCTGACTTATTCCTTAGATATAGCAGGTGCCTAATTAATAGCCCAACAATCAAGTGCATCTAAGGAACCTACAGTTTAACGTTGTACTATTATTCAATAGTACGGACGTTAATCAACCGCATGGTAGATCGCATCCACCTGACATCGCTCATAACTATCGATAAAATGTGAATTTCAAGTACAGTAGTTGGTTTACTTTGCATTACAGGTTATAGAGATTAACAGAATATTTTACTCTTGGAGCAATCCAGATTGATATTACCCTTTTAGTGACAGACCTCCCATGTGTGTTTTAGAAACCGAGCGGTCGGCATTTCCTTTTTCTGCACGCACGTTCTAAGAAATCATTAACGAATTGCTCTGAACAATGCCGACATTAATTGCACCGCCAGAGGGGTACGGCGCATCTCGCTGTAAGTGTAAGTGAGTTGCAGCGTTGCAGACTCTGTGGTCCTGAGGCGTGGCTAGCCAGTTATCCGAGCTCCGAATGATAGATCGGCGAGCCTTTGATCAGGCGAGATAAAGGTGTTCGTGACCACGCCAAGGTTTGCGGAACTGGGACTGGACTGTGTCTGAGCGAATTGAGCCTGATCAGTTGGTTGCGAATACCGCTTGCTTGTGCAGCATTTACACTGTTTGTGTTTGTGTATTTCTACGTCATCGTTCTGCTGTATAAAAGTGGACATGAGAATAAATGATCGGGTCCAAAATGAGATGAGTGTCTCTTAGACTACGAGGCAGGTTTTGTGGAACTGTGGCGTGTCTAGTGATTCAGCTACTTGGAGGTCACGAATTCTGGATAGAAACTGTTAGTGGATGCAATGTTCCCTGGTGCGGATTAACGTTCGCACTATTGAGTACTATGTTAATCCACAAAAACATCCTCATAATAAGACTAGTCTGTAGTTCAGAGATAACATTGTGGTTCGGATAACACTCAAATTGTAGGTCCTTTAGATGCTATTGGTTGTTGGGCTATTAATTAACAGTCCTTTCTAAGGAATACGTCAGCCTTGGTCAGTAGCAAGACTACAAGGTCGCGCCACAATCGTCTTATATCATTTCTCATTCATAGTTGGCATAAAGTACCTACCTGGGTAAGGCGCCATCTCAGAAAGGTAATATTAATAAGGCTTCTACAAAACCTTAGCAAGTTCAGTAAAAATTCTATCGTACACATTTAATTTTGTAAAGGTTTTCTAGAATATGTGTAATAATTTTTAGATATACTTGTAATTGGATGTATGGTAATAATTTTATGATTGTACCTAATGCAATATAGAGACGATTATTCATCACTTCAGCAATATATAAATATAGAGTTGCACGCTGATCATTGTTTAACTAGCTCCAGTAAAAGGTTCTACAAAGGATTCATCAATTATAAAATATATGATTGTGTCTATCTCTTACTACCCTAAATATCCAAAATATTTTTGCATTTTTTACATCGATGCACAGATTAAACAGATAGAGATTTTGAATTGAATTTATCAATGCATTGATTACTTGTGATGGTATACTTCAATAACAAACATGAATTTTAGAGCTGGGTAGGGAGAACTAACGTATTTGAGGTACTAACTTTGAGGTAGGTTTCTGAAGCTCTCCTCAATGAAAAATCAATCACGGTTTCATAACTTTGTGCTTAATGTTGTGAAAATCTGAAATTTCTGAACACAAACTATCAAAGGGCGTTCAAGCATTCTTCCTTTCGGCTGCAGTTCACTCGGGAACTCTAACGAGAAGCCAGATAGTGTGCCCCGGTTTGTGTGGAACTCCCAACAGTCTGTCAGAGTTCCAAGGGTCGAGGGCAGAGCCCCTGTCGCAATAGGTCGGCGTGTCGCCGAGGGCCGGGGCGGAGTTCATTGCCGACCGTTGGCCAACCTCATTGTTCTGGAGCAGGCCGAGCGCCGTGGTTCAGATATCTCCTTGACTTCCTAAATCCTAATACTACCAGTTGACCTAACAAAGAACCAACCCAGAGCGGCTCCGGACATCGCCAAAACTAAATTAGGATTTGAATCTAATTATATGAACAGATGAATGTGACACTACCAGGTAGCAACATTGTAATACTTTACTTTTCGCTTCAGGGCACATATCTTAAGTTGTTCATGCACAATATGGCGTGCCAAAAGGCTCAGTTATAGGGTCGATCATTTTTCTAAGGTTTTGATGAATGACTTGAAATGCTATAACAAAGGAATTAGCAAAGGAAAATTTGTGATTAAATTATTGTGGTTGCTGTGCTTCGGAAAGAAAAACTTGAGTATCGAAATTGTTAAGTCTGCAGGTACCACTTAGGAAATTATTACTGATGTCACGGTCGTGCATATAAGTATGCTAATGGACCTAATTGACGATCTGTATTATCTGTTGTGTATTATTTCCGCTCGGGGAACAATAGGGTTATCACGAAAACATTACTGCAGATCCCATAAAATGTGCGTTAAACTACGCGTCCTTCAAATAATATATTCACAATGCACTGCTTCTCCATACATCCTCATTCACAGGACAGTCATGTTCTTCCTTGTTCTACAACAACCCATTCACAACACAACCACGCTCTCCTGTCCTATGCATATATGATACACGACTAAATAATTATTCACTATGTCTGCGACCTATAACAAAGTTATTCGATAAACTGCTAACGAAATTAACAACCGAGCAACTGTAAATCACTAAAATTATATTCATGGTCGCCTACATCTTACAACAATTTCACCTACAACGAAACTGTGCCAAATATTTAACAACCTCATACAAACTAATACAATACAAGAATGCGCTCTTCATTATTTTTTAAGTAAAAAATTTTACTGCCCAATTTATGGCGGCCGCATTGCTTTGGTTGGTTCATTTGAAAAAAATTGACCCTTAACAATACAGAAAACAAAAACTCCGAAGTCAGATGTGTTTCCGATCTTATATCACGGTTTTGGCGGTTGTTTTGTACTGGAGATCGCATTATTGTGATAAAAGAGATGCCATATTATTATTTGTTTCCGACAAGTTTAACTGAGCACATCCACGCTCTAGTGTCAACAACCTCATCTTCAGCACATCCACGCTCTAGTGTCAACAACCTCATCTTCAGCACATCCACGCTCTAGTGTCAACAACCTCATCTTCAGCACATCCACGCTCTAGTGTCAGCAACCTCATCTTCAGCACATCCACGCTCTAGTGACAGCAACCTCATCCTCAGCACATCCACGCTGTCGTGTCAGCAACCCCATTCTCAGCACATCCACGCTCTAGTGTCAACAACCTCATCTTCAGCACATCCACGCTCTAGTGTCAGCAACCTCATCTTCAGCACATCCACGCTGTTGTGTCAGCAACCCCATTCTCAGCACATCGACGCTCTAGTATCAACAACCTCATTCACAACACGTCCACGCCCTATCGTCAACCTCATATTCTGCACATCCACGCTCTAGTGTCAACAACCTCATCCTCAGTAAACCCACGCTCTAATGTCAACTACCGTCATTCTCAACACATCCTTCAACTACTCCCAACAACCTCATTCTTCTTCGACTGCTAAACAACCGTTCTACTGCAACCTCGTACAGTCTAACCCTAGTCAAACTCTGCCACTTACATATCCTCTCACACCGTAAACGTTCTCCTACCCCTGTTATGTCACATGTTTGAGAGATACTTCCGGGTGACTTTCCCCGCACATCCGAGCCTCCCGTCAATGGTATCAGATCGGCCGGTGTATTCATGAGTGTCTGTCTGTGTTGTAACCCGGGCGAGATGGCCTGTTGCCATGTGACCTGCCTCAAGAGAGTCACACTTCAAGAGTTTTGAATTGGCCAAGAGGTGTCCGTCATACACCGTGTTGTAATTTAGGCCAGCGGTAAATGATTTGAATGTGTATCCATTTGTTGAATCGCTTCTGTCACACGTGCTGTGGTAACTGGAAAATTTGCGTGTGGGAAAGAAAACATGAGAGACAGATTGTAGACATGTTACTAATTTATAAGTCGGTGGTTTAGTTTGCGTATAACTGCTGATACATCATACTGAACAGACACTCTAAATATATTTGCTTGAGTTAAAAACAATATGTTAAAAATAGACCAAATACTAACCAATGTCAACGTAGACGGTCCGACGCCATTGTAAGAATCAAGTCGGCCGGTATGGACGTAATATCATAAACTGTATAGTTATTTCTCTAGTAATTTACCTCCCACCTAAATGTCGTGTTTATAGCAACGGTACATTACAGCCTAAGGTACGTTTACCCCCACGGCGACCGAGAGAAGGTACAGACAGAAAAACGGCTTTATACCTTAAATCAGCGCCGTCAACGTCCATTTAATAGGTCAATGGTTGAACCCCCCCTCCAGGTTTGAAGGCACCAGAGATGTTTATCTCGATATCGCTATTTTACTTTTGAGCTACTGTTAAATTTCCATTCGAAGAGTGGTAGATGGTCGTTAATTAGTTCCAGAACTTGATATTGTGGCCGGGGGATATCGCAACACGTGGACGTGGTATGCGCGGTTCGCGAGGAAGCGCGGCGGCGCAGTGGCGCGGCGGTGCGGTAAACGGTGAAAGTGTCGTTATCCAGATAATGTAATTGGGCCGTTTTGTTACTGGGGCCCGCCTCCCGCCGTGGCGCCGGAACATTAGGTTCTGGGGTCGTCTCGTGCGGGTGCGATTATGTCACCGGGTATGCGCTTTGTGGCCTCTTGCGATAAGAAAGATGAATGGACGATCAATTTCGCAACACCGATTTGGCGCAAACCGGGCGGAAGAGAAGAAAACACGTTTATCTCTGAAGAAGAAGAATTTCACCAGGCACCACCTAAAGGAACAATTGTCAAAGAAATTTCAACTAGCCACAGAAAATAAAATTCGCTTTCTTTTGACATAGATATGTCGTAGCTCTGGGGAGTATTGGCAATCCCTCAGACCAAAAATTGAAACCGAAGTGCCGTCATATGGTTATAAGAACAGCTGTTTGGAGGAACTGAAAACATTTCCTTTAGATACATTCATGATCTAACCTATTTCCCACTGGGAAGTAAATACAATCATTGTTGCAGTGAAGTACGCCTAAAACGCTTGACAAATGTTATTCGAAGCAGAGAATAAAATGTTGTAAAGTTAATTTATGGAAAATGTTTTGAAAATAATTAATAAACCGTATAAGATGTACATTAAGGTGGACGACCATTCAAACACCGTTTGCTAAACATCAGCATCGGTCGATACAAAAATGAGCTACCCCTTTATTTATTATCTGTAGCAAGCAAATTTCTAGATACCTATCACATAGACAATTTATTGAGTATCTGAGACGAAATTTAATTTCAGTTCTGGGAAAATATGGTTTAGAATAAAAGATTTTCACAAATTAATCTTGATGGTTTAGGTACTAAGTTAGTGTTCTAACTGTTAAAATGGCATAAGGCAGAGGATCTTAGACAAAATCTGCTGCACGAACTACGTAAATAACTATCCAGCTGAAAAAAATTACATTGTGTGATTAGGTTGTGGCATAGCTGCAGAAGGTTAAAATTTTGTAAATTCTGGAATTGAATATGTGTAGGTGTAGTGGAACGGAATTCCTAGTTTATCACTTCAGACTATTAGTGTGTTGTAGAAGTAGTGTTATAATCAGCTGATTGAGGACCCAGTCAGACAGAGTATATGTCGCTTTCCAAACAGGTTTGTAGACAAGGTGTGCGATAACTTTCAGCCATCCCGCCACCGTAGCACCCATGTCTGCTGGCTCCTGTTGGCGCTGGTTGGTCTCCGCTGCTCAACTCTGGGAACAGAACTGTCTCGCGGACATGACGAAGAAGATTAACTGACATCAGATTATTAGCATATGTGTAGCAGATCTTTCAAGCTGTTGTAGAGACAATGCGCAATCCTTGATGATTATTTCTGAACAAGTATCAACAAGTTAAGTGAAGATATTGGACCAGTTAATGGATGATTATTTTTGAGGAACAAAAACATTTTCATTACTTACTACACGTTCTGATTTGTGCAAATATATTCAGTACTTTCAGTATAATACTCTTACACAACCAGTATAGACTTTGCGTCGTTTGTTTGGAGGAGATTTTATGACAACCCATAGGAAGATTTCCTTCGGGTGCGCATTAACCCATAGAATGGAAGATAAGTACAAGAGAGAGATGAAGAAAAGTAGGTGGGTGAGGATGGTTTTGGTAGGCTCCCTACCCTACAGATTCTTGAACTCTAAGAAGTTTGAGATTTCCAGCTAACCCTTGAGCCCAGACCACTAAGTTTCATACTAACCTCCTATAGTGGGAACAAAATATGTTTAATTTGAACAGCCGAATAACTTCCTTAGACTCTTAGGGAAGGTACACTTTAGCAGGAGGCACTTTGGTTAGGCACTTGATTTCGCGATCTTACCTGGGATAGACTTGCCGAGTTCCAGGTACTCTTTGACCGAAGGACTGAGGAACCCAGGCGGCACGGACGGCTGCTTGGGTGGACCGTTCCTCTCATCCAGCGCTTGGTCTCCGGGGGCGACGTCCACGTCGGGGTCAGGAGCGGAGGGCGCCCTGGGCCTCTTGACTACTCGACCCTCCTCCTCGCCACCTGAGGACACAACACGAGCTGTAGTGGAGAACAACTCGTCAGACAGCAAATCGAGGACTGGAAAGTAAAATTGTTCTTACTCTTATGCATCACTCAGCGGAGTAGACCCTCTTTTTTCATACAAAAAACCTCACTGCCCATCACCATATGTAAGCCATAGGTGACCGCTCATGATCTGGCAGTAGTCGCAGACCGTTGGTTCCGACCCAGCAACTTTTGATTTATTGGGCCACAGGGTTACTCTTGAGCTACCCTGCGGGTAAACCCCACTAAGTTAGGAAAGTAAAGATCTTTCCTGGTGGACAAGTGAGGACATACACTACACTACTCCTTTTAAGGATCGGATTATATCTTGTGTTCAGGATACCGGAAATGAAGCTCTCAGTAGAATTGGGAAGGCGCAGAGGGATAAGAAAACCAGCTCAGTCGGAGCGAAGCCGTGACTGAAACAACTGCAAGTTCAACCGAAAACTAGTATGATTTACTTCCTTTAATGACACAACGTTATTACGTTTCTAATTCTAGTGCAACATGTACTTGATCACATTTTGAATATCATGGCGCTTCAAAAAGTATACAGTGACGAATATTATTTATATTCATTGATAAGACCCACTCGGGTGAGTATTTTAAGGTGATTATGAGTGAAAGAGTGTAGCTTTTTTTACTGACAAAGATTATTTAAGTCAATTGTCAGAACCATCAATTAATAGCAAATGAGTTCAGTTTCGAACCATCTTCATGCGGTGGTAAAGTCTAACATCATTACTCGTAGTCGTAGTCGACACTGATCCAGCATGGTGAATATTTTAAGGAATATAGGTCTAATGGGTGACATATTATTACTATTGCCATTTGAAATGGCGACCTATCCAGGTAGGTATTTCAAGTTTGAGTAGTCTTGTTGCTGACTAAGGCTGTTCCTTAGACAGGGCTACAGTTGAACATAGGGTCCGATCCAATATTGCCTCTGAATTAAGACCTGGTTAAATTATGAGGACGGTCTTTGCTGATGAAAATAGTGTGGAAGGTAATCCACGCCAGGGAGTATTAAATCCACCGATCACCGCTTATAATTATATCCCGGTCTTCACTTACTGTTTTCCAGCCTATGGAAACAGCATTTCCGGAGACATGAGCAGAATTCAAAAGTTCCAAAACTCTGCTATTCGTTTCATTTTTTGCTTGAAACGCTTTGACCATGTCTCTCCTTTTAGAGATGCTGCTGGGATGTTGGTGGTGGATGCCGTTTGTAGGATCATGACGTGTTGCATGGTGCATAAGGTTCTGCATCAACAAGAACCTCAGTACCTTTGTGAGCGGCTCTCCTGCCGGGAGGAGGTCTCACAACGTAGTACCCGCCATGGGGGGCTCCTTCACTTCCCAAAAGTCAGACTAGAAATGCCAGGGGGAAGTTTCTCTTATTTCGGCCCGAAGTTGTACAATGACCTCCCCTCTGAACTTAAAGGTTATGCAGGCAAAACTTTCAAAAATAAGCTTATAGAATTATTAAAACCTGCATAACTGTTTTTTTAGCTTTTATCGTTTTCATTTGTTTTCCTCATTGTTATTAGTATGTTTTTTTCGTTGAGATTGTATTGTTATATATTTTGTTATAAGTTCTACATTAATATTAAATATGACGAGAGTAGTTCTGTAAGGCAGTTGTAACTGAGAAACGCTCGATAGTAAAAGGCAATTTAATTTTTTTATAACTACCCACAATTCGTGGGTTTGATAATAGGATTTTTTACTGATCATTTGGTAAATTTTCTAAAAAACCAAGCAGAGTTTATAACTAGCGAATCAAAGATTCAGTTAGATAACAAACACAATCCATTGTATGCCAATCGTTTTGTATAGTTTTTCAAAGTGGCGCTAATTTGGAATACGCGTGTTATCAAATGCGAACGCCCGCCCACGGTTGCGACAGGCACGTTAAACATCGGGGCGGCGGTGGCGGGGGTCACGCCAGATTTCCACCCACACGCTGTTACGCCCCATTTTTATCAAGCCAGATGTTTGCAAACAAGGCTGACCTTAGCCGGACTCGGGGTGAAAGGATCCAGGACCGCAACCTTGCCTCCGTCCAAGCCTCTCCCTCGGCGGCGTCGCTTCCTGTTGGCCGCTTACTCTGGGGTTTGTGTCTGGCGATTTCATAGATACACTTTGAATTGACACTGAGTAGGAAGAATTATTACGTACTCACTTTTACTTGTGATGTTTAGATATAAATTTATACGAATTTATATAATCCAACCAGATTATTCTCACTCAATTAGTGCTTCTTCAACGTGGCTTGTGAAGAGATTTCCATTCGGTGTATCTTCTTCGCTTGATAAAGATATTCAGATGAGGCATTTCTAGAGTTTCGTAACTAATTTTCAGAACAAGCCGACTGGCAAGTTACGACCGGTTTTGTTAGTTCCACATTATTATACGGGAGGTCAAGGGAATTTTAAAAGAGGAGTCTCTTGTTGTACCATCCACGTTGTTTCACGGAACGGATTCATCTCACTCAAAAAGAGTAAACTATTTCACTCACAATTCAAGTCTCTAGTTCTTTGCTGATTTGTGTCAAATTAGTGTGCAGAATTCAGAACACCTAAATTTATTCATTCTTATATCCTAATATCCAAGAATACTAAATTCTCAGGTGGCCAGCGAAGACGAATAAGGCAATTCCTTCTTCAATTACCTTTTCTTTAAAACTTTAGCCTGGAAAGTCACTCTTAAAATTGGAGGAGGGCCATTGTGATTTGGGTGCACCTCGCACTGGATAAACAATCTATTTAGAGTCCTTTTTAATGTTTCAATGTTGACCTTTTATCGTACTCAGTCAGAGACCGACTTGAAGCGTCTTGTTAGTGTACTTCTCACAGATTTTATTCCTAAAAACGTCTAATTATGTTATTGGGAAGTTATTCTGTTATCGAGAAACACTAAGGAACTTGAACTTGCAAGTGAATTAACTTCTTCAACACCATATACTACATTAGGATTTCGTTTTATGATGAATAAAATTATTATTGTTAATTTTAGTTGTATATTTTTGAGTAGGACCTGCGCGAGATACATGTTTGGCCTATACCAAAAATTTGAAACCACATAATTACTCTTAGGTGAAATCACACTAAATGGTGTAGATAAATGTTTTGCGGTGGTATTCAAATAGAACGTGATCGTATATGGTTTTGGTATATACCAAAAAAGTCTATACGAGTGCAGTTCCTTCCCAAAAATATACTACTAATTTTCTATCGTTATTTAAACATGAAAGTCGATCATTTTTACTTTAACTTTTTACCCTCACAGTTTTTTTTAGACTTTATCTTTTCTATTTACCTCTACCTACATTACGACGGATAATGTATAAATTACGTTGTGAGATACCTATCGGGGATTGTCGTAACTATCAGAATAGGAATAAGGGGTTCTAACAAAGCTAACCAGGCACTGCAACCAAAGTTGGTCTTTTGTACAGCCACCAGAAAGAGTGGTAAAGTAGGAGAAGACAGTCAGGGTCACCAGATGACGGGAAGGCAGCAACTCCAAGCCCGTCAAGCTCCCAGGGCCCGGTGTCATGTCCGAGTGCTAGACAACCAGACAAGCATGAGACCGACGCCAATTCAACCCAGATTGAATCCAACAATACTGGGATTCAGACTACACAGTCTGCGTGTATGCGGATTTAGAATTTGGAAACTCGTCCAAGTTCTAAATCCGCATGCCCTTGAAGAAACAAGGAGCTACCAAAAGTGAAGGGAAAACAGTTCACTTAGGGTAGCCAAAAGCCTCACAAATACTGTGGAAACTTAATTTTTTGTACCCCATTATGACCTCTGGAGTGTAGTAAAACTGTCTGCTTTCTTCAGAGACCTGTAGGGTGTTTGATTGAGGTGAGATTTTTCTTCAACAAACAAAGCACGGACGTGATCACAGTCTTGACGACTGATCATAACGGCTAACTCATTCAATGTGCGGTTAACCAAGCACTTATCAGTGTTGGGCAATGTTTTACGAACATTTAACGTCTAACTAAACAAAGACTTTCGTTTCCTTCATTCTCGGCATGTAAATTGGTTTTACCTTTAACTTTCACTGTTTCATTTCTCAGCTGAGGCTAAGAGCGGGCGCTGTACTCTTCAATTTGCAGGATGAGAAGATTTTTACGAGGCTATTTCGCGAGATTCGTTCTGTCACGGCGGCTAAAGCGTGTAATGCGTGCAAAATGCACGCGTTGCATTCTCAGTGAAAGTGGATGTAATCTTGCAGCGCGACTTGTTCCAGTTAGTTTGATGACAAATGAAACAGTGATGGGGATGGGTGCTATATTAAATTTTGAAGATAGATGAGTGTGATGTTAGTGTGTCATTGAATTATTATGAATGAGTCTTTAATCTTCAATGTCTTAAATGTCAGCATGTTGAAGGTTTCAACATGCTGACTAATTAATTGTAAAAAGGGGTCTGATCGAAGTAAATTTTATTGCGGCAGTATTTTGGTAGTTGAAGGTTATTGTCTTATATTATTATATTCGTATTTGTGTCTTTAGCTCTTGATTGTGGATTCATTTAACTTAGCATTTCGCCATGAGTGTAGCATCGTCTAAAGACACTTCGAATCACTAATATAACCTAATTTGAGAGCTTATTGCACTCTACAAATCTCTTATTCACACATATTTTATTTGAATAGTTCTTAAACTTGCTAAAACAAAACATCATTTCAAGGGTGTTTGTCACAAATAATACCTCAATAATCTTTTTTTATTTGTAAAAAGTATAAAGTGCTTTATAAATCACCCCAAACGATTTTTACCTGATGAAATATTGAAAAGGTATACATGTTACCATTCTCAATCTATACTATTTAAGAACGCCTTCGATACATAACGACTGCATTTTAAAGTCTTTTTTGTGTAAAAAAGGCTATTTTTGTCTCGATGGAATTTAAAAATGTTCCTTATTTGAATTAGGGATTTATGATACTTTCCACATCTATTCCTTTCGCCGTGCACAGAGGAAATAGTACGTTGGAGTAGTCGTGGCGGTAACTGGAAAGATATTTCGGTACTTAATAAATGTTAGTTTACTATTTTCCATTTTGTTACTCGTAGTAGGACAATCCGTGCTACTGCAAAATCGTCAACGGCAGTAGTCAGTAGTCAATATGCCAGTGCCGCAGACGGACAACTCCATCTCTATGGTAATCACGTCTCGATGGCTCATCCGAGGTCGGCTGTTATGGGTCTTCGCCCCACCTTCTCGCCTGGGATCTTCTTCACTTGACCGCCAAAGGTCAACTACTACGTGTATCCTCGTGTGACATGCTAATTCCTGTTTTGGCTGCGGTAAATTGTGCGTAGATACTTTATAGGAATATAAATACTTATAAGTTAACTGATGAATTATTTACAAAACGAGTTTCTGGAACCATGGCTTCTAAGCTGAGGTGGACCTCAGCTTCAGACATGTGTTTTACACTGCAGGGAGTTCTGTACTATAATCGTATTTTGGGTTTTTATCTGAGGATAAACAACTCAGAAGTCTACTTTGTATGCTCCGTTGGATGCATGAATAAAAAACATACAGTTGTCAACGTTTTTTTTTTAATTTTCTTTAGTATCTATTGTTTATTCAACGTAACGCTTTCTATTCTCAGGTTCTCTCCAATTCTGGAGTTGTCCAAACGCTATTGCTTTGTCAAATCCTATAAATTCCATCAAGTCGTATACCTGGGCTGTTAATTTCCTGAGTTTGACGTAGTGGCTTACAGATAACGAAGTGGATAGTAGGTCACAGTTTTTCATCAGAAACGTCTATTAAAAATAAAGATTCAATTTCTTAAAGTTGACTTAGAAGGCGAACTAATCAAGAGAATCGACGTGAAGTTTGGAAATATACGAATATAACGAATTTATCCTTTAGGGACGAGGGATCGAATTTAATAAATCTGAGAAGTACGAACGGGCTTGCAAAATATAATGAAGAATATTTATACATTTTAAACTCTGAGAAGAAAACAGTCGTAGACTATTTGAGTTCCAATTAATTATTTATATTAAATATTTTATTCAGGATTAGTTTTAGCTGTTGTTATACTTAAAAGGTTCTTTAGAGTATTGACTAGCTGTGTGGTTTGGGGGTTATAGTTCATACTTCATTATCTGAAGGACGTTGGTTCGATTCTGAGAATAATCTTTACACAATTTTGTGATGGTTCGTTACAATTGCTCGTTTTGGTATCAATCAATGATTCTGGTGAAGGAATCGCCTGATCTTTATGATTAACAAAGCTGCATACCGAACTCATACTCACTTATACCTTGAAAGCCCCCACCTTGTTGGGTCGGTGTCTCTTGCATAAGAAAAAGGACAGAATATAGTGAGCTCAATTTTCCTCATCCTTTATAACTTAGTAATATTGAGCTTGGAGAGCTGCCAAGCGTAGTGTTGTATACTATAATACTATAGTTTAGTATTGCACGCAAAGGAGTTTGGTTCAGCATCTACTGCATGCTACTCGATAAGTAGGGAGTGTTGTCGAGGGATGTCGCAAGTATGTGGGAACGGGAGCACGCCGCACCACGCTCGCTCAACACACTCCACGCTCGCCGCAGACACAGCCTTTCCCTCCAGCCCCGCCTTGACCCCTGCACCCTCGGACTTTCCCACAATCTCATACGAAAAAAACAGATAATTTAATAATCATCATTAACCGTATCCTTGACAAATTACCAGGTTCGCGGGGAAGGGAGAGGGCTTGATCATGCTCGGTGTGTGCGTCAAATTGGCGTGGGAAATTAGTGATGATGGCTTAATAGGCGTCGTGTGGATTTCCGTGTAAGGATTTTTTGTGAAAATTACAGTGGAAATAAAAGTGACTTTCAAAGTTGTCTCTTTATCTTTGAAAATTTTCTGTTTGACGAAATTTGTCAGTATGGTGTACCTCAGGGTACCATTTTAGGGCCCTTAATGTTCGTTCTATACGTGAACTATCTAGCTGCTTATCTGCCTTAAGCCGAGCCTCTGTACTTTGAAGATACCACGACGATGCTGTTTGCTGTTAGTAGTCTTAATTCTAATAGCTGTGTAGGTCAAAGGTAACATGCTCACCTCGTAAACCGAAGGTCACCTCTAATTGGACTATTATTATTTATTTACATATCCAACGACAGATCGACGTCATTAGTAACAACACTAGGATTTGAACCTTCCTATTAAACTGTTGTAAATGCTAACAGCCTTGATATACACAAAAAAGTTGAATAAAATATTCTCAGCCGCAATGCGTCACATCCTTCATAGAAAGTGCAACTGAATGGGAACAGACGGTTTTATGTTTACATTTTGTGACCATGAGTGTTAAATACCACTTTTGACCTACTTTAAAACCTGTATTCAATTCTGAGTACATACTCGTATTATGACGGTTCAGTTAATGTAACTGTCAGAATTGAGTTCATTAAAATAAAACGATTACTCATTCAAATGAAGAGGCCTCTATCACCTTGCTTCATTGTTATTGCCTCTCCTATCTGAGCCTGAATATTCAATGTGACCTGAATTCTTGGAGATGTTGTCGAGATTTTTCTAACTTTTCTACTTGGAAGACCGAAAGAGGTCAGATGAGCTGAGTGGTGGACCTTTCTATAGCAGTTAATTTCAAATTTAAGATTAAAGTATTCCAGAGGACGTGTTTCGGTACGGGTTTGTGGTAGCATGAGCTCGTTCATATGTTTTTCTGGTTATGTTTGCTCATTTTCTGAATATCTTGAGTTCGATGGACTTTCATGCCTTAGATTTCAAATCCTTTGAAATTCCTGCCTTTCAGTAGTATTTTCAAGCTACTGTACAATGATTTACGTGTCTGATCATATTAAAAGAGGCTCCCTAACTCACAATCTAACGTTCATAGTTCAAGATGTGATACTACTCGTAAACTTTTAAGTTCTACTGGAAAACTACCCTCCAGTTTTTTAATGAATCCAATAAACACCTCAAATTATGCTAAATTATGTCCAAAATGTTCACTTTTATCTTATTTTATGTGATTTAGATTTTGTTACAATCACAAAAGATTTCCCTTTCACACAAGTTGATTAGGACCTATAGGGGTAAGTGGCTGGCCCAATACATCACACTCAGTTGGACCGGAACCAGTAATGTGCCTCTCTGTCAAATAATGAGCTGTCAGCTCTTTCTAGCCTATGTGTCCGCTACGGTACATCGCTGTCTTAAGCGCCTAGATCCATGGTGGTTGGCAGCTTTTAAAAGGCTTTTTTTGATTAAAATGGCTTAGTCGTTCTGCTTTTTAAACGGTTCAAAAGGTGGTTTTTCTACCTAATACAGGCGGAGTAAGATTTCGACTACAGGGTATACAATTTGTTTGCCTGTATTGCCTTTAGACACATTCCAACTTCCTTGAGCGCATTAATCTCTCATCTCCGGACACTCGATCCGTTGATCCCAAGACGGTTGCGACACGGACACACTGCGATGAAAGCGCAACTTGAGGAAGCCTGGAGAAGGGAGAGGCTGACAACGTCGACGGTTTGACGGACTATCGCCTCTCCGACGCTCCTCGGATGGTATGATTACTTTGACACGGTAATGTGTGACGTTGCGTCATCAGCTGTTCATACTCCGCACTCCAGCTGATCAATCAGCCGGTCGCTCCCGCCATTACCTCCGCCGCTCCCGCCACGGTCGGACGAACAACGAGGCCCCACGTCCGTTCGACACGTTCGTACGCCCAATTACATATAGCAGCGAGGATGTCCGTTTTGACTTTTGGACTGTTTGTCGCCTCGGTTAGTTTAGCGCGTTAGTGAGTTTATCAAACCGTGTGATTAGGATGTACAATATCGTATGCAATTGGCTGAAGGGTGTCTACCGATTTTCCTAAAGTTTTAGGTCATTCTTCATGAGCTAAATGAGTTTTGATCCTTTGGATACGTGGTTGAATGCACGTTTTTTATTTCTAAGTATTTTTAGCTAAATTACTTATCTGTGTATTTTTGGAACTTTTCCGAATAAGTAAATATACATAACACTAAATGTTCCACCAAATATGGTAGACCCTGATCCTTCCATGAACACGTCTTCCGAAATTCCTAAAAATCCTTATTTTGGTTTTCTATTCCACTTCTACTTATATTCATTGGTTATGAAATTGTCCCTGCATAAAGTTACTGTACCTATATGTTCTTACCTGGCAGTTCGAATGTTACACGCAGGTTTGTATGTGGTCGTTTTTGTAGAGAAACTGTTTTTGTGTCGCGTACTCTCGTAACACAACGGTCGTTTGTGCAGTGCCGGCACACCGTTGTTGTAACGGTAGAACCGTGTTTGAGGCAATCCTTTCCCGATTACTGTTTTGCTGCCGTTGTTTGATGTTCATTCTTTTAGTAATCACAAAGCAATTTTTTTATAAGCTCGCTGTGGTTGTATTCTTGTAGTAATCATAAAACAATTTGTTTACTCGCCGCTATTCTGCTTGAGCTCCTAAAGAAAATTACACCCAATTAACATCAACGCAGCCCTCACATGGTAGTGGGCAGTCGTGCAAAGCCAGTGGCTAGGCTTGCCAAATAATCTAAGAATGACGTGGATACACTTCATCTATACAATAATGAGCTAATAATGTTCTTGGATGTTTGCCAAGGGTCCATCTTCACTTTGGTGAAATGTATTTCATGCAAATACCATCTGTTGCAGCTGACTGTGTTGTGGTGAAGGTGATTTCGCTTTCTTGTTCTGTCAAAAGTGTAGGCTTGCAAGATGACCATTTCTCACAACGGTACAACGGTAGAGATCACTGGTGAAGAACGCACACAATTGCAACCTTCGGGTTACGGTAATGTTCTGGTTGAGCGCTGAAAATAAAATACCCGGAGGAGCGTCACAAGGATCACTAGCTGAGGTAATGCACGCCTTCCGCTTGATGAAACGTCTCGGTCAGAGGATTCTGCTTTACAAATCAAATGCATTCTTCTGTCGCAGTAAGTTAACTTGCGTGGAGTAAACGGGTTTGAGAGAGTTTATGGCTCGTTTAAAAGTATGCTACCGGCTACTTACTGGACATCCACCCGAGGTTTTCGGTTAATCAATTGGAGATCATCGTGTAATCTGATGACTTCCTGAGACCAAAAGAATCATTATTGTTTCGTTTATATGTATACAATTTTAAGTAGTACACCATCTTGATAGAGGTTGTATAGATTCGGCCGTAAATAGCATTGTCAGGCTGTCAGGACTCCCAAGCGTCTCAAGGAGGAAGTACATTCACTTCATAGCTGATGAATGGGGCAGTTCTTATGTCGACTATCGCTTCTAACACTTGTGTCTCTACCGGCCAAACTGAAGAAACAAGCTTCACTACGATATTCAAGTAGGATTCAAGGTTAAGCCAACCACGTTCATCAGACAAACGATTTAACGTTGCTGTGAATTTCAACTTTGATGTTTGTTGTGTTTTATTCAAGTTATTCGCCGACTATTCATAACGGACTTTTTAACTTTCGAGTGTAAAGAATTCTGTGATTCCCAACAGCTTTCCAAGGCTTCTTTAATTTTCCCAAGTAAAATTTTCCAGTGACCTTAAGGTGGAAGTACATTAATTTCTTTTCAGAGTTAACGAAGGAATGCAGTCAATTTCTGTTGAGCCTACCCTTCTACTACTATACCAGAGACTTAAGTCAAACTGGAGGTTCAAGGTACCAGGATGTCAAAGTAGGAATTCAGGTTAAACAAGTCACAATCGTTGAACAAATAGATTAATTTAACATTACTGTGAATCCAGACTCGATGGTAAACGTCTGAACGATGGAAAGGGATATTGTGCTTTTATTCAAGTTTCTTTTCAAGGGTTGTGTTTTCGACTTGCACAATATTCTCGCCAACAACGTCAATGGGGATGTGCATTCACTTCTCTTCAGAGATGACGAATAGGGGCACGAAAGTATGCACCCCTCTTCTGTAATCCTAACGTCCACACTCCCTTTTAACTCTGGTATCGCCAGCAATCAAACTGAAGGTTCAATCAAAGAAATTTCAGTAGGAATGAAAGTAAAGTCATCAGGCTCATTCGTTAGACAAAGGATTGAACATTTCTGTCAATTTATACATCAGGAATACAGTGTTTTTATTGAAGCTGATTTGTCTTCGACTTGCACAATGTTCCCAGCTGCAGCGGTGTCCCTGGTCGCGATGCACGGCCTCCGACATGTTCGCATGATTATACGTTGTGCCGTGCATAGCGTTGCCGTTGCGCAGCCCCGTTCCCGTGCGCGAACCTGCTGATAATGCTAACTGCCTCATTAGCGTGTTGGTTACGCTTCATCCGGTATTGCACTTTTTGGTTGACAATTAGCATTTTACCGGGTATAATAGTCTTAGTATAGTCGGATATTATTAAAGTTGTGCACTATAAACCCATGGTCCCCTTATAACCACGCGAGTTATAAACGACGAGCCGGATCTGTTAAGTTTTCTTTAATAATTTTGTCTGGATTTTTCAACCGAAGAAAGATTAATGCTAATTATATCTGTAATATGATTTTTGTGGTTAAAATTGAACATGGTGTCATTTCCCAACTGTCATAACAATGTTACCTCTGTTTCTTTTCTGTACTAACGTCGACAATTGACGAGATATCTAGTAGTGGAGTATTTTCCTTTCCTGTCAAATATTTTCAAGTCCTACCCTAATTAAGTAAGTAATTAATCATTACTTAGATAGTTTCAATAATTCATTTTTTTCAGTAGTTTACATATTGATTCGGTCATCGCATCTTAAATTCATTGGTTTACGTTGACGTTCAGTAAGTATTAAACATCACTTTTTTACGACTAATCGTATTTAAAATTCCGATCCAGCGGAACCTTCTCGTATCTCCCTGTCTTTCCATTTCCTATGAGAGTCTTCTGCCCGAGTCTTGCTCTCATCCCATTCTGTGTCTTTGACGCGTTCTGGGGTCTACTAATTCTACTGAACCTCCAGTACGATGAAGAGAGTGACGAGTGTGACACTACCTGGCACCACACGACGTGTTGGGCAACGCGACATTCCTCCGCGCGACGCGATGACACACGGCACGTACCACCATCCTGGCACGTCCGTGGAGACGATACGAGGTCGTGGTCGAAGCTTTATTGCTCATATTGATATTTTTGGAACTCGATTGCCATATTCTGACAGGCTGTATTAACTTTAATAAATAGCGAATTTAATTTATTAGTTCTCCTAGTCGGATTTTACCGGAACCTTTGTCAGTCCAGATACCAGTGCTGGGCACATCAAAGAATGTTAACAATCGGAGACATTGTTGACAGAGCGATGGTCGGTCTAAGGTAAAAGTCCGCCTTAGTGACAAAACTACAAGATTGTGCTACAATCACCTTACACTCCTTTCTCATTCACACTTGGATGCCTACCTGGATAGGTTGCCATTTTCAAAGGTACAGTTAAGTAACAGAACTATACAAGTGAACATCATTTGCTTTCCACCAGGAATAGTTAGTGCCGTGGTCTGTGCTAGAGATCCCAGGCCTGGCAGAGGTAGAACCCACCCCTCAACATTGTATGGTCAGCCAACTGCCCGTCCTCACCCACAGAAACATCTCTTTTCTACTTTGCTCCTATTACGACATAAAACATGGCTACTATAATTTGATCCACTTATGCGTAGATTCAGCATGAACACGTAGCGGCTCAGACTGGAGCACTAGTACTATAGAAAGGAATTTAACTAGCTTCCTATAAATTTTCCTTTATTTTAAGAGACACTTCAAATACATATCAGGTAAGAAACGCCGTTAGACCTGGTTATTCTTTTACTTAATTTATTTCTCTCCAACATTGTGACAGATGAGCAAGATCATTTTGGTATATTGCATTACTGTGCGCGGTGTAGAGAGAGCCCGGACGGCGGTGGGCGGTGCGGTGACAATATCACGATGACGCGAGGTCGAGTTGCGTATCGGGGGCGCGGTAACGTACATGCGCCACACGTACAGAGCATGCGTACTGCGTAGGCAGCTCCGGGTGTCGTCATGAGAAGTCAAGGATCGTCTGCGATCAGATAAGTGATTGACAGGTCGAGTCATAGTAGAGTAGAGCTAACTCCAAACATTACGACTAAAATTCAAAATGGTGTTAGTATTGTAAGCTATCAACACCTTTATTACCGTTACCTCTCTGAAAAACGAACTAAAGATGATAGTATTGTCTTCGACTAAGGCTGACATGTTCCTTAGAATAATTAGTAGCCCAACAGCCGATGACATCTGAAGGACCTACAGTTTAACTTGGGATCAGAACCACAAATTTGCATTGTGGATGAACGTAGTATTCAATAGTGTGGACGTTAATTCATACCAGAGAATATCACATCCATCTACCATCGCTTGTAACTATCCACAATTCGTGACGACCAAGTAGCTCGGTTACCGGACACGCCATCGTCCCAGTCACTTTCAGTCCCTTCGTCTTAGACAGTACAATTAATTGCTACTTACATTCTCTATCCATTTGACACTTTGAAAGTGTTACGCAGTCCCTTCTCAGACAGTACCAGGAGCACATCTCGTCCGGTGGCCAGGGAAAGCAGCGACTGTGTTGACCTTTGGCGCGAGCCAGTCCGCCAGTCCTGATAACCTTTCCCGGTGCATTTCCTTATGCGGGTTTCGTTGGTAATTACCGTTTATTGTTAAAAATATATATAAAAACCTGTATAACCCTTTTTATTTATGTGGATAAACAATTACTAAACATCAAACAAACACTAAACGTACCCCCACTTTAGCCATAACCAAATCGGTAATAAAAATAACAGGTGTCCACTGCTATCCAAAGTCAGCATACAAATGCCGTCAACTTCCCAAGTCGGTTATCGTATATTTTAGGCGAGACATCCTAACACTGTATCACACGTTTGCAAGCCAAATTGGGATTACTCATGGTCGGGTTTCAAACCCTAGTACTTTTAGCATCAGCTCATATGAGGTAGCTAGGCAGACGACGACAACTTAAATCGTCGATAGGCTTTGACTTTGGCTTTCGATAGGCACTTGACTTTTCGAGATTGAAGCGAACGCCGGTATAGCGACGGTCCATCTCTCTGAAACGGTTAAATCGAAATTTTTACAATTCTTGCTATTATCTCTTTACGTATGCCTTTCCAGACATTTTATTAACGTTAAAATATTGAGTAAAAATAAATTGTTGACGCGGTACTGAGTAAGTTTAAATATAGGTAGGATTCTGATTAAACTACATATTTGTCAAATAAACAGGTCCATTGCATGAATTCACTACCTAAAATTACTTAGGAACCACATTGACGTTCGACTTTGTGTAATCTGGTAACACTAAATGTAGGAGTATTTTATGTCCTATATATGCTCGTGATGCTTGGTAGGTAGAGTTTGAAAATTTGCGGAATTTAAAAAATAATTTTTGATGTCGATATCTAAAACGCCCCCGAAATACCATTTGGTGCATTCGTTAACCATGTTGGGTTTGGCGAAGTAGTAAAGTGAAATATTGACGATACCAACAGACTCGCTCGATTCGAAAATATCTCTCATGAGTTGGAGCATTATGGTAATGTGACCTTAAAACTGTGCTCGGGGTATGGTGTAAATCATCGTCTCCGGTGAGGCCGCGGGGCAAGCGTACGAACGTACGAGCGGCGTGAATGTGCGTTCCCAGTGTTTGGTAACGATATTCGATACATCGCAAACATCGATACTAAGCAACCGATTGTTCGATATTTTTTATATCAATACTTCAAGTGTAATATTTTGTTAATATCGATTATGTTCTACCATGTTTAATAAAAAAATACTAAAATTAAATAAATGTATGTGAATCTTATTGACTTCATGGGAGGGGGATTTGATGGGGTCGTATTTCTCTCACAGCAGTTTTGTTTGGTCTCACTAGATTCAAATAGTATTTTTTGTAAATTCAATAATTAATTATAAAAACACTTTATTTTATTATTACGCATTGCATGTTTTTTTTCTTTATCACAGTTTAGGCAGCAGTCTCCAAACATAATTTATTTTAAAATTACATTTTTCTTTAATATTTCAGTAATTTTTTTAATGTATATATTTTTCACTATACTTTTAAAACGACTCATTTCCACGTTCAAGATTTTCCTATATGGAAATTCTTCACTTTTTAAGACATTTATCATACAATATTACATTTTTTATTTGAATTGATTGGAACACCGTAATAAATAGCAGGCTAAATACAGCAAATGGAGGTTGCTGACCAAGTGCAGTTGGGCTACTAGCATGTCAGCGGAGTCAAGATTTTGTTCAGCTCCAAAGTTTCAGATTATGATACAATGACTTTAATTTCTGAAAATCCTATCTTTACTCCGAATAAATTAGATATTTCGAAGTTCGTGACTTCAATCGCTTGCTAAAATTTCAAGGGATTTAAATAAAGAGTATTTCGATAGTATAAATATATCAATACTTTGTCTCCGATATATTTTAAACATCGATATAGTCATGTCGATATCTAAACAGCACTGATCCAGCATTGAACCATCACAAAATTGAGTCAATATTCAGCTCAAGATCTAACCTTAGGATTATAAACGGGTACTATGACCAGTGAAACCTCTATCTTTAATACGATTAAACTAGATATTTCGGGTTTCGCGGCTCTAACCGCTTGCTAAAACTATGTAAATGCTGAATATGTCGATGCGATAAAATATCGATATATTTTAAACATCGATAGTGTCATGCCGATATTGAAAACCACTGGTACTAGCAGTGCGCCCTGCGGCCTACCGTTGCCCGTGATGCAACAGACGCCTCGGAGCAGCCCAATAATCGGTCGGTCCGGACCGCAGTGGGAGTCTGTATGAGCTCGCCGCCGGTTGTAACAAGGGGGGGTCTTGTTTATCGTCAGTTGTATCGCTGTTCCAGTGACGTCATCTGAATATTTGTAGCTATTGCGTTATGCCACAGTGGTACCTGAAGGGGAACACGAAAATTTCGTAAATACATCGAGAGGCTTGTTGCATTGGTATTCTTAATTTTTTGACAAGAATATGCCTAAGCTCTGGGGGGGGGTAGCAATTTGCGAGACACAAAAAGTGTAACGGAAGTCACGTCATATGGTTTACGAGCTGTTTGGGGAACTGAAAACATTCACTTAATACATACCCATGATTTCCAATAGGGAAGTAAATACTTAACATCTTATAAAAATACTCCCCATGTGTCTATGACCTGTTAGGCGCATTAAAGACTAGAGGTAGGTATTGTAGCGACGTCATTCATATAGGCTAGCCAGAGGTAACCACTCATGATCTGACAGAGATGTTGAACCAAAGGTTTTGACCTACTCAGCCAGCGCATTATCCATAAGTTACCATGTTAGTAAAGAGAAAATTCCCAACTATAGTATAAAATTTTCAATATGTACACCGAAAATGATAAACCTATGAAGGGCATTATTTTATAACCCAGTAGTGTTTTACTCTAACTACATCAAATGAAAGCTGTAGAATACTGTATTGGTGAGTTATAACCGTCTGTTCGGATGGGTGATTCACTGATGTGAACACTAATAAACTAAATAAAATAGTTCCTTTTTACTTTAAAGTGGGAAAAGACATACATAAGTATAGAAGTTTTTTTGAAAAACCTGTACTATCAGGTTCAAACATAGAGACCCCATTTAATATGAAATATTTGAAATTTCTAGGAGTTAAGTTCATTAAATAGTTTCTATCATATCTGCTAGAACTTTTTAAGATGTTTTTAGAAAATTGATTCATTTCGCAAAACACATTTACTAGTTTACACCATTACTATCCCTTCTCGAAAAAGATGTTTTATCCATCACGGTAAAAATTAAGATTAAGATTACGGGTCGACGTGATACAAGATTATATTTAACGGAAGAACTAAGTTAGTTTATATTTTCTATTTTTATTTAAAGTAAAATCATTCCATTTAGATATTTTACATTTAGGAGTTTAATTCGGTTTGTAAAATATTTTGATACTTAAGGTGAGGAGGTCATGGGTATGGCGGTGAAAATTCGTTAAACCACGTTTTTGCGGCCTTGGATTGAAATGAAAAAAAAAACTGAACTAAAATATTCAAGCTTAGGTGGTATTTATTAAAAACACCTTGATATTATACTGTATTAATGACGATCTATTGAGTTACCATTGTAGGTTGTTTGATCAGCCCAGCAGGTGCGTAGATCGTCATTGGTATAATCCTTTAAGCACCAAACAAGAAAAGCTTATTCTTAGGCACGGAGGAGGTTTAGGACTTGGAAGTTTAAACCCAAGCAAAGAAGATTAATTTTAGAATTTGAGAACCTTGCGATTTGTCATTGTGAATGAGACGAGAACTTGGCTTTAAATCTCCTTTGTATTGTAGTATTCCCTAAATTACTATATAAAATAATAGGGTTAGAGTTTGTAATTTTAGTACCATCCTCCTTCTGGGTACACACTGAAGACAATACAATTGAATGCTCCCTCCAAGGCTGGGTACTCGAACAGTTGAAATTAAAACCTCCGAGAGAGACAATAAGGAACCGAAGCGATAGAAAAACCACACACAATAACTTAACCAAGTCTTTTACAGTTTATTTTTAATGTAGCCAGTTCCAACCTTTGTTGCTCTGTAACAGAACAAAGCCATCAATGGTTGGTCAAGGGTACAAGGAAACTGTTCGAATGTCTTGCCTAGCGTCAGGCCATGTACTCGTGTAAGCGCGGTATCAAATATATTTTGTCTCAACTTTTAATTCGGGAGACATTTAATTCAGTCATAAGAGGTAATACTAGCAAATAGCCTGTCCTTTGTATGGGTTATATGATTCATCGTTATGGAGAAAGACATTTATCGTTATAAGTAAATATTTACCTAACCTCAAAGTAAAAGAAGAAAATAAATTCTCAGTATTTAGTATCAATTTTAAATTAGATTAGATTAGGAAATGTTTAAAATTTGGTTACCTTTAAGGTAACATTTTAATATAATATAATTTCAATTGATCGTTTGATCAATTAGTTTTATCCAACGATCAATGTTAACAAACTAATAAATTTATTTTAATTTGACAATTAGTTATTTTTTCTGTTAAATTACTTTAATACATAACACGTTAAGTAAATCTTAGAAAATATATTGCTGACATCGTTTGAAACAGTTTAAAGTATACATGAACTTTTTCCAAAATGTATAGCTACGAAAGTATGTCCATAGTGGTCCCATTTTCACGGAAGAGCTTTTTAAAAGGAGAATTAAAAATATTTTGTCCTGCGTTGGGTCTACAGAAAGACAAACAGAAATTGAGACAAGTACCATTTCTGGTTTTGGGGGTTTAAAACGTAAAAATATTATTCCAACCAGTAAACAAGCAAACTCTAATTTTATTTATATCGATATAGTCTTAAATAATAATATACTTTGTAGAAAAAAGAATTAAGGTTCGCCAAAAAGAAACTATTTGTTGTGTAATGTTGGATATCCAAATTGCTGACTAGAGTCGTTGCACAGACTTATTATTATGTATGAGTTTTGTCTTATCTTTTTTCTAACGGTATCTTGTAAAACCATTGCGTTTTATTCGTACATGTTACGCTTAAAATTTTATACCATCCAAATTAAATATATCTCCAATATATTTTCACAAATAATTTTTTTCTTTTGTTGTTGGATGTCCATGGACATCATATTTGCTTTAGCGTATTTTGTCATATCATTGTTATTTTGATGTGTCGATGCAATATTCTATTATAGTTACAAAACAATTTATTAATAGCAAATGAATTTTCTAAAGCTTAATCAATTGAAGTAAGCCTAGTTCGTAATACACTTTTAAGCCCTTAAGGATAAGAAAGTAAATAATTAATTCATGTAATACAGCTCAATACTATAGATGTATAGAGAACTATAGTCTATAATTATAGTTTGGTTATGCCTTATATAAATGAAGAATGAAATGATGTTCCAAATTTAGAGTTTATATGTCTTCAGAAAATGTATTTGCTCGAAAATATTATTGTCTTGTAAAGATATACATATGGCTATAAACTAATGGTAATTTGTCATTGTGATTTTAGGTTGCAAATTATTTTACAATCAAATGTAATACGAATGTTGATTAATATAAATTATTTTTAAAGTTTAGTTTTAGAGATCATAGTTGTGTATTTACAAACAAGTTTTTTATTTTATTGTACATTCAGAATAAACGGTACAAGTAGACTGACACATACTTTCTCCCTTAAGTAAATTTAAAAAGATTTTCTGTAATAAAACTATAGTGTTCTACAAAGTTAATCTAAATATCATTTAGACATTTAGATTATAATATAATTTAGATAATATAGATAATAATTTACTGTCTCAAAAATAATCATCCCATTTCTGAAAATAAAAACAAGAGAGACAAAGTTAAATTAATTGTTCGAATTTTATGGAGGGAACCCCCCCGGTAATACCAAACTTTTTTACGATGGTTTTGTTGGGTTTTTGGAAACCTTACGCTTCATACCAAGTTTAATGGAAAACGGTGGGAAAATAAGGAAGAAATACTGTTGAACATTGATATAGCGAAAACATAATTTAATTCCTTGATTATTACATTCAATTGCTATTCGAACCCGTGCTTCCACGAAATTCCTTTTCTTAAAAAATATATCGTTTTGATTTTTTATGGAAAAGAGGCCAGGTTTTAAAAAGTCAATTTGGTTAATTGTATATGTGATTTTTAAATATGCTATAACCTCTATTATCCGGAATGCGGAGGGACTACCAAGTCACAGTACGTTTATCCTAGTAGATCAAGAATTAATTAAATAAACGAATTAAAATAAATTTATCCTTAGAGCCAATAAAAATAAAATTATCTTAATGCGGTGAATAAAATTGTTAATTTATTTTTCACGTTTGTGGTTTTAAATAAATTATAAATCCAAATGATAAGATTTCTTCGTAAAATACACTAACACTAAAGATACATCTCTGTCAGTATAAAGATGTAATGAAAATTGAATTATGTAGCACGTGGATTTTTTTGAAATTTTTATTTCTCTGAAAACTTGTCAGAACAACGACCCATAGTTTCTTAGCATTTAGTTCAACAGATCGTTCGTACATTACAGAGACACAACATACATTTCATTTTATTCATATGGATTTTGTTTTTTTCACTCAGATTAGTATGCGTTATTTAGATTAGTAAAACGAAGTTTCATGACGTTTCTTAACCTGTTTTTAGGTGAGCTGTAACATAGATTAATACGTAATCCAGGCTAAGGCGGTATAAAGCTGTAAACTAAATTGTGTAAAGCAGTTCAAGACAATTATGGACTAATCTTGATAGATATTCAAATAATAGGTTATTTGTCAGTATGTGGCCTATTTGGTAGCGCGACGGACTCCGAACGTTGGTTAGTGATGCTCCTGGAGTTGCCTATCAGTTTTATCAGTACTGTTCGCCTTCACTGCATCGGCTCTCCCTCATCTTTGTATAATTCGCCCCCACACTATTCTGTAGTCTGTATGTGCGGGAAAGGTACAGATTTAAGAGGTTGCCACCCTTTTAAAAAATCCTATTTTAGGTATTGAAAAAAATCTTAGGTTTTTGACCCCCTCTTTATAAATTCAGGGAAACTACTGCTGTCTGAAATTAATTTGATTCACGATCAAAAAAGTTATTAGTAACCTACCGGTGTAAGCGGCGAGTTGGACGATAAATGCACAAACTAACTGAGACACACGCATGGCACTGCACTCTCCAGTCCTTCCAGCACTGGACTGACCCGGCGACCCGCTCTCCGCCCCCCGCCCGTACCCCCCTGGACAATCTCCCTCTCTCTCCGCTGACTCAGGAGTCAGGAGCCTTGGTCAAGAGGCAATGATCGTCCGAGGAGTCTGTCGATCGCCGAATGAGTCAATCTCTCATACGACCTTCTAAACATTACGAAATCGTTGTTTAAATTAGAAAATTGATTTACACAAATGTCTACGAGTTGAGAACATATTATTCATGGTATAAATCTTTAATATTACCACAATGAAAATACTTTTTTCATGACAACGTCATTATCAGCTGTTTTCGACATTCACTTTTACAAATCAAAATCGTGCTTTAGTCAAGGGTCTGAAATTTTCGGTCGTAATTACTGTCCGCGAGTCACGAGAGGGCCTTTGGAGAAATTAGATTAGATTACCTCTTGAAATGGCTACCTACCTAGTACCTACCTGGGTAGGTCACACTTATACGTTTCCGATTGAGAGGTGGAAGCAGTAACGTTGGAGACTTTAACGCTCGGTATTACAGTAGAGATGCCGTGTAATATGTTCTGGCTCGTCTATAGTTTTTAAAACTTCAGTTGTTTCACAATATACCGGTTGGCGCTAAAAGTATGGCTATATAACTAATATAACCCCATCGATTTTACAGATAAGAGACAATAATTACTAATGTTACCGAATGCTCAAAGTACAAAGTACCCAATTAAAAAAAACTAACCTTGTTACACACCGAAAATTTTGCTAGTATAGACGTGTTATTGAAAATAATTATGTACATAAAATAACTTTTAGAAGATGACATCCTTCTTCATAGATGTACTCCTAGTGGTGATGTGGTTCTCAAGAATTTTATGCTGCCCATTCTGCATAGGAGTACAAGTGTCTGTGTTAATCTAAATCACATTCGTAGAACTTTGCGTAAAGCTTAGAAAAGACACAATATACAGTATACTTGAATTATTAAATTTTAATCATCATGATTTCATTTTAATGTAGCGTATACGTAGTAGTTTTAAGGACTATTAATTTGACCTAACAAACCGACAACTCACTAAAAAATCAATAACATTTCATTGGTTACTACCCATAAATGTTTTTCGTTGAAATGTATTGCTTGTGTGTATAATTATAATTTTAATGATAAAAATATTGTTCTGGTACTTTTTTTAAGTGTATATTAATATTTAAAAGTCAGCCAGCTTGGAGTTTTACTCTTGTGAGAACATTGTTAAAAAATTTAAAATGAATCTCCCTTCGTACATAGGGCCTACATATTCAAATAAAGATGTTTTGGATTAGTTTAAAATTCGAATCAAGATATTTTTCAAAATGTTAAACCCTTTTGTAATGTGGAAACAATATTTTTAGGCCTAATTAAAAAGTTTATCGAGTTTCATTCATCGATTTGTCATTAATTTAAATTCTAATCTGATAGATCGTCAGACCCTCAGACAGATCATAATTTGGTATATTTTGAAACGACACAAGAGCAAAGTTTTCTGCTATAAGTTAATGTCAATGCCACTGTTAAGATTTAACATCTCGTCCTAATTGGGGGGTGGGTAAAACATGGTGCAGGTACTGCAGTCTCTATCAACTTGGGTTTTTAAACGATGGCTAGAGTGTTAAATTTAAGGTCAAAATGATTGTCTAGGGAATTGCATTATCATTTTTATTTTTTCGGGGAAAATGTAATTATCATGCAATTATATCCGATGGTAATCAAGTAATTATTTTTTGATAGAAAATATTATTCCCTAGATAACCGCTTTACCTTTAATTTGACACATCAACCATCTTTTTGAAAATCTTTGTTTTTACTGCAAATAACAACAAATTTGTTGTATTTGTTTGTATTTTGTTGTTAACTTCTGTTTTGAAAAAAAATGATTTGAAATTGTGGACTATTCAACCTTTGTACTAACGTACTCTTGTACGTCAATCGGGCAATGCTATCACCAAATTAACATTATAATTTTATGGGACTAACCCCCATGGTGGCGGAGGTACTGCAGACTCTCATGTAGTTTTCGTATGAAGTTGGATCAAATACGTAACCGGACGGACGGACGGACGGACGGGTGATGAGTTAGGGGCATTGGCAGCGGCGGAAACCGCAGAACGGTGTTTACCTTGGACAACTGGGTCAAGAATCAGCCACTTTGTCACGGCTCTTCCACTTCTTGCACTCGAATTCTCACACTAGCTCTGCCTTCTGCATATGACACTCGTCGTTCCAAGGAGAAACTGCTTTTATTCGATTGCTGTACACAAGTGTCTATATACGATATTGTGACTTGTAAGGGGTGGTTACCATTTTAAAGTGATTGTAAAATAAATTTATTATAGATTTAAATTTTTTAATCTCCAAGGGAAGATTTTCAGGTGTAGTAAATTCTCTTTAATTAATATGAATTCTTTGAGGATGTGTCTAAAAAATTGTTCTGCAATTAAAAAGTAATTTGTGTGACAACAAAGTTACAATGATTTAGTGAAAATACTTAGACAAAGAATTAAATACATTCACTCAGTAGGTACATCTTAAATTTATTCTTGAAATACTTATCAAGGAGGTGTTTGAGATAGCTAAAAAGCCCATTGTACATCTTCAATCCAAACACATAAGAACAGGTTATAGACTTATAGATCCTTTACATTGGAATATGATATCCACTTCTTGTGGAATTTTTATTTATTAAAATCACAAGAAAATAATAATTTTTAACACTTGGCTGTAAGAGGAACAACTCTTGCAGTATTTCTATTCGGTTACTTTGGTAAAAATAAAATTTTTGATGGTATAAATGGCTACTTTCAGTGTTCCTCACAGCAGCAAATCTACTCTCTCTTTTTCATTTTAAACTTATGGAGAATAGGCAAATAATTCTCATGTTTATCGACAGATTTTGACCAAACTTGTCATATATTATTATTATTATATTATTGATTTGGAAATTCGCTGAGTACGCAGGTCTACTGCGACGGGGGTATTTATTTTTTAAAATCACAAGAAAATAATAATTGTTAACACTTGGCTTTCCTCATATAGTATTTCTATTTGGTTACTTTGGTATTAGTCAGATGCCACTTGGTCCCCGATAAATATGACAATATTTTCCTATTAGTATATATGTAAAATATGTTCAGTTTTTAAGACAGTTTAATCAGTGTTTAGCATTTTTTTATGTCAGCCTACAAGCCAACTTTGTTTCATAATGATTAATAGCAAAATCATAGCAAAAATGGGTAAATAGTAGTGCCAGTAAGCATAGTCAATGTTATTAGAAATATTTCCATTCAGCTTTCTTTCTATAATCATCTGATATTTTTTTATAATTGTAACTTGTTTACAGAATAATATAAAGTTTTTTTTCGTCTTTGGTGTGAATTTAATTTTTCATTATTTTTATTGCGTCATTGATTAGTATTTTATTAGTACAATTCATAACAGTCAACTTTCACATTGGCAAGAAACAATTCTTGATCATCTTAAACAAATTTAATATTTTTTTAATAATTATGATTGACGATGGGCAATTGTTTAGATAACAGTGACCTCACTTTCGGATTTATTGTTATACTATAAAATTCTAGACCATAACGTGTTGAACCCAATTTACTGTTTTAGGCACACTAGAGGTCCATTATGTCGGAGAAGAAAAAGTACAGGGCCCAATCCACTGCCTTGGGATACTCTTTAGATATCACTTATCTGATGTTAACGTTTGTTATTACTGTCTCCTAAATATCGCTGTTTACCGGATGTTACATTGTTGCAGAAGCTGCAGCAGTCAACCAAAGGTCGTGTGTTTGATGAGGAGGCCCAGAAGGTGGAGAGGCAGGTGCAGGTGCATTACAGCTACTTGCACGGCATGCTGCAGCGGCAGGAAGAGGAGGCAATCAAGAAGATCCGCGCTGTCAGCCAAATGGCCAAAACCTCTTTGGAGACCGTCCTTGTTGACTTGGAGAAAAATATTAATGTTAGTACCGTACATTATTTTCCTTCAGTATGATCTGGCCACATTTAAAATTTGTTGAGGTTTTTATAAAGTTTTGACTTCTATGTTTTTGTGATGGGTTAAATTATCGGGAGTTTTTACATTTTTCGGCACAAAAAATATTTAAAATACTAAATATTTTCTCTTATTCAATTGTAATTCATATTTACACAAATTTATTTATTAATATTTATATAGATTGCAACTTTCAATAGCCGAACATAAAGAAAAGTGTCGGAAATCTGTTTACAATCCATGTAGAGAATGTCTCATGATGGTGGCCTTTTGTTTTATTATACTTATCTACTGCCTTGGCTCCACAAACGTCAATTGATTCTTAGCCTCTTAGACCAGCCTCTTCCAATCTATTCTGTCCTTCGCCAAGTTTATGTCTGCACCTAAGGACCTAATGTCTTTCATGACTTCATCAGCCCATCTTAACTTTGGCCTACCTAATGGACGCTCCCTCCTAGGCATGGATTTCCATACTTCAATAAACCTGCTTCCCTTTTGCCTTCTTATTACATGTCCAATCCAGATTAATCTTGCTTTAATTATTGTGTTGAACAATAATCTCAATTCTCTGTTTTTCCTTATTCTCCGTACTTCTTCCTCTTGTACTCTTGACTGGGATGGTGGCGTCATCCTGTAATTCAGCTACTTGAAGGTCACGAATTGTGGATAGTTGTGAGTGATGGTCGGTGGGTGTAGTGTTCACTTGTGTGGATTAACGTCCGCACTATTGAAAAATGTGTTAATCCGCAAAGACCATCCACATAATTAGACCAATTCGTTATTCAGAGGCCGTGGTTCGGATTCCACGTTAAACTGTAGGTCCCTAAGTTGCCATCGGCTGTTGGGCTATTAATTAACAGTCCTGTCTAAGGAACATGTCAGCCTTAGTCAGTAACAAGACTACAAGATCGCGCCACATTCATCTTACAATCAACCCTCATTCATACTTGGCTTAAAATACCTATCGTGTAGTATGGTCGCCATTTCAATAATCTAATCTGATCTAATCTTGTACGGGTCCAAATATTTTTTCTTAATATTATGTTTTCAAAAACCATGAGTCTTTTTTCACTTCTCTTGTAGAATACCCACATTTCGCTTCCATATTAGAGTACAGATAGAATTATGGTCTTATATAACTGTATCATAGTTCTGTGGGACAATATTTTAGATGAGATTTCTTTTATTATAGTGTTCTTCAAACGTTATCATGTAATTCAATGTAAAAATATATAAATTTACTTTAATTAACAATATTTGAAGTCAATATACAATATATTTACTATATATTGTATATAATATATAATTATGATGTTTCTGGTCTTTACTTGCAGGAAATAGAGCAATTGCTCTCCATTGTGAGTTCTACTGTGACATCAAGCAAGGTCAGGGAAATACCTCTGGAAAGTGTTTTAGAGAAATTGAGAAACATCACTGGAACACCGTGTCATGTAGTATTGAATAATGAGGAAAATTCTAAATTTGAGTAAGTATTCATTATTATTAATGCAGTCTATTAATGAATTACCTCCAAATACATTTTGCCTTAAGAAAAAAATCAGAATTTTCACAAAGTCGAGAAAAATCATAAAAATAAGTGAAATTAGCATTTTTATACATCGTGTGTTCGAGCTTACTTTGGCTTATTTACAGCAGCTGAATTTATTATTGGCCCAGCCTTTCAAAATTTAATATGTAATTTTCCACATGAGTTTTTTCTATAGTTAGGGGGTAAAATTGTTTAAATAAACAGTTTATATTTGTGTATGAAACTACCCCATTTGTAATGATATTTTGTAAAGTATAATGTCTCCTGATTGTTAAATTTAGAATAACATATGTTACCAACCATTCTTTCAACAATTACAACTAAATAGGTTTAATGTAGAAAGATTTTAAATTTTATAGTCCAGAATTATTGGTTTAAATTCTTTCCGTTTAATTTTTACTTTAGTAAGTGGACCTCTACCAAAAATAAAATATTTTCTATCTGCAAAGACTATTTTAGTCAGCTGTTTTTGTCATTAACTTTATTTTACTAAATTATTTTATTTTATAACATGATAGAGCAAACAATAATAAGGTTATTTCAATACCTACTGCAGGATTAGTCCTACTAATCGTCTCCCGTTCCGTTTACCTCCGTATGTGGTGCTCATTAGGCCTCTCCATGCTCTTCTCTCCCTCAACATACTGTCATTGCACTCCTCTTCTTCCGTTCATTTGAAGCTCACGTATTTTATTGCGATTCTGTTAAATTGCATTCTTCTTAAGTGACTGAACAATTTCAATCTCGATTCTTTACTCCATCAAACTTTCTTCAACCTTTCATCCCTAATTCTATCCAATATTTTTTTACCTTTTATAAACTTCATGACTGGGACCGTGGCGTTTCCTATAATCGAGCTTCTTGGAGGTCACGAATCGTGGATAGTTGAGAGCGATGGTTGATGGGGGTGGTATTCTCTTGTGTGGATTAACATCCGCACTATTGAATACTACGTTAATCCGTAAAGACCATCCTCACAATTAGACCAGTTCAATAATTTCAGAGGCAGTGGTTTGGATTCTATGTTAAATTGTAGGTCCCTTAAATATGCCATTGACTGTTGGGCAGTTCTGTCTTAGGAACATGGCGCAATAAGGAACATAGGTCAGCCTCAGTCAGTAACAAAAGACTACAATATCCCGCTACTATCATCTTATTTCTCATTCATACTTCGCTTAGAATACCTACCTAAGTAGGTTGCCATTTTAGTTAAAAGTATAAAGCATTTCCCCCGCCTGAACCCTCTTCCATTCCCTTGGTGTAAGGGATTACTCTTTCTTTTTATTTTTATCTAAATCTGTTTCAAACTAAATGGAGATCAATACTGCCTGTTATAGAAGCTTCAGATTGAAAACATTTCTCTGTTACAGGTTGCATATTGACCCAAAGATAACTGAAGTCTTGGCTGGACATTGTTCAGTAAATGTGCCTTTGCAGAGAACATTCGAACTTCGTTCAAAGGATGAATTACCTGAAACATACAAGGTTGAAAGTATTGAAAACATTTCGGACCCCTTCAAGAAACCAGGTTAAATCTTACTTATTATCGTTAATCAGTGAATTATTTCATTAGAGAACAGTTTATGTTATTTCTTGATAAGCAAGTTCTTGTATGCTTTGTTATATAAAAAGTATTAAATGAATTCAAGTCCAACACTTTAAATATGTTCATAAATAAGCCTATATATTTATGAAAGGGTTAAAATGAATTTAATATTATAGTCCTTCAAAGGACTTGAGAGGCATCAGTGATTGATCTAAAAATATCACCGTTTACCATGTTGAATGTTAGAATCTAAATATGTTAAATATATTTTTCTCTTATCAAGTGAATCTGAAGTTAAATTCGCTTCTAATATATTGCAGAATGGAAACAGGGATAAATGTGTACTCCCAATAATAGAACATTGAAGGTTATTAGCGTTCACACATTAAGTTATAACAAATTTTCATTCATTTATGAATTATTTGAGACCATAGAAACTAAGCTCGATTAGTTGAAGCCACAAACCAGATGTTATCACATTATTTTTGTAAATAAGGAAGTTATACTAATTTATGTACACTCCATAACATTAATGTGGGAGATGAGTTATTAGTTGGATTGCCATGAGAAATATCAAAGCTAGATGAAGATGTATAACAAGTTTTATAAAAAAAATTCAAATAATAAGAGAAATATTAATTTTCGCCTTGTTCCTCATTACATTAATATTGGTTCCACATAAGACTATTGTGTGTGTGTACCATGTTTAACAGTTTCTACATATCAGTAACCTCTCAACTTTGAGCAACGATTCAGAATACTAATTTGTATGATTTTTAAGCTGATTTCAATGGTGGTAATAACCATGTAATATTTTAATAAGTTATGGCTGGATTTTGAATTTGATAAAATAATTGCACATGCACTTGTATGAAACAAATTTGAAAGAAAGATTTGTTTACATTAGTTTTACATTCACACACACACACACACAAACACGCATACAACATCAAACAAACAACATCATATTACCTCAAAATGAAAAAAAAACTTGGTCCTAGGTAGATCTTGTCATGACGACTATAATAATCATATGTTATAATTATCATATGTTAATTTTTCTTATTTTCTTCGTTTGGTTTAACCGTACTAATTTATTTCAGAACTAAGCCTCCTAAAGATTACAAACAAGAACAAAGGAGCGATTGAGGTACAGAATACGTTGTTGAATGCGATTACCGGAACAAACTCACAACCGCAAACGGAAGCCAAAACCAAACCTCAAGATTTAAGGAGGAAGACACAATTTCAGTCGAGGGACAGAACCCATTCTGCTTCTTCCCAAAGCATGATGTCAGTTCTGTCATCAGCTTCATCGCAAGAGAGTTCTGTGGAAAAAATAATAAAAGTGAAGCCTCTAGCCAAAGGTAATGGAGGTCAAGTTACATTAAACGAACAAATAAACAATGTATATTAAAACCAAATAATTGTAAATATAAATTAGCAATTTTTGTTTAACTTGTTGTTAGGAGTGATTCAAATGGCAGATTTCTCAATGTTTCTAAACGGTGTAGGAGAACTGGGCATATTAATGTTTTGTAAAATCTGATTTCTGTTTTATGGGATAGAAATTTTGATGAACGCAGTCTATTGTTAGTATGTTCATACAAAATATGCATAAATTTGAGTTGTTTATATTATGTGTATGGAACTATCGTAAAATATAAACTTTTAAAATTAGTATCAACTTCCATAGCCTGTTAAATTAGTCGCAAACCTGATCATTTGTTCATATATTTTATAACTTTCATTCTATATTTCTAGCACAAAAAGTACTTTTTTGTTCAATTTGAGATTTTAAATTCTAGGTCAATATACCTTTTTTGCAGCATGTAGCATGTAATTGAATTACCAAGTTTCTTTAGGATCAACAGAACTGGTGCAGATGATCCACGTGACTTCTCCTAACAATTTCTACGTTCAACGAAAGTGTAGCCTGGTCGATATTGAAAAATTGTGGGAATACTTTTCGAAAAACGCTAACAGGAGTAAAAATCCACCTTCAGAAATTGAAAATGGTGAGTTTAGTATTTCAAATATTTTTGAAGATTACTTGCAAACACAATGGTCAGTACTTATTTGTCCAGTACTTGTATATTTGTAGTGTTTTTATTTCTTTTATTTAGAGTGATGTTTCATCCTCAACACTGTAAAAACTACTAAGTAATATATGTTATTTAACTTTATCATAAATGATGAAATAGTTTAAACTTACACTATTTCATCACACAGTGGACACATTTTGTGTTTTCGTTTTGTTGTTTGTTCTGATTGTTTTAAGAAGAGCTTTATAATAATTATATCATTCAGTTAAGGGTAAAACATGTGTTGGTTCTAGGGTTAATGAAATAAAGAATTAAAATATGAATAAGTCTGTTATGGTATTTTTTCAAATCTTTTCTTTTTTTATTTTGTTGTTTATTTAATAACCTTATACAGTGGAACTTCCCTTATTTTACCTTATTTGGTATCTGAATGTCTATCTTTGATTCACATGCACCCGTCATTGCTGAGTTTGTTGAAAAATGAAAGACTTATTCTATTTTTAGAGTTAATTATGTATAAGTATTGTTATTATTCAATCTCTATATATAAAATTGAATGTATGTCTGTCTGTATGTCCTTTATGCGTTGCCAAACTACTCATCCGATCGCCATGAAATTTTAGGAAGTTGCTCTTTATGTGTCCGGGAAGGTTTTAGTGAAAAAATATTTTCGAAAACCCCATAAGTTTCCATTTTATCGCGTTTTAAATTTCTAATGTTAACCTTATGGAGAGTAAGTTTGTTTACAAAATGTCTACAATGAAAACAATTGATTTTTTAGCTACAGCTGATTGGTTTACTTTCCATTAGCAATATGCTTTACTATCCAATGCCATCTGAATCATTCATTAATGTTAAACTATGAAGTAAATGTGTACTGTAAAAAATGAACAGCTTTATTCACCACATTAATAGTTTACGGTTTTGGGGGATTATGTATTTATATTTTTATTTTCTGTCTGATTAAAGTCACGTGTTTATATGATAGTTACAATGTTTATATTACAGTGGAACTTGGTTATAACGTCATTGAAGGGACCACACAATTAATGACGCTATATCAGAGTGACGCTATAAAAGAGGTTACATAATTAATTTTAATTTAAAACCGAGGAAAAATAGGGAAACACATTTTTTACATGAAATTAAGACATTTAATGAAGTTAATTTGAAATACTACGTACGTTTATGTTTATGACTGACTGACTACTCTACTATATAAAAAATCGAATTTGAAAATATTGCAATGAAGTTCGGCTTGGTGAATTCAACTGTTGGTTCGATTTTAAAAAACAAGCCCGAACACACGTCTGCTATCTTACGTCCCTCCTCACACGCTCTTATAACTCACACCTTTTCTTCAGCAAAACCTTTCTCTTAACACTTGCCATTACTTTTCAATACTGCATTTGTCAATTAAAATAACGAAAAACAAACTGTAAAAGACATACACTGAACTAACGATATCTACACGAACTGTAGGTACGTACGAACGGCATCACAGTGCTTTGATGTGACGTGAGTCACTGACACTGACCTTGATGACCGGCGACAGCGGATATAGGGTAGGGCAGGGTTTGGGGTGGTTAGCGGTAAGACAGCAATAAAATGCCGTTTCTAAAAATAGAATGTAGCTAAACAATAGCCGCAGCCCTCACGTTGCACCACCGACCGAACTTTCTCTATTTAGCTATATGTTGCCTTCATCTCGGCCCGATTTTCTTGATGTTATATACGAGGTTTGAGAATTTACTGACGATATATCCGAGGTTTTTTCCTATGTAAATACATATAGTTTGGCGGGACCTAAAAATAAATGACGTTATATCCGAGTTGACGTTATGGCCGAGGCCGCAATAACCGAGTTGCACTGTATTATGTTTATTATAATAATCACCTGTTGTATATCTTTCCTATAAAAGCCGTATTACAGTTAGGTTTCGTTTGGGTTTGGATTGGATTTGAAAATTGTGAATTAATCCACTCAGATTTATTTGTTTTATGGGAATGTTATTAATATGTTTTATCGTTTCAGTATTGATTCACTATGCGGCGACCCAGAATATATAACCTTTCACAATGAAGCCGTATTGCTATTCGACTTCAGAATATGGCCAATCTTAAAGTTAACATGTGTTTACTGTGAGGCGTTACGAAGTTCGCCGGGTCAGCTAGTTATATATAAGATGGATATGGAAGATTTTACTGTATTGTGTATGTTTTTGGATTGAAAATAAGTTTAATATAGTTAAGTACATCTTAGACAATTCACTGTATGTTATTTAGGTCAGACCTACCTGGTACATTATTCCCGGGATAAGAACTGGTACCGAGGACGTGTGACCAGAGTTGACGGAAATTATTGTGACATTTTCTACGTGGACTATGGAAATTCTGAAACAAGAGTGCCGAAGAACAAGTGAGTAGTGTTTTATGTTTTACAACTTCATATTAGATTTCTGTTCCTCTTTGTAATTTTTTAAAGATTCCACTACACAATATTTATATATAAAAAATATATATTTTAGAAAGTATACATTCATATATTTTCTATAATATAAAAATTTTATGGTAGCTATGTTTGAATAGTATTTGGATCGTAGAAAGCAGTAGAACCCTTCATATCTCATTACCAAACTTTGCCTGAACTGGTCATGTTAACATATTGTAGAAACAGTAATTCAAACTTTCATGTAATCATGCAATGTTCTGTCGGCAGGTTGCGCGACATATCGGACAGATATGCGGAGATCCCTGGTCAAGCCTTGCACTGCGGACTGGACAACTGTACTCCGATGAATGGAGAATGGAGTCTTGAGGCGAACAAACTTCTCCTCAACATGGCCAATGGGTATACTAACGTTACGTAACGGCTTTCGCTATATAGTGGAACCACTCTATAAAGAACTTCAATAATAATAATATTCATGTAACCTTCTTGCCAAGGTCTTGTGTTATTTTTTTCAGGTCGCACTAACGTGACCTAATGACTAATTATGTAGCCGGGACCAACAGCTTAACTTGCCTTCCGAAGCACAGTGGCAGTCTGAGAAGTTAAATTTCATATATGTCTTGATCGTGAATCGAACCCGGGTCTTTTGGATGGTAGGCCAATACTGTATCCACTCAGCTGTCACTGCCATGATTGTAACAAATTACCCGGTATAACGTATAATTTTCCAATCCCCTTGAAAACGTCATATAACTCAATAGAAAAAACCCTATGTAGCGAACAAAGTAGGTATACAACTCTCTAAATAATTTATATTTAGTAATTTTCCTGTATTACGAATATCCAAAGTGAGAAACCCCTATACAACGAACATAACCTCTATATAACACATTAGCACCGTCCAGACCTCTGTACTATGTATTTTATTCTTATCTCCGTAACTCGAGCAAGTCTAGACTTGAAAGCTTTCATTTCCCTTCCTTCCACACACTGCCCGTAATATTCACAGAAAATGCATATCCACCACAGTGTTAATACTGTGGTAAATATTGTAGAAGTTTTTCGTGTATGATTGAGAAGTTTGTGTGTTTTTCCACAATGGGTTTTCCAACATAAAGCCTCTTTTCCTGAGCTTGTTACCTTTAAGGAACTGTTATGCTAAGTGTTTAACTTGCCGTAGGTTTAGCACCAAACCCCCTGATTTTTATACCTCCTTAAAAATATCTCAAAACTTAAAAGCATCCTCAGACATGAAATAAGTGTCTGATTTGTTGGCACAGGAAAGACTTAACCATGTACGTGGAGCGTATCAACGAGAAGAACGGGTTTCACGAGGTACACCTGAAGACTGCCGACGGGTCGACCGGGTCCTTCACTGATGCCCTCATATACAGCGGCTACGCCTGCCGGACGGAGAGTACCATCCGGGAGGAGGGACTGTTCAAGGTGGGTCCATGTCAAGGGTGTTCCTACACCTCTAAATGGAACTGTAAACACAGTGGAACGTGGTTGATCCACAATGGATCATTCAAATCAAATTAATTTGAACCTTTCTCTTGGTTATAGAATTATATCTATCATCAATGTTAAAATTTTTGGTTAAGTTCCACGGTGGCATAAATAGAGTGGGGGTAAATTTCAGTCAGTAAATGTCAATTTGTTTCATTCTTTGAAATCCTTTGAGGGTCCTAGTGGAAAAATGTGAATTATTCAAGATGTGATTCACAATAAATAAAAAACAAAAATAATACAAATTAAATATAGTGTCTAATGTGTTGAGCAGAGTAGGTCCTCATAAACCACTCTGAATGTTAGGTAAACAATTTTTTTCTTTAAATGTATTAGAGTACATTACATACATTCACTACATACATTACATTGATATAATTTCAGCATCATTGGTAAATAGAATGTACAAGTTACAAAAATTGTTTATTAATTATGTAGGAAGATAAATGGTAAAGTGAAATTATTATGGAATATGAGATGTGAATAAGGAACAATACATAATGTTTTCTCAATGCCATGTACAATCTAAAAAATTCCATCAGTCCTAGTTCTGTAATCAGCCACAGCGTATGCTCAGCAGCACTGTCTTATGAGACTCAAATTGTAAGATGATCAAGGAAATAGTTCACTTTACATGAAAAATGCTGTTCCAAGTTCATGAAGAAATTTCAAAGCTAAAGTGATACAATTTTATAAAGCACAGTTATACAGATACAAATTTGAATATTTATATTTATAAAAAAATCCGAGTTGAGTAGCCGCAAACATGCTTACATGTTAAGAGCTGTAGAATTAAGCATATCGTTTAATATGTTTATACTGACTTTGGAGATGTAAGTTTCTATATCTTAGGACAATAAATTACTTTGACTTTGACTTCCCTTGAATCTGAAGGGGAACATTATGATTCATCGTAAAGTGTGATCAGCTAATATTTTGCTAAAGCTGAATTCATTAAAACAAAATGAAACGATTCAAAGTAAGATCAGTTAATTTTACTGACAGAATTGTAACTAGATTGGTTAAGAAAAAATTACAGTAATAAGATTCTGCATTAAAATGTATTTCACTTTGTATTATACTCTTTGATGATTTTTAACAGGATTTTATTAAATTTATTATTCTCTAACTTGCTTCTTCTATTTCAGTCTTCACTAAGTGCAAAGAAGAATGGCTTCAAAATTTCAGTGATCAAGGACCATGAAGATTTCGATGGTCAAGTAACACACATCAATACACCCACCAATTTTTATGTGCAGAAGGTAAGTAATGGTTTTTCTATTATTTGATTTTATTAGACTTCTAAAAGCACCCAATGTTCTTATGATATGGTAAACATAGTGTACAGTTTCACTTTGTATTATACTCTTTGATGATTTTTAACAGGATTTTATTAAATTTATTATTCTCTAACTTGCTTCTTCTATTTCAGTCTTCACTAAGTGCAAAGAAGAATGGCTTCAAAATTTCAGTGATCAAGGACCATGAAGATTTCGATGGTCAAGTAACACACATCAATACACCCACCAATTTTTATGTGCAGAAGGTAAGTAATGGTTTTTCTATTATTTGATTTTATTAGACTTCTAAAAGCACCCAATGTTCTTATGATATGGTAAACATAGTATACAGTGTAGAAAGAATCACATCACCCATCACTCAAACCACTCAAAAACATTCGTTATTACCTTAGGGGGTGAGCTTCTCCCCAAAATCTTTAAACTGCATTAATAGGGCGTGGGAATGAAATATGATGAGTATTTTTGAAACAATACATGCCGATAAGCATTCAGGAATATAATAACGAGATGACATGCTAGTATTTTTTCAGTTTAGATGTAGTGGGTGAAAGTACAGTATGTGTCAGCACACAGATACCGTTATTTATTTCCAGATTGCTGACGGAGGAGAACTGATGATGAACCTGATGAGGGATCTCTCGGAAACATACTCCCGGTACGGGGAAAATGAGGGGCTCGTGTTCACTCCTACCGTTGGTAAGTTTACCTTATAGGCAAGCTGATCTACTCTGTACTGTAAACCTTAGAGGTTACATGTTAAATTCTAGAGGATTAGGAGGGCTGCACACTGAGCTAGCATTTTACCAAAAGCAAAATTTTTATACAATGATTTGCATAAAGTGTTTTGCTCCTTTGCTCCTGCAGTGTGCGGGAGGTTCAAGCACGAAGTAGTGTTGTTCCAAGCAACACAAAGTTATATTACTCGTATTCAAGTAGTGACAAGGAAATCAACGTTATTGTTTTATGGTAATTTTGCAAATGCTGGACACAAAAGAAAGAAAACATTAGGTTCACCCAATCAATCAGAAGAGAGACGTTAAATATTTTCTCATAGAACAAACCTCTTAAGTTAATACATCGGAAAAAGTACGTTGGATTCAAACGTTGTTTCACACACAAAATTCACGGATCTGAAAACGCAGATGCTTCTGTACAGTCAGAGTTGCGTGGGATGCGAGTTGGCACATACACAGAACATTTTGTATCAGATACAGGCGTCGAGTGGATTCTCAAATGTTTCACGGCATTGTGAGGCGTTTCACAACACTTCAGAAAGAAGGGAATACTTGCAAAACACTGTCTCTCAACACTTTCTTCAAGTAAAATGCTGCATCAGTGTGCGGCTGGCCTTAGGAGACTCCAGAAAAGCCGGCTAGGTATTCCTGCGGAATATTTTATAGTCACGGGAAAGAAAGGATTCATGAGGATGGTCTACCTAATTGACATAGAATAAAATTTAAACTACAAACAAATACAGATCTTAACTCAAGACAAATAACACACCAAGAGGATTCATACTCTTACTCAACAAGTCTCCCAAATAAGGAAAGATTCTACTCCAGGATGGCCTCATCTTTGATTTGAGGGTGTACACCCCAGTCCCAGTACATTCTCCCAAGCGACAAACGAGAGTATACTTCAACCTTCCTCTAGGGCACCCTACACAGGTAGACAGTGGGACACACCACTTCTGAGAATGGTCAGACTGGATGCTCAGACTCAGCTGGATGGCAATAAAAAAAAACTTAAGAAAGACAAGAAAGAACTTAAGTGAGAGGAAGCCCGTCACACTGGATAACCAAAGACCTGAAATTGGGTTATTGGACAACGTTATTTTAATATATCCGATTTCGATCTCAGTAGTAAGAACTAATCGGAGAGCCGAATAATGGTTTTATGGATTTGATACACCTACAAATTGAATGGACACAGATAATTTTTACACTATACCTATAAATGACTATAGATTTTTTAGTGGGTTAGTTTCTATTGTTAATTTTATTTTGACTTATTAACTCTTTTATTAGCGGTCAAGTATTGGGAAATGATATTAAACAATATTTCTCAAGGGAACTTTTCAATTTTAAACTTGGATTTTTAGGTATGTCGGTTGCTGCCCGATTCAAGAATGATGGAGGTTGGTACCGGGCCACAGTGCTCGGCATCACGGAGCCCAGGAAGGTTCAGGTCAAATATGTCGACTTTGGCAACGTGGATGTTGTTGATATTAAATGTATACGAGAACTACAGCCAAAATTTCTAAGAGTAGCTGCCCAAGTAAGTAATATTATATTGTATTTCTTCTTTGCCAGAGATATTTTCATCCTAATTTACACACCAGTTTCCCATCCACATCTTGCTTGGTTGATAATACCGTGGGTTAATCATACGTTTTACGATAACGGCTTCTGTTAAGCTATAGTCATATGTATGTAGTCACATCCTTATGGACTAAAAATTATACATGTTTCAATGTCGTTGATCATTTTGACACAGTACTGTTCAAGCAACATACGAAATTCGGGGACATGTCGTATAAAAAACACACCAAACAGGCTTAGATTTGATTAAATTTTTGGTCCAATGGGATCATTCATTGCACAACGGTTAGTGACTTGCACTCACCGACATAAACACCTAGCATATAGATATTGTGCAACTACATCCAATACTATAATACCTATATATGTGTGTTTGTGTGTGTGTATTTGCTGAAGAATCGATAACGCCTCTAACAAATTTATTAAGATTTTGGAAATAACTAATATCCAGGTACAAAATTAGTTCTAGATAGGTCTAATGTCCAGGAAAATTCCGGTTTTCTTGTAATATTAAGTTTAAAATCTAAAAAAGTAACATTAAGCTTATGGAGAATCAAATGTAAACAATACAAATCAAAACATCTGTTTATAATTGGTTTTTTGATTGAAGATGGTGGTGAACAAAAGGATGTGAATAGAGGATTTGCATAAATATTTATTTAATGTATGTAATAAATGAAAAATTATCATATGAGTAAATAGTTTGTAAAAACTAAAGGGTAAAATAACTGTGTTTTAATAGAAAACATATTCATTGTATTGCTTGAAGCCACTACAACAAACCAATTGGCATGTAAAATTAAAACTTGGTGGATACCCTGTATGAATCCCAGTATTAGTTGGTTCAGTCTGGGCTGTATTGGTGTCTGATTCATGCTGGTCTGCTGGCTTGGCACTTGGGCTCGGAGTTGTTGCCTCTCTCTTCCCAGGTGAACCCCTGGTGACTGCCTTTTCCTGCCTTACCAATCTTCATGAATCCTTTCTTTCCAATGGCTGTGCGAGTACACAGAACTGGTTCAGTCTGCAACTGGCACAGTTGGAAATTCGGCCAGTTAAATGTCCGTAGAAGCCACACCCTGGTCCCTCCAAGTTTTAACAATCTCTCATTGGCTTTAGTGTAAAATTATAGTGCTCCAAGAAACTATCGTACAGCGTATCATCAATGTAACCTTCCTCCTAAACCTATGCATTTTAAATACGTAATTGTGATTCAATTTAGATAATTTATTCAAGGTAATTTTAATATAACCTAACCTAGCCTATCCTAACCTAATCAATGAAATAGTACAGTGCATGTAGTGTTTTTTAATTGAAGACCATACAACAAAAATAAAGATAGTGACCTTTCGTGGTAAGGGCTGGTTGAGTTCCAAGCAGAAGCAATTCCAAACTGAACCAATTCTGCGCTCGCACACGGAACTGGTTCAGCCCGGACTGGAGCAGATGGTAACTCAAGACTCAAGATCATTTTATTTGGGTCACTTGCTTTGGATTGGTATCATTGCAGGATAGCCTAACAATACGAATAGTTGATGCGTTATCATTGGCCGGAGGGAGCCTTTTGTGGTAAGAGCTGCTTGAGTTCAGGACTGCATCAATTCCAAACTGAACCAATTCCACACCCCCGGCTGTACTATAGATCAACAATGGTCTCTGGCTAGCTCTGCCTATTCTTATCTTGACAATGGCAATTTCTTTTGCAGGCTTTGAAGTGTTCGCTGAACGACATAGCTCCCAAACACCCAAGAGGATGGGCTGCTTCAGCTAAAATTGCTTTTGAGAAGCTTGTTTTGAACAAGGGTCTGTTAAGGGTATATGTGGAGAAAGTGAAAGAGGACAATTTCCTGAGTATTGTTTTGTACGAGACATTGCCCACCAAGTTCATCAATATCAGCGGCATGCTGGTGAAGAAGGGCCATGCCTTGTCCACCGGCCAGACGTAAGTATAAAGTACAGTAGGACTCGGGGAATTCAAACTCTTCTTTATTCTAGGGTCTTTCTCAACCCTTAACATACATGGTTAAACAAACTAAGTTTTGGACAATTCTAACATTTATGCAAAATTTATATTGGAAACCAAGCTGTTTGACCCAAAATTTCAAACACCTAAACCCTAATGACTAAACAATATTGTATTATGTGAAAAAGTTGACCAGTCCTAGGTTGATTGCCTTTTTCAAGGGAATAAGAGATCACATCTGCTGATTTTTTTATTTCCTAGTGTAAAAAGAACAACATCATCCCCGCAGTAAAATGTATTGATAATATCTATTTTGCAGGTGTAATAAGGAAGACATTATATGTTGAAAATGGTTTTGAGTTTTATACAACTTTGTAATATTTTCCAGTTCTGCCCAAGCTGAGTTTGCCTGTCGTCCAGATTACGATGTAAAACAGCGTCACTCAAATAAAACAATGTCTGATTCTGAATCAGTTTATTCTGAAGTGAGTTTTTTTCAAACTAGATTAAAGCCTAAGACACACAACACGGTTTTCGCCGAGTCAGCAGCCGACTCGGTACGTCCACCAATATAATTCAATTGGGTGAAACACATGATAGAAGTGGCAGCTTCGGGAAACCGACTCGGCGCATGGTTTCCCCCTCGACTTTTCAGTCGGCGCGCTGCCGACTCAGCATGTCATTCCATGCAAACAAATGCAGCAAGATACAGCAATAGTCGCCAGCCGAAACAGCGGCGCTCCTTGTGTTCCGAAGGGGCGGCGGCCGACTAATTTTCCGACTCGGCGATAAACCGCTTCGTGTGTCTCTGCCCTAATGATTATGGCTAATCGTATCGTTAGATCTTTTTTGTCTTTTTTACCATTTTGTACCTTCATGAGATTTTCCAAAGATTTTAAAATTCATGCTAAGTTATAATATACTTCAATATATATAGGCCTAAGTACTATTTTGATCTTTAATAATTCCTATATTTAAGATATTACATATAAATGTTGAAACTCTTTTGATACTTATTTGAATTATATAAAATAATACGAGTGTTTTTACCTAAACTTGTTTTGTATCATTTTCGCCAGATGGCACCATGAAACTACCAATGAACGTAACCATATGACTAAGGTCTTTTAAAGCTTAGCGCATTTGTCGTACTATGACATTATTCGATAATAATTTCTGACATTATATTTTTAAATACTAAAATGTTTTTAATGATTTTTCCAGTTTTCTGAAACATCAGGATTGAGTAGGTCAGGGATCAAAAACCAGGCAAATATGAACGGATCTATCCCACGGGGCGGATCACCCATAGTAAACGGAGACCGAAGGACAGAACAGAACGTAGGCAGTATGCTTCAATCTCGAGATGCGCTTGATGAAAATATCGATGGCCGGGTTAAAGTTGAACTGTTGAAAATCATATCACCGTCTGAAATATACGTTACTTCTGGAATAACATCCAAACTGATAAAGAGGTGAGTTTACGCCATATTGGCTTTCAGTTTGAAAGTCTGTCGTTGATGTGAATTAATAATTCATGTGGTTTATGTGTGATATGAATGTTTCATGGGGTTAGTGGAGTTGTTAAAATAATCGGATTTAATAATCCTTGATTATTCTAAAAAAAAAACAACTGAAATCATATATCTTTTTACCTTACTTTGAACTTACTCTGAGCTTATTCTTCTTAATCCGTTTTCCTAGAGAACAGGATGGGTGTAAATTTCTCGATCGGTGTTTATGTCCTTGGCGTTACGTCTTGTTCAAGGAATTCCTCAACAGAGTTTTTCCATGAGCCATTCCAGCAGCCTTTTCTTGAAGTTGTTCTCATTTTTCAGACTTGAGATCTGTTGGCAGCTTGTTGAACAGCTTAGACCTAATATACATCTAATGTACAGCTCTAATTTTACTAATTATGTGTAAAACAATGCTGTTTATTACTTTACCCCTTGGCGCTACAGCCCATTGTGAACCTTGGCCAAGACATTCGAGACATCCTCAAAGTGTCTTTATCCTTTGCCCTCTACTTTCATCTTCTTACATTTAACTTTCTCAGGCCCTCCACATCTTCTTGCATCTTTTTCTCAGTCTTCCTCTCTTCCTTACTCATGTTACATTGCTCTACATAATTTTTGTTGAAGTCTGTCCTCACCCTTTCCCTCCACACATACAGTTCATCACAGTCTTGAGGATTTTTTACCTCTTCTAACAGTATATATTATTAGTACATTCGCTCTAGCAAAAGATTCACAGTTGCCAACTTATTTTTATTTTACCGTCAAATAGAGGTCTGCGGGTAGTGATTTTTACTGTCGGGTCGGGTAGTAGATTATCAAAAATTTTCGGGTCGGGTCGGGTTCGGGTATGCAAGTCAAAAAAAAATTCGGGTCGGGTTTGGGTATTACAAGTTAATATTCGGGTCGGGTTCGGGTATTGTAAGCATAAAATTCAGGTTGACTTTGGATTTTATTAGTAAGCAAAATGTTAATTTAAATAAATTTTGATTGACCTAATTAGCATTATTGTTGCAGGTCAGAAACCTATCATTGCATTTACCAACTTATTTATTTCACATTTAGGCCCTAAAGTCATTAATCACATTATATGTACAGTTCTTTGTTTGGTATATAAACCCCAACAGTTTTATCCATTTAATTAATTATAAATCATTATAATTTAAGTTGTAAATAATTAATAATGGGAAATAATTTTCTCAAGTCTATATGAAACTGAGGATGTATTTTATTGCAGAATAAAAAACATAGAAAATGTATTGAGTCAATACCCTAAGCCAAAGGGTTCATTAAACCTATGATATATATTGTACTGATTTCTTATTTTTAATTCAACCAACCACAATCATTGTTCAAATTAAATCAACACCTTCATAAAATGTCAAAGGGTTCTTTAGACTACAATAGTTATTTTAGAAAAAAGTGGTTAATATTTAAAATTACAGTGGAACCCCTCAAATCTGAACACGTTCTCAGAAAATCAAAAAAAGAAATACAGTGCAACTTGGTTATTGCGGCCTCGGCTTTAACGTCAACTCGGATATAACGTAATTTATTTTTAGGTCCCGCTACTATAGGTATTTACATAGGTAAAACCTTGGATATATCGTCAGTAAATTCTAAAACCTCATATATAACGTCAAGAAAATCTGGCCGAGATGAAGGCAACGTACAGCTAAAGAGAGAAAGTTCGGTCGGTGCTGCAACTTGAGGGCTGCGGCTATTGTTTAGCTACATTCTATTTTTAGAAATGGCATTTTATTGCTGTCTTACCGCTATTAGTCGATAAGACAAAAATGTGTACATTAGTTTCCATTCATTACTTGACCCAAGCTCGAACTTCGCCAATTATTTCAATTAACTGACTCTTCCTCTAGAAGTCTCATTGTTCCCATAACTTTATAGACTTGATTCCACCATTTGACCCATGGTCTTAGTACTGGTGTTCTTACCCTGTTATTTCCCCATAGTTAGTAGTCTTCAACAAGGTCTCTTCATTTCTCCTTTGGATATAGCCAACCCACTTTAGTCTTCTACTTTTGACCTTTCCTACAATACCATGGTCTCAGAATAATTCTTTTAACTATTGGATTCGCCTTTCTCCACCTTCACATATTATAATTTCATATTCAATTTACGACTTTTAGGGTCACATTTAATCACTAGTACTTTCAAATACATTGATCTTTGCTTCATTCATCATTCATCCGTGTACTGTAAATCTGTTTTGTTGCAGACTTGTCAAGGAGATGACTGCGTTTTACGATAAACAGGAGGGGGAGGAGAGGGAGTGGAGCGCTGGGAACCTTTGTGCTGTACTACGGTCAAAGGACAACCAATGGTATCGAGGAGTGATCACAGAGATGTCACACACCAACTTCAAGGTATGTCACTCAAAACAAAGCATCTTCGTAATCGTAAGAGAAGAAATATGAATTCATATTAAAGTACTTGGAGGACACAAATTGTCGATAGTTGGGAGCGATGGTCAATGGATGTGGTATTCTCTTGTGTGGATTATGTCTGCACTATTGAATACTACATTCATCCACAAAGATAATCCTCATAATTAGACCAGTTTGTAATTCGGAGGCAAAATTGTTTCCGATCTCACGTTAAACTGTAGGTCCCTTAGATGCCATTGGTTGTTGGGTATTAACAGTATTTTCTAAGGAACATGTCAGCTTTAGTCAGTAACAAGACTAGAAGATCGTGCCACAATCATCTTACACTCATTTTTCATTCATACTTGGGCTACTTGGCTTAAAATATATACCTGGGTAGGTTGCTATTTCTGTTAAAGGTATAAGGTATCTCTTGCATGTACTGGGCAATAAGGGTTAACAAACCTAGGTAAAAGCAGCAAAAAGGTTGTGACACACGACAATTTAGTTTTGTACACTTTAAAAATGACTTTCCAGTGTAATATACTTTCTAATATCTGTATCGCAACAGTTAAGCATTGCCTCTATTATTTCTTACTGGCTATAAAATTACTGATAAAGTTTAACGGTCCGTTATTTTTCTTTGAGAATTAAAAAAAATCTTAACTAGCGATATCTAAAACTACAAAATAATTTTAGTTTTGCGGTTGCTAAACATGGTAATGGATTTCCTTTTACATTAAGTAATACTGTGAGTGACTGTTTAGCAGTGTATGATATCCAGAACATCCAAAATGTAACTGAAGGCTTTCAGAGATATTCGCCAGACATAAGTAATATCTGACAGCAGGTTGACATTTTGTGTAGGTGTTTATCAAGGACATCGTAGAGGTGTTGGATGTAGACACAACTAAGTTACACCCTCTTGAGGACAAGTTCTACGACACGAGGGACGGTTCCACCAAGGTGCACTTGGGAGGCCTCAAGGTTCCCGCTGGCCTCAAGGCCTGGCCTGCCAGCACCACGGACTACCTTCATAGACTCACAGAGGAGTCGGAGTCGCTCTATATTGAAAAACTGGTACTCATCACACTTATTTATCTTTGTACCTGTATCTGTGTCAAGTAATAGTGATTTGTTCACAAACGTTTTTTTTTGTTTTAGTAAGTTTTTCCCGAGACTGACAGGTTTAACCCTATCCCGATCATATGTGGCTGTTTGTTGTACACATTGATGTTATTATTATATTGTTTACAACATATTTTACCTAATAACAATAGTAGGAACAGCACTGGTATATCATGGAAGTGGGGACAACAATGGAAGAAGAAGTAGAAAGAAAGATGCGGAGAGCAGTGTTTGGTGTGGTCAAATCTCGCCAATCACACAAGAACACTCACAAACACTTACTCTCATGACCACTTATGCTATAGCATTTTAAAACAAATGGTATGTACTTCATTTTTCCCTAGTTGAATTCCAGGTCATGACACAATAAATATCTTACCAATCTTACCACAGTGCTTCTCTATCCTTCTGCCATGCTCGGGAAGGTATGTTAAGCTGTTGGACGTAGCTATATAAGTAGTCGATTGGTCATCTCAAAGCTTTTGTAACTTGAAGCTAAACCTTGGCCAGGTTACACAAAATTTTTACATTTTTTATTTAATAGGCTACTTCATGTAATACATTGTAATCCACCATGTTTTGTGTCAGGAGAGTGCTTCGCGTGACTCCATCCCTGTCCGTATGTGGCGGAGGACGCAGAAGCAAGCTGGTCCGCTAGAGCCACTGAGAGACGAGTGGTGCGATATCAACGAGTCACTGATTACCATGGGGTTCGCACTCCCCGACCATGACGAAATGTAAGATAACAGATTAAGTTATACATTGATTTCGATAAAAATCACGTCTTGAATTTGTAGAATAAAATAAAACAGTAACTCTTCCACCAGAAGGAAATGAAAGAGGTAGTCCAAGAAGGGGCTTTCAGATCCTTCTACAGACCTGAAGTCAGCTAATGGTAAGGATACAATTAAAAGTGGGTCAGGGAAGAACACAAACAGCACCTTCATATACCAAAAACAAAGTAAAGGACCGAGCAAAGCCTTAACTCAGTTTCTTCTCCATTTAGAAAAAAGATACATAAGGCTAGCATTATCCTACTGAACATGATAAGTTCTCAAACTCACTCAAGCGGTGCAAGCCAGCAAGCTGACATGCACTAGTTTTGCCTTGGCCTTGTTTAACCGGGCCTTAGCTCCTCCATTAGTTAATCGATTTGAGGTTTGGCAAGAATATGAGAACTTGAGTAATTCAAATCGGTTTCGCTCACATGACCATTAGTAATTGAAATACTGTTATTTTAATAAAAATAATAATTTATCAAGTGCTTCTTGAGACAATCGTTAGGTGTCTGTGTCTGCCACTCGGAACAATAATAGACCCCAACATTTGAGAGGACAATGAAATACAGTGCAACTTGGTTATTGCGGCCTCGGCTTTAACTTCAACTAGGATATATCGTCAATTATTTTTAGGTCCCGCCAAACTATAGGTATTTACATAGGTAAAACCTCGGATATATCGTCAGTAAATTCTAAAACCTCATATATAACGTCAAGAAAATCGGGCCGAGATGAAGGCAACATAAAGCTAAATAGAGAAAGTTCGGTCGGTGGTGCAATGTGAGGGCTGCGGCTATTGTTTAGCTACATTATTCTATTTTTAGAAACGGCATTTTATTGCTGTCTTACCGCTAACCTTAAACCGCTTAAACTTATGTAACCTCTTTATAGTGTCACTCTGATATAGCGTCATTAATTGTGTGGTCCCTTCAATGACGTTATAACCAAGTTCCACTGTACCTCCTAAATCTTATGCATTAGATAAAGTATGTTTCCATTCCATAGATATATTTTGCATCTTGTTTTGTATTTTTGCTTTATATCACCAGTCATGTCGAGCTCTATAATAAGAATTTGGATTAAAATTATTAGTCATATTAATTCCATTTATTAAATACCCAAATAAAGAAACAAAGGGGTTGATTTATTTTAAATTCCATTCCTGATTTACATAAATTGACCACTGACCTTGATTTTATTTACTTTCACAAAGAGTCTTGTTATTAATTAATTTTGATATGCTAGGTGACTTAGGTGAAGTAATATTATTGAAAAATTTTAGTTGACAATAAATTGTCTTGCGTTTTAGTTAATCTATGATATCTTACATTATCTATGTTTATGTCAATCTATGTAATTTTGCTTGTGTTTTCCAGAATACTCAGTTCGAATATACAACCTAACGACAAGTACGTCATGAGTTGGCTGGATAATTCCTTTCAGGTAATATTGAATTTTTCTGTCATGTAGTAGATATGTTGTCTTTTATGTAATTGATGGACCGAACGATTCTCATTCCGATGCTGAAATTCAGGATTTGATTTTCGATTCCATGTTTATTAACAAAGGGAACCACAAGATATTTATTTTCAGTACACTATTTAAATAAAAAACTCAATTATTTGTTGTTACTTTCCAATTATTAACAATTAAATCCGTTTCCTTATCTTAATTAAAATATCTCAGAATTCAGAATTTTTTATAATATTTCTTAGGATTCTTAGGATTGTGTAAAAATACTCAAAATTTAAAGAACCAGTGATTCCTTGATTCCTCGATACCACCACAGTCAAAGGTACAGTAAAATGCTGACTATCCAAATAAATTGGGAACCAGCTTGATTCAGAAAATCGACAATTGGAATAATCGGACAAAGACCGGTATTAAAGAAAATTGAAGTGTCACACATAGAATGAACTTAAGTTAAACAGGCACAGAGTAGAGCTGTTAAATTGATATGGCGTCAGATGGCAAGAAGTAGTATTGCTTGGATTTGCAAAACACTCTATGTCTACTGCGTTCGTATCACCGTTGAAGTGTGTACACAGCAGCAATAGTTTGTCACTCGCATTTGTTTGCACATGTCCCAAATAAAATCGTTCTTATTGAAAAATTACTTGCAATTAATTTTTTTATATTACTTAGAATCAATTCGGATACTCTCAGTGATTAGGTTAATCAGTATTCTACTGTGTTGGGAATCAGAACTGGCTGATCCCTATTTTATATGTATTTGCTTCACAAGCTTTTTTACTTGACAATTATTTTATTATTTTTAATATACTTCATTAAAAATGTAGTTAACCCTTTGAGGACCGACTGACAATATAAAATCAGCTAGTAGTTTTTCATATAGTGTATGCTCTCTGGCACATTTTAATCTAACTCATATACAGTAGAACTTGGATAATTCGAACCTCAAGGGACCAAAAAAAATTTGAATTATCCAAAAATTCGAATTAGAAAAGTTTTTGCAAGTGGTTGAAATAAACAATCAAACATCATGTTTTAACATTGTATATTAAAAAAAAGGTTGATGAAGATATTATTGATTAAAAATCCTAATTTATGTTAAATGTCGATAATGTGTGTGGAGGGATCCCGAAACTTTAGCTATTTCGAACTTTTTCTTAAATTCCTTTCTACCTTCTTGATCGCGCTAATTATTCTTGTAACGTCAGAGATTTGTAGGTTTGACGCTTTGACGAAGCCATCATACACACAACGTTTTAACATGAATGCAGACAAAGTAACAAATGCCAACACGAAACAAAGACAACGAATATCGGAACAAATCACCATCAATGACACACGCTACTGAACTGCGCCGGCGCCGTGTAGTGACAAGACTAGAGATGTCAATGTTGTGATTTATGAGCGGTAGAGGACTAATGAGAGGGTGGGGAATCACGTCACCAGTCAAAGGCAGGTGTACGTGCTGTGAGAAAGGTTGGCGGGGGGGTGGGCGCGTTGATCTAACTAAAAATAGTCTGAGGACAGGAAGCCCGAACGTCTCCTGGAAAATCGCATACAATGACTTGTTCATTTTATAGATTTACGCTGTAAAAACTTCGAACTATCCAAACAATTATTCGAATTAACCAGGATATTTTAACATTGTTTTTATGTAAAATTCTAGGGACCAAATCAAAATTTCGAATTAAAGAAGTTTTCGAATTACAGAAGTTCGAATTATCCACGTTCCACTGTAATTTTTATATGTCTTTAGTTTTCTCTTGTGCTGTCTGGATGGTTTTTGTTGTAGTAGCTACAGCCAGAAATAAATAATGTGTTTGTTTGATTGTCTGTTAAATGTTGTGAACGAAAACAACAGTTCTTGTATCAACATTGTCTATGCTAACATTTTTATTCTTGGTCAAAATCCCATGAATAGTCACCGTAGTTTTTTTACACGTGTCACGGGTGTTAAGAATTTTTTTAAATGGGAGCATTTACAAATAAAAAAATTATACATCTAAATGTAATGATTTATTCAAAAAACTAATTCTATCTAATTCTGATGGTTCTCATTCGGCTGAGTTAGGTTTTCAATGTCCAGTTGTGTCTTAGTTTGTACTAAAAATTGAGACAGCATTGACATGGTTGGATCTATGATTGGAGGATTGAAACATTGTGCATCTGTAAATTGCTCGATTAATTGTCAAAGACATAACCTTTCGTTTCTCTCCCAAATAACACAGTAAAAAATCTAAAGTTGACTATATAATTTAGCTTTAATTTTATTTTTAACTAAGCTCCACCTCATAGAATACTTTACACACATCTCACCTACTTTTATTTATATTCGCTTTGAAATTCCTAGCTAGTGGTTGGGGAATATTTGTATATTAACTTGTATATTGTGCATTGTAGCTTTATCAATTTTAATTATGAATATTTCACAGCATACAATTTCTATTTAACTGTTACTGTCCTACTCATCCTAAACATAAATTTGTGTTTTTGACATACACTCTACAATTGGTTTACCTAACATTTATTCTGTAAAAAACTTAAATACAATTTTTAAAATCCCTATAAAAAGCTTAAGCAAATTTTATTATTTTATGTACAGCCGATTCACGAACATCAGGAAACAGAAAACTCAGTCAAGGTAAGTTCTTTACAAACTACCCTCATTAGCTTCCCTTCCTGAAGATTCCTAAAGATGAATGAGAGCCCGGCAACGAGAAGAAAGGAATAATTCACTTTATATCCAGCTCGCGATGTTATAACATGATTCTTAATCATTTTTGTCCAGAGGCAGACACAGTGCGTCTGAACTTTACAAAATTTAGAATAAAAACCCCTTGCCCCCTTAAATCAATGGCTATAACTGCCTGTATTATAATGACATTTAATTTTAAAAAAAACATTTTATGGTTTTTTTTAATAATCAATTTTCATAATTTACATTACAAGAAATATATATAGAATAAATGGAGTATACTGAGATACACACCTTAATAATAGGGGAGTGTAGAACGCTTTCACTTTTATTCAGCGCTAATAAATAACAGTTATAATAAAACTTTATGCCGTGTCGCCACTTTTCCTGCCGCGACCAGTCTAACAACATCATTAAGATTTCCCAACCTTCAGCCGTTGCAGCTTTTTGCGCACCCAAAAATTCTCTTTCCTAAATCAGGAATCTTAGATGAAGAGACCTGTAAAACTGCAGCATTTCAACGAGCTCGTCAGGAGGCAGAAAACTACCCCTCAAGTTGCCCAGAGTAACTTATTGCCAGCTCTGCGCAATCAAAGAGTAGATGATCTGCAGTTTTCTTGCAGATAACATTTCCTACACAGTCGCCGTTGAAGAATACCAGTTTTCTTCCTCAGATTCCGTGACAGTGACGATATTTCAATTTAGGAATCTTTACTTACGAGAAAAACGAAGATTAAGCTTTAACTCTATTGGAAAGTTCAGCCCATCTTTCTTAAGACAAATATAGGATTGATAGTCTGAAAAACCGCAGCGCGGGAAACAACAGAATTGAGACCACAAAATGATCCCTATTCATAATTATTTTTAATACTGAGTTAAAACAAATACTTCATTGTGTCGCCTACACAGGACCAATGCAGTCTGACCATTCAAAAACCCTCCGCAGATTACCCACAACCTACCGAACACACCAATACACATGTTTCGCGTATCTACGTGTCTTTAGTTATCGATTTATAGCTTAAGAATCAACAAATTTCGTTGAATGTCATTTTAAAACGTTGCTACTCCTTTTGCGGAACCATTAAAAAGACGTTTTAAAACGTCAATACTATTTTGACACAAAATACGGTACTCTTTAAAGGGTTAATTAACACATCAGTTTTTTTCCATCAGATTCCTTTCTGGTCGTTTCCGGACTAGATATTTCAAATTAATATTAAAATCTTACTTACCGATTGAAAAAAATGTAAGTGTTGTTTGTGTTTGGGCACTTTTCGCTTACTTACAAAAGGTTACTTATAAAGCTATAAATTGTCTTTAGCGTGCAGTGCATGGATTTTATAAAATTATTTTTTAACTGTTGATTAAAAAGTTAGCTGTGTCATTTCATTCAGTTAATGCATGAGGCCCATTCAAAATGCAGAAATTTTCCAGCTATTGTTAATATATTGTGTTTTTCCAAATTTCTTTTTGGTTTAATCCATTTAAGAAAAACATTTTGGTCAAACTTTGGGTTGAATAAGCCTCCTTTCAATCATGCTTTTACAAAAAGGAAACCAATCATCCCATTGATACTGTATTCCTTTCCAGTTCCTATTCTATTTCTTAAGATGGGAAACCAAGTTATTCTTCCAAAAGTTAGAGAAGTGTAGGATAAAATATAAAAAATCTTCAGGGAATAATTGTAATTTTTCAACATTTAAATCCATATATAAAACCTGTGATGCTGATTTAAATCTCTCAAATTTTAACTGTGAATGACATAGTGTACTATGGTGTGTTTGTAATGTTACACCAATGTAAATATTCAAATGATAGTTATTAAAAAGTCTAAGGTTTTTTATTTATGATCTGTACTTGTTTTATACTCAGAGTATTGTTTGTGTACAGATATCTTCGGAGGCCCCATATTTCTCCGATTTGGAAAAAGTAAGTGCAAAATTGCCATAATTTGCAATTTACATAAAACGCTAATTGACTTTACAGTTCATTTAAATTATCATTTCACATAAAATTTTTCCTTTTGTTCTCAATATGAGTTAGCCACGCTTTAGATTGTTTTGTATTTTTCTCAAGCCCAATAGATCATCATTTTTACTTCAGTGCGTAATTTCATTAAATTTTAACGTTCAATTTTTTTATGTGTTTATTAACGCCAGTGGGTTTAAAAAAATTTTAAAAGAAGTCTTAAAATGTAGGATTTCGCGGATGATATCAACAATATCAAGTTGATTTTTTGGCATCTACGGTGTCGTCATGGAGTTCTGTTGCCAAACGTTATGCCCTTGCTTTGTAGTGGCATCCTCAGGGGCTAGGCTGATACTGAATGTAGCTTTGTTTGTTTGAGTGCAGGCGGAAGGGCCAACCTTGGTGGAGTGGGGAAAATCGCTAATTGGATCTGCCAATTAGCAACGCTTTATTAAGTTGTTATTATGACAGTTTTTTGCATAACAGGTTGCCATGAAAACTGGTAAACTAGGAAATCAGGTAAACGAAAACTGTCTTCTTTATTAAAATTATTTTTGTGTTTTCTTATTTCTATGGCTTCTATATTTTTCCCGGGATAGAAGTGCGGGATGATAGTAATTGTGTTTTATCAAATTCGTTATTTTATGAAATATCAGGGTTGACTCTTCCACCTACCTGCGCTCGGACAACCCTACTTTCAGTCTCAGCCTAGCCACGTCACAGCAAGGGCGAAACGTTTGGCAACACACAAACTCCATGACATTACGGATGACGCCGAAAATTGAACTTGACGTTTTATAGGGAGTAGTCTAAACACCTGTGTTGTTACCACGTAATGTTGGTTGGTAATTGTTCAATAGCCGGATTGCAAATGGTTACTTTATATTCTATAATATGAATGGATTAGTTAAAATATTAAGATATATATTTAAGGTTTTTTATATTTGCACTTTTATAGTTTTATCATACCTTTTACTAGCTTTATGTTAGCTAAACTTTAAGTAATCCTGGTCTGAATATAATTTATTGTTCATAGTAAAACACAAATTAATTAAAAAACAAAATGAGATGAGTAGATACTTTGACTGTAAAAAGTATTTCACATTTTTATACACAGAGAAATTTATTCTTTGTATGTGAACAAAAAACTGTGTAGAAGAAAGTTAAATTACTATAGAATTTTTTTAATTCAATACTTAAGCAAGGTATTTTGAATCATTTGTCTATGACTAATGGTTCCGAAGAAAAGTTAAATTTACTGTCCATGATTAAGGCAGTACGTTGTCCGAAAGCGTGCAATGCTATTCTTATGGAGAATATAAAATTTTATATGGAATTTAAAGGTCATGTGCCTAGTATAGCGTAATGCCATTAATAATAATTAATTTCAATGATAAATTCTGTTCACAATTTCAAATTACTATTTATGCTAAGGCTGAGACGATGTCGGTGAAAACCACGAGGTCGACGAGGACTTCTCGCTCCAACCGGGGACGGACCCCATCTCAGAGAGCGTGCTACATCCCGACCTTCATAGGACCTGACAGTCCCGAGATGATTACTGAATGGAAGCCTGCCGCGCCCTTCAAGAAAAACTCCTTTGTGGGCTTGCCCACATATGTTGATTATGACTGTAGTATATACATACAAGACATTGATAGCTGTTAGTATTTTAAATTATTTTATTTTTTTTCTTATATAAATCACGTGGTATTTACCAGTACAGTGAAATTTATCCTCAGAACTAACAGTACCTCCTCGATTCTTATACCGCCACTGGCCCGTTGTCCTGGAAAGCTTGCATTTTATTTATACTATATTACTCTACTTTATTCTTAGTACAGTATTGTGTTATAGATATTGTTTTGGACTGACAGTTGGGTGATTTATAAGAATTTTTCTTTCCATTGCAACGAATTCTCCTATTTTCAAAGAGTTTGAATGTAATATTCGCTGCTCCCTCATGACAGAAAGGTCGATAATTTTTTGACATTAATTTTTTTTTATTTTGCTCTAAACTTTTCTTTATTTGTGAAGTATTTAGTCAAAGAATGTCAGTTCATTGCAGATACTATTACCTTATTCTATCAAAAGTTTGTCTAAATATTTCACAAATAAAGAACATTCTCAGTTAAACTAAGGTTATTCGTTGAACAACTGTAGCCTGCTCTGACATCCTTATATGACATAGGTTCTCTATAATCTACTTTATAAGCTGTGGTGGAAATTAAACTTCATTTTCAGATCATACAACTTGTGTGTTTTTTTTACTAACTAGGTTGTGACAGGATTAATACAACAACATACACAACCATATGTGTAAAAGAAAGTTTTCATGAATCTAACAACAAATTTTAACCATTAATATTTTTCATGTGAAATACATCAATAAAAATAAATTCAACTAGGATGCATAAAAATCCATGGATAATATAAGGTCAATAGATAATATTTTATGTGAGGATTAAACTTTGCATTGTAAGGGACTGCAAGCACGCTGGACTAGTGCGGGGCTTTGGTGCCCAAGGTCCCAGGTTCAAATCCCGCCAATCACCAATGTCTTTTCACTATGTGATAATGCCACAACCCACACAGGGGTGCGTAAAAAGCCGCTACGGCTGAAGTGCCTTGGGAGTAATCCGCCCTTTCCATTAAAAAAAAAAATACATTGCATCCCTAACCACAAAATATCTATGTATTGCCAAATTAATAAGTTTGACCTTACTTTGATCACACACTTAAGTTGTTGAGCACTTTTCAGATTATAATAATATTTATGTATCATCATGTATTAATTTTTCAATTATAAGAAATAATTTCTGATGTATGTGAAATCAATTGATTGATTGATGTAAGGTGAATAATTTGGTGGATTTGGGTGGGTTTCACAAAACCGAGTAAGGGGCTGGGTACTGTCCGCTCTAGAAGTGAGCACCAAGAGCACGTCGGCCGGTAGGCCAACAATACGCAGTATCATGCGCTTTTAAGGCATTCACTGCCTGAAATCTGTGTAAATGATATTATTGATCTAATAACTTTAGCTACTTTATACTGATTTAATATATTATACAAAAATAAAATTGTCCATGGATGAATGTTAAAAAGAAAATTATAGAAAATAGTAAACGAAAATAATTGTATGCTCCAAAGCAGAGAAAATTTTGATTTTTTATAAGAACGATTTTTTTATTTAGAACAATTCAGTTTTTTCTTGCCTGTAAAAAATAGAACTTATCACAATAACAAGCTATAAGTTAATGATAAAAGAAAATTTTCTGGAGATAACTATTCTCTGGAGATGATTGTATGCTCCAAAGCAGGCCCCTGTATACCCTGAATTTTAATCAATATTTTAAAAAAGGGTACTGCGTTTCAAATGTTTATGAACTTGGTATCAATTAAAATATATTAATATATTTTAGCTATACAAAACGGCGAATAGCACTTGAAACACCAGAAACAAAATAAGATTTGTATTTAATACATTTTTGGGATCTTATGGTTTTAAAGAATCATAAAGCTCTAAAAATTATTCTTATTCGCAACATTTTATTAACTAAATGTATTAACTATTATTAACTTATTTTTATTAACTAAAAAATATAACCATTAACTATTTATTATTAAATCTTCAATAATTATGTGTCACGTGTTATCTTCACTACACGACTGGACAGCGAGTGCCTGCAAAGCACGTAATACTGTACGCTATAAAGGATTCTACAGTCACTTCTAGAGCGGACAGTACCCAGCCCCTTACTCGGTTTTGTGAAACTCGGTTTAGTGAAACAGTTGAATTTTATAACGTACTCGGTTTTGTGAAACCTCGGCGTAGTGAAATTTCGATATTTATTAGTTTTTTAGCCTTACTCGGCGTAGTGAAAACTCGGGTTTGTGAAACGCTCCCGTGGATTACACTAAAACCCTTTGTTACTACTCATGTTAAAAAAATCCAAACTTGGCAATGTAAAAGTATATTGAGTACTATAGCATCACTCAATAACAACATATTTTTTTCACTCATGGAAAATTCTGTTTGTGCTCTAAGAAAATAGTAGTTATATTGGAGGGGTTGAATGAACTCATTCCATCCATTTAAGTAGAGTACGGTATATAATATTACACAGTCAAAAGTCATATTCATATCCACAGTAAAATACATCAGCTTTATATAAATCAATGGAACAGTGTGGATATGTATACTCCATGGAAATTATATTCCAAATTAAATTTAAGTAGTTACTCATGATTTTGTTTGTAACTTTTTAGGTGAATCTACGCTCGATCTTCTTGAAAAAGCCTTTCTGAGTTTGTATGAACATTCAGAGAAGAGGCCTCACGAGGAAGAGTATCTAGAAGGACAGATATGCATCGCCTTTTTTGCGACGACCCAGAAGTGGTACAGAGGAAAAGTCCTGAAGGTATGACCTGCAACAAATTAAACTATAGGCGTATCATTTAAATTTTCACTTGCAATTCATAAATGTTAAGATTGGTGAATTCATACACCCTGTTTCCTTCTTGTACGGCAATCCTCTAGTGCACAAACAAGGAAACAAGCACCTGTGTTCAGGCCAGACTGTCTGTCTTGGCCACAGTTGTCTATCTTTATTGTTTATCTCTATTTAATGGAGAAAATACGAGATAAGTTAAAGCAGAAAGAAACAGTGATTTTTAAAATTCAGAACATTTATGTTATTTTCCAGGCTTAGAAGCTTCTAGGGCATAGAATGATTTTTGTTATTTGGTTTTTATGGCAGTAATGCTTAAGGTAATGTTAAGTTAGCTGTAAATGAATAGGAAGTATGATAAGAATTTTTACCTCTTTAATCTCAGGCAGGAATCTGTAGTGGGACTAAGTCTTGCAAGTATTCAAATTGCTCTCTTTTGGAACACAAAGACAAAGATGTGTATCATCTCTTTTGGAGCATGTGATGCAAGTATTATGCCCCCAAGGAACCCAGGTTATAGATCTTTCTGTACGGGTTTCAGGTGAAGCCGCAGCACATCGAAGTACTGTTTGTCGACTACGGAAACGTGGAAGAGCTGCAGCCAGATGAGCTCCGCAAACAAGTGACCATGGGTCACATCCCCATCCAGTGTCACAAATGCCGCACCGACGGCATTATCCCGGTCAGTATGTGTATTGCGTTGTATCAACCCCTTAACCGCAATACGTGAGATATCTCGTGCAATGCCCTTGTTGCGTTAGCCGTGACGCTTGAGTTTAGTCACATTTAAAGCTGTCATTTGATTCAATTTGTTAATAGAAGTTGTCTGCTAGTTTTTTCCCCAAGCTATGGCTGTAAATTGACAGACCATTTGTTGCTACAATCTGCAAATTCTGTTGAATCTAGGTCCACGCAACGTGCTCTGCAGTTTCAAATGTCCCGCTTGGTAGTTGTTTACGTTTCGTTTTTGCAACAACAGAAAGTTGTAAAAACCCTGCAATAGGCCATCAGCAAGCGTAATTAAACACTGTGGTTAAAGGGTTAATTCTTTATTCAACTCTTTTACCTGGAATATTGTTCCTTAGTCATAGTCAAACTTCTTTATTCATAACACATGTACATGAGTGGTACAGTGAATAGTGTCATAAATAAATAGAAAAAGTTACTGCAATTAAAACTTAAACAAGCAAACAAAAACTATATAAATTGAAATTGCATCTATTATTTAAAATTTGTTTCCATCCCCTGCTTGAAGGAGGTGGAAAACTCATCCAATAAATAAATGGCCAAGTTTATTATATAATCTTCACGTAAGAAAATTTTTAACTGCATATGAGGGGTTTTGTTCAAAAAATTTTAATTTAGAGGTTGAATAGTTAAATTTTTTTTCTGAAGTTGTACTGGTGGGTTAATTGAACTAAATTTGTGTCCATCTCCTGGTTTCTGGCGATAGAATGGATTCAAATATATATTGCCCATGTACTGTAAAAATTTTGGCTGCCGCCATTTTTTCTTTTTTCTACTCATCAGTGAGCCGGTTTGGAAGTGAAAGAATAGTGATTGTCAACATATGCCATGTATTTTTCTTGTTCGGTCTCCAATCAATGTGATTCTGTTTATTTGTACGTTTTAATTTAACAATTTGATTTTGTGCGTGAGTGAGTTCATTGAATAGATACCATACTGATTTTGTGTTTATTTTTTAATGGTTTCTCCATGTTGTGTATAAAAATTAGCCGATAGTTACACAATTTTAGTCAGGGAAAATGTTGAATCTAATATGAAAAAGTCAAGGAAAAATCAGGGAATTTTGTTATGATGACTTGCTAGACACCCTGCCTTAACATACATAGCCTGTATTACATCAATTAAAATATGAAGACATGTATAATAACTGAAAAATAATAATATTTACACATAATCGAAGAATAAGTCTTTTGTGTTTTGTCACACTTGGCATCGACGGGAGTGTCGAATAGATAAACGGAGCATCGGTTATCGGAAAGTCCCAAACTGACATACTGGAATAAGAGGCCATAGTTAAACCAATGGTGCTATGTGTCCATCATCATTTGTCAGGGTCTGGCCAAGCTACGAGGCTGGGAGGGGGGCAAGAAGAAGAAGGTGTGGTCAGCCTTCCTTGGCTTACGTCAAAGACGATGATTGGACCATTCAGGAAGGAGTGTGTAGAGCTGCTGAAGTTCTCCAAAGGGGACATCAGCCTATTGTTGGGGCTTATGTTAGGACATGGTCCACTGAGGAAATATGTCAAGTCAAGATTATTGGACTCCTGCAGATTCTGTGAGGAGGATGTTGAGTGCTATACATTCCTGACTTGACTGCCAAGAAGGGTAAGCCTGAAGAATTGCAGGATCCATATTGTGTGCACAATGAGTACTGGACTCCACTTTGTTACAGGATAACAGGATAAGTACTGGTACATTAATACACAGTGCATTAATAATTACTTAACTGTCATATCCTTTATATAAATATAACATTCACTTTCGTGGTTTTAGATCTCGCATAATGGCAAGTGGACTATTCAAGCGTTGGACTTCATACATTCAGCAGTGGTGGAGAAGAGATGTGAAACAGTTTTGAAACCTGTGGATGACTCTTGCGAAGAATATATTGTACGTAAATTCTAAATACAGTATATCATACATCTTCTATTCTTCATAATAACTCTTATTACATTGAGTTCAATATTCATCTTTGTTTGTGATTTTTAGGTGGTTTTACGCTCAATCTTTGTTGATATGATGATATTATTGGTTGTTTTATAATTTAATCCTCCAGAAAAACTGACATGGGTCTTATCTTAATTTCTGCCTGTAACGGAAGACAGCATTATTGTGTTTGTCTTCTTCATGAAAAGAAGAGCAGAACTAAGATGAATATTTTTTTATTAATCAATATTTTTTAGAGAAGGTTTTTACTACCTTTACTTACCTTGTACTTTGTAGTTTTAACTTTATACTGACCCACAAGTGATGATCTATCAACAACCTAGTTTTGAGCAAACTCTGACACATTTTTTCTTAGTTTACTTTAAATAAAACATGTCATTTTCAAAACGACTCAACAAAAATTAACTATCAGCTGCCAAAGTAAGTTACTTCAAAATATCAATGTTAATTTATTATCATTGATCAATTAATTGTTTTAAAGCCATTTTGAAATTATACTACAGTAGAACCTCGAGTAACCGTCACCCTCGGGACCGAGACCATGACGGATAACCGAATAGACGGATAACAGAAATAATAATAGCACCGATACAACTTAGCACCTAGACAGTGTTTGGCGTGGCAACATCGCAATTCACTGCCTTGCATGCTATATTGGCACCATTTTAAGCCCTAATTAATTTTCATGATTGCTACGCAGTACTTAATGTGAATTTATTTTAAATGAGAAAAAACAAAACTAGCCCAGTTCAAGTGGAAAATACTATATTAAAATATTTCACTAAGAAATCGATGAAATATCAATATTATTATATTACGTTGGAATTAAAATAATCTGTCATTTTCTTTTGTTTCTTTCCCCGTCAAGCTTTTCTGGCGTTCATGTTTCTAATTTTTCTGAGAAGAAGCACCAGCGTTTAATAATTTATTGTTTATTGTCAACTCCCAAAACTACACGTTCCCGTTTCTCAGCCATAACGGAAGAGCATTCCGTATAAATAACAATGTCAAAAATAAACGGTAAAGCACGTAAAACACTAGTAGGCATTGCACTCGAAATCGGCAATAACTTCAGTTCACTGTAACTCAAGTAAAACAGTAGCTGGGGAATGCAGAAGACAGTGTAAAGGATTAACCAGCTGGGCCACTACCCTTGCCGCCAATGATTCACGCACATTGTAGGTGTGCAGTACAGTCGTCACTACTCATAATAGAGCCTCAACAGACGACTCACGGCTCGGCGCTGACGCGGAAACATAATTTTTTTTGCGCTAGTGGGGTGGCAGTTAATAGAGACTGACGGTTAAAAGGGTGACGGTTAATCGAGGTACTACTGTATGTTAAATTGTTAGCCTAATTTAATAAATTTTACTATGTGTGATCAAATGTAATTAAATAATAAAATGAAATTTAATTAAAAATTATATTAGATAATTTTTAACATTTTGTCATAGTAATAAGTATCGTGCTCCCTATCTTCATCATAAACCTGTACAAAGGATGGATTTACTACTAGTGTTAAATACTACTCAAGTTAATGAGTCAGTTGAACTTGCAGATACTAAGCCTGAAGTTACCTGGCGGCGAAGACCTGCTAGAGACACTTCTGAGCATGCACTACGCCACGTACATGCTGGACTGTGAACAAGTCGGTGAGGAAGCGGAGGAGGAAGTGATCATCGAGGATCAGGATATTCAGCTTGCATTTTCTAACTCTGAAACTTCCAAGAGGCTGGTTGAAGAGATAAAAACCTTGAGTGCCAACCTAGAAGCCATGAATGCAAATAGTAAAGCTCTAGAACCTGAAAACAAGGAAGTCGATGATGAGGAACTCATAGAGGATCATGTCAAGTCCTTGCAACAAGCCAAACCTCATTTTGATTGGTACGAGGCAACGACAATGGAACAGGAGAAAATGGTGAGCTGACTATAGACTAAAATCCCATGAAGACGTTTTGCTGAAACCTACTTAAACTGTAACGTCCTTTAAATATTTGTAAAGAAAGATTTACTACTTACTATTAAAAATATCTTTTAGTAGCATTACCTTACTATGTATTATAAAATTTTTTAAATGTAAACCAGTTTTTCATTATAATAATTCATTATTATTGTTATAGATACAGTTTTTGTACATTTATTTTACTAATCAGCGATTGAAAATGTGCACAAAAATATTTCTATCAAGATGGTATCTTCCTGGTGTAAATAAGAATCTCTTTAAATTGTGTAACATGATAGCCACTTCACTAAAAAGTCTAAGTCTGTTTCATATAATACTAAAACAAGATATATTGAAAATAAAATAATTCAAACAACATCATCAATATGGCACAGAACTACAAAAAGGAATACAAATTGCTAGCTCCATTACAGAGGAACTAAATTCCACACCTCAACTTGTCTGGCAAAGAACTATTCCAAATACGTCTATATAAATAAAATTAGAGTTTTGTCTGTACATTGCTCAGAGTTATTCATTTTTTAGTTATTTTTACTTTTCGTGTGTTAAAGAAGACGAAACAAGTCTTATCTCAATTTGTGTCTGTTTGTCTGTGACGCTCCAGGAGGCTGTCTTCTCCGAAAATAAACGGGAGAACTGATAACAATAGTTTAGTTTTTGCTTCCTTTCTTTTTACAACCAAATCTTCACACTCTTTGTTGAACCAGGGCTTTTTTATCCGTCTTTTTTCTATAAAAACATCTTTGGCTGATTCTTTGATTGTGGACTTGAAGATTTGCCACAGTGTTTCTACCTGTGTTTCACTATCACCGTCCTCTAATTCTTCTAATACAGCAAACCTATTGGCAATACTCAAAATTCTTTTGCCTTACGTTCATCAAAACAAATCTTTTCTGTTATTTTGCACACATTTTGTTTCTCAACCTTTAGCCTTTGTTGACTGCTGACTAGTACTAGGTTGTGGTCAGTGCCACATTCTGCTCCTCGTTTACTCCTCACATCTAAAATTATTCTCACATGTCTTTTGTCAACCAATATATGGTCAATTTGGTTCTTTATTATTCCTGTTTTTATTATTTTTATTTATTTTTCACACATTGTTTTATCAATACAAAACCCTTTTTTACAGGCTGAAGTTCAACCCTTCATTTCAGAACTGGATTCGGTAAGTTCAGTAAAATTAGTAATTCAGATGTTTTCATTACTAGTGGTTGATTTAATTTACAAGTACAATTCAACCTCTTAGTCTTATTTGTCTTGGAGAATGTTTTACACCAGTTTAAGGTTTATATTAATTTAGCTTTCTTGGAATTTTTTGGTGGGTGCAAAGATGTACCGTGTATAGTAATGGAAAGGAAAGTCAAGGGCTCCTGTAAGCCCTTTATTTGTTTCTTTGTCAATTAGACTAAGGTGGTTTTGAGTTAAAGTAAATCCTCTTAAAGCGTTCTACGGCTCAAGCCTGGATCTGGATTGATTTTAGATTACTTATTAGATTACCATTTGAAATGGCGACCTACCCAGGTAGGTATTTTAAGCCAAGTATGAATGAGAAATGATTGTGGGATGATTGTGGCGCGATCTTGTAGTCTTGTTACTGACTAAGGCTAACATGTTCCTTAGACAGGACTGTTAATTAATAGCCCAACAGCCGATGGCAACTGAGGGACCTCCAGTTTAACGTGGAATCCGAACCACAACCTCTGAATTACGAACTGGTCTAATTATGAGGATGGTATTTGCGGATTAACGTAGTATTCAATAGTGCGGACGTTAATCCACACAAGAGAACACTACACCCACCGACCATCGCTCACAACTATCCACAATTCGTGACCTCCAAGTAGCTGGATTACAGGATGTCGCCACCATCCCAGTCTACTTTGAGGGTTCGATGATTTAATTGGCAGACACCTAGGACGGAGTTGAGGTTCAAAGACTTGTACTTGCCAGACTCGATGGTGGAGTTCACCGTGGAGGTGCAGACGATCTGTTCCTTCAACTCCCTCAAGGTCACCATCGTAGATAGTGAAGACGATGAGGTATGATAACGATCCACGATCCACTCTATGGTCATGGTCTATGGTCCTTAAGTATCAGTGAGACGGTTGTAAAATTACTGTCATAGGATATCTAAATATATAAAACAAAGTTGTGCTAGTTGCAACATTTATAACTTGAGAATGGCTGGACCGATTTTAATGATCTTTAAATTTTTGGATTCGTCTCTGCTCTGAGCAGTCTATAGCCATATTCAGTTTTGTATTTAACCATAGGGCTAAGCACCACTGGCCTGTAAAGTTTGTACATGTTAAGCTTATGAGGAAAAGACGTGATACATTTTGATGTGGAAACATATTGTTACTTATTTTGGTTTAAACACAACAGTTTGATTTAATATATTTCATCATTCTTAAATTAGGTATAAACTTATAAACAAATTTATTTATCTATGTACTACAGGTAACGGAATTCCTCGATCAACTTCATTCACTCTTCGGTGTAATTCAAGAAGAGGCGTTTAACTTACCAATGCTAACTCAGCCTGTTAAAGGTAAGTTGATTCAATCTATATTCTCAGTTCAGTCAAGCATTGAAAATCCGAATGTCAAGATTTTGTATGGTCGTATCGTAACTTAATTTCGGAACTAGTAATTTGTGAATTTTTGTAATTATATTTGTAATAAGAGATTTGATTTTTTCACTAATAATTATAATCAATTAACTGTGCTAATGAAGTACCCTGTAAGTTTTCACAATAATATTTTTTCTTCTTATCAGTCATCAAATCGCTTTTTCAATAAATGAATAAACGGTTTACTTACCATACTGTTAAAGCAAGCCCATAGCCTGATGATGATTCCATCTAGGATCACTTTGACAGTAAGGAACTTAAATCATTTATAATTTTTTTATGTAAATCTTAACTGTGAGGTGGCTTGTGAATATAAAATGGACCTATCGAGAATTACCAAGGAGTAATTATATTTGTCTCAGTTCATTCAACATTTACTTTCTCATGTATTGGCTGTATTTTCCAGGTCTCGTATGCTTAGGTTGTTACTCTAATGACAACACGTGGTATCGCGCCGTTATCAGGAATGTGTTGCCCAACGGTATGGTTAAGGTATACTACGTTGACTACGGGAATGAGGAAGATATTCCCATTGAAAGGTAAGCCAATTATATTTGAATGGTTTACTTGTTCAGTATTAAACCAAGAATAGGTCCAATCTAATTCAAAACTTTGGGGTTCTTGTAAAAATCAATTTATGAATTAATTTTAGAAGTAACAGACCATTTGGTGCTGCATTCTAGTGGAATTTTATGAAACTACGTCCACGGCACATGCTCTACAGTATCAAATGCCACGCTTGTTAGTGTAGTTTGTTTCGTCACGTGATGTAAGAGTTGTTTGCGTTGAACCAGGGTTATCGGTTTTTGTTTTATACAAAATGTTGTTTGTTCAATACTATAACTACAATACTACATTGTTAAATATTAAATTTATTATGGTTATTTGCTTTGAAATCCGTTAAACTAGGTTTTCCTTGAGTGATAAAAACACCTGCGAGGCTGCGAAAAAACCCTGCTTTGGGCCATCGGCAGGCGTAACTAGACCCCGCGATACTGAACTGCGGCGCTCCAACATATGCCGTGGTTATAGGATTAGGATTGTACTCAGCATTTTCTCGAATATACTAATTAAAGTCAAGTTACATATTCACAAAAAACTTTATAAAAAAAAAATAATAAAGAGAGAACAAATAGTTGAGTATTCCAGGTGAATGGTCAGACTAGATAATGAAAACTTTGCTTAATTGATGTGATTATACCACTTTATATATTCTGTGAAAATTATTATAACTCCGTCAGAAGATGAATGATTTTGCATGGTATGTTTTTATAGTAAATATTGAAATGATGAAAAGGGAAAATTTCAATTTAACCCTCCACCTGGCATTTAGTTTACTGTGTACTGGTACTGTTCTGTGTGCAATTTACAAAATTCAACTTTTTTACACCCAAAGTCTTATTTATAGTCAAGTATTATACATCATTCTTTTTGGAAAGAATCAGTAAACAATTTAGTATCAGATTTGTCAGGTATAATGGGAAAAATATTGTTTCATAAGCATATGTAATATCTAAAAATAAAATAAAGATGAATTACTTAACATTCCGTAGTGTGGAACCCACAAAAATAATGATTGAATAAACTAAGATGTTCTAAAGATAGGAAATTTTGTTTGGATTAAGAAAATATATACTTTATTAGGGTTTTTCTTAGGTTGTTATGATGAAAAACTACTTTTGGTGCATGTATACCAATATTTACCCCCGCAAAATCATAATTTTTGCCAGTTTTTGGGATACAGTTAGTAATAAGTCTTTTTATATTAACAGTGAAAATCAAAGAAATGTGAAATATTTGTATTAATACAGTTCAAATAATATAGGAAAATAGTAACTGGGTCTATTTATTAGACTAAATTTAGGTCCATAGGTCTATGGTCATCGACAGGAAAGTTTATTGGCTCAGCATCTGTTTCAAAAGGCGTACAATGCTCCTGATTCCAATTCTGCAAATCATAGGCATCTAACCTATCGTTGTCTTCATTTCCAGAAGATAATAAACTAGAGAATGATTCAAGAGACCCAGAATCAGAATTAGGCCTATGAGTAGGCCTAATTGGCCTAATGAATATCCAGACATTCCAAGGTCTGCTTTGTACACAATTGTGACTCAAGACCTAGGCTAACACACAAGACAATCACAGAACAACGCTTTCATTTGGCTTTTTTTCACCAAACAGCCCAATCACACAGTGCCAACATAACAAAAGACCTCCTCAAAAAGTTTTAATGGGAAGTTTTTGAACAAAAGTTGAAATGGGAAATTTTTAAACATCCACCATACAGACCGAACCTAGCAACGAGTGATTATCACCTGTTCCGAGAATTGAAGTCATCGTTAGGTGGGAAGCACTTTACTACTAACGAAGAACTTCAAGAGGGTCAAGACTTACCATATTCATTAAGAAATGCATCGAAAATTTATGTCACGGTATGACAAGTGCCTCGTTTTGGCGATTATGTAGAAAAAAAGTTAAGACTTAGCGGTACTCATGGTAGTAAAATTATTATTTTTTGTGCATTTTTCTTTTATTTACAACCAATTGGAGGTGGATTTAGCCCTCGTAGATAACAATACTGGAGTACAAGCAATGTTGATATGATTGAAGGCAGTTATTTAGCTGTACTAGAGAATATCACTTGTTCCCCACCAAGGGAGTTTAGTGCAGAAGTACTGAGTCTACCAATTCTCTAGAAATCAAGGATCCAGGTGGGGAACCTATTTCGAGGTGTGGTCAGCTGACTAGACCCTTACTCTCCTCCCTAGCTCACTTCCGTTATTGTAAGCCCACTGTAGGCAAATCAAGAATGGGAATACTCACTCTCCCTTTCCATTCCCAATATTGTGGCTATCATAATATGATTTCAGCAGGATTTTCCTATGGGTTGGGATAAGATTCTGGTCGCTAAATCTCTTAACAACATCATCGCTGTTTCAGGTGCCGGGAGATCAAACCGGACTGGACAGTGATGCCTGTACAAGCTTTTCAAGTAAAACTTCACAAAGTCTGGGAGGGTCCCAACTATAACCCAAAGCTTTGCCATGAGGCTTACATGAATTGTTTAATGGAACCCCCATACACTTTGGTCATAGAGGTATAGAGGTTGCATTATTTTTTAACTTAAATAACTAGTTTTAGTATTTTGTACTTCTTTCTTTTTTTTCTAAAACAGTTTATTTTATCTCCTATATTATGTATAAAACATTTATTAGTATAGTCATTGAAAAAAGGTCAATATTCTAAGTCTGGTTTACCCAAAATAATAGAGATGTTCTTAAATCAGATCAGATATCTGTCTCCAATCCGAATGCAAAACAAGTATCCAGTTAAGTCCAATAAATATCCGAACTTTCGGATAGAACGTGTAAAATGAGCATTAAAACCGAAACATAAAATCAAACCTTTCTGTTTTAAATTAAGAATTAAGTCAGCGATACGAAACATCTTTGATCGAACAAAAGTGTTGAAGCAGATGACGAAATTACACAATTCATATCCTACGGGAATGTTCTTACATTCATCATGTTCTTCATTAACGTCATTGGCCATTCCGAGGATGTGGTATGATTATTTGATTCTTCAACTACATATTTAAATAACAGGTTAAGTTCAACATGATATTGCATTTTGAAATACCAAGCATGGTGTTATTAATAGTTGTTGCACTAATATCAGATTGCGGTTTCATACTTGTATTATTCCGTATAAAATATGATTTTGGCTACGAAATGAATCGTTGACTTTTTATTAGGTAACGAAGTTCAATCGTCATAATAGCTCATTTTGCAACAGTATTTGCAGCAAAAATAAAATACTACCTCATTTTTATTGTCTACGTAGAAAATCAAATAAACTTTAATTATTTTGACATAATGGACTATTTTTCTTTATTGCATTCTTGAGTTCTCCGTTTTCGAGCACCACGATAAAGTGTTGCCAAATTTACACTTTACCCATTTCGTCATTCCGTGTTCACATAACTAACAAATTTTCCCCTCGTTTTCATTCTGCATTTTCTCTTTGTTGGACGATTTTACTCACCATTTGTATTTAAATGATGAATTTTTAGATAATTTTGAGATTAAATAACTAGATTACGACAAGGTACCATAATGTCACGGCTTTTAATATTGTAACACAGCAGTCTGGTACGCAGATAGCCGATGTAGACGAGCCAACTTCGTCTATCAAATCATGGTTCTTTGTTTATGGCGATTTGTTTTTATCATTGTAATAAATAAAATATTTTAATCTTGAAATAAAATTGTCAATTATTATTTAAAAATCCATCCATGGTTTATATAATAAACTTTTAAGATCTGTTGATGTAGTTTATTGGCGAATTTTAAGGTTTTTGTTGATTTCATTCTTGAATTATATTAAAATCATAGTCATATTAAAATGTTTACTTTTAAATGCAGTGTAGTATAAACTTTAGTTATGTTGTTCTTTTTTCAATGTGTCTAGCCCACCTAATCCTTCTACATTTAAATTCACACACCACATCCAGATCATCGTAAAGTTTTCTTAATTCCGTGGTGTATCTCCTCTTCCCCTCTCCCTCTTCAAAGATTGTTCCTTCAATATTCATGAGAATCCTAATTTTAAAAGTATATAATTTTCTCTTTTATTTTTTATTATTTTTCCTTCTTTTTATTTAGTTTAGTTTCCACTATGTTAGAGTAAGAAATAAAAAATAAAGTAACCAGAATCGTTAACAGGCCCTCCAGGTGTAATTGGTGGAGAGAGGAAGATAGAACTGGTTCACTCTTTAAGTATGTTAATGTTTTAAACTATAGTTATTATCTTAACACAGTTGTCTCACTGTTACAGTCGAGGTTTCCACAACTTGAAGTCGAGCTTTACAACAGCAAAGGTGAATTCGCCTATAAGCCTCTTTTAGACGTCGGCCTCATCTTTAAGGAGTCGTCTTAGTTTGTTCCTACCAATATATAGGTTTTAGTGGGCTACAGAAGCCTTAACGATTGCACTAAAGTTGAGTGATTTCTTTCATAAAATATAAAGGAATGTTATTCAACAATAATCTCAGTTCACAATCTTAAGTACTGAATTAAACTAAGTTTCGGTCCATTAAAGTATTATATTATACAGGTATGTGAAATATGTTCAGTACATTTTGATTTTGCCATACCATAAGAACATATGGTTTTTTACTAAAAGACTTATTTATAGAATTAATGTAGTTTATAGAATTTTTGTTATCTTCGTTCGATATTACAGCCCTTAAGTATTGAGTCGTACAAATCTATGGTGGATTTTTATGTGGCACATTTGAATTTCTCATGTAGTTAAGTAAAACTTAATGTTCCTTTAATTTTATTTCCTGACGATAGTTCGATAATCTTGGACTATTGATATTTCTCATCAACCAGATGTTAGTAGGATTGTGGAACTAAGACTGTCAATATTCATTAAGTTATTTGCCACTTTATATATTTATATTGGAACTTCATTTATTGATTTTGTGGCACGGTTACATCTTGTATTATTCTACATGCACAATATTTCACAGACTTTCATAACTCCTATATACAACCATTTAACAGCTTTACTGAAAATAACCACAATCCCTCAATAAGTTAAGTTTCAATAAGTAACTTGTAAAATAACTTGGGTTTATTGCAGAATTGTTTGAATATGATTCTAAAGTGAGAGATTCAGTGCTCTATTGGTTGATTTTTCATTTAATCATACCTTAATATAAAGTTAATGAAAAAGATTTAATGAACAACTGGTTTTACTGTATAACAATACAGATTTGAAGGTTGCTGGCTGGTAAGGGTCATTACTTTTCCCTCAACTCTTTCAATTACAAGCTCTCTTTTTTTCTGTCACAGTACTGCTTAAATCTTTTTTGTCTAAATATTATCAACATAGCCGCAAATAATGTTATTTTTTACACTGTATTAATATTCTGTTCGTCCAGATCCAATATTGAGATTTTAAACTATCTCCAGTGCTGGTTTTAAGGACTGGGAATTAAGAAAATAATAACTACTCTATAAAATAAAAATAAATGTAATATATATAGTTAAGTAGGAGTTGCTTTGGTGCAATCACAAATGTTATTCTTCTGATTTGATTTAGGTATTTTTTATATACTATAGTCTAAAGTGGATAAGTCACCGTGATGCAACTTGTGATGTTAAATCTTTGCATTTTTGTTTCTACTATATACGTGTGATGAAAAAATGTGATCTTTTTTATAAAGTACAAAAATAAATATCTTTGTTAACTACATCTTGTGTGTGATCTGTTAATCCCTGATTTGATTACCTCTGTCAATTAGTACATACACGATTATTATTAGAAGTAATTAATTTTTAAGCCCAGATGATTTTGGCGCTTGTATGCTTGTCATTGACAAGACTGACATGTTCCTTAGACAGGAACGTTAATTAATAGCTCAACAGCCAATGCATTTTAAGGGACCTACAGTTTAATGAGGGTACCAAACCACTTTTTGTCTCTGAATTAAAAACTGGTCTAATGATGAGGATGTTCTTGCCGATAAACGTAGTATTCAATAGTGCAGATATTATCCATACCAGAAAATGTCACATCCTCCGACCATCATTCAAAATCATCCACAATATGTGACCTCCAAGTAGCTGGATTACAGGACACGTCTTTCAATCTTTCAATATCCCATAGTTCAATATAATTTCAAATTATTAATGTAATATATCTCAGTTAAAATATAGATGTTATATATAAATAAGAATGAATATATTACTTTATTTTTACTTTCTCCCCTTATACGTTGTATATGGAGAAAGTATTGTTTTCGTCAAAATTTTCGAATTTGAGTTGAGGGTGGATATATCCGTTTTGGGGTCCCCTGAATCCAAAAAAGTGGGTTTTGACGTGATGTCTGTCCGTCCGTGTGTCTGGATGTGTACAGTGCCACAGCCTACCCCGTTGGTCCGATTTAGATGAAATCTGGCATGTATGTATATATTCACGGTATCTCCAGGCGTTTTTTTCATTTTTTTGAATTTTTGATTTTTAAGGGTAGTTCACCCCTAAAAACCCTTAAAAAACGTGAAAAATCCAAATTTCTCAAAAACGGATCTAACGATTTTTATTAAAATTTGACAGTTTATAGTGTACAGAGTACTAAATAATTTGACACTACCCGCATATCTGTAAAAATGACGGTTCAAAAGTTATGAGCTTTTAAATGTCTAAAAAATCAAATTTTTAAATTTTCAGCGAAAACAATAAAAGTAAAGTATAACTTGACTGGCACCATTAAAACCAGCTTAAAAAACTAAACAAATTAGTAATTTGAATTATTTGTCTACGACTAACGGTTCCAGAGAAAAGTTAAATTTACTGTCCACGATAAACGCAGTACGTTGTCTGAAAGCGCCCAATGTTATTCTTATGGAGAATATAAAAAAAATCAATTTCTTCCTTACTTTCCAACCGTTTTCCATGAAACTTGGTATGAAGCGTAAGGTCAAATCACCGAACAAAACCAGCTCAAAAAAGCTTGGTGTTACGGGGGGGGGGGGGGTTGTCCCCCCCATACAATTTGAACAATTAATTTAACTTTGTCTCTCGTGTTTTTATTTTTAGAAATTGGATGATTATTTTTGAAACAATAAATTATTAAATGATATTTAGATTAACTTTGTAGAACATGATAGTTTTATTACAGATTGTCTTTTTTTAATTTACTTAAGGGAGAAAGTATGTGTCAGTTCACTGGTACAGTTTATTATTAAAAGTTAAAATGTGTACATTCTCTGTACAACAAAATAAAATATAAATTTGTTTGAAATTTAAAAAGGAATACAAGAATCAAAGTAAAGTTTAATCTTGAAAAATCTACAAGAATACAAATGAAGGTATCATGAATAAATTTGAACTTGAAAAAACTGATTTTACTAATAGTAATTATTTGAGTTTGAACTGTTGAGTTCTAGTTCTTATAAAGGTTATAAATAGTGTGGTTATAATGTATCTAATATGGGAAAAATAAGACATTATTTATAAATATTTTTATTACAGTACTTGTTTTTTAAAAATAAGACATTAATGAGAACACAATTACTAGCGCTGAGTACTTTTTGCAATTTGCTCTTTCAACACCAGAATGCTCTGCCTCTGCTCCGGAGGCAGCATTGCTATCTGATCGTCCGACAATTGGAGCACTTGCATAATAAGGGCAGCCTGCAACAAAATAAAAGATCTCAATTGTCAATGTCTTGATTGTAGAACTACAGTGAGGTAGTAAAGGTTAACCCTTCAATGAGTACAGAGTATTACCCGGTTAAGGAGTAGTGATGGACCGGTATCTGTCCGGTGATGGACCCGGTTGTATCATGGCAAAAGTGTAACGACTTACTGGTTCGTTTTGATATACACCTGGTTATTTTTGTTTTTAACAACGGCAAATAGTATATAATGAATGGTTAGTGATCTGAGGTATGTGGGATTGATTCAAACATAACACAGCTGATTTGGTAAAGTAGCAAGGAGTGTGTTTGATTGTAAACTATAGGTTAAGTCTGTCACTGTCTCAGCTGTAGTAAAGGGTATGCACAGAAGAAGTATTTTAGTTCTAGGTGGGTGTTTCTGAATTTTACATGACCAAACTACTTTTGTATTTTTGGGGGTTTGCACCGTACCCTATCAAAACGTTAAAAATGCCAAAAGGCGTAGAAGTACACAATTACACAATATGCTTTTAAATATTCCATACAAAGAAGAACTTTTTAAAATGTAGGTTTTACCAATATGAAAAATGGGGTATCAAAAATCTGGAACGTAAAAATCCGAACCACTCCGCAGATTTTTACAGCTCCATATTTTAAAACGTTAATCATATAGAGAATAAGAAAACTTTATTTATGGACAGATGTTGCAACTTGGTATAAATGGTTAAAATAAAAATTGCTTATGCTATAAATGCCTACTTTCTGTGTTCCTCATAGCGGCAATCCTGTATACTCTTTGTATATATATTTTATCAACAGATATTGATAAAACTTGATAAAACTCAGTGTTCCTCACAGCAGCAAACCTACTCACTCTTTCCCATTTTAATCTTATGAAGAATAGGCAAATAATTCTCATGTTTATCGACAGATTTTGATCAAACTTGTCATATAATATTATTATTATATTATTGATTTGGGAATTTCCTGAGTACGCAGGTCTGCTGCGACGGGGGTATTTTTGCTTATACTTCATATTTTAAGCATAGACACATACTTCTTTGTTTGAAATTCATTATTGGTGATGGTGGATGTATGTAAAACAAAGTTTCAAAGAAACTTTGTTTTACATAACATCGTGATGGAAAATGTCCGCAATAAAAATCTAAATAATATAGACGCATAATTAATATTATGTTATAGTTAAAGGGAAAAACCTTGCCAGTTCTAGAGTTAAATATGTTCATTTAAAAAAGAAAAGATATTACTTTTTTTACTTCAAATTATTGCACTTATATACATTGTTTGATGCATAATTTCATCCTAAGTAAAACAACAAAAAAACAGAACAAAGAAATGTGAATAAATACAATTTGTGTAACCGTTTTACTAAACGCTAGCATTTTTCGGGAAACAGGCCGGTGAAACTTTTAGCTGAACCACCAAGGATCAAGACGCTCGGCACTCAAAGGCTTATTAACCGACTTTTATTATTATTGATAATTCACAAAATAATATTATTTTGTTCATTTGAATTGATAATTTAATTATTTTAATATGCTATTAAAATAGACACTAAGGAATGGTAATAATTTTATCAATCAAGGAGAAATATCAAGTTTGTTAAAAATATAAATGTTTATATTTTATAAATTTTATCATAAAATTATATAATACCTTCTCCTGATCAGAGGCCGCTCCACCGATATTAGGACCCAGGGGTCCGCGGGGGCCGAGGTTGGGGGCAGACACAGGCTGGGGCACGGGGCCAGGCGGCATCACGGGTCTGGGCACACCCGGTGGCATTCCTCCTGGCGGCATGCCCACTGGCATATCTGTAAATCAAGCGCATAAAATTAGAGATATGAAACTAACGATTCACTAACCTCCAGTTCACTATTAGAAGTCCACGGACACGAATACACTTTTTTTTAAACCCCGCCTTAAGCATTAACATTACCAAATACTTTACCGTGGCCCAGTTGACTGATTGATCAGTCAACACATATACATTACATTGTTGGAATAACAGGGTGTTGCTCTGTTGTATCATTACATTGGCAATATCATTCATTCATACATATAAACATACAAACAACATCACAACAAAGCTCAAGTCCTCAAAAAGCGAACTGACCAGAGGTGTCCCACAAGGCTCTGTCCTAGGCCCAATCCTATTTTTATTCTCTTGACAAATGACTTCCCCAAGGAAATTGAGAGTGACAATACCACTGCAATTATGTATGCTGACGACACTACAATTTTAGTAAAGGACGATACAGCCGTAGGCCTCTATCAAAACTCAAAATCCACCCTTGAAAAAGCAGTTCTTTACTCAAAACTGAACGACTTGGCTATTAATCCATCAAAAACAACAACAATAAATTTCAGCAAAAAGAGAGACCAAGCTCCTCAAGTAGAAGAAGTAACAATAGAAATCCATACAAAATTTCTTGGCGTCATTCTAGACAACAAACTCACTTGGGCAGAGCACATAGATGAAGTATGCAAAAAATCAGCACCGGGATTTATGTTGTTCGAAGAATGAACCATATTGGCAAACTCTCAGTTGCTAAAACAGCCTACTATGCTTGGTCGAGTCACACTTACGATACGGCCTGACAGCATGGGGCAGATCCTCAGCCTCCAACATCAACCGGATCCTTGTACTACAAAAGAAAGCTGTAAGAACACTTGCCAACCTTGAACCAACGCAACCATGCAGATCAGCTTTCACAAACTTAGGAATTCTAACAGTGGTAGCCCTCTACATACTGGAAACCATTATGTATGTAGATAAACTAAACTTACCACAAAACAAAGACCTCCATGACTACAACACCCGCCATGGCTCGAAGTTTGCCTTGCCTGTACATAGAACATCATCATGGGAAAAAAGCCATCCTACGCAGGCCGCAAAATGAGGAACCATCTTCCAGACTACATGAAGAACCTGACTGGCAAGAGACTGCATCAAGAGTTGAAAAACTGGCTGATTCAACGACCATTCTACTCACTAAAGGAATTTAGTGAAAACTGAAAACTTCAAAGACTTTCAATAAAAATCTCTGTAACAAATGACACTATTGTAATTCTTTACGAATGAACAATAAAGAATATTTTATTGTATTGTATTGTATTGTATAAGGTAATATGGTTAATTAGAACTTTTCTCTCGGTCCAATCATTTTTATGTAATCTATGTTAAAAATTTGTGATTACTACAAACTAAAATTCACATTCAAAATTTTTCCTGAAAAATGTAGATCAGAAATCAAATCATCAGACCCAAAATTACCAAAAATGGTGCTATATTATTGGTGATATAGCTAAAACACTTTGTTGACGCTAAATATAAGGGCTTAAAAGACGAAAGGCTCACTCTGTTCCTATCACTCTGTTTGGTTATCTAAAGATGTTTAAATTGTGTGTCTGTTGGTACACTCCTTAAGAGACCTTTGTAGATCGGGCTCAGCCTTTTAAATCCATACGTCTTTATTTTTGTAGGATGAAGTAAAAACTCACGTCTTCCAACACTACTTAATATATTTACACTTATATTGTAATCATATACAAACGGTAAATATATACAAAAGTTGTTAAATTGGCGATCGATTTCGTCTAGTCACACCGGACATCATCAGGCTGGAAATCGATCGCCAATTTAACAACTTGTATATTTTTACCCTTTTTATATAATTACAATATAAGTGTAAATATATTAAGTGTGTTGGAAGATGAGAGTTTTTACTTCATCCTAAAAACTTCATCGTAAAACCAACATAATGCTAATGAAGAAATTATTCTTTATTTTTGCTATAGTTATATATTTTAATGTATTTACCCATTCCTGTCTGGCAGAACGGTCGACGCCTGAGGCCACCCGGGCTGAACGAAAATCGAGCCTCGTTCACTACGACCGCGCGTCACTATTAGCGTGAAAGAATTAACAGTAACTTCATGAATTATATGTTTTGATTTCTTTGCTCTGTTCCTTATACTCTTTAACTGCGTATACAATAACTTTTATCAAGAAAAATAATTATTACTGTACTTTTTCACCAGTTCCAAGCTGTAGACTTAGCAACAAGTAGGTATTTTTGTTTCGTCAAATTTTACTTTATTTTCAAAAGATTCCTTTATTTTACTTGGTAGATCTACTTCTAGTTACCTGCAGTAATAAATAGTTAATGATAAATCTTTAAATAATAATCATTATAACTGTATTATCATCAATAAATACAATCGCTAAACGAATTGTGCGAACGAGAAAATAATTTACTGTCAATACGGAACATTTGACACTAAATAAGATGATAAAAGAGGACGCCAACACCATCTAGCGGATGAGAAATGAACTAGAACCCCTAACGGCGGAAAAAGAACTACGTCGAAATATAAGCAGGCAACGTACATTATTTGCTCATAACCGCGCCGTGGGACGCACGGCGCACGTCATTAGACATCTGTCTAGCGAAATACGCTGACGTACAATGTACGTCATTAGAGGGGAATGGGTTAAAATGCTCCTCAATACATTCTCTGTTGTGAAATAGGTCAATGGGACATTTTGATCAGCTGTTTAGTCCCTATAATGTTATTACTACTATGCAGTTTCAAAAGGTCTTCTGCATTGTGATTGACCTTGTTTACGTTCTGTTATTGAATTTTCTGTTCAATTGTTCACTAACAATATATTTATTAATTTTTTTAGAATTATTTATTTTTTGTAGTATTAAATTAGTAGTATATCTGAAAATGAGTGATCATTTAGACAAACATACACTTCGTATGAATTTACCTGAGTTGTCATATGCTGAAGAAGACGATGGAGATTTATTTATAATAAGCTATAATAATAAAAAATATACTTATTTCTTAGTTTTTATGTTAGATTTTTTTGTTTTATAATTTAAAGAGGTCTAATTATATATAAATGTGTGCATAAAACGTAAAAAATAATATTTAGCTGATATCAAAATTGCAAAAAAAATACAGAATAGAATATTACATTTTCTTAAAGCTTTTGATTTCATCAGTAAAATTATGTAGTTTGTATAATGTATAAATTGTGAAGTTTGGATGGAAAATAGAATTTTATGAATTATTTATTTAATGAAAAATTCATTCACTATCCAAGAAAAACATGCCTCTTCGACCTCCAGGGTTCAATGTGTTAAACAGATTTGAATTATTATCTTACTTGCACGAGGATCCCTCTGGAAACGCTCTCCCATTACCCCTCTTGGATCTCTTGCAAAACTGGAACAGAGCACAAATTGTTAAGTAAAAATAGTTTTAAAAATCTGATGAATAAATTAATAATAAAAGGTACGGCTGCCAACAGAAATTTTTGGGCTTGATGCAAGAGTTGATTGGGCGGCCCTCGTTTTTCCAGCTTTTTGAATAGGATGAAGTAAAAACTCACATCTTCTAACACTACTTAATATATTTACATTTATTTGTAATTATATACAAACGATAAGTATATACAAACGGTGTTATGTGGGCGATCAATTTCGTCCAGTCACACCGGACATCTTCAGGCCCAAATGGAGACTGTTTTTACTGTTATCCTATAGTAAAACCAACACGTATAATGCTAATCAAGAAGTTATTTAGCTTTTTAAAGTTACAAAGTACCAGTTAATTAGAAATATTTTTAATTTCCATTATTTCTCTCACTGACCATAAAACGAATATCAAACTAGTCCTAAACTGTAAAAAAAATTAAATTTAGGTTAAAATTACACATGCAGGTAATCCGAGTAATTTTATTCAATTTAACATTATTATAAATTTTCTTCGAGTAGTAGGTGGAGTCTGCTCAAGAGGTCAACCATGCAGTCATGGTTAGTAAAAGTTGTGTTAGTTTTCTACGAGTAGTTGTTTGGAGTCTGCTCGAATGTCAAAGATGGAGTCATGGTAAGTGAATGTTTCGTTGGATACCATTATCTATGAAAAGCTTGACTGGGCAAAGACAGGCTAATATTTAAAATTTTAAATTGCTATCTAGGTACTATGAAGCTATACCAGTAAGCAATTGTAACATTTGTAACAATTTGTAACATACTGTCATGTTGGATGTCTCATTGCCTATAATAACTGAGGTATATGCTACTGTTTCTAAGTTTCAAATGATAATCGTGTTCTTGTAATGTATTTTTAACGATATTAACTAATATTTTAACATTCTGACTACACAATTGATAAAGGGAAACATGACTCGAAAAACAAAATATCAATAATCAGTGGTGTAGTGCTAAAAAAAGCTGTGCCGGAGCGGTCCTTCCAAGAAAGGCCATCATTACTCTTTGGGGGGGGGGGGGTAATGGGTAGTCAAAGTCTGCAAGTTCCTCAGGAAGGTCATTACGTGGTCAAACGGGTGGAATTGTGTACAATGAATTTATCTATTTAAAAAAGAATTACATAAACCGAAGTTTAATTTTGCTAAAGCGGCTAGTGATGCTCCTGGGATATCTGTTGTATTCAAGCAAAGTATTGCAGTCGAAGGCAGGCGGTCCCTTTTTAGTAACGGTTGGCTTTCTTTTTCAACGCAAACTGACGAGTGCGGGTCAAGAAAGAAGAACATATTTGTAGATGAGTTTACCCACCACATAATACGGAGGAAAATCCTCAAATTTTATTTTGTAACTTCATCGAAATTAAAGGCTGTTCTGTAGGAAGAGGGTATGTTGAAATAAATATCTTAGGCGGAGATTAAAATGAATAGGATTTAAATGGTTGAAGTCTGAAAATACAAATAATCTCAACATTTCTTAATCAGCCTTAGGCTGTTTAAAAATAAATATATTTTTGAATTAAAAAACTATATACTATAAAAAGATATATGGTCTTCAAGTAAGCCCTAGTGTCTGATTCTGGTGTTACGATGTTGTTGGGGTTAGGTTAGGGTTAATGTAAAACGCCTAAAATTGTCTCGATATTGCGTGTTGATCATGAAATGATGCGAGCGACTCACTTACCTACCACTCTCTATAAAAAGGCAAAGTAAAAGTATAAAAATCTAAGTTTCGGCTGCACGAGCTATGCCGGAGCGGCGCTCCGGACCGCTCCGGCTCCACTACACCACTGTCAATAATTGACACTTTAGGCCGTAAAAACTAAAAACAAAAGGGTTTTACACTTTTACCAATAAGGGTTATCTGAGACCAGCTCATTACAGATGAACTCATTAAGGCAATTTAAGAAAAGTACAAAAAAATTAATTTACTTTTTTGTTATTATTACAAATTTAAAAAGTATAGATTGTTCAGGCATAAATTAATGGAAAGACGAATACAGTAAATTATTTATGAATACTATATTGTAAATGTCTAATGTTCCACAGTTAACTAATTTACAGAAAATATTTTTTCACAGAAGGACGAGTCCATTGACTGTTGGCAATTTATAGACACATATAATAATTTCAACGGCAGTATATTCAGGTAGCCTAGTTTAAAAAAAATCATATTCCAATGTCTTCATTTATGATAACAAATTAAAAATATTACATAAGTAAAAAAACTACAGTTTTACTACCCACCTGCAAAACTACCTACCTTTCAGGTGGTTTTTCCATTAGCAATCTAATGAAAATAAATATATTAAGTTTCTCAATCTTCAAGAAATTTGTTTGAATAATCTTTATTCATGAATGCACAAGGTACATAAGAATAGTGTCCGCAGATTTGCATAATAACATAACCTCTATATTAAATAACAATAATAATAACATAACATAAATAATAACATACATATATTCAATGAGGGAGGTTGAAAAACTCTTCAAGTGAGTAAATAGCTCCATTAATCAAGTATTCTTTCAGTAGTTTTTTAAATTTAATTAAATTTTTTTCGGTTTTAATTTGTTCTGGAATAAATTCATAAAACTTATTTCCAACATATGAGGGTCTTTTTTCAAAAAATTTTAATCTATGTTGAATTTGCCTATTTGATTTTTTTTGCCTTGTATTATAATTATGAATTAATTGTTGAGGAGAATTGAGTAGTTTATTTTTTGCATATAAAATAGTGTCAAGAATGTATTGGCCATAAACTGTTAATATTTTAAGCTGTTTAAAATGGACTTTAGCCGAATCATCATGCTTCAGTCTCAGCATTATCCTTATTGCCCTCTTTTGCTGTTTTAGAATGAGTTCTAAATTTTCCTTTTTTGATCCTCCAAACAAAGAAATGCCAAATGAAATATGGGAATGTATGTAAGCAAAGTATATATTTTTTAAAGTTGCCAAGTCACAGTAAAAAGACATTTTTGAAAGTGCATAAATGCCAGAATTTATTTTTGTTAGTATTTTACTTACATGGTCATTCCAATCAAGATTTTGATCTATGGTTAAGCCAAGAAAATTTGTGCTTGGGTTTTGTTCAATAACTTGAGAGTCAAATACTATTACAGGTTCAGTTTGTCTCTTATTTTGAACAGTTTTGAATCTAATAAAATTTGTTTTTATGTGATTGAGTACTAAATTTTGATGTGCTAAGTAATTTCCTAAATTACCCAGCTCTATGAAAGCAGCCAGTTCTACTTGTTCTATTGTTGGTGATGAGATTTTTAAATTTGAATCATCTGCATAAAGGCATAATTCACTGCTAGGTTTGTATGACAGAGCTTTATCCATGTCCTTCATATAGCACAGAAAAAGTAAAGGTCCTAAGATGGAACCTTGCGGAACTCCGAACTTTATAGGCAGTAATCTTGATGATGTTTTGATCATGCGATTATACTTCAAATGTGAGATTTCCACATATTGAGTTCTGTTTGATAGATATGAAGTAAACCATTGAAGTGCATTTTTTGATACTCCAATGATTTCTAATTTTTTTTTAAAGTAAAGTATGTTTAACACTGTCGAAAGCTCTGGATAAGTCCATGAATATTCCTATTGTATAATCACCTCTATCCACCGATTCAATTATTGATTCTAAAAAGGATGCAGCAGCAGTTATAACTGATTTACCAGACCTAAATCCATGCTGGTTCTCATCCAATAAATTGAATTTTTCAAGATATGATGATAGCTGCAAATGAACAATTTTTTCATAAATTTTAGAAATGGCAGGTAACAAAGAGACTGGGCGATAATTGTTAATATTTTGTTTGTCATTTTTTTTTATGTATTGGAATGATTCTTGCTTTTTTTAATTGGTCAGGAAAAATACCAGTAATGAGAGAGGAGTTAATTAAATGAGCCAATATTTGGCTTATATCACCCTTTACACTTTTTAAAAGGCTAACTGGTACATCGTCATGCCCACTGGAATAATTATTTTTTAAAGAGGTTATCACATTTTCAACCTCCCTCCTGTCAACAGGCCGAAAACTAAATTTAGGTTTTAAAAATATTTCTTGGACAGAACTAGGCTCAGAACAGCTACCTTGCACAACAACATCACAATTTGGAACAATATCTTCAATCACATCTATAAAATAGTGATTAAAAAAATCAGCTACAGTTTTTGGATCCTCAACAATACTGTTTCCTCTAACTAAAGAAATGTTGTTCTGCCTTTTTTTATTCTTGTTACCTACTTCAGAATTTATAATGCCCCATACAGTTTTTTGCAAATTTTTTGATTTATTAATTTTTGTCTTCATCAATTCATCAATTCATTCTACTAATAATCAACTAATTCTCAATTTTATTTCACGATTCTATTATTTTATTTATTACAATGATAAAAACAAATCACCATTAACAAAGAATCAAGATTCCAACTCTGCGCCTGTGCGCAGGCCTTTGTTTGATAGCAGCTGCATTGTCACTGCCCCTGCCGATACGCAGATAGCCGATGGCATCGAGCGAACTACGTCGGCCGCAAAATCTTGATTCTTTGTTAATGGTGATTTGTTTTTATCATTGTAATAAATAAAATAATTGAATCGTGAAATAAAATTGAGAATTAGTTGATTATTAGTAGAATGAATTGATGAATTAGTAGAAAGTTGATGTCATTTAATGGCGAATTATAAGGTTTCTGTTGATTTAATTTGTGAATTACGCCATATTAAAATTTGTTACTGGTAATTGTTATTTTGTAAATTTGTATTTATTGATGGAATAAACTTATTATTATTAATTTTAAATGCAGTGAAGTAAAAATTTTAGTTTTGTTGTTCATCCTATAAAGAATTTATGATTTTTTATGTACCATTTAATAATTTTGGTAGGTAACATTTTATTGATTTTTTCCTAATTTATTCTTAGATAAGTCTGATTTCACTTTTTTATTGCGAGTATCCGAATCCGAAAACTATCCGATCCGAACCCTAACTATCCGATCCGGATCCGATCCGAATCTGAGCTATCCGATCCGAAAAAATAATTCACTATCCGCACACCTCTACTAAAAAAGCACACAGATAAAAAAAACTTCAATAAATAATCACACCAGACAAAAGACACTAACCTCCAAATGACTGAGGTGGCATAGTAGGCATCTGAGGCATGTTGTTGGACATCTGAGGGGGGAGCTGCGGGGGCACTTGTGGTGGTAGAGGCGGTGCAGGGGCAGGGGGCGGGGCCCAGTGAGGCTCAGGGGCAGGAGTGTACTCAGGGCGGGGCTGTGGTGCAGGGACAGGGGCAGGTCTACCTGTATCACCAGGTAGTAGTGGCTGCACTGATTTGTTTGCCTTCTGGAGCATAGCCTAGTAAATTAAAATAATAATTAGTTTGAATTCATAATCGAGAAAAACTTATGAGTCAAAATTAATCCTGTTGAAAACCTTTCACCTAATTCAGGTTTTTAACGGTCTAGTTTCAAATTCTAAAATATATATGTTAAGATGTTAAGGAAGAAACCAATTGTAAATACAATTACGTAAACAAGCCTCTATTAGCTAACTTTGTACGGTACTATCTTAGAGTGTACCATTTAATTAAAATGGATCAATGTTTTAACTGAAATTGAATGCTCCGTCACTCTTAATGTAGTTGATTTAGATAGTATCACGCACATTCTATGAACCTTTCATGTTTTTTTCTCTCCGCCTTTTTGTATACCGCCCTCAAATGAATATTTAGCTAGCATGCTCTTAGTAAAGAATTCTATTTACCACAGCAGCCTGGGGGTCGACAATTCTCATAACCACTTGAGCCTGAAGTAACGCATAAGCCAACTGCGGGTTCTGTAGCAACATCTGTCTGGCTTCTGTTGGGTTGTTCTGAAAAATACAGTATCGCTTTACTTCTGACAACTTCAACATTCCACTTCTAATAATTAATTAACATTACTGAGTGTCAATTGAGATTATTGGCTTTAAAACAACCCAAATCTTAAAAACCAAGATGTTCAGACTTACTATATACTACATGGTTAGTTTTTAGTACAAAATTGATTATTTTACTTTCTGGTTCCACTTTGCTGTAAACAAACAACTCCATCATTTTTATGTCTAATTTATGTTTCACGACATAGGTCTACCTTCGAAATATTTTGCTGTTGTAATTTTTTGAATTTTATTATTTTAAATACAATCCACCCGTCTTTCATCATCATACCTTTCTGAAATGACAACCTATCCAGGTAGGTATTTTTTGAATTTAAGTATTTTATTTTATGAAGGCCAATTTCGAATGAGAAATGAGTGCAAGATGATTGTGGTAGGATCTTGTAGTCTTGTTACTGACTAAAGCTGGCATGTTCCTTAGACAGGGCTATTAATTAGTAGCCCAACAGTCAATGGCATCTAGAGGACATACAGTTTAATGTGGGATCCAAACCAAAATTTGGCCTCTCAATTACGAACTGGTCTAATTATGAGGATGGTTTTTACGCATGAGTATTCAATAGTGCAGACATTAATCCATACTTGAGAACATCACATCCACCGACCATCGCTCAAAACCATCCACATTTCATGACCTCCAAGTAGCTGAATTACAAGACAGGCCACCGTGCTGGTCAAATTTTCACTGATTAGGCCTACTCTTTGAAATCAGATTATCAACTGATTTAGCTTGCATAAATGTAAAAATGCCACATCTTGCCACTAACACAAAGTATGTTTGGAAACAATTTTACTCACTTGGACGCAGAGCTTCATCTGCCTCATGAGTTCAAACATCTGCTCTGGAGGCAAAGACGCAACAGCCTTACTGATTGCCTCGGGGGCTTTCTCCGGACTGACGGCTTCTCCATACTGATTCTCCACAACAGGTCCTTGCAACAAACCTGAAACAAAAACCATTGTTGTTGAATTTTCAGAAGTTAATTTAAAGCTTAGTAAATCCTAACTTTTACATATTATATTACAGAATTTATTAAAATAATTTTAAAGTGTAATGTATATGTCATAACTCTAAGCATTACTTAGAGGTCTTTGTTCCCCCACTACGCTGTAATGACTTCCTAACTATATCTGAAATAAAGTCTTCTTGATTGAGCGTCTAAGAAACAGACACTTAATATTTCACCATGTTTCTTGATAAATTGTATAAGAGAAGATTAATGGCTGTTTAAAGGAGATGGGCTACACTACATAAAGGATGGAATAAAGCAGAACGGTTAAGTTTTAAGTACCACATTCTAAATTTGATTCATATAGAAATAAAATATTAATTTCTGAAATATATTTAGGCCCCCTAAAATTATTATTTGACCCCAATTTTGTGACTTTCAGTAAGACTTAAAAGTCATACACAATATGAAAATGTCATCTCATTGTCTCTACAGATGTTAATTTTGTCATGAATATGTCTTAGCTTTGGGGGTAGTGGGGGGTATTGGCAATCTATCAGACCAAAATTTGAAACAGTGACGGCATATGCTTAATGCTGTTATATGGTTAGGGACAGCTGTTTATAGGAGCTGAAAACATTCCTTTTAGACATATTCATGATCTATCCTATTTCCAACAGTAAAGTAAATACAATCATCATTACTTTCCCCATTATACATAGTACATGGAGAAAGTTTTGAAAATTCATAATGGCGTTGGTTATTAATTATTAAATTAACAATTAGTTGGACTTTTCCAACGCGTCTTGTGTTTAAAATCTACACAACGTTTCGAGAGTTGGATAAACTACTCCCGTTTTCAAGTGCCTAACAATATTTACATTTGTACAAACAAGAGGTTATTTCTACATATAAAAAAGAAACCGGTCAAAAAACACAACAAAAAAATATAACTATAGAAAAAAATTGTAAACAAAACACTCTACTTAGCCTATTCTGTACATTCGGAAAATTGTAAACGAACGACACTAGCACTCCGCCTCCGAGCTAGCGGACGTAAAAATAAATAGGACCACACGACACATGTTTTTTTTTAAACACAAGACGCGTTGGAAAAGTCCAACTAATTGTTAATTTAATGGAGAAAGTATTGTTTTCGTCAAAATTTTTGAATTTGAGTTGAGAGTGGATATATCCGTTTTGAGGCTCGCTGAATCCAAAAAAGTAGTTTTCTGAATGATGACTGTCTGTGTACAGATCCCTAGACAACCACTTACCATACAATTTGTATGAAATGTGAAAAATACAAATTTCTCAAAATCTGCTTGTAAGATAATGTCATGAGATACAGCTATTAAAGTCCCAAATATAACTGTAAAACTAATGGATCGCCATTAAAACCAGCTCAAAAAACTGAACTAGTAAACTGAATTAGTATTTGAATCATTAGTTTAGGATTAACGGATCAGAGAAAAGTTAAATTTATTGTCCGTGGTAAAAGCAGTACATTGTCTTGCCAAATGTTGAGTGCCAAATGTTATTCTTATAAAAGATATTAAAAATAAATTTCCTTCTTATTTTTCAACTATAAAATATAACCGTGAAATTTGTTATGTAGTGTAGGGTCACATTTACCCAACAAAACCCACTCGAAAATGTTTAGTATAACCGGGGAGGGCTAATGTCCCTAAAATTTATAATAGTTATTATTTAACGTGTTTTTCTTGTTTTCTTTAATGTTTTTCTACACCTCTCGGCATTTTTTTACATTTTGATGGGGAAGTGTCCAAACCTCGGTCTTGTTACTACCTAACATCGACCTGTTGTTAGGAAGCATCATTAATTAATAGCCCAATGACGAAATGGCAACTGGGTCCAGATTCGACCCTTGCGGGATTCGATCCGGCGACCTTCAGTTTTGAAGGCAGGCACTATAACCACTCAGCCACCCATCCAGTTTAAGACTGCTGTAGTTCAGAAATTGCATGATTATTTTTGAAACAATAAATTTTTAAATGATACTTAAATAAACATATTAGATTAGATGATAAAGAATCATGAGAGTTTTATTAAAGGTTGTAGTTTTGTAATTTACTTAAGGGAGAAAGTACGTGTCAGTTCACTGATACCATTTATTTAGATTAAGAGATATTAGATGAGTGTAGTGGCGTAGTTCATGATTTTAAGCTAAGCTCGTCTCAGACTCATTTCAAGTTGTATCACATTTTAACACAGTAATAATACTCTTTTTTATGAATTTAAGTGTATGTTGATTTAAAAATAATTATACCGTATTAGAACAAAACCCCTCTGATAAAAATTAACTGTTGTTGTCTTAAATCTGGACACATATTTGTTTATGTTTATCAAATGTTATTAATTCATAAGATACCTTGGTTATGTAAGAATTATATTTTTCATTTATGTTTTATGATGTGTATAAGTTATACCATATTTGATTGGTATCATAAAATAAAAGTTTTTCTTAGCACGTTTTATATTTACTATAATTGTATACATATTTTTTCAATGAAATTAATAATTTCAAAAAAAGGTGTAGAAGCCAGAATATAAACTTTTACTTACTCTGCATTTCCAATCGAGATTTTTCGGTACAAGCATTGTCTACACGAAGCATCCGTCCACCAATTTCATAACCGTTCAAGTTTCTCATTGCACTGAGGGCAGTTTCCTGATCCTTATACTCACAAAACCCATAACCTTTAGGCTTTCCTGTTTCTCTATCAAAAACCAGCCTGTAAAAGATTGCATGTATTAATTGCTTAGTGATCAATAAATATCTTACATCTTATGTCTTAACAAGTTTAATTTTTTGCATTTTAAATACATTTTAGGCCTAACCTATGTTGATACCGATAACATCTGCCTAAAACAATTACTTTTCACTCAAGGTATCTGAAAATATTAACATATAAATGGAATAATATGTGGAAAGATTAAAATAATTGGATGGTGTTCTTTTAAAACCTACTTATTTTGACCAAGAATAGGAATAATGGGTTTTTATTTTATTTCATTGCTTTATTCATATTTTGACTCAATGTTATGACAAAAGAAATTTCAGTATAAAATCAGTAAAATTTCAGTAAAATTTTCAAATTTTCAGGAGTGTCCATTATTTTCCTAGGGCTTATCATGTAAAATATGAAAAATATGGACATTTTAGAGTTACTTATTTCCCTTTTGATTTTATGCCATCCCTTTAACAGTTAAAACATCACAAATTTGGTGTAATATTTCTCATCAAACCACTTACTGGTGTAGTAGTGCCACCTAAAGTATAATGTTTCACCTTTCAAAAACTACTTTTACCTTGGCTGCATTATGCTCTAATAGCTTCTACATATTGTGCTTTATAATCTGTCAGATATTAGGATTAAGTACCTGGTGACCGAGCTTTGCTCGTATAGAATAAGACATGTATTATAAAAATTAATTAGAAAAATCAAAACACATTTATTACTCAATGAAAACATTTATGTGGTTTAAATAAAACCGATTTAATTCACCATGATTAATATAGCACTGAACAAAAAGTATTGCCCCTGATGGGGATGGAACTCGCAACCTTCGTCTTTCGAGGCCAACACGCTACCGCTGGACCACAGCGTCTGCCAATTGAGCGTCGCAGTTTAAGGTCTTTTAGCCAACCTCAATCGTTTTAGCCGTTCATTTACTGTTTAATTATCCAAACAGTTATTATTAGCCTGTGATCAACTGATTATGTTAGAAACGGAATCAGGATTGAAAAGCAAAAGAGAAATTTAATTTACACCACTTAATTGGTTTGTTACAGTGGCTTCAAGCAATAGAATGAATACGTTTTGTATCAAAACACGAAAGATTTTGGAAATACTTTTCTCTGCTTTTATTTCACACAGTTATTTTACTCTTTAGTTTTTACTAATTGTTAGGAATTTCATAATTTTTCATTTATTACATACATAAAATAAATATTAATGCAAAACTTCTATTCACATATTGTTCGCCACCATCTTCAATCAACAACTGTCAAACGGTTACAAACAGATATTTTGATTTGTATTGTTTACGTTTACATTTTGATTCTCCATAAGCGTAATGTTATTTTTTTAAATTTTAAACTTAATACTACAAGAAACCCGGAATTTTCCTGGACATTAGACCTATCAAGAAATTTTCTACTCAGAAATTGGTTATTTCCAAAATTTAAAGAAAATCCATAGTGCCGTTTTTGAGATCCGTGTGCAAAATATTTATATACCTATATATATATACAAACATTGCTCGTATTATAGTATTGGATACCCTTTAAGTTATAGATTTTAACAATTATTAATCATGCTGACTTACTTGAATGAAAGTACAGGTCCAACTTCATTGAAAATATCCTTAAGTTTCTCTTCTGTTGCTTCATAAGGAATGTTACCAACTGAAAATTGAAAGGAAAAAAATGTTCACTAAAATTTGAGTACATAGGATATCAATATGTTAGTTGTAGGCCCTACATAGTAAGATAAAATAATAATAACCCTGCAGCTTTCTCATCACTTTATAGAAATTTTGCTTGATAACCAGGGCTTTAGTTGTATGGATTAGATCATTGAACAGCATATGCTTAGCATAGCACATTCGGCATCATCATGTTAGTGCTACCATTCTAGACCGGGATACAATTCTGAAAACATGGCTTCCCAAGGACATCAAGGGGCCGGGTGAACCCCAAGGAACTTAAGAACACATTATTGTTACCAACTGCCTCAGGTAGGATTAGAACCTACAATCTCATGCTAAGTAAACTGGTGATTTATACTGTACATCCATCCAGGCCCCCTTAATACTACATGTACATATTTCATTCAGCCTTTATATTTTATGTTCCTTTAAAAGTAATATGTGAAGTGTTTTAAAAGAAATATTTTGCAAAATAACAACAATGGTATCTTTTGTTTTAATGAATTTAAAAAATTATTACAGCCAGTGTTGCTGTAGACTCCAAACTAAGGTAAATTAACTTAAAATAGATTATTGCTTGTGTATTTATGTACTATTTTTACTTTTTGTTGTAATATGGTGCAAGTGTGTGCATATATTAGTTAAATACCATCTCCATTCCTCAATGGCAACAACCATTTAACTTCAAAAGGAATTTTCCCTACCGTATTTTTGGTGAAATAGACGTGTTGAGGAGGTTCAAGGGTTGTACCTGGTGTAGTTGGGTTTGGTAAGAGACTTGGCCTTCTCGATTCCAATAGTGTGCAAAAGCATATCGATCTGCTTTTGAAATTTTCAAACGGGAAACTCTAAACATGAAATGGAAAGCGAACTAGGCCTCTCAAATTTGTTGATTATAAGAGATCAACGTGAAACTTCATGCGCTGAAATCCTAGTCCAGGTGGCCTTATGACCAATGCTAACCAAGTCCAGGTACCGTTTGTCCTTATGCCACAGGATTTATTTATTTTTTATTAACTACATAAGTACTGTAGCCTACACAATATGAAACATTTCATAACATTAAACAGTCAATCTCAATAGCCACTAGGCATACTGGCTATTTTTTATGTTGTCATCATTATCGAATTTGATACATGTTATTTTGTGAAAATTGTAGGGACTGTTGATGTGTAAATAAATAAACACCGTCAACCTCCACCCCAGCATTGGATTTAACCCTTATCCCAATGAAGTATAAAGTATAAGTATTTTGATTGAGAGCCGGTATAACAACAAATCTTGGATACTTACCAAAGACTGATCTCATTGACTTATCCAGAAGATTTTGGTCCCCCATTTTCGTTCACCCTTATATTACACTTGAACTTTGCAATTAAGATCCTAGACAGTAAAATATCTTAATTCCAAAGCTAGAAATACTGACAAAAGACAAGAAGACAAGAGAAGAGAAATCGAAAGGTTAGGTTATTGACAATTGACGTGAATAAATAAAACATCAAAGCAAGCAACAAAAATGTACAGTCAGACCATCAGGCAAAGTGTGCCTCATCGCCTTGGTTTTGGTTTTTCACTAAAACAGGTGTTAACTTTGATAATAGATAGTGATAAACTTTATCACGTTTTTCTAGCGTAATAAGATCCATAATCAAATGTATATTATCACCTACAATCTTATATAGTAAAATTATTATTATTCGCCCTAGTCCAACTCCTAGGTAAAAGTGCCTTATTAAAGGACGTGGATCAAACTTGGAAAATTCATTTTAAAATTCTAATATCTTGTTTTATTTATCTATTATCTATATTTATATTTCTAATATCTAATCTTTCTTATTGTTTAATAAATTGATGTTATTAAAATTCTGGATGTGTTTATATATTTCGTAGCTTTCTTATATTTTTGCTATTGATTTGTATTTGGTACTGTGTACGTTAAAGATTCTGGAAATTTTATTTGGTGTGTATCATTGTCTTTAAGCGGTTTTGCTACTATTGAGGTGTGATTTTTATGGTGGCTAATGTTGTGTTGTAGTTTTAGTAATTACTATTTTTATATTGATTCTTATCCATAATTAAGTACTTTTATGTAAAAAATTAAAATATTCTGTACTAAGGAGTTCAGATAATCCTTATTATACCTGCCTCATGGTATGAGCTACCGGTATCGTTTTAAAGCTATGATATGAGATGTCATTATGTTTAGTAAGGTCCACCACTCTACCAGTCACGCTAGAGGAGAAAAGGACTGAAGACTGAACTTTGACTCGGACCGAAGTAAATTTAGATGGGAAATTCCTTAAAAAAATAGTGTACTTCGAAATTGCATAGCTAAACCTGAGCCCACCATTGGTAAAACAGAAAAAATCTGAAAGCATTGAGCGACTCTGCTGTATTGAGGTTATGTTTATTCTGTGGTATTGGTAGATGTCAACATCGCTTTGTTCCATATCCCTGTTGTACCTTAATAATATTAAATATTCTTTTTTATTTGAACAGTACCCAATTTATTGGAAATGGGGAAGAGGAGAGCAAAGAAGGTAAATTTAAATTAATTAGGAAATCTAAATCTAAAATTCTCTCCGAGAGTCTCTAGATTATGTTAGGTTACCAAAATTATAAAAAGGTTTGATTATTTATGAAAAATTTATTCAAGGCTCAACTATTTTGCTGCTAATATGAAACAGATTTTCTTTAACCCGAGAGGGGTCAGGTCGTGTCGCTGTCTTTTCCACTGGGTCATCTGTTTTTGGGTATCTTTAGAGTGTTAAGGTCATGAGCTTCCTAACTTCATATACCTTCAAATAGACTTGTACAATGGCCACTTGACTATACTTCACCTCTTTCCTGCACATCAATATTTTGTCTAGAGTCCGTTTACAGTGTATAACTGTGGATTCCACCATGTGCGACTCATGACGTTGGTGTGATTTTGTGGATTTATCCAGCGATATCCAAGCACTTTAATAGTCAATAATAATTTGAAGCACAATAATTTTAAGTACTCTAAAAGTCATTACTTTCACATGCTGATATAGATCTCAGAGAGAAGGAAATACGGTACTTTACAATTATTTATTATGTGGTGTTATAAAAGGAAATAACCGTGAGGAAGCAAACCTATGAAATCTAGGTGCGATTAGACGAAAACGTTTTGTTGAAGAACCTTCTGTGGCGTAGAAGACCAACCTCCTGCTAGTGAGGACGACGACCATTAAAATACTTTGTTGACTTGAGATTTTGTTGCTTTTTTACATAACTTTCATATTTACTTATTAATATTACTAATTATTGTTATACATTTATTTGAATTTACCTAAAAATGTGTATAAATAATAATGTTGACTATTTCAATAAAAACTTAGGGCCTATATGTTTTTTGATTTAGAGAAGGCAGGCTTATTTTATAGATACATTGTTGTAAAAACATATATCATATATGTACAACAAGAGATACTACACTACCTAAAATGCTATAATATTTAAATGTGCAACGTTTCTTCAATGAAAACATATGTTCATAACACTTTTGTAAGCTTTTTTCTAGACCGGTGAAATCCACCGTGTGCGACCCCTGACGTAACTTTTTTGGAGCGACTCCTCACGGGTTAAAGGAATATAAATATTTTAATAAAAATTGCTAAAGGTTTAGGCCTATGATTCATAATTGTTTTACAGAGTGTTAATTAGTGTTTGTGATACATTTTGATAGGTACATATATATACGTATACCTGAAAAATATGATTTGGTTTCCAATGAAAGGTACCTAAATTCTTCATTCCTGTATTTATCATTTCAGGAACAAACAGAAGCTTCAAAGCATTATTTTCCCTAGACCCTTTTAAATAATTAATGCAATTAATAATAAAACACACTGCAGACAAGCAACATAAGCTGAACTATCAGAAATTTTGAGGAAAGCTCTCTAATGGAGTTAAAGCTCTTTGCCAGTAAAGTGCTGTGCAGGCCGTTGACCTGGCATGTTCTGTTCGTCTGTAGTGACTGTTTTTGTTAGTGTTCTTATGATAGCAAGTTTAAGTAAACAATGTGGGTTGGGAAAATAGGTTTTCTATTCGTTAAAAAACATTGCTGAAACTGTTTTCATTTTGAAAAAGTGCTTACAAAGATGATGTTATAGAGAAAGCTCGATTTTATGAGAGGATTTCTCGATTTAAAAATGGTGACATGTTGATCGGTGACATCTATTTTCAACAACATTAAAACTATTATTTTTGCTGTAAAATTTCCTAAAATAATAAAAACAGTTAAAATTATACACCAACTGTACCTATGATTTAATTTCTATACATACCAAAGGACATCATTTGCATGTGGTTAGTAGGTAGTAAGTTAAATGACACTTAAAACAGTGAGAGCTAGGCTTGGTTATTGTCAGAAGCATTATAATATCACTTAAATATCCTGAGAAATTTGTTAATTTTGGTACTACATTAATGTAAGCTTGGTGAAAAGGTAAATTTCCTGTATTTTAAGACTTGAAACGTTTTCCTAGTACTGTAGTATTAATCTTTATTTTAGGGAAAAACCGTAAAAAATAACCCTAACCGGGCTGAGACTGAGCCGGAAGAAGTGACAAGAGCCCCTCACTCTTTTGTCATCCACCGAGGATCCGTGGGAAAAACTATTGTTGACTTTACTAAGGATTTTAGAAAAGTAATGGAACCATTTACTGCCTCTTCGTTGAAGGTAAGTTTTTCACTTTTAAAGACCTTTAGTTTTTATACCTAAAAAGTCAATGAACTTTTTTATTACCAGCGACAATTTATAATCAAATTAAAATACTATTGGGACCTAATTCCATTAAAATCACTTTAATGATTAAAAATGGTGTCGGTTTGTTCAACCCTAACATTGGGTTTGTGGCGGGGAAACTCTCAGTGCAACCCTACATGAGTAGGGGGAGGTATTAGGATTTTTCAGCACAGTTATATTAAAGCATTTTGTGTTTTATATGTATCCAACTGAATACATTTACAGTTTCAATGCAAACACGGGTAGGCCTATCTAAAATGTTTCATTTAAGAATCTAGAGGTTTTTGACAGTGCTGAAATCTATGCTACCACAAGACTATTTATTGTTAATTTTTTAATGTTGATTGTGGTCTTACAGGCTGTACTAATAAAATATCAGCTATTTCTAGCGACAAATTTAGCGTAACAAGAGATTAATATTTTCTTTTGTGAATTATAGCTAGAAGAGTGTGATAACAAAGACGGTATTTAAATTTGGATAAATAATCCTTAAACTGCATTCTTGTTAGTCTAGACATTAAGGAATGTTGTCACAATCGGAGGTAGTTATATAGCTGTGCACCAAGTGAACATAATTTGTTCCCAAACAGGAGAGGTTAGTGTAGGAGCACCAAGTTCAAATGGTTAGGGCTCGTTGCTTAGCTGGAGATCCCGGAGGATTTCATGGAAGTCAAGGACCCAGCAGGACTGGGGGGCCTCTACCTCTCGTTCGATCACCTATCCGAACCCGGCCTCTCCTACCTAACCCATTCTTTTTTTCCTATCTCATTTGTATTATTGCAAACTCTCTAGAGGTATAGTGTAATTGGAGTGCTCATTTTCCTTCCAATGGCTAGCACAAAAAGCTTCGGTTCCAAAGATCCCTGTCTCCAAATCTCCCTAATCACCTCCATTAACAGCAACCACCTTTAGTTAAAACTGAATAAATGAATTAATGATGTATTTTATCCTTCAATTAAACAATATTTACATGACAAAAATAGTACAATAAAATAAAAAATATATTCTAAGGGAAAATAGGGTCTGACAGGCAAAACCAGATTAGGGATTCCATCATAGATTAATAATTCTATTCACAGGTCAGAATTTCCGGTGGCTGACAAAATACACTAACTACAAAAAGGTCAACATTTAAAATAATATTTACATTCTTGGCATAATTATCTTCCAATGAAAAAAAATCCTTAATGGGCTGATTAAAAATAATTAAAATATGTAAACATGTTGTTTAGAAACAGAATCATAGAATTATATTTAGAAAACCAATGAATTATAATATTTTTTCAGGTTAGGAAGAAGAATGTGCTGAAAGATTTTGCGGCAGTGGCAGGCCTGCTTCATGTGTCCCACCTTGTTATGTTCACCAGCACAGAGATCGGAAGCTATGTGCGATTCGGTCGGTTTCCACGAGGCCCTACACTCACATTTCGTATGCTTAAATACTCTTTAGCTCGTGATGTACTGGCCCAGATAAAAAAACAGTATGCTTGTGATAAGGCCTTCAGGAATTTCCCATTGGTTGTTCTTAACAACTTCTCTGGCGAAGGAGCCCATATGAAGTTGATGGCTACAATGTTCCAGAACATGTTCCCAACCATAAATCTGACCAAGGTGAGCGTTGTTACAGTATGTAATCTTCTGGTAGTGCTAATATGTATGTTTACTTATTGTTTATATTAAGATTTTTACAAAGACATTACAACTATAAGATATAATACCTGTACTTTTTTGTGACACTTTCGTTTATTTTTAATTTTTTAGGTAAACCTGGATACTGTTCGAAGGTGTGTACTCTTTAATTACAACCATGAAGACAAAACCATAGAGTTCCGCCATTATGTGATCAGGGTCACTCCAGTAGGCCTGACCAAGGGAATCAAGAAAGTAGTGCAGAGTAAAGTGCCCAACCTGGCTAAATATAACGATGTGTCAGAGTTCATTTTAAGGTAAATTATTCTTTAAGTTATTCTTGTGTGCTCGATGAAATATCAATTCAACAATTTTTTGTTATTTTTCGTAGCAACAAGCTTTTTTAAAAAAAGCTACGTCATTATCGAATATTTTAAATTTGTATTTACTTATAATATCAATTTATGGCTTTCTGAAATTATATGATTATGGATTAAGGAAACCACCAAAGCTTGTATTCTCTTTTATTTTATGATGGATCATTACTTTTTACATTTTTTTCCAGAGGTGATGTATCAGAAAGTGAAGCCGAAGATGATGGAGATAGTCATGTGACTCTTCCACAGAAGATCTCTTCAAGGGGCAATGTACCAGACGGCCAATCAGCCATTAGGCTTAGTGAACTCGGCCCTCGAATGACGTTGCAGGTGAAAATTGGAGAAAAATCACCAAACCTTTTAACAGTGACGCACGAGTTAACTCGTGCAATGCCCTTGTTGCGGCAACCGCGATGTACGAATTAACTCAGATTTGAGGTTCTCAGTTGATTTTGTCATAAATACTAGTCGTCTGCTAGTTTTTTTTTCATGCTATGACTGTGACATCGACTGTGAAAAGTGATAGACCATTTGGTGCTGTATTCTAGTGAATTTTTTTAAAACTATGTCCACGCCACTTGCTCTGCAATATCAAATGTCCCTCGGTTAGTTTGTTTTTCGTCGCATTGCGATGGTGTTCGTTATGAGAAAATAAAAGAGTTGTTTATGCTGGTTTTAGTTTTATACACTATGTAGATTGTTTTTGTTGGTCGTGATAAGTGATTGAAATGGCAGATGTCAAACTATTACGGATTCAGGAAATGCCCAGTTCGGAGTTAGTTTTAATTATTTATATATAAAATGTAAACATTGAATAATCATTTACGTTTAGATACATACTATTACAATGTTAAATATTACTTTTATTATGGTTATTTGCTTTAAAATGCGTTTTAAACTAGGTTTTCTCTGAATGATAAAGAATCCGCGCGAAGCTGCAGAAAACCCCTCGTGGGCCATCGGCAAGTGTAACTAAACCCCCCGCCACTGAACTGCGGCGCGCCAACTTACACCGCGGTTAAAGGGTTATTGAGGAATCAGACAAGCTTAACTTGCTTTCATGAAGTGCCTAGATCAATATTTTTCTGATCTGACCCATGAGTATCATGGGTCAGATAAAAAACACCCGTATTGCACAAAACTTAACTGATTTTAAGTCCTGATAATAATCTAATCCAATCTAATCTTGACTATATGAATCCAAATAACTTATATTGTATTGTCTGTTATATATTGTTACACACCTTGAAATCTCTCGTTTAGAAACTATGAAAAGATGAAGAATAGCTGATGGCTTCTTTGCACACAGGGGAAAGAAAATCTGAATCACTAACACTTCACTTGCAATCTAATTAGGCCTATCTTCCAAGTCCGATAATGTTGGCTGATACTCATCATCTTTTCCTTACGAAATGTCTCCAATTGAAACATTGTTTCAAAAAAATTTAACGTCTCTTGAAATTTTACTGTTACCTGGTTGTGCCTATCTTTAATTGTTCTATTGTGTATTTCTATTGTTAATTGTATTTTATAAAACTCAAATTTAGAGAGTTCTTTTAATTGTCTGACGCATGCTATGCAATATTTGTATTGTCTAAGACAATAAAGAGTTTATTATTATTATTATTATCGTCGGATATATCTTTTGCGGAAATGTGACTGTCTGGTTCCGAAATATCATCCAATAAATTATCTTCTAATAGATTTTGAATATCATTCGAAAACAAGGATCAGCCATTCAACCCTCCAGCTGCCCATCATTTCCCTCTGGAATGCCACCTCATTTTTGGCCATTTTTCAGGTTATGTTTAAAAAACCATAACAATTTAAGATACTATGCAAAGTATAGCATATTATATATTTTCGTGTTCAGTATAAAATAGGCTACAAGGGAAAAATAAACAATACTAACTTACATGCAACAAATAAAATTATTTATGTAAAAAAAATGTTTTTATGAAAAAAAAATTTTTCATTATGTTTGCGCTCCCTCAAGTTGCTCAAATAATTTTTTAATAAAAAAATCTAAAATAGCCATTTAGTTTGAAGTTTCATAACGAATAAGAATATATATACTTACATAGCTATATAAAAATAAATAAAAGTACCCATGTTCAAAAACCTTCATATGTACACAAAACCCTTACTGCCGAGTACGGGGCCTATGAGAATAATCGCCAAATAAATTATAAAAGTATTTTAAAGAATGTCATTAGGCCTACATATATTTATAATACTAAGTACAAGGAAAAAGGTGTTATGAATAATTCATATGTTATTATAGAAAATTCACTTAAAATACACAACAAAACACTAACCCAATAGCACGACTCTAACACAATGCAAAGCATACGGCTCGAACAGCTGTTGGCGCGACGTCGTAACACCCGTAAATAAATGTAATCATACGATGTAATGCATAGAGTATAAAAATTGCAAATAGTATTAAGGGCGTAGATTATGATTTCCTCTTTACAATGGTATACATAAAAGTACATTTGCGATGTACCGTCAGCAGCTACGAGAAGATTAAGTCGCGCCGGTTTTATCGCCGGATTCCGGCGAATGGCAGTCTAGGGGGTGTAATAATTCGCCAAAATCCGGCGAATGGCAGCTGGAGGGTTAAAACTTTCAACAACAAACAAAGACGAAAAACGCAGTTGCCACAAGTCGTCACGTAGCAACAGCGGCACCAGTTTATTGCAGCATTTGGCGTTTGGATATTTTAGCCAGTAAATTTTTGGTATAAAAATCAGAATAGGAATATAATAGTTGGTATATTTATTTGCAGAAATAAGTGGGAATCGATTGGTACAATTTATTTTGATATTAGTTCAACTGGTACGGCGCTATAGCGTTTTAAAATGACCGTCGTAAATTACGACGTTATCACTTCACAAGTGGTGATGACCGTCGTAATTCACGACGGTCATCAGTTTGAGGGTTAAGAGACAGGTGTTTACAGCTTCAGAAAAATGCTGTAGCGCTATTTATAAAGCATGGGATGAACTTTGTAAATCCAGTTTGTCACAGTGCTGCTTAAAGTGCCACGGTGCCCTCTATCGCTAAATTGGTTAAACACAGCACAGCTCTTACCTTCGGCCGATTAGGGCTTGCATATCAATCCAGTTAACCTGCCTATGCCGACTTGGTTGTACCAGCATGGCAGTGAACATGTATAATAATAATTATAAAATAAGGAGTTTAATTATTTTACTTTAACTTTTTTTATTTTAACTTTGACGGAAAATTATTTAACCTTTAATATTTTCTTTCTGCAGTTGATCAAAGTAGAAGGTGGCCTTTGTGAAGGAGAAGTGATCTATCATGATATCATGAAGAAAACATCTGAAGAAGTAGCTCTCATAAACAAGAAAAGGGAAGAAAAAAGGTAACAGTAATATTTACTTCTGTACAAAAGTAGTTTTTTTAGGGTTTCATTTTTATAATGAAAATTATAAATGTACAACATTTTTCTTGTATAAAATAAACTGGTAAATGGACAACAGAACAACAACAAATGCAACATTGCAAAGAAACATCAACTGCAATGTTGTTCTTTATGCGAGAGACACAATTAAGGCCAACGTACACAGCAACAGACGCACATCTGGAGTTGGATGGAGGAAAAATCGCTCCCCATGTTATTAGATGTTGCAACGCACACAGACATGCGTATGTCTGCAGATGTTTACATTTAATCACATGGTGAGCGATTTTTTTCTCCATCTGTCTGCATGTGTTGTTGCTGTGTGCGTTGGACTTAAAACAAAATGCAGAAAAAGCACAATTCACAAACAAAACATCTATCAAGCTACTCCCTCAAGCAGTTAATTTAAAAATTAGCAAAATTAATAGCTCTTTCTTGAATTGTAGAGTTCAATATTAATTTACTGTCTAAGGTTGATAAAAAATAGTTATTACAGGTTATATATTGAAAATAATTACCTGGGTAAGAAGATAGTGCCTGTTCATGAGTTAGAAGTGAGATTTTAAATTCACCTTAGATATACATTTATTAGTTTTTTCAAACATCTGTGTACATAATAAACCTATATAGTAATACCTCCCATATCCTACCATGACAGGACCAGGCCATTGTCGGAACAGCCAAAAAGTCAGATATGGGAAGGAGCAATTAAAACAGATTATTATAACTATCTTAAAGTGAAAAAATATTACTCTATTAGATTTAGAGCTGTTAAATATTGTAATAAAACTTTACTGTATCTGCTGACAAATTTTTTTGATTGATACTTCAAGATAAGTAAGATAACTGAAAAATAACAATATTTATATGTTATATTTTCCAGTATCTCAGAAAGACATGAACATGGAAATTACAGATAAAATATGCTCGGATTTTGGGAGTAGTCGGTTATCGGGAAGTCGGATAAGGGCTACTTTAACTAAATTCAATTAACTTAATTAATTAAATTAAACCTGTAACTCTTTTTATTTTACTAATTTAATTTTTATTTATTCTATTCAGGCGATTAAAAGAGCAACGCAAAAAACAGCAAGAACTAAACAAACTTGAAAAAGATAAAAAGAAGGAAGAGCTGAAGAAAAAGTCTTTAGAAGGAATAGAAAGGAAGAAAAAGGAATATTTGTCAGAGAATGAAAAACTGATGGTGAAGTCTGTTGAAGAAGGAAATATAGGGGACGATGAAGATGATGATTCCGAATGGTACAGGACAGAGGTGGGAGAGGCCCCTGAAAAAGGTAATTTTTATGCATATTCTTATAATTTCTTTGGATATAAAATGTAGAATTTTGGTTACGTTGCTCACCACATTTGGTTTTACGATGTATTCACAGCTTATACTACAAAATTATATTTTAACCATGTGACAATAAATCATCCTACTTTTGGGAAGCTTTTGGCTTGATAGCTTTCCCATAGATTTTTGTGTTTACATAGCAAAAATCATGAGGTTTTGCTATCCTATACACAATGTAATATACATCTTAATGATGTTTAATATTTCATATCATAATAAAATCAATTAACTTCCTTAAGTAAAGTCCTTAATTTTCTGAATTTTCTTTTGCCTTTTTTCTACTGGTTTAAATTATTACAGTTCCACTGCACCATACCATGTGTTTTCTTAACTGATTATTTTTTGCAGATCTGTTTTCCCAGAGGAAAACTTTTGGCATAAAGCGGAAATTTATTCCGAGGGATATGAAACAAAATAAGAAATTTAAAAGTGATCATTCAAGTAGTAGCAGTAAACGTGATGAAAATAAACAAAAAGGACGAGGATCAAAACAAATTCAGAGCAAGAGGCCAGGCAATAAGGGATCTCAGCAAAGGTCACAATTTGGGAAAAAGAGTAATCCAAAGAGTAAAAAGAAGGTTATGGGAACTAAAGTTCATAGAGGTCAGAGACATAGGTGATTCCCATCTGCGTGGTATATTGTATTGTCATTGACTTGTAAATAAATGTTTTATAAGGAATTGTGTACTTTTTAATTCTGTAAATAATAATGCTAATTTTAACTCTGACTGTATGCCATTTTATTTTTTTTCAAGAGCAACAGGTTGACAAGGCATGGTAACATAAGGGTTTAGACATTTCAGGCTGGAGGGACATTTCAACTCGAGGAGATTCGGGAGTCACCTGAAGCGCTTTGTGGTTCAGGAACAATTTTACAATGTGGGCGAGTTCATGAGTAGAGGTAGGGGACTCTTAGGGGTATTTCACACCCTGTAGGGGACTGTGCCTTTGGGAAAAATTATTCTGGTTATGTAACCAAAATATACTGACATTTGCTACGCAATTAATTGATGTAGGACTTCTGTTTTACGCAATAAAGTATTTATTATTATTTCATTTCAAAACGCTAAGAAGAGCATGAAGAGCATTGAAATAAACATTAAAATTAGAAGTATTTTCTGAGGAATGAGGTACAAAAGCACCAACTTAAAGAAAAAATTATATTTCTGATTGTAACAGAGATAAATTTCATTTTCCCCCACCTATATGTCAGTATATGACGGAATACTGTAATTTTCATTGAAAAATTAAAATTTGAGTTTTAGCTTATAAATCCATTTTGGTATTCCCTGAATCCAAAACAGATCCAGATAGTTGGAACAAAAATTGGTATATATCCACAAAAATAATTTATCCAGGTGATTTTTTATGTTTTTATTTATATACCTCACCCCTAAAACCTGTTTGAGAGGGGTGAAAGAGAGACATTTCCTCAAGAGTCTCCCTTCATGTGCATGTGAAGGAATACACCAATATACATGTTCCGCGTATCTACGTGTCTTTAATTATCGATTTATAGCTTAAGAATCAATCTTTGTCAGGTTATATGTATTTGATCAAATTTCTTCAAACTGCGTTTTAAAAGGTCGCTACTTCTTTTTGCGGATCCATTAAAAAGACGTTATAAAAAACGTCAATACTATTTTGACACAAAATACGGTACTCTTTAAAGGGTTAACCTGAAAATGAATACTGTACACTTGATGTGGAAGCATTCTTATTTACTTATTTATAACTTATATTTGATGAAAATTTTTTTCCAAAGTCTCATGAAAATGACAAAAAAGATAGAAAGAAAGATAGTCAAAATCTGTTATGAATGAGGGAGGCTTATTTTGATACTTACTGATGTTAGGTATTGAGTTGGAAGATTAATAGAATTATTATGAATAAATAAGCATTTATGTAAGAAAACTGAATCTTTTGGAAGAAAATTGTAACTGGGGAGTTAGCTGGTATCGTGGAAGTTCAGGGTAAACAATGTTTCCAAGTAGCGCCTTCAACCCAGCGACATGCAATAAGAAGTGCGGTCGTGTTGTGCAAAAAGCGTCTGTGAGATGAAGGAGCTTAAAAAGTCCAAGTGCAGCTCATGGTGAACGATATAGTGGATTAAAAATGAAAAGCTCGTGCTTGAAGAAGTTTATATCCATTAAATGAATTTTATAAAATATATAAAAGTTTAAATAGTTAATGGAGATTCACAAAAGAGTAAATTAGATCATTTACTTGTATGAGTGAAAAAGTATTTACAGTACTTAAAAGGTACTTAATACTTGGACGGTGGCGACGTCCTGTAATCTAACTACTTGAAGGTCACGAATTTTGGATAGTTGTTAGCAATGGTCGGTGGGTGTAGTGTTCTCTTGTGTGGATTAACGTCCGCACTATTGAATACTACGTTAATCCACAAAGAGGCCGTGGTTCGGATTCCACGTTAAACTTTAGGTCCCTTACTTGCCATCGGCTGTTGGGCTATTATTAACAGTCTGTCTAAGGAACATGTCAGTTTTAGTCAGTAACAAGACTAACTAAAAGATCGCGCCACAATTGGTTTCTGTGATATAACTACGTAATTATTTTGAATCATTATTAGAGATTTGCGCGAAAAGTTGTGGGGACTAAATATTAGTTTAATACAAATTGCATATAAACTGTTTTCAAACGTTTCCATATAAAAATGGTTTTGAAAAAAATTCACTTCTGTAATTTCAATTATACTTGCTGCAAGAGGAGAATTTAAATTCCTAGTAATTTTAAAATGAAATAGAAGCACATATTCATATTCGTGAGACACCGGCCCAAGCACTAAATGAGTACTTCAAGGTGAATAAGGTTAAGTGTAACAGAGTTTATGATCTGTAGCTTTTTCCTGGCGAAGCCTGGCAGACAGCTGATTCATTTGCCACGGTCATTAATTAATAGTCCAACAACGGCAATTGGGTCCACTATCGAACCATCACAAAATCTGAACTTCATTCAAAGACGACAATACAAAGTTTTGACATGAATATGTCTGGGGGTTATTGACAATCCATCAGACCAAAATATGAAAAGGAAGAGACGTCATATGGTTATAAGTACAACTGTTTAGAGGACCAAAGGAACACACACCCTAAGGGGTACAGGTTTCTTGATTAGAACTCTATAATAATTCATTGACGATTACAGCAAATAGGAAGGGGGGTTTTCTGACTAAGTCTAGCTGTTAGCATGTCGAAGATGCAGCCCCACAAACTTTCTATGAATTGTACTGACGCTAATATTAACTGGCTGATCCAGTGATGATTCAATTTTCATCCAGAACAGGTCCATTGCTGATCCAGTGATGATTCAATTTTAATCCAGTACTGATCCATTGCTGATCATGTGCTGATTATGATTCAATTTTCATCCAGAACTGATCCAATGCTGGTCCTTTGCTGATTATGTGACGATTTATTGTTGATCCAGAACTGGATCCAGTACTGATCCATTGCTGATCATGTGCTGATTATGATTCAATTTTCATCCAGAACTGATCCAATGCTGGTCCTGTGCTGATTATGTGACGATTTATTGTTGATCCAGAACAGGTCCATTGCTGATCCAGTGATGATTCAATTTTAATCCAGTACTGATCCATTGCTGATCATGTACTGATTATGATTCAATTTTCATCCAGAACTGATCCAATGCTGGTCCCATTGCTGATCATGTACTGATTATGATTCAGTGTTCATCCAGAACTGATCCAATGCTGGTCCTGTGCTGATTATGTGACGATTTATTGTTGATCCAGAACAGGTCCATTGCTAATCCAGTGATGATTCAATTTTAATCCAGTACTGATCCATTGCTGATCATGTACTGATTATGATTCAGTGTTCATCCAGAACTGATCCAATACTGGTCCTGTGCTGATTATGTGACGATTTATTGTTGATCCAGAACTGGTCCATTGCTGATCCAGTGATGATTCAATTTTAATCCAGTACTGATCCATTGCTGATCAAGTACTGATTATGATTCAGTATTTATCCAGAACTGATTATGTGACGATTTATTGTTGATACAGAACTGGTCCATAGCTGATACAATGCTGATAAAATACTGATCCTTTCCTGGTGATCATAAGTCGTAACGCCCCTTTCCTCGTTGTGTGTGTTATGATCACAATATTTGCCTAGGTATAGCAATATTCCTCCACGTGTAGGAGACAAGGCACAGAGAACAGATGACTGGAGCAGCTGACACGAAGTGGAGATTGGGAGTGTAAAGATTGAAGAAAGCTTTGAGCGACCATCTGCCGCGTCTCCAGATGCGACGGGGATGCTTGGAGGATGCAGTATGTGTGTGTGTGTGTGTGTGTGTGTGCGTGTGCGCCCCAGGTGAGACACGTGCAGCTGAGCCCCACCTGCCTCCACCCTCCACACGTCGCCGCACCCTCGGTTCCGCCCCTCTGGCATGTGCGCGTCGCTACTGAAACCAACTAGATCAACAGGCGACCCTCTGTGTGGAGTTAACAATGAGGATTTTAAATTGTGAAACTAGAAGTAGGCCGAGAGATCTTAAAAAATATGGCAAACGATTTCTATTATTGGTTTCAGCTTAGATTGTCGACGATCAGCAATACTGAACATGTTTGTGCTCTAAGCACCTGACAAATTCAGGGCGTCCCGTGAATTTTGGGGCTCGCTACTCTAGTCAGTATGCAAATTTCTAGACACACTAACGCCGAGGCGCTAAAGTTAGCGATGTGATTGTGATAACCCCCTCCGAAGAGTTTAACTTCAGAAATAATATATTGCGTTTCATTGAAAATTAAAACTAAAAATAACATATACCCTTTCATGTAGAGAATTAAGATGTTATCTATAAATATTATTGATTACTGACCTACATTGGACGGGGTATGAATGAAGTTTGAGTGTGCGTGTGATCTGGATTATTGTACCTAATGAATGGTAACAAAACATTAACTCACTATAATGTCGTGGGATAGGCTATATCGTGACGATAACCTAAAGCGGCCTAACCCACGGAAAACCCACCTCGATGCTACAAAATATCAGTACCGAGATAGGGAAAACGACCGTGGTAGAGGTTTCGAAGAATAACGTTTTTCGGATTTGATAGAGGATAGGAAATTTTACTTGTTCTGGTTTGTTCCTTTTCAATTTTTCATTCATTTTATTATTATACCTGGAGTCTATCGTCGACCGGCACACGAACGAAAAATAGGCCTAGTAGTTTAAATATGTGAAATAATTGTCTTGTGTGAACTTAATGTTTTTGAGTTTTAAGCAGTCTTGACGTGTCTTTATGACGAAAATTTGACATACTCGTATGACCTGATGATGAAGTTTTGACTTCGAAATGTGCATATTCGCATGAATAAAAATGAACTGTTTTGACGGATAAGGTTAGTAACCTAGTTAAAATATCTCAGTTATTGCTACAAGTTAAAATTAATAACCACTTAATTTAAAAATGTTTCAACTATAATATCAGACTGTAAAACATCGTATGTACAATTTTGTATTCACAATCAAATTACGTGTTGCGAATTGTTAATACATATAGTGCGTTCTAAAATAGATTCTTCAAACCTTAGCGCGTTTGGGGAAGACCAGCTTCTTAAATAATTTTCCCAATGTAAGATGTTTTTACGATTATTTATGATAAATCAGGTTCAAGAATAGTATATTTCATAGGCATATATTTTATAAACAATTGAATAGCGTGGTGCGTCACGGCCGGCAATATTTTATACGCGTTGTGTTCGTCACGCTTAACCAGACCCCCTTCCGAGAGCGTGACGTAATATGTGTACTGTCCTGTTGCGATCGCCGTGAAGCTGTTGGCCAATCACGACGATGAAGACATCAATCACGAACCTCGAGTTCTCACGCTCCCAGGCCGTGAGTTTTGACATTTCACATTATCGACAGCGCATCTCTCGACCTTGTTTTGTGTTCTTTACCAACTCCACCTGGCAGATTTATGGATAACGCATGGAGAAAATAACGTTTCTTTTGTTTTGTTGAACATAGAGTAATAATAATTAAGATGGGTAACGGTATAGGGCACAGAATTAGTTTTATGAGGTTTTCAAGTTTAGTTTGTATTGTAGGTATAGTTGAAAATTTTGACATGGATATGTTTTAGATCTGGGGGGGGGTGTTAGCAATTTGTAAGATGGAAAATGTAACAGATTTCCATAGAAACCACCAGAGCTATTGTATTGAATTTATAAGAACAGCTGTTTAGATGAATTGAAAACAAAACATGATATAACCCATGTAAATATAAACATTTTTTAGTAGGCCTAAAATTATTTACCGTTATAGGGGATTATTCCCAACAATGATTATGCTATTAAGTATAATTCACACTAAGGTGTATTTTAAGGTGAAACATACGTAAAAGGTGATGGGTGGTTGGATTTGATTACTTGTAGTTTGTTACTAACAAATACAAGCTGATTCATTTGTCATTATCATTTATGGACAGCCTAATAAACATAGGCCGAACCATAAAAAATATGATCAGACTAATATTCTAACCTCATTCAATAACGACAGACGAAGTTTTTCATTAGAACTCTGTAATGAATAGCATCGAGGATTATAGCGAATGGGGGGTTTCTGGTGAAATCTAATTGGTCTGCTAGCGTGGCGAGGGAGCAGACCACAAACATTCAATGAATTGATACTGACGCTAATATGTAGACTTTGGCAACCCTCGTGAAGCTATCCCATTCGTGATCGCAGAGGGCTATAAAAGTGTCACAACCCGTGGTGCGGACTTTTGGCAACCGCTGTTCTCCCTGGTGGGGATTTTCGGGATTATCGTTCGTGCCGGGCGGGGTTGAGGTTGAGGGAGAAAGCGCGCTAGGAAGGGGCGAGAGGGGAGGCGGCGGCGAAGACAGACGAAGAATAACAAAGCACAACGCCTGATACCCAATTCCTTTCAAGTGTGTGATTACTAACCGTCTAAGTACTGTCTGTTGTTAAGTTTGAACTATGTTTAGAGGTACAATATTATGAATTGTATTGGTCTTATTTTTAAACCCATACTTAACTTCTTGAGGAAAGAATTAACGATTTATATTTCTTTGAAATCAGATAAGACTTGTAACTTTCAATTTATAATCTATATAAATAAGTTTGAATATGAAGTTTATGAATGAAGTTGCATGATGAACATGAAGTTTATTAATATTTAGGACTTTGTATAAACAATTTCTGTTGACAATATCGTAACACTTCAACAGTTCACCATATTGACCTATATTTGTTGGTGTTGTCTTGTCTTTTGTATCATTGTCTTTCAAACATTCTACTTGGAAAATCCAATTCCATCTAGCCGTACATCCTGTAACGTCCATTGTGAAATAATGGTATTAGTTCAAAGGACTTGGCTCATTCATAGCCGGTTCCCCGTAGTCGTGAATAGCCTGCCATTCCGGGGCGAGGGAGGGACTTTAAGGATAAGAGTGATATTGTGGGATTAAATAACGAGGCAGGGATTTTCAGAGAGAAAGGGAGAATTTTTGGGATGAAACTGAAGTTGCCAAAGGCCGCTGTCGACTAATTAGGTTCCGACCCTGGTCTCGGTTGCCAAAAATCGTTTAGATACATGGACTGCTGATCCAGTAATGATTAAATGATGATTCAGTTTTGATCCAGAACTGATCCATTACTGTCAAATGCTGATCCAGAACTGATCCATTGCTGTCAAATGCTGATTCAGTGTTGATCCAGAACTGATCCATTGCTGTCAAATGCTGATTCAGTGTTGATCCAGAACTGATCCATTGCTGTCAAATGCTGATTCAGTGTTGATCCAGAACTGATCCATTACTGTCAAATGCTGATTCAGTGTTGATCCAGAACTGATCCATTACTGTCAAATGCTGATTCAGTGTTGATCCAGAACTGATCCATTGCTGTCAAATGCTGATTCAGTGTTGATCCAGAACTGATCCATTACTGTCAAATGCTGATTCAGTGTTGATCCAGAACTGATCCATTGCTGTCAAATGCTGATTCAGTGTTGATCCAGAACTGATCCATTGCTGTCAAATCCTGATTCAGTTTTGATCCAGAACTGATCCATTGCTGTCAAATGCTGATTCAGTGTTGATCCAGAACTGATCCATTGCTGTCAAATGCTGATTCAGTGTTGATCCAGAACTGATCCATTGCTGTCAAATCCTGATTCAGTTTTGATCCAGTGCTAATCGTTTGCTGATCAAGTACTGATCCATTCCTAATCTAGTACTGATTAAATTATGAATCAGTGTTGATACAGAACTGCTCCATTGCTGTCAAATGTTGATTCAGTTTTGATCCAGAGCTAATCATTTGCTGATCCATTATTTTAATAAGTAAGTCGTATTTTCATAACAGTGTCCAGCTCATAATTATTAAGGCCCTGCTAAACTGTAGGACGATCCCTACACGAATTTCAAGTTTTTCATTTTTCCAAGAAGTACATGTAGAATGTATATGTCCTACATTTACCTTGAATTCTTTTGAATTCCTTGTTCTTGATTCAGTACAATATTTATAAAGGAAGAACCACCTGCTAGTAGCTTAGCTTTTCTAAGTCCACCGAATTCTCTAAAATCTAATAGCTACTATATAAGGTAAAACAGTGAATTATATTTTATTGACCTTCAAACTCTACGCATTAAATACCTTTTCCGAAGGCTGTACATAACTTGCTGGAATACCAAATATTTTAAAATCCAAGAACGTACCCTAAAGAAAATAACCCCGTTTCAGCAGACCTGCATACTCAGCGCCTAAGCTGCTGAAAATTCATTATTGGAAAACAATTGGTTAATGTTACTACATTTTTAAACGTATTGACTTATAATTTAATTATAGAATGGTCAAATATAAACTTAATACAAACCCGCATATTCCGAACGTCAACTAACACAAACGCTATCTTGACAAAGTTAGTGAAATTATGTAACTACATACAAGTAAACATTGTTACTTCATCGAACACACTATGTAAGGATATAAATCATCATGACCTCTACACAAAGCATTTATTTGTTTTTTCTAGCTTTTAAAGTCCACTTTCAAATTGTGTTATGCACTATACATTTCGAAAAATGCACAATTTATGATTTCTAATCTGAACGATTTGATTATCCGAATACTTCTGGTCCCAATTAGTACGGATTAAAGAGGTTCCATTGCGGATGCACATAAAAGTCGTACTATTTATGATTAAGAGTCTGCGGTGCCTCAGCCATCTTGCATTTTTGTTCTATAGAAACAATTTAACTGTATTCCTGACTACTCGATAGCCGTAAAAAGATGGTTGAGGTGTCAAATTAAGATAAAGTGGTTAACTAGGGTATTACATTTTCAACTTTAAAAAAATGTTCTGTCATAAACAGATAATTAATTGATAACTGTCAAATATAATTGCGTGGTGGTTATATGTTCCTGGAAAATAAAGTAAAATAAACGGTATCAACGGACTGACACATTTCACAATTTCCCGTAAGTAAATTTAAAAAGGCAATCTGTAATAAAACTATCATATTCTTCAAAGTTTATTTAAATATCATATAATAATTTATTGTTTAAGAAATAATCATCCAATTTCTGAAAATAACAACAAGGGAAACAAAGTTAAATTAATTGTTAGAATTTTATGGGGTGGGCCCCGCACCCTGGTAATACCAAGCTTTTTGAGTTGGGTTTGTTGGGTGATTTGAGCTTACGCTTCATACCAAGTTTCATGGAAAACGGTTGGAAAATAAGAAAGAAATTGATTTTTTAATATTCTCCATAAGAATAACATTGAGCGCTTTCAGACAACGTACTGCATTTATCATGGACAGTAAATTCATCTTTTTTCTGGGACCGTTTGTCGTAGTCTAATAACTCAAAATACTAATTTGTTTAGTTTTTTAATCTGGTCTCAATGGTAATGGTCAAGTCATACATTACTTTTATTTTTTTGCTGAAAAATTAAAAAACTGATTTTTTTCCATTTAAAAGCCCATAACTTTTGAACCGTCATTTTTACAAACCTTCGGGTGGTGTCATATTATTTAGTACTCTGTGCACTATGCACTATCAAATTTTAACCAAAATCGTAAGAGCGGTTTTTGATAATTTTGGAATTTTTCAAGTTTTAAAGGTTTTAGGAGTAAACTATCCTTAAAAATAAAAAATTCAAAAACTGAAAAAAATGCCTGGAGATACGGTAAGTATATAAATACATGCCAAATTTCATCTAAATCGGACCAATGGGGTTGGCTGTGGCTCTGTACACATCCAGACAGACACGGACGGACAGACATCACGTGGAAACCCACTTTTTTGATTCAGGGGACCCCAAAACGGATCTACATCCACTCTCAACTCAAATTCGAAAATTTTGACGAACACAATACTTTCTCCATATACTATGTACAAGAGGAGAAAGTAAAAGTAATAATTCAACTATTTAGATCATTTCTTTACATTTCATTTGACACCTAAACAATCTTATTATGACTATCGACTAAACAAAAATGCTGTTACATAATTAACATTGTTCTGATTGGGCTCAAACGGAATACATCTGGGTGAACCCATGATCCTGGGTGTCCTGCGGGGCTACCGGCTTCAAATAACAAATAACTACCCTCTCTCAAGCAATATTCTGCCACTCTTGCAAACTCTACGGTTTGCTCCTTCAGTGGAACAAACCTTCCTTCCTTCCTTCAGTGGAAAATTTTTTTCAAATCGAATGAAACCTCCATAAAGCTCAATATTTAAAAATCCTGAAAATCGAAGCTATTGCCCAAAAACCTCTGTTATTCGAAATGATGTAATCACTACACCCCTATAATTCGAGCCAAAGGCACAAACCTTCGATTAATTGAAATCTAATTAAATTTGTTTAGTTGAAAACACTAATATTTTACTGCTTTTCAATTAGACAGGAAATTCCAATTTCTCAGCCGAGCGTGGGATCGATCTAAAAGTAGCCGTACTTCGTAGTTACACCGTAGTTAGTACAGTGTTTAGTTTGTTTTATAGTTATTCGTGGTCAAGTGAGTGCGTTTTCGTTTAACGTGCATAACGTGTGAATAAGGCACGAGGAAAAGGTAAAGATAGTCTAAAACCTTTCCACTGAAAAATGACCATTAATAGTAATGTTAGTTCAATAAAAAGTAACATAAATTAAATATTTCTTCAAGTTTTAAGTACGTACATTATTAAATTGTATTCTGTAGTTTCGTATTACTGTAATAATCAATACAGTATGTAATTATTATTAATGCACAATGTACAAACCCCCTTAATTTGGAGCTACCGAAGTCTGATCTAATCTAATCTAATCTCCTGATTAGATTGATCCTGATAATCTGATTGTATTAAATTTGAACCTCTGTAAATCGAACTTAAGAGAAAATCAACCTAGATAAATCGAACCTATTTTATTTGAAATACTCGATACCGGTGATTCGAAGTTTTACCGTTCGATTTATCGTGGTTTCAAAGTACCAAGGTATCAGATTAATGGTTGAGGAGAGACTATTATGAATTTAAATGATGATCGAGGCTGAAAACTAATAGCCCATGATAGTTAATGTAAAAACAATCGACTATTCTACCTATTACATGTCAGCTCCGAGACAACTCGTTTAACGCCGTAGATATTATGTAAGGCAATTTGCATACAGCGTTTATTTTGCGTTTACCGTTTCGCAGGGGCTCACGCAGACGCTACTGCTAAATTATTATTGACTGGTTTTGATATTTTTTTATGGTCTTGCTTTAAGGTTCCTATGTGAATATTAGTTTCTAAATGATTGCTATCTAATTAAATATTTAAAGCAAATGAGATCTTATCTGGACAGTACGTAGAGAATTTTAAACTGCAACCCACAGAAGGTAAACCAATGAAGGGACTACATGCTTTTTTCTAACCCCAATAGGTTAAACGAAAGCTATTTGGTTCCGTAAATTATGTAAAAATATTTCTAATAAAGGAGAATAACCAATAAAACCTTTTTTAAATTAGGAACAATTTGTTTGTATTATGGAATGAAAGAAGGTCTTGATCCAACTGATTAGTAATGTACTCTATTTCTATAGATAATATTGTATCTCCTCAACCAAACTCTAGACATTTCAGACACAACTAGTGTTTTACAAGAACAACCTAATTAATTAACATCCGACTGTCCGTAGACCAGCTGCATGCATGGGCGCCAGATGGTAAAGTTAAGTGATAAACCGCTACAGTGGCGCCTCGCTACGACGTGGCGGCGCGAGGAACTACTCCCCAGACCGCGCGCCTGCCTGCTCGTGGTCAAACGCAGAACGCTCATTCCGTCGCGAGCCTTCGTGTTGTTCGCGTCGTGAGTCGGGTTGAGTTTTGGTTTTCGTAAGTGCACGTGTCTTCCAAGTCCAGAAACCTACTGATGGAATTATAGTCTTAAAAAATTTAAGTTTTTTTAAAAATTTTTGGTGCGATGACGACACCGGCGGTTCAAGACGTACAGAGTGTGGAGTACGGCGTCGCAACACTTCTGGAGAAGATCGTGACGATGCGTCGCGACGATCCTCCCCCACGACTCCTCCCCGCCCGCGCCGAGATGCGCACCCTCGAGTTCTGGAGGTCCATCATCTCCGAGTGTCTCGCCTCCTTCTTCTACGTGTTCGTGGTGTGCGGGGCTTCCGCCGCCGTGGCCCCCACGGGCTCCCAGGGGCTGGTCGTCATCGCCAACGCTCTGGCCGCGGGCTTCTCCATCGCTGCGCTCACCCAGGCCTTCGCCCACGTCTCGGGTGAGTTTCAAACTTTAAAAAAATCTTGCTCACAACTTATCAGACAGTTTTTGTGCACCGGTGCAATATGTGCACCAGGAGAGAAATTGAGTGGAATATTGTACAAATTTGTGTATACAATCTCGTTATTCTCTGTCAATTCTGAAACTTATTTTGAAACATACACCAACCTAAGTGATACTTTAAGGGTGTTACGTCTGTATTTTAAGGTGAATATACGTGAAGCCCTTGTGATAAATAAAATGGGTTCTATGACATGTAGCTTTTACACTAACAAAGACCACCTGATTAATTGTTCAGGATAATTAATTTATTAATACAATGTTCGAAGGTAACAATTGCCATACTTTGGTTATGATCGTCACTTCTGCAAAGGCTTCTGGCATTCTTGAACTCCATTAAAGTCACGCCACTCATATGCACATTTTATCAACAACGTTTTGTGGGTAGAACTGTATCACATTAACCGGTACACATTACACCGATATTTAGCTGGTGTTATTTTCCTTCTCATTCTTGACTATTCGAGAAACATCGTTTTCAAAATACCGCGTCGGGACCTCAAACTGTTATATATGTTTATGTATTATGTAATTAATTGCTTAGTGTATAAACAAACTGTAGGTAGCGAAAACCCGTTCCAACAAATTGATAATCGCACTAGAACCTCCACTGAGCGTAAATATAACTTTAGAATTTCAGTTAAAATATAGGAAAATTCGGAACTTATTAAAAAGAACGAATTGTGTACAATAATTTCTTTCAAAGTTTTGTATGTGCATGTTTGCTTTTTGAAAGAAGTCTGCATTGTATTTTTCCTTTAAAAGAAGAATGAGTTCCCGAAGGTAATTTGAGGAGCGGTTCTGATCTGAGCTTTTATCTAGATGAGTATCCGCCGCGCTATCGGAGGGCTTGGCCATTGGGAGTCAGTCGTCTGAAAACGCGCCCGCCTCAAACCCCTCGTGGAACGTCTTCTATCGAAAATCCAGCTACAAGCGATTCTGCGGGAGCAAAAACTTCCAAAGTAGATCCACGTTATCAACCGATTTATCTTCCAGCAATTCAATCACACTCGCCATTTTATCACATTATAAAATCGAAACCATTCAAAATTCATAGTGAGCAGAACATAAGGTCAACTAAGCCGAAGTCATATTTTATTTTAATTTCCAAGGACCTATTTTTGTAATCTCGCACAACTTTTTGAATAAAAATAATGAAACTGAATTTTACCAACCGAATACCGGACGAAGAGAAAGAAATAATAGTGAAATATACTATTATTATTGTTGAGGAATGTTGTTTTTGTGAATTTTATGCATCAGTAGCTTGTAATTTATTAATGGCAAGTGTAAGTTGGTCCGGAAACGAACCCGCGACTTCCGGATCACTAGTTGAGCTCGAGAGCGCGTATTTTTTCACTTCTTTCGATTATGATAGTGTTATTGTTGTTTTACGTTTCATTTCCTAGAAAGCCGAAATGGGCATTATCTCGATTTTCTACCTGTCTCTGACGCAAAACATCAAATTATGTTCTACGTAAATACGAGATTACCCACAATGATGAAAACTTCATTGTTCTATGCTTTTAAAGAATATTTTTGTATATTTATACTTGACCCATGTCCTAAGAAAAAGGTAGGCCTAATTAGCTCTCAAAACCACAGTTGTGAACGATATTTGGCACATTTTTTAATCTATAGACAGAATAATCAGCTGTCATGGTAGGGCACTCTTAAAAAACAATAGTAATTTGTTTACATTGATCAATGATTTTAAAGCTATTTCAAAATTATACTGTTTTAAATAATTACATTATAACTTAACGAACCTGTTCATGGTAGAAAAATTGAATGTTATTTATTTAAAAAAATTAATGTTGGGTTTAAATTGTTTAAGATTTTAGGTTAATGTTTGCAATAACAATCTTCTTACTTATACGCTGGAAATGCATATTCGTAGCAATTGATATGCTTACTGTTAAAATCTTAAAATATAAAATAATAATATGAAGTCCACTAGAATTTGTTACCTTGCGCAGGTAAGAGCTTAAATTTTTAAAATCAAGAAATTGAATAAAATACAAAGTTGAGCAAGGCTCGCTGACGCTTTGTCAAAGGACTTCAGGATAAAACTAATTTCTCCTCTATGCGTTTCTAACTTGTATCTTCTTTGTGTCATTGAAAATTTCTTTTCTCTTTTAGGACGTCTCCTTGGTAAACTTTCGTAGGAAAATAAATTCCTTTCCAGTTTAAATAAAGTTTTTTTCCACGAGAAATGTCATTATTTACTATTTATTTCTCTACCTCGCGTACAGACTGTGCATGAATGGTTTTCTCACATTACAACGTTGTACTTGATGTTCAGTTGAATGGTTACGAATATTTTCACTCGATCAATCTTTCACATCACTCATCTGCAATAAAATACGACCTTTCACCAGCTGGGCGAGCTGCGATTTATTTGTTTATGTCACGGACGCAATGGGCATCAGGCGTATAGTTCAGCTATGTTCGTGTGTAGTTTTTTTAGTACCAAAGTTTCGTTAATTTATGAAAAAACATTCGGAAATCATTTTTGTGCGAGCATTTCAGTTCAACATTCGTGCGTCAAATTAAATTGTGATCAAATCCCTAGAATTTAAAAACATTTTATAATTGTTGGTAAAGGTCATGTTTGTTTATATCGGTAATCATTTTCATAACATACCACCAATAGTCTTTATTGGTAAAAATACGGTATATTATGCGTCGTTGCCAAGTGGTATAAGCTGTTGTATATTTTTATTTGTAAGAAACAAAACCACCAACCAAACATTTATAGGTTATAGGTACTCAAAGCTGTGGAATTTTAATGATTTTAGTTCTTTATATATAAAACATATCAATTTTTCAACTATTTATACCGAATGTAATATCACAGATAATAAGTCTCTTTATTTTGAATGGTGATATACAAAGTTTAATCAAGCTTCAACATTGTTTAACCTCTACTGTGCATCATATTTTTAGGCCTAGGACCTAACCAAATCCAAAAGTGGTTTACATGCTGATGTGTGCCTGAACTGTACGTACCAACCTCGAGACCACACCGTTAAAGACAGAACATTGTTTTAAGTGCTTCCAATGTTGTTTTAGAGGGAAATACGAAAACATAAATTTCATTCTTATTTCTTAACCATTTAGCATGAATCTTGATGAGCAGGTTGGTAAGGTAACCAATAAAAACCATTCAAAAATGGTATAAACATGAAAAAGGGGATGATATTGTTTTACATATGTTTTATTTCATATGTAAAAATATTTTAGTTTACTTTGACGGTAGCGTATCCTGTAATCCTTACTTGCAGGTCACGAATAGTGGATAGTTGTGACCGGTGGTCGTTGGATGTGATTTTTCCTGGTGTGGATTAACATCCGCACTTTTGAATACTACGTTCATCCGTAAATACCATAACCCTAATTCCATTTTGTAATTCAGAGGCAAAAGTGGTTCGCATTTCACGTTAAAACTGTAGGTTTCTTAGGTTGTCATCGGCTGTTGGGCTATTAACTAACAGTTCTATCTAAAGAACATGTCAGCCTTAACAAGACATACATCGTGCCACAATCACATCTCAATAATTCTTTCCTTAAACTATCTACCAGAATATTTCGTAATTTCATAAGACATTAGTAATAGAGAAAGTACGCGTCAATTCTCTGATACCTTTTATTTATAACCGTACAGTAACAGTGCGAATCCCATGGACCAGTCGCTCCGGGAGGCGGACCGCAGGACGTGGGACGGCCCCAGTCCACAGTTCCACAGTCACGGCTATCAGAACCATCCCATCGTCTCCATTGTTGGCTCTTTTTATTCCTTCTGACAAGGCTAGACCATGGAGAGGGCTGTTTCGTGTCCCTCTGACAGCTACACGGTCTCATCTCACTGGGCCATCGACGACCGAGCATTCCTTAGATTGTGGCCACCAAAAATAACTGTTTTCAGTTATTTCGCTTCTCTAAATAGCTCAAAACTACAACTTCATACTTTTAACTGACATGCAACCTACCAAGTATGAATGATAAATGAGTTTAGGATGATTGTGGCACGATCTTGTAGTCTTGTTACTGACTATGGCTAACATGTTCCTTAGACAGAATAGTTAAATAATAGCCCAACAGCCGATGGCAACTAAGGGACCTATAGTTTAATGTGGAATCCGGACCATGGCCTCTGAATTACGAATTGGTCTAATTATGAGGATGGTCTTTGTGGATGTATTATCATAAACTATGGGATTTGACTATAATTTATCTCTAGTAATATGTACCTCCAACCTAGATGGTACTTGTGTAGCAAAGGTACAACATTAAAGTCAGTCTGAGGAACATGTACGTCAAAATCGTCCGACTGGAGGTAAACTAATCAGTCGTCATTCCTTAGTATGGGAAATCTACGTCCACTGGATGAAACATGTGGTTAAATGTGCAAGTTTTAAAATCAGTTGAGGCGAATCCTGTCAGATCATACGCAGTCGCTTCTGACTAAAACTTCGGTAACCTCACCCCATATGTTTTAGGTCCGTTAAAAAACTATCGGTTTTAAAAATTTTATGAGAAACTAAAATGCGTGTTTAAAGATCGTTCATTGGTTTGATCACCTCTACGATGATTTAGAAGACTCTAGCAATTAATGAGTATATCTTTTATTGAATGTAGACCTCGATGTAGAGAACTGAGTTAACCAACAAAAATACTCGGCTAACGTAGTATATTACATGACTCAAGGGGTTTTAAATTAAATTTTCTTCCATTGCTTCCTTCATTCAGCCAAAGCCCCCTAGAGGTGCTTTGTAGTACAGATTCTGTATCAGCCACTGGAGGAATGTAGAGGCAGGTGTAGCTCACACCTGTCACTATCGCCCTCTCTCTCGCTCTGCAACGGCCTCGTATCGTCCTCTCTCACTCTCGCAGCAGCAGCCACTGCACCGGTCCACGCCATCAGCTGTCGTCTCGCCTCCGCCGCGGGCAGAACAGGCGCAGGGTTACCAGACATTAAAATCGCATTATTGTACACCAGCAAAAATTGTCGTACTTATTGAAAAACTATTGTACCAGCAACGTACCGTATACGTTTTAATCTCATAAAATTATGTAAAATGAAGTATTGACGTATTTACTATCTTATTTACTGTTTTTAAATGGAAAAATAAAATTAAACACTTGGAATAAATAATTTTCAACTTTACAAATTTATAAAATGGAACTTCTTAGTCTTCAACTAAATAAAAAGCTTTAAATTTCCATATTTATGCCACTGCCTATTAAATTTAAGATTAAACAGCATATTTCGTATTTTTAAACCCCTTCTTTCACTCCATTTAATATGTGTGTTGATTCAACGTTGATATCAAGTGAGTGGATATTTTCTTATGAATATATGAAGTTTTTTTGAAGAAAAATAACTAAATCTTTTTTAGTATGTTTCAACTATTTTGAAACGTATTTCCCCATACCGTTCCGTGGAAATTATCGTGAGTTTTCTTCTACGATGATAAAAGAAATCATAAATATATTTATAGAAAAACATTTACTTAACTACTTAAATTTAGTAAAATTAATAAAAGTAGGTTATATATGGAAACAGTGAACAGTCAAAGCGTTGGACCTGAACAAACGCTGTATCAAGATTGCGTCGACAACGCCTGAATTCTTAAATTGTAATTGAAAAATTATCTCGTTTCTACGCGGTACATACTCTTAATTGATCGAAGTATATTTTCAAATAATTTTTTTTAGTAAGTGCAATATATTATTTACACGTTCGAGTTTTACTCAAGATGGTGATGAATAAGATGGTTATGTGTTCGTACGTTAAAATTACAGATATCATCTCTAACACAAATTTGCGTGTTTTGTTGTTATCTGTTGTGAACCATTTAACACTGTACCGAAATCATACAGTTTAACTTGGAGTCAGAACCACTGCCTCTGAGTTACGATGTGGTCTAATTATGAGGATGATCTTTGTGGATTAACGTATTAGTCAGTAGTATAAACCTTAAGAGTCTGCATCAGTGGTAGCCATCTTGAATTTTAGTCCCGTAAGAGCAATGTTAAATTCTGGCGGAACATACCTTCACTTTGGCGTCTATAGTAGCGTTAATTATCAAAGTATCAATATAAAACTTTGGAAGTACTTTGATGAGATGTGGCTCAAGGGTGTGACCTTTTAACACGTTCAAAAATTTAACTTGATATAAAAACAAAAATCCAGGAATATTTTACAAAATAAATCATTATTATTTTTTTATTGAGAGCGAAAATAAGAAGTTCTGTAAGGTGGTGCCCTGAAGGACTGTAATACCTTTAATTTGACAACTCTTCGGTTAATTTATGACAATAGGTCAAGGAGATATAGGCGCCAGAATTTAACATTGCTCTTACGGGACTAAAATCCAAGATGGCTGCCACTGATGCAGACTCTTAATCCATACAAGAGAACACTACAACCACCGACCATCGCTCACAACAATGCACAATTCGTGACCTCTAAGTAGCTGGATTACAGGACGACATCCAAAAGGAAAAGATTTCCACGTAAATTTCGACTTGTAGCAAATATTTAACACGCAATACGCTTCATTCGATGGCAGACGAGAGGTGAAAGCCAGTGTAGGTCAGCCGGCAGCTGGCACATGCCAGTGGCAGAGCTAGTGCTTATCTCAAGTGGCTAGCCTCCCAGGCTTGCACATTAGTCACAACTCTGCCACTTCGTTTCAGCTTACTTCAAACACTCCCACTTAGACTCCAGTCCCTCTAGCGCTTAATCACTGCTTCATTTGTTAGATAAACTTAACGAGCTTTGAGGGTGGCTTAAATATTTAACTACGAAAATAAATTAAAACATTCTGGGAATACGTGAATATTAAACCTTATGGTAGTTTTAAAGCAAAACTTTTAAATTTTACTTGTGAATATTATCAAACGGTTGTAGAATATTGAATATTGAAGAAAAATGTTATAAATCCCTTAAACTTTAACCCCTAAAATCACAAAGATACTTATAGGATGATTTTTTTATTGTATGGTAACGCATTCATTAAAAGAAAAAATACATTTTCGTTATTTTTTCTTTGATAAATTTGAATAACTGATCTAATCTTTTTTTCTTCACGTTTTGGTATGTGAATTCAAATCTTACAGTATAAACTCTTAGAAAGATATTCACATATCGAGTTACTAAACAAAAATTAAGAATTATCTTTAAAAAATCTTTGATTTAAGGCAGGAAACTTAACTTCACAAAAGAAAGAAATCGGAAGTAAAAAATCTATCAATTCAGTAAATAATTCTAAAATCGTCGCTGAAGAACCGACTCTTTGAAATCTCGTCAAACGGTTTTAATAAAACTCGCAGTCACTGGAAAAGAACTATCCTTTTGCTTTATAAAAGTAATAAATTTCACGAATATTTCCCTTCGATATTGGACGGTCCGAAATGATGGAAATTCCAGAGAACGAGACAGCCAAGTCAAAACCGGACGGAATGAGTCGCTAACGACCGGATGATAGTGATATTGCGATCCAGTGATATTGTGAAATCGGATGATATCGAGGGGGTTGGCTGATTGTGATAGAGAGGGTTGGAGAACTCTCCTCGCTTTATCTCCTTCCCTCGGAGAGATTTTAAGAGCTCTTGTCTTGATCAAGTTCTTTTAGCGAATTTCCCATAGGGAAGAAGCTATTACCGTAGGTCTCATGGTGAGACTTAAGCCCGGGACCATGTTATTTTTTCTTCTTTAGGTGCCCAGAGTCCAAAAACAATAGTCGTTAAAATTTATATATATATATATATATATATATATATTATATATATATATATATATATGTGTGTGTCTGTTAGCACGATAACTCTCGTAAAAATGGTCCGATCGAAACCAAATTTGGTAGAGACATGTATTCCTACAAATGCTCGGACGAGTTCGTAAACCAGACATATCGGTCAATGGGAACGGGTAGTTTGGGGGGGTTTTGTACCCCAAAATGGGGTTTTTTTGCGTTTTTCACATGTAATTTTTAAAAATTTCTAATTTTATATTCCACCATTAGAATCAGCTTAAAAACTACACAATTAAGTTCCTTAAAGTTTTTCTCTATCTCCAACGGTTACCGAGATATTAAAAAATCTAAACACAGTACGTTGTATTGTGGGGCTCCAATGTTAATCTTATGGAGGATAGGGAAAAATTAATATTTCCCATACTAATCAATATTTTTTGATAAAACTTTATTTTTAGCTTCATGTGGTTGAGATCTATCCTTTTATGCTTAAAAATCATAGTTTATGTGTTTATCATGGCAGCAAACCTGCATACTCTTTTCCCATATTAATCATATAGGGAATAGGCAAACTCCTTTATTTATGGACAGATGTTGATGAAAGTTAATATAAATGCTGAAAAAATTTATTGTTTACGGTAGAAACACCCACTTTCAGCGTTCCTCACAGCAGCAAACCTGCATACTCTTTCCCATGTTAATCTATGGAGAGTAGGCAAATAATACTCATATTTATTGACAGGTAATGATCAAACTAGTCATATATTATTATTATTATATTATTGATTTGGAAATTCGCTGAGTACGCAGGTCTGCTGCGACGGGGGTATTTTTAACAATAGCATAGTAAACGGAAGAAAATTAGAGACTCTGATTAAAACTGAATTGGCGTAAAACACATGAAGCCCATTACTAGGGCGGGTCTGGTTCTGATTGAAAACCAATCTTAAACTGGGGTGCGGAATGTGTAATGAAGCGGACTGTAATTTCGCTTGCAGTCTTCGCACATCGGTTACGCAGAACAATTTACAATTTTCGCGATAAAAATGTTTGCTATTCCACCCAATTAATAGTTCAGAAAGGGGATCTCAACGGATTTAATTACGGTAATTATCCAAATCAACTATTTCTGATAGTAAACTTTATACTTTTTATACTTTTAACTGAAATGGCGACCTACCCAGGTAGGTATTTTAAGCCAAATATGAATGAGGAATGAATGTAGGATGATTGTGGCGCGATCTTGTAGTCTTGTTACTGACTAAGGCTGACATGTTCCTTAGACAGGACTGTTAATTAATAGCCCAACAGCCGATGGCAGCTAATGGACCTACAGTTTAACGTGGAATCCGAACCACAGCCTCTGAATTACGAATTGGTCTAATTATGAGGATGGTATTTGTGGATTAACGTAGTATTCAATAGTGCGGATGTTAATCCACACAAGAGAACACTACATCCACCCACTATCTCTCCCAACTATCCACAATTCGTGACCTCCAAGTAGCTGGATTACAGGACGTCGCCACCGTCCCAGTAAACATTATTGCGTCAACCATTCTAATATTACTTTGTCAACACATCTGTTTTTTAAACTACACAACGTTTCTGTAGGTGGTGAAACTCCTCCCTTTTTCAAGTGGTTACTGAATAATTTACGTTTTAATAATTTCAAGCGATTCTTAAGCTATTTTAAACCATGGTTACACCACCTCTAGAAACGTTGTGTGGTTGAAAACCCAGACTCGTTGGGAAGTACAGTAAGAAGATATTAGAAAAATATATTAAAAAACACATTTAAATGTTTTACCTTGATGTCTTCTTATAAGCTTATAATTAAATATTTGGTATAGAAAAATGTGAAAACATACCCATTTAATTAATAATAAGATAATGCTACAACTATTTTCTTACTAATCATTTGAAGAGTTTTTGAAATTTTAGTTCTTATCTAATCATAATGGAATTTGAATACATTATTTAAAACACATATAAACGTTTCTAAAGATATAGGCCCTAATGCAAAATTCTAAGTTAGTTAGAACTGGAAACAAAGTAATTCGATAGAAATATTTCTAAATTTACAATAAGTTTATACGAGATATAAATTGAAACTACATGAACCGAACTCAAGCTCGAAAGGTTCATTAAAATTCGCGCCAGTAATTGATGACGTCACCGATGTGGATCGCTGATTTTGTCGAGTAAACCGAAACAAAATAAATCATCGGATATCTCGGTCGTTCCGAGGCGGGTTTGTCAAATTTGTGCCGATAAGGAGAACCGAAGTTATTGTGTTATTGTACACCAGCCAATACCAATGCCGTACATCGGGCTCAGGTATACTGATTCCATTGTATGAAAGTGCTTTATCGACACGTATTATGGGTAAACGTTTCTGGACTTACGTAAAACTATTCATGGGGTAGTTAAAATTAATTTAAGTAATTTTAAATCTGATTAACAGATTAATAACTTTTACCATATGACAGGATTACTTTTTACAGAAATTTTAGGAAATATCTTTACAATTTAGGTAAAATCTTTATTCGATCTTTGCCAACCACGAAGCACTTGAATCTGGGACGGTGTTGACGTCCTACTACTTTGAGGTCACGAGTTGTGGATAGTTGTGATCAATGGTCGGTGGGTTTAGTGTTATCTTGTGTGGATTAACGTCCGCACTATTGAAAACTACGTTAATCCGCGAAGACCATCCTCATAATTGGACCAGAGGGCGTGGTTCGGATTCCACGTTAAAACTGTAGGTCCCTTAGTTGCCATCGGCTGTTTGGCTATTAATTAACAGTTCTGTCTAAGGAACATGTCAGCCTTAGTCAGTAACAAGACTACAAGATCGCGCCACAATCATATTACACTCATTTCTCAATCACCCGTGGATTAAAATTCCTACCTTGTGGCAGAGTAGCCATTTCAATAATCTAATCTGGAAAGTTAAATTCTGAGGACTAAGTGAAGTATTTAGTATTTGGGAAACCAGGTGGCGGAATTATAGCTCCCGATACTGTATGTATGTATGTATATATTTTTTATTTCATAAGAAAAAAGGAATCTATGAGGGTAAAAGTGATTTGCACATAGCATAGACAGTCTAACTAACCAATCATTTGGGTCTTAATTTTCTAACAAAACAAGACCTCTACATTTCCTGACCGTTCATACAAGTCTGTATGAGTGACAATATATCGATATAAATAAAAAGAATGTATCCCCCCTGTTGAAGGCTCTTAAGGTTTGCTCCTGTCAAGGGATCAGACTCATGTTTCGGAAGAGACTATTAGGAATTTAAATGATAGCATAGTCTGATAACTTTATAGCCTACAGTAATTAATGTAACTCTAGTCGACTTTTCTATCTTAAACCAATCAAATTGTAGTTAATAAAATATTTTTCGACACGAGGATCCAAAGTATTTCTCATCCAAGGTAAGTATAATGACCAAGGTGTAGTCGATGTTGGAAATTAACCCTTTTCTCGCTTCTCAAACGAACAGCTGATTCATATTTAATCATTATTGTCTGTCTCAGCTGTCTCGATTGAGGCTGGATATATCGAAAACATCAGCTGATTTCACTTTTTAAGAGGTTTGTTCGACCTCATCGCATTTATAAAAATAACTGTTTTTAAGGAGCACGACATGTCAAGCCCAAACAAACGTATATGCATGATTTAAATAAGATGTTTTCTCTGATAAAAATCGTTGATAATCAGGACAGCATTAAGTTTATATACATCAATGTACAATGTATCTAATTGGAGAAATAAGTTATTCTTATTCTTATTCATCTCAGGCACAGCCTGATGGTGGTTCCCGTGAGAGGCGGCGTGGACTGAGCCTTAGTTCTCATGCTTCCTCATTGTTTGGCCACCAAAGCTAATATTGATCCTTCTTGAAACTCCTTGTTTTATCTCTTAGTCTTTACTGTTTTCAGTATAACACTCCATAAGTTACGTATTCAAAGATACAAAAATTCGCACAAAAACGTTTCTTAAATATTTTTTTCTGTTTAGAATTTAATTTATGTAAAAATAGACAGGATAAAGTTCACAGTATTGTGTTACACAATACTTTGAACGTAGAAGTATTATCTTATACTTGTATTTCTTCGGATAGTAATAGAGAAATATTTTGTACTTAACTAATAATTTGTTTTAGGCTTATTTTAATACAATGATAATGAATAATATGTTCAAACAGTTTGATCCAGTTTGGAGAAAAGTATCCTGTACAACTTTTCCCAATAAAACTTAATATAAATTGTAATAAAACAAGCACCAAAACTCCATTTATTAGTGACTATATTAAAATATTAGACATATATTGGTATTAAAACATGAACCATGTAAAACGTTTAGATCTTGTTTATCCTACCCTTCACCGAACGTTTAACCAAAGGTATAACTCACTTATAACCATAATAAACTTGCTATAATCCGGATACTTGCTCCAAGGTTTAACCTCCTTCGACGAGCGACCCTTTCGTAAATCATTTGCCCTAGTGCATATTGATCACATTATATACTGTGCCTCTGGTCGGGTCTAACAGCTATAACGCTATAACGGCTATAACGATATGACAGCTATAACATATCGCTATCGGGAGAGTCGTTGGATTTATCCCATTTTATGCATAGACAAATATACGTTTACAACTTCATCTAGTGGTTATCTATAATATTATAAAGAAGAGGTGGTGTCTGTATGTTTGTTTGTTTGTGGGTTTGTTGTGGCAAGTAAACGCAAAAAATACTGAACCAAATAGTTTAAAATTTTACACAAAGGTAGATCTTAAATTCATGCAACACATAGGCATACTCATTTCCTTAAAATCCTCTCGGGCTACGCCCTGTGAACGTCCTAAGTTTCAATGTTAACATTTTTAGAGAATGAAAACATAAAATTACTTGAATGTCAACAGCTGTGAACACTAAAATTTGACAGTTCGAGAAGAAGGAGAAAATTGCCGTATTTTTCAATGTTTACTTTTTCTAATGACAATCCGTTTGCACTATTTTGACAGTCCATAAGAAGAAATAAAGTTGATTTTTCAGATAAACTGTATCGAAATTAGTAATTATTTGAAATAGTGGGATGTAGATTTTAGTTTTTTTCGACGACTGTCTCTCTTTCATCATCCATCTAATATTGACAGATGTTACTTTGAAATGTTGTAGACACTCTGTTTTGTCATTTTGTAAACAATGAGAATTAAATAACAATATTTAAATGTATCAGTAAAGCTATATTTTTTTTAACCCGTCAAGAACATCTTTGGATCTATATATATAAAATTGAAGATCTGGTGTTGTCTTTAGTTATATCATGTTAAATTTTAAAGTTGACATGTGTATTTTAGTGAAAAAATATTTTGAAAAAAGTTTATTTTACTTTTTATTTCTAATGAATTATAGATAAGTTTGTTAAAATGTCTACAATACGTGATTTCTTAGCTAACACATTGGTTTACTTTAGAGAATGCTTTCTAAATGCCATTGAATATTCATTCATGTTAAAAGAATGAATAAAAAAAATTACTGTAATAAAAAACAGCTTTATTAAAAAGAGTGGGGATTAGATTTATTTTTATTTTTGTCTGATTAAAACATAATAAAACATTTTAATTTTCACATAAGAAATTAAAAAGTTTATTATTAGTTTATTATAAAATGTAACTTTTAAATGTATTTATAGGTTTGTTTTTTTGGACATTTCTATTTAACATTAATCCACTCAGATTTCATTTGTTTTGAAATGTTATTAATATTGTTTTTCTTTTTTATTAAACATGAAGAATATAATTTCAATAAACCTTATTACTATTGTAGTACAATCTTTCAGTTTTTTAGGCGTTACGAAGTTCGCCGGGTCAGCTAGTTTGCAAATACATATGAGAGAAGGATGAGTGTAGCTTTGTTTCTGACAATAATCAGCTGATCATTTGTCAAGATTATTAATTAATAGCCTAATTAGCACAGTCAGCTGAGTCCAGTCGAAACCGTCACAAAATTCTCCTCTTCTGTGTATTTATTTTGAATCAAATTTTCTAATTTTGAATTTAAATAATAATATCTCATGAATATCCATTAGAATTCTTTTTTGTACGATTTTGTAATCTAAATAAAAACAAAATTGACAAATTCAAAACGTTGCTCTTATACTATAACGTGGAATGTCATTTTAAATTAAAAAAAACAGTTATGATCTGAAATGGACATAGTACTATTTACTGATTATAAAATTTAAAATGTCCTCATCTCACAAAAATTACACAAATTTACTCTTTCAAACTGAATTTTCTCGGTTTGATTTATAGAGAAATATTTGACTTCGTTATACAGTACAATTATTTCTACATAGTGGTTGGACATGATGCAAAAAGGAGGTGGGGATAAACGTAAAAGTATTTTATACTGTTTTTTCTTTTTCTCTCTTTTGCCATTGGCAGGCTCAGCGTCAGCTATGCAGCCTCAAAATTCACTAGTTTTCTTATGGAATTCCCATCTAAATTTTGTGGCCATCCCGGGGATCGAACCCGTCACTTCTTGCACCGAAGCCCAAATGCTAAAAGTTAGGCTATGTAATACTGTTTGATGTCACAGGTCCCTTTGTTAATTAATTTTTTAAATAATGATCCTGTCAAATCAATCAGCTGGTTTTTACCAGTGACGAAACTACTTATTTGATCGAATCCGTTACACTAATCATACTCACAATTTCTAATTTCCAAATATCTCAAATTTCTTTTATGTCATGATGAATATCGTAACATCAGATTTGTCGTAGCAGTCAATGAGCTGACTAGCATTTTCTCGCTTTGATATAATAATCAGTGTTTTATCTGTGAATATCGTAACAGATTCAGAACATTACTAGTCGTAGCAGTCAATGAGCTGACTAGCAGTTTCACTACTCGCACATTGTCCATATACCCACCAGAATCAGTGTTTTATCTGTGAATATCGTAACACCGACTTCAGAACCATCAACTAGCGCCTCGTAGCAGTCAATGAGCTGACTAGCAGTTTCACTACTCGCACATTGTCCATAAAATACCCACCAGAATCAGTGTTTTATCTGTGAATATCGTAACACGACTGCAGAACCATCAACTAGCGCCTCGTAGCAGTCAATGAGCTGACTAGCAGTTTCACTACTCGCACATTGTCCATAAAATACCCACCAGAATCAGTGTTTTATCTGTGAATATCGTAACACCGACTTCAGAACCATCAACTAGCGCCTCGTAGCAGTCAATGAGCTGACTAGCAGTTTCACTACTCGCACATTGTCCATATACCCACCAGAATCAGTGTTTTATCTGTGAATATCGTAACACCGACTTCAGAACCATCTACTAGTCGTAGCAGTCAATGATGACTAGCAGTTTCACTACTCGCACATTGTCCATAAAATACCCACCAGAATCAGTGTTTTATCTGTGAATATCGTAACACCGACTTCAGAACCATCAACTAGCGCCTCGTAGCAGTCAATGAGCTGACTAGCAGTTTCACTACTCGCACATTGTCCATAAAATACCCACCAGAATCAGTGTTTTATCTGTGAATATCGTAACACGACTGCAGAACCATCTACTAGCGCCTCGTAGCAGTCAATGAGCTGACTAGCAGTTTCACTACTCGCACATTGTCCATAAAATACCCACCAGAATCAGTGTTTTATCTGTGAATATCGTAACACCGACTTCAGAACCATCAACTAGCGCCTCGTAGCAGTCAATGAGCTGACTAGCAGTTTCACTACTCGCACATTGTCCATATACCCACCAGAATCAGTGTTTTATCTGTGAATATCGTAACACCGACTTCAGAACCATCAACTAGCGCCTCGTAGCAGTCAATGAGCTGACTAGCAGTTTCACTACTCGCACATTGTCCATATACCCACCAGATTCAGTGTTTTATCTGTGAATATCGTAACACCGACTTCAGAACCATCAACTAGCGCCTCGTAGCAGTCAATGAGCTGACTAGCAGTTTCACTACTCGCACATTGTCCATATACCCACCAGATTCAGTGTTTTATCTGTGAATATCGTAACACCGACTTCAGAACCATCTACTAGCACTTCGTAGTGGACTAACAGTTTTGCACGACAAGACCCTCTTGTATAGCAACCGTCTGTTCTTGCAGGTGCCCAGGTGAACCCCGCGGTCACAGTCGCCATGGCGGTGACCAGGAACATCTCCTACCTGAGGGCGCTCTTGTTCATCACCGCCCAGGGCGGCGGCAGCATCGCAGGGGCGGCGTTGCTCTACGGGTGAGTCTCAGATGTAGATTGGTAGTTGTAGAGGTGAGGTTATTACCAAGAAGGGTTTTTGTAATGAGCAGTAATGGCGTCCATAAATAAATACAAAGCAAACATTTTGGGGGTTTTGACATTTTTAGATTTACTAGAACACTCTCAACAGCTGAGGGCCGGTGTACCCCAGGCGCACAGGTGGATAACCCTACTTTAGATGGAGTAAACAGGATTTAATATTTTATGGATATCTCTACACATTCTAAAAATTTAAGCTCTGACATTATATACGAAGTATTCCCAAATTGTTAGTTGTAATTGACAAAAAAGTTGTTATTTATTCAAACTTTTGTATGTAATAGAAAATTTAAAATACCCACGTCGCAGCAGACCTGCGTACTCAGCGAATTTCCAAATCATTAATACTGTATAATAATATATGACACGTTTTATCAATATCTGTCGATAAATATGAAAATTATTTGCCTATTCTCCATAAGATTAACATGGGAAAGTGTATGTAGGTTTGCTGTTATGAGGAACGTTGAAAGTATGAATTTCTAGCATAAACAATTTTTACTTTGATCACTTACACCAAGAGTCATCAAAATCTATCCATAAACAAGATCACCTCAAAACGAAAAAATAACAAGGTCCCGGTCAAAAGTCTTATCAAGTCTTTTCACGAGACACGGTAACAGCTTCTTCCCTATGTAAAATTCACTAAAAGGACACGCCAGTATGACTAAAATATTATATCATCTGTCAAATCCCGTTTATTGAAAATTTGATGAGTTAAAAAATATGAATTTCAAAAAGTTCTGCATAACGCACGTTTTTTCTAACTTAGCAATGTTATTTCGAAGCGTCGATGCGGATTTTCCTTAGGTTTGACCGTTCGTAAATGTGAAAAGGTTTTATGTAAGACTAGTAGATTGTACATAACTTTCACTTATTATTAATAGAATGAGTTATAGCTGTGTTTTTCTGGTTGATAATTTTAATTAAGAGCCATGTATTCAAACCTATCCTAATGGTTAGAAAAGTAGACCTTTGTCCTATTCAAAGACGGTAAAGGTTCGCCTAACTATTGTGAAAATGTAACAATGCCTAAACAAATCTAACACCTGTTAGATTTGAATAGTGTTGGACCATAGAAGAATGGAAATTCAAACCAAAACCCCGGGGAAACGGACACTTGGCTCCCTTTTGCTCTCCTTGAATTTTTTGTCACGCAGGATCCGAACCCCAAAAAACTCGGGACTGCTGATTTCACTATAAAGCCAAAGTACACGTCTAAGAATTTATCTATTTTGCTTTTTGACAGTAAAACTCCAACCAATAAACTTACCAATTCAACTAATTGGATCGTATGGTAATTAACCTGAACCAAACCCAAAAGAAACCCCCTGTTTTGTCAACTTAAAGGATTCTGATTCACAACACCTAATACTTTTTTTAGGGACGCATAATTTCTGTAGCCTATAGTTAAAATAAATAAATAAGTTAAGTTCAAAAACGCAAATTATAGTTTTGTAACCATAAAATTTTACAATTTTTATCCGACCAAATTTGTATTCACTGACTGTTTTAATGCACTATAATAGGCTACATAGGAATGAAAATAAGCATTAGGGATTTTATTTGTGTACTATAAAAGTACTTTGCCCACTTTTAATTGAATTTTCCGTATTAAATCTGGTAGAATTAACTGCGTAGAAGCGACGCGGTGGAAGGCGTGTGATAGCCAACTTTAGTGGCTGTTCTTTAGTTCTAATGGCCCATCCCACGTTCAATATGGACTCGGTGAATAAATCCGACAGCACCGGGAAATATTACTGCATATTTCCGGTGGAACTTCCAGTACACGCCTTTAGTCCCAAGTTTAATATGATCCTATTATGTTACTTTTATCTTTCTTCCATTTACATATATGACATATTTGTAGCTACAATAGAAATAAGTTTTCAACCCCTATACGTTCATACTTTGTATACTTTTCAATGTGATAACGATATACCTAAATAGAGCATTTCAAGCTAAGAATGAATGAGAAATGAGTGTAAGATGAGTTTGGGATCTTGTAGTCTTATTGCTGATTTAGGCTGGCATGATCCTTAGTCAGGACTTTCAATTAATAACAGCTTATAAGAGGCATTACAGTTTAAAGTGGGATTCGAACCACATGTTCACGTATGCATTACGAATTAGTCTTATTTTTTGCGGATAAACGTAGTATTTAATAATGCGGATGTTAATCCACACCAGGGAATATCACATCCACCGGCCATCGCTCTATTCACAAACTACAGGTTGTTTGTACATTATACAATGTTAGATTTATGAAAAGTTTTGATTTCAATCAGCCACACAGTTCGTCGTTACAGAAATTATCAAAAACTCATATAACACCTTCACTATGGTTAGCGGAAGTCAACGTTTTTAGGAGTCAAAGTACAGAGAGTTACATCCAGGATAGGAAAAAGATTATTGGCTCCGTCTGAAGCAACCTAAATCAAAACTAGTCTGCAGACAATGGGTTTGCTGATTTAGGTTCCTATTTGCAGCCTAGAACAAATAGGATAATAGAAAACTAGAATAGATTCTCAAAATTGAAATTTGTTTTCATGGTAGAGTTCTGTAATGTTTAACAAGAGATAACAATCCTAAAAACACATTTTAGTTTTTCATAAACGTTGGATAGCTTGAAGCGGAATATAGATTTGTTTTGTTAAAACGTAATACACTTTCCAGGTAATCCACTGTAAACATTAAACAATCGAAATTGGAAATAAAGTTTTTTACTCTGAATACAATGTGCATGAAACGATAACACGTAATATCAAGTGTAAACAATATACTGGAAAATACTACTTTTGTATATTTAAGTTAAATGGAGAGAAAATAAAAGCAAATACGACACGGACAGAAACTGGCTCAATATTGCAACAGCAGGATACATCCCTTTATAATGTGGCTTTCATATCCTTTAGTTGAATCTTGTTTTATGTAGGAGGGTTTATATTTAACAGGGGTCCGTTTCGTAAGCTCCATAATATTATTTAACTGCGTGTTATTTTGTTTCGTCAGTTAATTTTATTAGTGCATTCAAAGTGTGCAACTAATTTTGTACCAAATAATAAACGACGGCTAGTTTATTATATTTTTTTATACTACAAAGTTAGTCAAACTATATCCCCTCTGATATACAAGTGTAAAAGTTTTTTTTTGTTTCAATGTACGTAATTATATAATATATTCATTGAAAAAGTAGGAAATCAGTAAAACATTTTCATAACACTACTACATTTTGGACATTCAATTGGTATTTTATGTAACAAAACATAAGTTACCTTTTATTGAACCCTTATCCACCTTACCTCAACTAAAATTAAAACTTTCACCAGAAGGCAGTTTTGAGATAATTCAAATTAAGATAGCCTAAACTCAACTAACAATCATGTAGTTATTAAAATTTCATCCAATAATTTATAAATATAATATGTATTATATTAGTTAGAGGGCATTTAAATAGCATCCAATGATTTAAAGTGGAGAGAGTAGTTTGGTGAAGGACTTTAGAGAGCAAATAAAAGATAGATGCCATAAACATAAACCTCAGGGTGTACTCTTGGCGCCCGTCTTTTAGATTCTCTTACAGCCAAGAATCGTGCAGTTTACTAGAAATGTACCTTAAATGTAATTGAAGCTGATAATTTTTCTCAGTTGTGGTTTTGTAATTGATAAGTCTTGTGAAAAAGTAGACCCTATTTGAAAATAATTTTACTGTTAGATAGGCGAAAGTAGTTCGATTCGTATTTAAAACTCTGAAATGCGTGACAACCACTGTTGCCCTCGAAAAACATTAAGGGCAATATTGAAATAAGCCCTTATATCGAAAATAATGTTTTATATAAAAAGCCACAATCATGGCAGATACAAATTTCCCTGCTTGTTAACCACTTTTTTCTTCCGTCTGAAACCACGAACCTGCTCAAACGTGTCTTTTATATACATTATAATATAAATATATCATTAAAATAGTTCCCAGTTGAAGACCAAGCAAAAACTGCTTAGCGTTCTTTGCTAATAGTGACTCAATTTTAATTACACAAGATACATCATATTGTGTGCGATATACCGTTTTAATGAAACTAAATTTCTAGTTACAGGTCAAAAATATGTTTATGAAACTAAATAAAACTATGACATGTGATTCGGTAAAATCTATAATATTATAAAGAAGATGTGGTTTCTGTATGTTTGTGGCTTTGTTTGTTGTGGCAAGTAAACGCGAAATATACTGAACCGACCGGTTTGAAATTTTACACAAAGGTACATCTTAAACTCATGCAACACTTATTGCATATTCATTTCCTTAAAATCCCCTCAGGCTGTGCCCCTACATTTCAACGTCATAGATTACAATTTTTACATTTTAAAAGGTTATCAACAAAACATTACTTGAATGTCAATAGCTGTGGACAATAAAATTTGACAGTTCGGGAATCAGAAGACACGGTTGCTGTAAATGTCCTGGGTTTTAATGTTTATAGTTTCTTATTTCACCTGCTTACACTACTTTTTACAGTCCAGGAAGAAGGAAAAAGAAAGTTCATTTTTACAGCTAAATTGCTGGATCGAAATTAATGTTGAAAATGGTAGATTTTAAGTTTCCTTCCGATACCTGTCTCTATTACGTTATTCTTTATCATTTCCCAATATTACTTAACAGGTGGTACTTTGCCATGTTATAATGTTATAATTTTTTAGATCGTGTTTAGTATAAAATACTTTTAGTAAATCCTATATTTGAGGTAAATAGTATTTTACCTCAAATAAAACATTTTTTCTTTATCAAATTTTCATGTTTTAATATTTATTTCATGCCGAAGAGAAAAGGTTACCTCTCTCAACCATTTTTACCAGTGCTTTAGCTAGTAACCATGAAAGATCAGGAACGATGTTTCTACGTTATGTGGGGTCACTCCAGGACAGCATAGTGGGCGTTGGGACCGGCTCGACCGTTTTGGATGTAGTTTTTTGTTGAAACCTGAGTCGAACCAGTAATGTCGTGGTTGTACATTTACGGAGAACCCTAAGGCGCTGTGACCCGATTATTGACGTCATCATCGTTCGATATCACCTCAGCATCATTATCGCTTGGCTTATGTTCGATATTCGATTATGAGACATTGCAAAGCCTGCGAGGTATGTCTTTCTGTTTGAAATACTAACCACCGGAAAGGAAATAATACCCCCGTCGCAGCAGACCTGCGTACTCAGTGAATTTGCAAATCAATAATATAATAATAATAATACGTGACAAGTTTTATGAATATTTGTTGATAAATATGAGAGTTAGCCTATTTTCCGTAAGATTAACATGGGAAAGAGTATGCAGGTTTGCTGCTGTAACTCGAACACTGAAAATGGTCAATTCTACCATGAACAATTATTGTATTGTAACTATTTATACCAAGTTTCATCAACAATTGTCCATAAATAAAGGAGTTTGTCTATTCTCTATATGATTAACATAGGAAAAGAGTATGCAGATTAGCTGTCATGATAAACACATAAACTATGGATCTCAACCACATGAAGCTAAATATCAAGTTTCATCCAAAATACATAGATTGATAAGTGAATTGTTAATTTTTCCTTATCCTCCATAAGATGAACACTGGAGTTCCAAAATATAACTTACTGTGTTTAGAATTTTTAATATCTCAGTAACCGTTGGAGATAGAGTAAAACTTTAAAGTATTAATTTGTGTAGCTTTATGAGCAGATTATAATGGTAAAAGATAAAATTTAAAAAATTACATATGAAATACGGAAAAAACTTTTTTTGGGTACAACCCACCCTCAAACTACTCGTTCCTATTGACGGATATATATCTGGATTACGAACTCGTCCGAGGAAATGCACGTCTCTACCAAATTTGGTCAATGGCATCTTCCCTATTGGAAATTCGCTTAATTCGCTAGCGTCTAGGATTTGGCACAAGTGGCCAAAAAAATGCTTCTGGCGTACAAAAAACGAAAAATAAAAATGTTTGTATTTACTTCCCTGTGGGAAATAGGTTAGATCATGGATATGTTTAAAGGGAATGGTTTAAGTTCATCTAAACAGCTGTCCTTATTCTTTTATATTTAAAATTCAATACAATAGTTCTGGTAGTTTCTATGGAAACCAGTTACATATTTTCCATCTTTAAAATCACCAACACCCCTCCAAAGCTAAGACATATCCATGTCAAAATGTTTGTATTTACTTCCCTGTGGGAAATAGGTTAGATCATGGATATGTCTAAAGGGAATGGTTTTAGTTCACTTAATCAGCTGATCTTATTCATTTATATTAAAAATTCAATACAACAGCTCTAGTAGTTTCTATAAAAAACCTGTTACATGTTTTGTAACATCTTAAAAATCGCCAACACCCCCCAGAGCTAAGACATATCCCAATAAAACCTGTTTTTTTATTTTTTTATTTTATCTATTGATACAGAATTCAAATATACCATATACCGTCGAACTGTGCGCACTAGTTGCCCCTTAGACCGAATGAAAGGCCACCGGGACGAGGACGATCTTATAACCAAACTATGGAGTTACTATCCATATGTTGTCACTGATTCAAATTTTGGTCTCGCAAATTGCCAACCGCCTCCCCCAGACCTAAGATATATCAATGTCAAAAAAGCTACATGCAACCAAATTTTACTTTACACGTATGTGTCTAGGCTTGGTCTATAGTCGAGGCGAGGAGAGCCTGGGGGAGTACCTAACTGCCAATGAGACGAACGTAGTAGAAATGACGCAGCTCGCTTTGTTTTGTTCACGAATAAAGAATGAGGTTAATATCCGTTCCGGACTTAACGACCTCGGCTTTTCACATCTAAAATCCAAACGTTTCATTCGTTTGGGAATATCAAACTGTTTTATGCAACACTAATGTTGTTTATTCAACGCATATAAAATACCTAGAGCCTATAGCATATCTTTACTAATGGTAGGATTTTTTATGATTCCTTTACCGATAAGTGTCAAAATTCTTTTTACTTTGTATAAATATTGATGATTCATGAGCTAAACGATAAGTATCGTAGATTTAGACAAGATGCTAAAGTTCCACGATTAAAATGAAATATAACTAGGCAATAATCTACTATTTATTAAATGAATAAGGTATAAACGCAACAAATTTCTAAACAAGAAGACAGTTTTTACTCGGGGAATTGTAAACTGTAGCGAACTTCATAAAGGGTTTGAATTGTTTCATACTTTCACCGACTCCGTTACTCGCTCCGTTAATTACTTAGGAAATATTTAACTAAATATAGATTGAATTAGATATAGTTACAGGAACGATATTGAGCTCAGTAGGAAATAATTGAATTAGAAATTTCTAGAATTGTTGCGGCGAATATGAGCAAGACTGTTCGTTCTGGTTTGGTTCGCTGTGAATTAGATATAGCATAAAACGCTAATGGACGAAGCGGCTTTAGAAATAAGGCCTACTAGTAGTCTACCCTTTTTGAAACATTTGTTTTTATTTTGTAAAAACGTCAACACTAAAATAAAAAAAATCGTGAGTTAGTTATTGAAATGGCAACCTGTCCAGGACCAAATCTGAGTGTAAGATGAATGTAGTACGATCTTGTAGTCTTGTTACTGACTAAGGCTGACATGTTCGTTAGACTGAACTGTTGATTAATTAATAGCCCAACAGACAATGGCATATCTAAGTTATCTACAGTTTAACGTGGAGTCCGAACCACTGCCTCTGAATTACGAACCGCTCAAATTATGAGGATGGTCTTTGCGGATTAACGTAGTATTCAATAGTGCGGATATTAATCCACACAAGAGAACACTACATCCACTGACCATCGCTGATAAGTAACGACAATTCGTGACCTCCAAGTAGCTGGATTACAGAATATGCCATCGTAAAAGAAAACTAACAGTACAGTATCAACAATTTTTGAAGGCTATTCAATTTCTTTTATTGGGTGAGAGAGTAGTAACCTTAATATTATGCACAATACGTTTCTGTATTTTACAGTATATTTATATTTGACATAAGTGTTAATGAGGTTGAAAGCGTCAATATAAACAAATTTACATTACAGTATGCAACGGTAAATTATGGCATTGTCTGCTAAAACTCCCTCCTTTCTTTTGTTTAAATTTATAAATGTAGATCAATACAGCGAAATCTAATGAAGTCTGTCATTAGTACGTGACTTCAATAATTATACTAATTAGTCTTAAATGTTTTTTTTCAGTTTCTCGAAAGTAAAGAAATATTGTATTATTATGTAAGTTATTTTAATATTGTGGTATGATTGTTTACAAATTGTAAAATTGTATTATTAAAGGCAAACATATATTACAGAATCTTGAATATCATTAAATTTAATGCACCGATTTGATAAAAAAATTGTTATTTAGTTGAATAAATATTTTATTACTTTTGAATCAAATTGTTAAAGTACGTATGTCCATTATTTCTAACGATTGTCTATGTAGCGTATTGTTTACGTACTACGGCCTTCTAACGCTTTCATCGTTGAATTACGAAACGTTAGATACGTATATTCAATACCAAATCATGATCGAGCATTCCCTCCAAAACCACGGCCCAGCTGATATTAATTACCGAGTGTTGGCGCGCCGGCGCGGTCGTGGTCCGGCATCAATCCGCCGTCAGACCGTCGTGCTGCGGCCGCGCAAAGATCAAACTTAATTTCCGTGGGAAATTTCTCTCCAAGTCGCGAGCGTCCTTCTTTATTCCTTTTCTTGTTGTAAGCTAACAAGGCGGTATCATCGAGGCGCGTATTCCCACGCCTTACCTTACGCACCTCCACACACACTCACACACACACACGCGCGCGCACGCACGCGTGTGACTCCTCTACGGACCTGTACATTGAACAAACACTGCTTTCACACGGTCGGTTGTGTAACTCATTCATTACTGGAGTCGTCTTCACCTTTACGAGGTTGTGGTAAAAGGCACTATTTGGTAGAGCAATGGATTACAATGTGGTTAACCTTTTGGATACCAATAAGACGATTCATGTGCTCTGTGAGTGTAGCCGGTTTAAAACTGAGAAAATCAGGATTTAGTAAGATTAAACAATCTTGGATTTCCTATCCTTGAATTTTGGTTTCGTCTGGGAGAAGATCCTTTGAGAGTCATATTTGTGGTGCACCCTCGACTGAAGATTGTAGGTCACATATCTCTAGAACATTTGACGGATTTAGGGGTCTATTATATACAACCTAATCTTTGAAAAACTCCATAGATTTTGCCTATACTTCCAGTGAACCTATTGTATTTGGCGTTACTGTATAATGTAGTTTTACGTCTTTACCCGAATAACAAATGCAACTTTCTCTCCAGTTGTAACTTTTGGAGCTAGAGTAATGTTACCACTTCCATTTCGTCAATTCCCTAATGAACGCCCGAAATGACACTCCAGGTCTTCAGGTCTCCAGGTAGTCTCGAACCTCCCAGGCCGGTCCCACATGTTCCTGGAACCTCCCATGGGAACTAACAGTCGTGAGGGATCAAACCATTACTCCGACATCTTTTATTTCCCCACGGAAATTACAGGATAAAAAGTTCACAGTCCGAATGGAGGCGATTAAGTAGTTTAACGCACAACAAATATATTTTCGTCGATGTTGTGTTGTGTTTGGGTGGGAAGTATATAATTTAGTATCTGACGTTTATAAATCGAGAGGCCTCGCCGGGGTCGAGGGTCGCGACTGAGCGTGAGGACTCCCGTGCGTGCGTGAGTAACCCCTAGCCCCCCTGCCCCCCCCCCCAGTGAGGGAAGAGGGAATCAATCACGGCACTCGGACACGATATCCATTACCCGTATGATCCGATCATGCGGCAATCGTACCTGGTAATACGGGAAAGATTACAAATAAACGTAGGCATCGTACCGGGGATATATGGGGAATGAAAACTAGCAAGATTCTCACCGACGGTGTCCGGTATTGGGTATCGGGTATCTGGCCGGGTGCAATCTTAACAATTGGACGGAAATTTGACAAATAATGGCCTTCGGAGACGGATTGCTTTGTGTAAAGTAATGGTGTACGGAAAAGATTGTACTGTTTTAATTTTCTTCTGTGATTTCCCAATTCTTATTTGTTGGATATGAATGTGTCTGCTAAGGGGAGGGGATGTTAGAAATGTGTGAGACGCAAGAAGTGAAACGAAAGTGACGTAATTTATCACGTGACCGGATTTTGTTTGGTCATCAAAACGTTTAATCCATTGTAAGTAAATCCCTGAAATATTTTGTAAACTTCAAGCAATTTTAAGAAACTTTTCAGTGAGCCCCCTAAGACTTATCCATGATCTAAGCTATATCCCTCAGGAAAGTTTGTGCGGGAGTTTTTCGTGAGACACCGGCCCAACTAGATGAAGTGAGATGATGAGTGAGATGTAAAGGGCGAGAGTGATTGACAAGATTACGAGTATATGTGGCTTTGTTACTGACAAAGGTCAGCTGTTTTTATTTTCCAGTATCATTAACTTATAACGATCAAAGATCACTAGGGTTCGGTAAAGAATCACAAAATTCTCTTACGATTACTCAGGATCAAACCGGAAACCTTCAGTTTATGAAGTTGGTGCTAGAGTATAACCACTGCATCACACAAACCTGTTTATTTGAATCTATCAGTATTTTAGAGATCTTATTCAAGTGTTAGCAATGGAAATATCGTCAACGACGCAATCTTTTTCTGAAAAGTTTATAGAAATTAATCTTCTAATTCATTAGCCTAGAAAAAAGAGTTGTAAAACCCAAAGTTTAAGCAGGCTAAAGGAATCATAGGTTTATTCATTAATTACAAAGTTAATTACGTCAATATTCTGGCAAGTGAAACTGAATACACGGCAGATGTCATGAGGCTAAAACTGGCCTAAAGCCTCCTAATCTAGTAATGTTCAATATGCAAAGGCTCCCCTTGAAACCTTTTTTAAGAAAATCATGAAAGAATAATTTTGTGGGTAAACCAAAATTTATATTTAAGTCAGATCTAAAAAAATGTGTCTTGAAAAGTAATAAAATTCAAACTGCAATTTATTGATCGAAACAGTTTGTTTGAAAGTAATTCTGTAAATTAGACCTTTACTACAAAAATGGGAGGAATAATGCTGGAAAAATGTGTCAGTGTCTACTGCATAGCACGTGCTGGGATATTAGACACGGGTGTATTGTACGCCGTGAGCCACTGGGGCGGAGGCGACGGACGTTACGTGATCCTCTCTCTCAAAGGAACACCTGGGTCCGCGGTGGAGACGACCCAGCTGATCGTACACCAGCTGTCTTCAACGCTCATTTCTTTTACTACAGCTGTTCTTCTATATTGTTTTGTGTTCTATTCGTTTGTATCTAGATATGGGTGGAAAGTGGGGTTTACAACCCATAAGACATAACGAGACCCAGGAACCTTTCACGGAACCTTTGGATGGGTTATAACCGCCTTTTTCACAAAGACATTTATTTCTCGTCAACTTTCTCCTGAAGACTTTTAGTTTCAAAATGATAATGACTGGGTCAGCTGGGATACAGTAGACTTATAACAATTAGTAACTCATTCATTTAGCTTAAAATTAACATAAGTTATATTGTATAAAAATGTTTAGGGATCTATACTTTGGTACCTCGACATTGTCTAAAACAATATTTTTTTGTGATTTTCAATAGTCTTGCTAAATCCAAGCAAAAACAGTAATATTATCTCATACAGGTATAGTGAAAAAAGTCAAGAGGAATGATGCGATTTTTAAAACCAAACAACTTTTCAACATAAAATAAAACATTGCATTAAATAAAATAGCGTGGAATACTTTACGGAATGCTTTTGAAATTAAAACTTCATTATATTTGTGTTTATAAAGGAAATTAGCAATTAAGGACGAATCTAGAAAACACTTCAGGCTAACAGTTGGATATGATCAGAAGTGGTCCTGACTATCAGCCAAGAAAATGGATTATAATAGTTCATCTAAGCAGTGTACATTATTTTACAGTATTGAATTTCAACTAAAGCTATGTCCATGTTTATAAGAAACATTTTACTCATTTTGGCCTAAAAATATAGTTCGAAAACACATTTTAATAGACACTGTATAACTTAAGGAAAGTAGGAACGCCTTATGGCATTATTATTATTAAATAGACTATTAGTAGAGCGTGAATAAAATAATTTGATTTCGAAAATATCGCGTCATTTATAACTAAAAAATAGGATAGCCATTCAGTTTGGTAACCAAAAAAGTGACATGAAAGTAACTGTCGAACTGTCACGTATACGCTGCTAGGCACACATGGCTTACCAATTTGACAGCGTTACCCAAGCGATAAATAAGTTGCGTCTTTTAGTTTAGTTTTCTATGTCATTCAAGCGTGACATTCGTTCCAAAATTTAAGTAATTTATTTAAACAAACGGAGATTTTCATATTTCAACCATACTTAACTCTAAATGATGAAAATTAATTTAAGTTCACTCTAAAACAGAACGTCTTTACAAAAATATAAATAAATTAGAATAAATTATTATTTTTAATCATTGAAGTATAGCCTATTTGAGGGCATGTCCTGTAATTCGGTCGATGGATGTAGTGTTCTATTTTGTGGATTAACGTCCGCACTATTGAATACTACGTGAATCAGTAAAGACCATCCTTATAATTGGACCTGTTCGTAATTCAGAAGCAGTGGTTCGGACTCCACGTTATACTGTAGGTCCCTTAGATATGCCATTGACTGGACTATTAATCAACAGTTCCGTCTGAAAATTTCAACCTTAGTCAGTAACAAGACTACAAGTTGGCACTCATTCATACTTGGCTTTAAATACTTACCTGGATAGGTGGCCATTTCAGTTACAAACTAACTAACCATCACTATATCGATATTTTGTTTCCAATAATATCGCTGTATCGATATTGAAGATTGATATCGTAATCGATATGGAGTATCGAATGATTTTCGATATAGTGATCCCTAGTTCTGCGATCATCCTCGTGTCTCGGCCCTCGGGGTTCGTCGCGGCGATGTTGGGCAACCCTGATGCCTGAATGTCCGGCCAGGGGGGCTCACAAAGCGTTTCCGCCGATCACAAAGCGACTCAGGTAGATTGTGATTGTGATGCCACCGCCTGCTCCACCTTTGCACTCTTTTTGTCCCGACCCTTGTGTTCGACGTTCCAACGGCTCCTTTCTTCCCGAGATATCTCCGACAGGGGTGGAATTAAGGGTAATTTTGTGGGTCGTTGGAGACTTTACGATGGACGTAACGGTTGAAGACGGGTAAAAATATGGACACTAAATACATCGAGAGGGTCATCTAGAATTGATTTTAAAAGAACCGACGTTAAAAACGATACTAAAGAAAAGAGAACAGTTTAAAACAGTTCGTATGTTACGTGTTGTTTACGTATGTACGTAACTTTTGACAAAAATTTAAACGAAACCCCGAATGAATTATTTTTGTTTCAAATAACGTCTGTCCGTTAAAATACAAAAGAGTTTTCAATCAACAATGTTGTGATAGTTGCCTGATGCTAATAACTAATGCAGGAACAATTAATTATTGTTCCATAGTCATCCTTTGATATTGGAAATAAAACGACAAAGGTAAACACAAATTATGTATTCGTTTAGTATTAGTAATGATTAATGGTTAATGATTGAATTATCCTCAAATGTGGTTTGATAACTTGCCACAATAATGCTATTTATTACGTAGAGACTTGAAATACCTATGGAAAGGAATCTTAAAGTTTAGTGCATTTAAAAATAAGAGTTCATCACTTTGAAGAGGAAAAATTGTCAATTATTCCTATTCTAAATAGAATTGTTTATTAAAAGTTTGGTAAAATTTGATAAGTGAAGGTTTGTATGAATTTGAAACGAAAATAGGTAATTAATAAAGTAATTACTCTCTTGAGTACACAATTAACACCATCTTGATTCTGTGATTCTGAGGAGATAACGAGAGAACTGGAACAGGTCTGGTTGCAGCCAGTTGAAGGGTTGATTATGCAAATGCAACCTGACCGCCAGTGACATCGGGGGCTGTAACGAACCCCATTGTCCGGTGCAGGAACAAGAACAGTATGCTTCGTATGCCATAGAGTATGCAAGCATGGCCATATGTTGCATTTAAACTTAGTCTTATTGGTTCTGTTCAGCATTTAGCTCAGACAATATGATTTCAGAAATTGGTAATAGAAAACTGAGAAACCTACGATTTGTTTATTCCCATGAAATTGAAAGATTCGAAGTATAGATAAATTACTTAGATGCCAAGTTAGAATTCTTCCTCCAGTGCCCTCCTTTTTGACGGGGTTCAAACCTCCGGGCAAGAAGGAACCAAGGTGTTTGGAAAGTCCGTCAACAGGATAGTCAAAGTCAAAGGACAAAGTACAGCTACTTTTTGTCCCTATTTCGATTTCTGGACTAATAAAAACGAATGGGTAAGTTGACTATGGCATATTTATGCCAAGGGCGTACTGTATTCGCTTTTATATAAAGAAGATAGTTTTTTTTTAATTCATAATGGCGTTGGTTATTAATTATTCAGTCTTAAGGTGGAGAAACTCCCCCGTTTTCAAGTGGTTACGTAATAATTTACATAAAAAATTTAAGTTTTAAGATATGGATGTTAATTATATCATGCTGTCAATAATACTATACTTATCAGTATTGCCACAACTCTTGTTCAGAGCGCACGCAATCTTGTGTCGCCCCGCTAGCTCGGAGGCGGAGTGTTGTGGTTATTTGTTGCGTTATCAATTTGGTTTTTGTGTTGTGCATGATAGATAAGTGTAGTATTATTGACAACATAATATAATTAATTATTATCCGTATCTTAAAATTTCAATTTAAAATGTAAATTATAAGGTGATCACTTGAAAACGAGTGGAGTTTCTCCACCTCCAGAAACGTTTTGTAAGACACATACGCGTTAGAAAGGTCAAATCAAAGATATTGAATAAAATAGCTTTTGTTCATTGGTTTTGTCTACGGTGATTTAAAAAATATAAAATTCCAATAGACACAAAAACACGTTGCCGCGCCGTACCGTGCGTATGTGGTCGTGTGTAGTGTGCGTGCAGACGATGCGTGCCCAGCGGCCCATCAGCTGTTGCCCATATGTTGAACTCATCGCCCTCGCCTCTCCTCGGCGTCATCTTAATTCCCAACATTCTTTACTTAACTCCAATTACTCTAATTGTTCTGTCCTATAGAAACACACTCGCTACGCAATCCGGGCCCGGTCTGTTGTCTCGGATTCTTACGATCCCCTGGGAAATGTCGACATTTATGGCAAATTCCTGCTAAAAAGGTTCGGTCGTGTTTCGAAGTTTACTACGTTCTTTACATTTTTACCGGTAGCGGAGCGTTTTGCTTTGTATTGAAAGCTACACCAAGCGCAACAGAGTGTAAGAGCGAAACTTTGTCTTAGAAAAAGGTAGAGGAGTTCCTGTTTTGGGAGTGGGCAAGAGTGGTTTTTACTTTCTTCACCTATACTTAGTATATGCTTTAAGTATTGTTTACGTTTAAATCTTTGAATTTTAGTTTAGAGCTACATCAGTTTTTGGCTTTCTGAACCCAAAAGTGATTTTTGACGCTGATAAACAAATTCTTATATAATTTGGCAATATTTCCATATTTTTTCCCCTTTTTGGGGGCAATGATTAGGTGAATGGTTAGATGGAATTAGGATTTATATGTTTTTTGTTGTTAATTTCATCATTTTTAAAGCTTACTTTTAAAAGAAGAAAAAAATATCTGGTCATTAATTCAGTGTTTTAATATAGTAAAGACACTATAAAATTACGTATTTGCCATATATTTTTTCATGTATCACAAAGCATTTATTTTGTAGTAATCGTTTTTCTTTGTTGAGTTTTATTAGGATTACTATAATGTAAAGAGTTAGAATTTTAAAATTGAAAAATGAATGCCATATATCATAAAAATTCTGAACATATCAGAAAACATCCTTCCGGATTCGGAAGTAGAATGTTCCCATTGTCTCAAGACATAGAAACCAATGCTTTGAGGGATGCGCCGACAACAATGGTAGAGGCTTCCGCTGAGCGACAGGTGGCAGCACTGCAGCTGGTCGGTCACGTGATCTGCCGGAAACACGCAATCAGCTGTCTGTGACGTCACACTTCACCCCCCTTTAAGTCTTATATGCCAAGGAAGTAGTTTAATTAATTCAGGAAATAAAAGTGTGTATTTTAAATCATTTGATTAAGAAGAACTTAAAATAAATTTAGAACATTAGAAATTTTATCTTTTTTATTTTTTTTCCTTTCAATTTAAAACACATTTACCATTTACCTGTGGTTGTCGATGAATTGAAGACAGTGAAGTACAGTACCAGTGTGAGTCCCATAGGCTAGCCAAAAGTGACCTTCAAGATCTGACAGAAGTCACAGGGCTCTTATTTCGACTCAGAAACCTTCGACAAAGATAATCTTAAGACATCTTTTAGGAGTTTCATTTTATGGTCTGCATATTTAATCGTATTCACGTGTTCTCTTCATCAGTGTAAACGACCTAAACACTTGAAAGCCAACACGAAATTATGATCTGCATTATTATTTTTCAATGGTTGAACATTACAAATATGAATTTTAAAATATACCATACAATCCCTCAAACCCACCAACGCTCGACACAATCTGCGAAATATATAAAGCTACTTCTTGTTTATTCTCTGAGACATCTACAAAACGACGGCATTTCAAATCACAAACCCGGGGTTTTTCAAGAGAATCCAACTTACCCGCATTACTGGAAAATAAGTGGAGATGCAAATGAGAACCAACCCGCACAGCGTTATGAACACGAACATTTATTCTGATTTATGAGCGAAATTACATTCACTTTACAAGATAAAATTACGCAGTGGCCGGGGATGAATTATTCCCTCCGAGAAGTCGGTCTTTCCCTCCCCATCCCCTGGGCTTTTTATTCTCTTCTGTTTCTTCCGCCCAGTAAATAATTTCACACCGCTTCTTTATCTGTGGACCGGCGGCTCTGCGATGTGTGAAATTCGTTTGGATTGTTAAAACCTAACACTTTAAAACTGCACATGAAATTACTGTGGGAATTTTTAATTTAGGGGATTTTAATATGAATGTAGACGAACCTTGTAGGTTTATATTGACTGTCAGCGAGTCACAGAACAACCCTTGGCCAAACAAAAACCCACTCATCTGTTTATCAGTAACGCACCGTTTGAACCCCATTATTGGCCCAACTTTAGGACCGTCACTTTTAAAGTATTCGGGTGGTTATTTGGAACCTTAATCACTATTAATCATAGTATTTTAATTAAAGTTGTAGGCCAAAGTAAAGCTTTAGACACATTTTTTATTACTTCGGTGGTTTCAAAAGATTTTAGGTGGTGAACTAATCTTAAAAGTAAAAATGACATTGGTATGGTGTGGATGTCGATATACAGACAGACAGACAGACATCAATCATAAACAACGTTTTTGGAATTCAGGGAGCTTCGAAACGTATAGTTCCATTCTCAGCTCAGATTTAAAAAACTTTACGAAAATATGTATTTACTTCTCTTCGAAAAATAGCTTAGATCATGGATATATAGGGAATGTTTTTAGTTCCTCTAAACAGCTGTCTTTATGATCAAATGACGTATTCACCTACACCCCCTAAAGGGTACATATCCATGTCAAGTATTTTAATTAAAGTTGTAGGCCAAAGTAAAGTTTTAGACACATTTTTTATTACTTCGGTGGTTTCAAAAGATTTTAGGTGGTGAACTAATCTTAAAAGTAAAAATGTGCACCCTAATGCCAAAATTAATGTAAATCAGCCCATTGGTATGGTGTGGATGTCGATATACAGACAGACAGACAGACATCAATCATAAACAACGTTTTTGGAATTCAGGGAGCTTCGAAACGAATAGTTCCATTCTCAGCTCAGATTAAAAAAACTTTACGAAAATATGTATTTACTTCTCTTCGAAAAATAGCTTAGATCATGGATATATAGGGAATGTTTTTAGTTCCTCTAAACAGCTGTCTTTATGATCAAATGACGTATTCACCTACACCCCCTAAAGGGTACATATCCATGTCAAGTATTTTAATTAAAGTTGTAGGCCAAAGTAAAGTTTTAGACACATTTTTTATTGATTCGGTGGTTTCAATAGGTTTTAGGGGGTGAACTAATCTTAAAAGTAAAAATGTGCACCCTAATGCCAAAATTAATGTAAATCAGCCCATTGGTATGGTGTGGATGTCGATATACAGATAGACAGACAGACATCAATCATAAACAACGTTTTTGGAATTCAGGGAGCTTCGAAACGAATAGTTCCATTCTCAGATTTTAAAAAAACTTTACGATAATATGTATTTACTTCTCTTCGAAAAATAGCTTAGATCATGGATATATAGGGAATGTTTTTAGTTCCTCTAAACAGCTGTCTTTATGATCAAATGACGTATTCACCTACACCCCCTAAGGGGTACATATCCATGTCAATAATAGGGTTAGAAAGTGGAGATGTTAAGTATCAAGGCTGAGTTAAAGCCATATTGTTACCTTTTTGTTAATCTCTTTTCAGGAGCTGTTGGTATATTTTCACTCAAGCAAATCTGTCGCATATTGTAGTTCACATTGCGCAGACGGTTTTTCATGTGTAATGCGTCGTTCTTCGCGAAGGTTGTTTCAGCCCACTTGAAGTAACCAGTGCATGAAGCGTAACTTGGCTGACCAGGTGGCAGAACGTGGGGCAACACCCGCCTGCCCTTAGTCAGTTTTGCAAAATAGCTATTTGTGTAACAAGAGTGAAAACGATGTCATATCGCACAAGAAGTTCATATGGCAGCACGAAGCGTCAGCTGAGTGTTTCCAGAACTTCGAGGGCAGCCATGACAGTTTACACTCGTATTACACACAAGATTTTAAAAGAAGTCATTTAGGTTATGTTTGATACTAATGTAAACATGACTTTTAGGTTTCCGGTTACCTCAGTTTCTTTGCGCAAAACCGGAAGACAGTGTTGTAGGAACGTATTTCCTTATCTAAGTAAAAGATGTTCCCAAATTTTTGTATGCAGTACATTTTATTGATTTAATAGTTAAAATCATAGGGTATATTTACATTTATTTCTCCATGAATAATCTATCGTGTAGTAAACTATGCAATTTTCACTTTGTTGAATATATTAACTGATTTTTCAAGGTCAATTATTTCAATTATTTTCATAGTGCGTGAGTCTATTTGAAGTAAACAAAAACCCTCTCCAAAAGGTATAGAATATTGAAAATAACGATTATTACTTTATACTTTTAACTGAAATGGCAACCTTCACAGGTAGGTATTTTGTAGTGCGCAATTTTGTAGTCTTGTTACTAACAAAGACTGACATGTTCCTTAGACAGAACTGTTAATTAATAGCCTAACAGTCAATGGCATATCTAAGGGACCTACAGTTTAACGTGGATTCTGAAGCACTGCCTCTGAATTACGAACTGGTCTAATTATGAGGATGGTCTTTACGGATGCACGTAGTATTCAATAGTGCGGACGTTAATCCACACATGAAAACACTACACTCACCGTTCATCGCTCACAACTATCCATAATTCATGACCTCAAGTAGCTGGATTACAGGACACTATGGGTGCTCTCGTTTTGTGATACAATAACCTTTTTTAGTGTTATAGAATGACAGGCAGTAACTTGAGATACTGTAAGACCCGTTACGGCTTTTCTGGGCTATAAAACGTAAAAATAACCAAAACATCATAATTCTAAGCGTGTCTAGTAAAACTTTGGTTTTCTTAAATACACTTGGTTTACTTCAACGTTTAATATTTTTTCCCGATGATCAAAATGCTCGAGCTGGTAATCTCGTTACGCCTTGAAGTGCCAAAGCAGCTGCAGACTTAGAGAACATGGACCACACGTCTGCCCACATGTGGCATAAGTTATTCCTCTCCAGTTTTTACAGACTGGTCCCTTATGACGGGGACTCAGTTTTTCGAAGGCTGCACCCACCGACAGATGGCTCCGCAGTCGGTAAATAACTCGTCTTCCGTGTTTACCAGCTGAAGCCACCGACGATAAATTGTGGCCTACCGATTCCTTACACAGTCGGTTTAATGGTTACCCCTTCCAGTCCTTTTTAACATGGATATGTCTTAGCTCTGGGGGGTTGGAAATTTGTAAGACCAAAATTTGAAACAGTGGCGTCATATGGTTAGTGACATCATAGTTTGATATTATTTAGACATTGCGGACATTTTCAATCACGATTTTATGTAAAACAAAGTTTCACGACGTTTCGGGATCTGGAATCTGATCCCGTCCTCAGGTGAACTAATATCTAAAACATAGCACAATTAATTAACATATAATCGGACCAAACCGGTATAAAGCTGAAAACATAAAAGTTTAAAGCAGTCAAAAAAAACTTACAAACAAACCATTCACTAACACACAAAAGAAACCAAACACGTCCGCTCGTCACGGAGACTTAAAGACAATTAGTTCACCTGAGGACGGGATCAGATTCCAGATCCCGAAACGTCGTGAAACTTTGTTTTACATAAAATCGTGATGGAAAATGTCCGCAATAATAATCTAAATAATATCAATCCACCATCACCAATAATGAATTTCAAATAAAGAATCATAGTTTGGTTATTAGAACAGCTGTTTAGATGAACTGAAAACATTCCCTAAGTATTACTCTTAATTTATTCTCCCCCTAAGATTTTCCCTAAAGATGTACTCTTAATTTATTAATTAAGAGTCAATCAATACTTACCTCTTAATTTTTAACAGGAGAATTGTGGCAACTAGATAATTTTTAGAAATGAAGCTCTTTTAACGATGTCCGAATACAATAACTCATTGTAGAAAGGTATTGACAAATAATATCATATTTAGTGTTCTTCAATCCATTTTGCCCTATACTTGTTTTATTAATTACAGCTTTACATAGCATAAAAATGTTTAGTAGAATCAACGGTACATAAATATAGTTCTTAAAGTCCACTACAGTCTGGGTGAAAATTAATTAAATTACACATTCCTGAAGAAGAGGTGTGACGTAAAATCTTTTAGGATTTTTCCAATACAATTATTGTTCATAGTTGGAAGATTTCAGCACTAGAATCACAAGTTTACGTCGGATTAGATTATAATGACTTTCAAACTTAGTATTTTGATCATTTAACAATGTGGGTGGGTTGTTTTAGCCCCAGCGCAAAAATTAACCAACAAGAACACTGATATGAAACGTGAAACATTCCAGTTATTGAACGTACAAACTGGTAATTTTCAAAGTCGTTCCTCGTTACTCTATTTTGGACGCGACATCCAATAGGATCGCGCTAATTGTGTTTACAAACAAGACATAGTGTGTAGAATGGAGTCCAGGAGGAAATGTTTCAATTTAGAGCTACTTCATAACAGAAGAGACTCAGCTTCGATAAGTGATTTGTGTTTCACATAAATTTTTGTCAGCCTTTTTCGTCTTAGTAAACATTTCCCTATGTACACTAAAAATATGTACAAAATAAAATATTTACAGTTTTTGTCATCATTTTGTATTTCGAGATAGCTAATGGCTTCAGCTGCCTCATTCTATAAAAGACTGCCCAAACCAAAAGAATATTACCTCTTTTCCAACAGTAAAAAAATGGTATAAGATTTTTAAATTTTATTCTAGTCTAAAGATTTATTTCTTATATAAGTTATTGAATACTTAAGTACTTAGCTTTATATAATTTTATTTTTATACAATTGCTGTTAAAATTTTCAGTACATTTTTTACACACCTTACTTATGTATTCTTTGCATTTTATTTTTATTTTTAAGTAGTGTTGTGTTTTTTACTCATAGTTTTTGTACAGGCGCCACGAAACGCGAGTGGTGAGTCAAGTGTTGCTGGACTCCCAAAGTGATGTTAAAGTTACCCAAAATTACTGACAAACGTTGTTAACTTATATTCATTATCTGTACATTGTACTAAAAAAATATTAAAAATTAAAAAGGCAAATTATTATGTGTTTCATTCGTCATTAAATTTTGTACGTACTGTCCACTCAATTTAGCCCACACTCGCTAAAATACATCATTACTTTCGAATGGTTATGATTCTTGATTTATGACAAACTTCGTGGGAAATAATAAACTTTGACTGGATTGAACACAACAATGAGTTTGACAGTTTCACACGCCAGTTCACAGATAGCGCCATACGGCTTACTGTTGTCACAAGGGCAGGAGTCGTACCGCTCGATAAAATATTACAGTAAAACATTCAGCTGGAGGATCCAGATGTGACCTCGTCCCCCGGGTATGTCATACTGCGCTGTCGACAGGGGTTGGCTGGGGTGGTAGAACTCAGATTATTGAATTTGATTAGAGGCCTTGACTTTTACACGGTTAAATACTCTTTGGTAGATTTGTATAACCCTAGTTTATTCATGTCAAGTTGCTTAAAATGTATATTATCTAGCATTGCTTTACCAAACTTGTTAGACAAATGTTTAAACTTAAATTAATCCCAACTAGGATCATACTATAGATTAATTTATCCAAATTCCCCTCTTCTCTTTTGATTTTAGTCCCCTTTCTGACTTTAAGACCACGCTCAGCTTGTTCGTTCATGAATTTACTTAAAAGAACGTTTTTTTAGTGAATATAACTACAGAAAAAGCTTATTTTATGCAATTGGCACAATATCACGGCCATACTTCAAAGTCATTTTTAGGTAAAACACCCAATAAAATCACGTATCGTGATGGGTAAATTTTTAACAAATAGGTACCAAACTGGTTTTAACTGAAATAGTTTTTAAGTTTAATAGCAAGATTTTTAAGATTTGCAGAAAACGTTCGTTCCGAGGTCTCGTTATAAAAAAGAATTTAATTAAGGTAGATTATGTGTTACAGATAAGTATTTCTTAAAGCATCAAGGGCAACATTTCGAAAGATAAAAAACAAATCATACTTTTACAAGAATTGAAATGTGTAAATTATAATAACATTAATTTTTGTAACGCTTGAAAATGGCAGGCGCACATGACCTACCGAAACGTTGATGAGTTCCGCCTCTTGTTGCTAGAGAAGCTGTTTCTATGGCTTGTCTAGGCCCGTGAATGTAAGCCGGTTGATTAAATTACAAGTTTTAAAGCCCACCGGTTGTTCCTGAACGTCCGGAATCCTTGGTCGGCCAGAGGGCGCTAGGAGCGGCTGGTGTCTTCAGGTGTTTCCTCCCCTCTGTCATTTCCTGCCACCTGGCTCTCCCCTCTCCCTTCCATTCATTCATGGTCCTGACCATGTCATATTTGTATTACATCTTTGTAATTGTTCCATCGTACCTGGAGCTCAAAACATTTCTCAATGCTGTCATCACACTTACTTGTACCTTGTTTTTCTCTAATTCCTACCAAACGCAATTCGACGAATATACGCCATTTGGTTGGTGACGTCATAGTTTGGTTATAAGAACAGCTGTTTAAATAAACTGAAAACATTTCCCTTTAGATATATTCATGATCTAAACTATTTCCCGCGGGGAATGTAATACAAATATTTGGTTATGTGTTTAGAACGGAATAAAATTTAGCTTAAAATTGCTGAAATGATTGAATGGTTCAATGGTTAGAGTACCCGCTTCATCTTGAGCTAAGTTGTCACAAATGCATGATGGTTTCATACAGGAACCAGTTGGGCTATTGTTAATTATCTTGGCGAATGAATCATCTGATCTGAATAAGTAAACAAAGCTACAATATCGTACTTATATCCACCGTAAAATCCACAAAGTTTGATCGAAGCGCAAATTTGAAGATGAACTAAATACACGTAATTTTATTGTCAGTCTAATATTTTTGATGTTAAGAGGTTCTTAATTTTGAGCGCCAGTTTAAAAATTAAATAAAAACTATAAAATGGTGAATACAATTCGTAACGTAAACTATTGGCTCGTTTTTTATGAGCCAACAGTTTACATAAATTATGAAATCAGGGTTAATATGACTTTCAAAGATATATTTTTCCAATTATCCTACGTTGTAGAGAAATTTTTTTTACTAGACGTAAAAATAATAAATTGTCCGTTGGAAGATCCAAGCTGTCTCGAAGGAAATGTTTTACTGCCAAGCTTAACTGAGCTTGTCCTGTTCCTTAAACATAACAACCAATTTTGTCAGAGCTAAGCTTTTGGTCAAACTCCGCTCCCCCGTCATTTAAGATTGTTTGTATACGTCTTGTATTCTTCACACAAAATTTCTTCTTTTGTAATTACTTCCAATTAACTGAATTTTATTGCGTTAACAGACAACATGTTAGAAACATTTATCTTAATTTTAAATGTACAAGAAGTAAAATTAGCTAGGTTTTTATATCATATAATATAGTAACATACTAAGTAAGGTATTTGGTAACAATTAAGAGTCGAAATATATATTTATATAATGTATAAAGTGTGTTTATGTAAATAATGCTTGAAATATTCCCCAAATATTTATCAAGAGGAGTAAAACCATAGCTTTAGTAGTTTTTGTACTACTTCTAGTCCATGTAATAATTTCTGAATGGAGAGGAAACTTGCCAAAACATCTTTGGCAAATCTTCACGTTCCCAAAAGACGTTTTTCTGTTAGTGAACATTTAATATATGGAATAATGCAACCTAAATAAACTCTTATGTTCAATACTGTACTTCTTGAATTTAGCATTATTTGTCTTCCATTACTTACCATTATTTGAATTTATTTACATATTTTTCTACAGAGTAAAAATTGTAAAAATTATTTATATGTTGTTTGTTTTAAAACACTCAAATTTCTTTATTCTGTTAAAGGTTTATTCCATAGTTTTGTCCCAAACGTTATACCTGCGAAGATTGTATGGCATATATTTTAATAGATGCGATGAGGTGAATACCACATTCTCCGTCCCAGGATGAAAAAGAAATTTTTATTGAACAAAAGTGAATCAGCTGTTCGTTTGAAACAGCAATATAAAGTTTTGAAAGGATTTTATGAACAAGTTGTACATTTTACAACAAAATAAATCAATTATAAAATTTTAATTCTTTCCAGTATCTAGCTTAATCAAATGCGCAGAAAGACATTAAATATATTTCGTCAGTCGGACTAAAAGCGTCTCTTTCATCCTCACTCATTTATTTGACTTAAAAGTTAAACTTAGTTTAAAAAACTCTTTAGGTCCAAGTGACTTTTTCGTCTAACTGCACATTATATAAGATGAATACTGCAAAAACTGAAATATTATGAAATACATTTACATGACAACTTTGCTCATAAAATGACTTCCAAATTTTTTTGTTTCAAAACAATTCAGCTTCATATTTATTGATTATTTTCTTATGATTTATTCATGACCTTAACATCAACTGATGTATTTTTCGTCCTTGTACGGAGAATACGTATTTTTCACCTCATTGCATGTATGGAAATAAGAAGAAAACATTTACCTTCCGACCGCGTACGGTTAGGGATTAGCACACTCTGGTGGCTGTCGGACTGTACTACACGAGAAGAATGTGGGCTTGATGTGGAGTTGCGGAGAGCAATGAGATAGGAGTTGATCGAATGAGACGAGGCGGAGAATGTACAACAATACAACGTGGGAACGTCCTTGGTCCACCGCATCTTCGCACTGTCAGTCTATATAGTCTAGAGGCAATCTCCCATTGGTCTGCTCAACGAATGTATTTTTTTACTTAGTCTGCTAAATTGGTTTAAATGCTATGAAAGTTGTTCTTAATTTGTTTAGTACGGAACGATGCGTAAAATATCAAAGAATACCAGAATAAATCACTGAATCAAAGGTCGCCGGCTCTCGTGTTTTTCAATACTGGATCCAATTGTTTTTTACTTTTTCCCCGTATATGGAGAAAGTATTGTTTTCGTCAAAATTTTCGAATTTGAGTTGAGAGTGAATATATCCGTTTTGGGGTCCCCTGAATCCAAAAAAGTGGGTTTCGACGTGATGTCTGTCGGTCCGTGTGTGTGTGTGTCTGGATGTGTACAGTGCCACAGCCTACCCCCTTGGTCTGATTTAGACGAAATTTGACATGTATGTTTATATTCACCGTATCTCCAGAGGTTTTTTTTCATTTTTTGAATTTTTTATTTTGAATGGTAGTAGTTCACCCCTAAAAACCTTAAAAACGTGAAAAATCCAAATTTCTCAAAAACGGCTCTAACGATTTTGATTAAAATTTGATAGTTTATAGTGCACAGAGTACTAAATAATTTGACACCACCCGCATCTCTGTAAAATGCCGGTTCAAAAGTTAAGGGCTTTTAAATGTAAAAGAAAATGAAATTTTTAAATTTTCAGCGAAAACAATAAAAGTAAAGTATAACTTGACTGGTACCATTGAAACCAGCTTAAAAAAACTAAACAAATTAGTATCTTGAATTATTTGTCTACGACTAACGGTTCCAGAGAAAAGTTAAATTTACTGTCCACGATAAACGCAGTACGTTGTCTGAAAGCGCCCAATGTTATTCTTATGGAAAAAATAAAAAAATCAATTTCTTCCTTACTTTCCAACCGTTTTCCATGAAACTTGGTATGAAGTGTAAGGTCAAATCACCGAACAAAACCAGCTCATAAAAGCTTGGTATTACGGGGGGGGGGGTTTCCCCCATACAATTTGAACAATAAATTATTACATGATATTTAGAATAACATTGTAGAACATGATAGTTTTATTACAGATTGTCTTTTTTAAATTTACTTAAGGGAGAAAGTATGTGTCAGTCCACTGGTACCGTTTATTTATAGTGAAACTCATTTACTAACTTAGTGTAACTAAAAAGAACATTAGCCTCGGAATTCAGGTATTTTTGATCGAAAAACTGGACATCTCCCCATAAGACCTTTACAGCATTGGTGGAATCACGCTTCAGTACACGGTTGGATGTGAGGCATGTGGCAGACCACATGTTCCGGCCTAGCCTAGGTCATGTAGCCTCCACCCCTCCCTCAAGTTTGAAGCCTCGACCGAGGCCCTCCGTTGCATAGCTCTTACACCTTCATATAACACTAAGGTACACCAATACCTCTAGTATACCTAAAACTATAAAAATTGTGGTCGTGAAACAAATTTATCACCCTCGTTTCTTTACTGAAGCTGCTTATAGATTCATACTGAATCGCCAGCTTTGCTGAGTCGACTCGAAATTAAAATATAAGATGGAGTTTCTCAGACAACTCATGGAGCATGATGTACTAAACAGTCCCAGAGGAGGTGACGGAAGGGGTAACCAACAATCAGCCTCTGATGAGGGCATTACGAGCATCACGCGCTCTCCCACGCTCTCAGCCGGCAATTAAACTGTTAGTGGGGTCGATATCGATACTGATTCGATAGTTGTGTATCGAAACTCAAATTTGGAATCGCTCTGACGGCAATTAAACTATTAGTGAGTGCGATACCGATACTGATTCGATGGTTGTGTATCGAAACTCTTATATTTGTAATCACTCTGACTGCAATTAAACTGTTAGTAAGTGCGATATCGATACTGATTCGATGGTTGTGTATCGAAACTCTTATATTTGTAATCACTCTGACTGCAATTAAACTGTTAGTAAGTGCGATATCGATACTGATTCGATGGTTGTGTATCGAAACCCAAATTTTTAATAGCTCTGACGACAAATAAACTGTTAGTGGGTACGATATCGATACTGAATCGATAATTGTGTATCGAAACACTCAAATTTGGAATCTCTGACGGCAATTAACTATTAGTGAGTGATTCGATGGTTGTGTATCGAAACTGACAGGTAACTAAAACCAGGTGTAAAAAGCTATTAAATGAATTTTTAAGTAATTTTTAATTTTTAGTGGGTGCAATATTGATAATGATTCGATAGTTGTGTATCGAAACTCTCAAATTTAGAATCGCTCTGGAGGCAATTAAACAATTATTGGGTGTAAAATATACTGTGGTTCGATGCTAGTAGTTTAATAATGTATCGAAACTCTCAAATGTGAAATCAGTATGACAGTCCCTCGTATGTGTTTGGTAAATAATCGATTGTAGTAGTCGTTTATTGTAGATTTAGACATATCGATACTCTCTAACGTGGAATAAAACCCCATTAGTGGTTACACAATTAGGGTAGCAGGGTTTTGCCATTCTATAAGCTATGGCTTTAATGTCTGTGATGTTGATAAAACAATTTAATGATATAACAATAGCCTAACTACAAATGGTTACGTACGGGATCGAACCCGCGATCCTCTGATCATGTGGTCAGCACATTACCTCTAAGCCACCCAGCTGTTAATCCGGTATTTGACAATAAATAATTTAATACATTTGTATTGAAATGGTGACCATACGTCAAGGTAGGTATTTAAGCCAAGTATGGTTCATTGCATATATTCTAAAAATTTATTCAAATGTAATTCCTGTTGCTTATTTTAAAAAATCAATTCAGGTGATGCGCACGGTAATGAACCATTGATTGGTGTTTATCTTATATTTCCATAAGAGAAACCTTTACTCTAATGATCTGTATTTGAACGTGTAGAGAAGAGTCTTCTTCACATTTTTTGTAAAAGGCTAGTAGTGCAGCAGCCTGCCGTCAGGCGTATGGCTTTTGAGATGAAACGTGTTATTTTGTCCCCCGCTTCGGACGCAGTTTTTAATCTGATTTTCTTTAAGTTTGGTAACAATGTAGTTGAATAGTTATATTAGAGCTCTTATACCTCAAAAAAATTGAAAAAGAGAAAACAATAGTTTCAGAGATGTTTAAAAATAACTCAATTTTCGTTACTTTTAAGATTTTTTTGTACTTACACAGATGATTTTTTCGGATATATCAGATACGAAGACCCTTCTGTAAGACAAAAAAGGTAACATTTAATCTTTACTAGTTTTATCTGGAGCAAGGGAATGCTGAGGGGTGTTTTTCGTGTTTCTGCAAGAATGAGGAAGACTCTAAATACAAGAAAGAAATTTAGTTTTTACAAATATTGAGGAAAAATTGAATGAACACATTTTTCCATACCAAAACGTCGTAGTTTTCTTAAATCGATCCATATATCGAAGTATAATCGATACTTCCGGTAATCGATATTCCCACAATACCGAACCGAAGGCGGTCGCCACGCCACGTTCCGGCCCCCAGAGCTGTCAAAATGACGGATGTTGGATTTGAAAACCGGAACTCAATTAATTTCAAGAATAAAGGGAGGGGGTGATATCTTTGAAGGCAGGAATTATAATCACTAATTGACTCTATGTGGGTCACTCCAAATTTCACACATTGAAATTCGCATTTTGTTTGGAGCCCTCCCCTTGCGCGTTTCAGATTATAAAATTTTGATTACAACCAATGAAGTGTTACTCCATTCTATCCGTACACACTTTGAATACAACTTCCTGTAATAGACTGACGTACTATTACTGAAACAGTGTTTTAGCTTACATATGACTGAACATTCACTACAGTTTTGAAACCAACCAATGAGATTATGTAATAATTTTGTGATAATTAATTCGTCACGCTACTAATTACTTATGTGATGTGATAAATATTACTTTATAAGTTAGAATAACTTAATAGGCGAAATACTTAAAACAAATTTTGAGTTGAGTACCAAATTCAATATTCGTATATGACCAGAGGATTAAAAAACTCAAAATGGGTTATATATAAAGTAGTTTAAGGTTTTGTAGTCTAAATGGTGGACTTAAAACAGTCCAAGGTATAATCTTATCAAGATGTCTTGTTCTTGTCCTTTTGGTAAACTCTGAAAGATGCTATGTTGGATATGTAAACCTTTGTCGTTAGTGACCCTTTGTTTAGAAACGTCTTATATATTTTTCTGGAATCAGGATATACCATCATACCATTCCAGTAATTTTGAAACTAGAAACTAGAGGTTTAAAAATGTAATAACCCTAAAACACACTCTTCCATACAGATGATACAGGATTGGGAACAGACTCCAGACAAAGAATTTCATTTATAAAATATTGAGTAGTGTCAATATTTATTGTTGAGAAATGAACGGGCCAATCACAGGCGTTCGGTGGCCATTAATTGGGCAACAAAATCGTCACGTTTTTCAAACACGGAGAGAACGGCGCGTTCCATTGTTAGTACAGTTGAATGGTTTTACCGGTGTCTTATCCCTCAAGAAATCCAACAATATAGTTATTAGCACATCTCTCTAATCGAAACTAATGTTAGTAGGCCAGTCGGTATTATAGGGTCGAACCAGTGTTTATTGGTGTCTCAGAGTGTCTACATTACCGACAGATCTCGTCTCTCTAGTCAGAGCGAATGTTAGTAGGCCAGTCGGTATTATAGGGTCGAACCAGTGTTTATTGGTGTCTCAGAGTGTCTACATTACCGACAGATCTCGTCTCTCTAGTCAGAGCGAATGTTAGTAGGTCGGTCGGTATTCCAGGGTTGAAGCAGTGTTTATTGGTGTCTCAGAGTGTCTACATTACCGACAGATCTCGTCTCTCTAGTCAGAGCGAATGTTAGTAGGTCGGTCGGTATTCCAGGGTTGAAGCAGTGTTTATTGGTGTCTCAGGGTGTCTACATGACAGTGTCTCTCTAGTCAGAGCGAATGTTAGTAGGTCGGTCGGTATTCCAGGGTTGAAGCAGTGTTTATTGGTGTCTCAGGGTGTCTACATTACCGACAGATCTCGTCTCTCTAGTCAGAGCGAATGTTAGTAGGTCGGTCGGTATTCCAGGGTTGAAGCAGTGTTTATTGGTGTCTCAGAGTGTCTACATTACCGACAGATCTCGTCTCTCTAGTCAGAGCGAATGTTAGTAGGTCGGTCGGTATTCCAGGGTTGAAGCAGTGTTTATTGGTGTCTCAGGGTGTCTACATTACCGACAGATCTTGTCTCTCTAGTCAGAGCGAATGTTAGTAGGTCGGTCGGTATTCCAGGGTTGAAGCAGTGTTTATTGGTGTCTCAGGGTGTCGATATTACCGACTGATCCAGTGATATTGGTTGCCTCAAGTCACACTTCGTTCTTCACTTTTATGTTTTCATTAAACATTGACTTCTGAAATTTTAATATTTTATGTGCTAAAATGAAATTATTCCAGTAAATTACGTCTTCTTATACTTCATATATTTATAAAACAATCTAAAACACCCCCTGTTAATTTATTTTGAAAATGTTTTCTTTATGTCCCTACAATATTTTGGAGGATTTTCTTTCTTTTTTGCAATTGACGTGTAGACCAAAAAAATACTGCTAATTTTCCTATATTTCCTTATTGGGGGGTTTCTTACGGTTTGCACTTTCAAATATCTGGCCACATATTTTTTGTTTATCAATACCAATGGCATTTACACATTTTTTGACAGGTATTATTACTATCTAACGTCGACCTGTTGTTAGATAGGTACGTATTATTTTATAGTCACATGACATAATTTAGAAAATGCGCGTTCGTAACCTATACAATAATATCTGTGCTACAAATCAAGCGATTCACTGTTGCGCGATGAAAATCCCATGCAACGATCGATAAAATTAAACAATCGATAAAAACGTAACGCGACTTACCAACCGGACGGAGCTAAATCTAATTAAAAGTAAAATAGTAATCATTACCTCGTTCAATTATTTCAAAATGTTCTAAAACTTCAAAAAGATTATTAGAGGCCTCAGGCCGATGACCATATTATTGCCAGTCACCTTGACGTGTGTTTCTAGCGGTTATTATAACTGTACAATGATGAGACCCGGACAATGAGACGTGTACAAGAAATTACAACAACTGTTAGGCTGAAATTGTTTGACGTGATTGGTTCCGTGGAACCGCCAAATAGAGCAATGACACGCTCGAGTTGGAAAAATAACACTTAGAGCGATTTTTGATTCAGAAATGGACCTCTCGTCTCCAGTATTTTTAAAATACCAAGCGTTGTATAATCACAGCGAGTAAGCATTCACGATCGCGCCACGTGAGGACGCATAAAATCTTACTGGTTTGAATATTTGGGTTTTAACGAGATCCGAAAACAAAAGAGTGTTCATGTTTTTGTATAATATCGTATTTTGGAAGGTGCTATTCCTTCAGTTGTTTTTTAAACTTAATTTGAAATTGGTTTTAAATTCGTAATGAAGTATGGAATAGGTCTACCTACGCACTACTTTTATTGGTAAAAAATTATTTTCTGACACTATTACGTGTGATTAGACACTATGAAAAAGTTTCAAGTTTATGGGAGAGAGATTTCACAAACCAGATACAATATATTCAAGCTCAACGAGTTTCTTTTTCTATATTTACGTTAGGGATGAAACACGAGACTCGGGTCACTCATTAAAACAATTAAATCCTACATTTGGGGTCTTACTTTAGAGACTAAACTGATACACCACGTTACAAACAGACTCATAGTTCGAACACATCTTAATTAAATCAACGCTAACCGAGCATCCCTTCCCATGGCGCTTGGGCCTAGTACTGATCCCTGAGGGACCCAGTTAGGCAACAGATGATACCATAGTGAAGCTGCAACTATCAGTTCCCACATAGAGTAATCAACAGATGCGGCCTAGACCTTCACAAGTGCAACTAGATTAATAAAAAAGATTATCTAAAACCAGTGATCCGTGGGTGGTGGGGGGGGTGATAATCAGGCCGATTACAGAGCGGGGTGGAAGTGACAATAGGTTGCGCCCTTGTCGCGGCGTGAGGGGCGCCCCAGTGTTTTAGAGCAAGTGCGGTTTTTAACAATCAACCCTCTCTTGTGCACTTGACACGGAGAGCCAGTTGGCCCGAGGGATATTTATGTTGGGGTTGCCGAACAATTGCGTTTGAATCGGATGAGAATTGAATTGTGTCATAATTCATGGTGTCGTGCAGTTTAAGGACAAGTTTAAGTGAACTCACGAGAATATTGGCAGTTTTTATGGGAAGTTTTTTTGAGTGAAAATTTTAAGTTATGCATGATTCATGATTAATTCTTGATAAAACCCATCGTGTGGGTTTACTACCTAGTCAAAGAAACGGTTATTGCTGAAGATTCCTTTTCAACAATAGAATAATTATTGCACGACATCAAAGTGAAAACTGTTTTCATAACACCGTTTTTATAAATTTCTCGGTTATAGTCTGGGTGGGTGGCGTTCCCCTGTACAAATTGTGGATAATTATAAGCGATGGTCAGTGGATGCGATATTCTCTGATAATAATAATAATAATAATATATTTTATTGTGTCGACAATGATTACATTGCATAACAAACGTCAATGAATATTCAGTAACAAAATAGTTATAATAACAAAGTTTTATACAACTTCAGACTCACACATTCAAACATACAATGGGATTCACTCTCACATGTACGGGACAAAGTTGATATGTATAATTTAATTTTAATTCCAGCGGTTCATAAACTCATCGACCGAGTAATTCCCGACATCAAAACTGTTTCAAACGAATTTTGAATTGATTTTTGGTTGCTGACGCTTTAATCTGATTAGGGAGCTGGTTGATTATCTTTAGCATTGATGGGAGATGTTCAAAAACTGTTGTTCTGTGTTGTTGAACACGGTAATTATTTCTAACTTGGTTTTTATCTGTGAACATTCTAGATCATGTCTTGCGATTGGCATGAATAATTTTTCCCCTGTAAAGAGAGGGTAATGTGAGTAAGCCAAGCTCCCTGAATGAATTTTGGCACGACTCTCTAAAATTCAATTTTGCCCATGATATGGATGATCGTTCGCACTATTGAATACTACGTTCATAATTAGACCAGTTCGAAATTCATAGGCATAGGAATGGTTCTGAACTTACGTTAAACTATAAGATTGTTTCAGATAATTTCAGATTGAAAATTTTTAATCGCCTTTATAAACCTAACCTAAACACATTCAATACGCAACAATAAATTGCAACTTGTTTACAAAGTATAAAAAATGTTAAGGAAAATTTGAAACTTAAAAATCACGATGAGCATGTCAAAAGACAAACAGTTGTAGATACATAAATGAATTGAATTGAAGTTAGAACAATTTAAAGTACCAGCAGCCAATGGGCTGACAACGATGATTACAAGGTGCTGTACAAAGAAGCCAGGGATTTGGGTTAAGGCGCATTGAGCTTCTACAAAGGGGCGCGCAACAGGAAGGCAATTTGGACGCCAGAACGCCGAGATGCGCCGCCGCCGCCGTCCCGACAATCATTGCCTTAGCTAGCCCCCTTTCTTTTTCTTTTATCGCTTCAGATCGTGGAACGTCCACCTTTGTGTTTACAAAGGTGGACTTTTATTAAATTCCAGACTAAATTCGTTTACAGCATTAGACATTTTAAAATCAAGAGTTAAACTCTATTGTTCAATTATTTTTTTCCTATTTAGTGTGTTTTCCTAATAACTTTAATACATTTTTGGTTTATACATACCTGGAGGAAATTTGTTCGGAGTTAGTACGATTTTTTTGATACATTTAGATCTCAGAAGACAGAAAACATGCTTTATTTTTAACGCATAATTTTAATGCACTATAATATTATTTTAAACTATTTCTCATAAAAATTACATTATTATTTTTTCTAATCGGTTTGAATAAACTTCTGCGAACTTCTCTTTAACTTATTTGGAAGTATATTGAAAGTTGAGCTAAAATTTGCTTGAAGAGTAAGTTACTTAGGTTTATTACTATTAGCATTTTGTTTTGTGTACTGTGAGGTAACGGTTCAAACCCTGACATACAACTGTTGATAAATTGGTCTTTTATTGCCCTTAATAAATGGCGAACTGAGCGAACAGTGCCCCTTAAAGTAGTGGGCCTTCAAAAAAGAAAAAAAAAAAAAAAAAATTTATAAATTTCAAAGTAAAATGTCAAATATTGGGAGAGGGAAAATTTGTAATAGAGACAGTCGTCGGTAAAAAATTTAAAATCTACCATTCCAATATTTCAAATAATTCACTAATAACGATCCAGCAGTTTATCTGAAAAATCAACTTTATTTCTTCTTCTTCCCGAACTGTCAAAATATAGTGCAAACGGATGTTGTCATTAGAAAATGTAAACATTGAAAACGACGGTCACGGCATATCTCGGCCTTCTTCTTTGTCGAACTATCAAAATTTAGTATTCACAGCTGTTGACATTCAAGTAATTTTATGTTTTCATTTTTTGTCATGAACTAGGACGTCACAGGGCGTAGCCCAAAATTGAAAGTATGCCTATGTGTTGCATGAGTTTAAGATCTGTTTGTGTAAAATTTCAAACTGTTTGGTTCAGTATTTTTGCGTTACTTGCCAAACAAACTCGACACATATCCATACAGAAATTTCTTTATAATATTATAGATTATAAATGGCGAACTGAGCGAACAGTGCCCCTTAAAGTAGTGGGCCTTCAAAAAATAAGAAAATTTAACGAAGAGTTAAAAATCGTGGAAAAGGGAAAATTTCATCTTGAGGAGGGAAAATTTGTTATCAGGGTGGACACACTGCAGGCGGTAGAGGGCCTCAGGCGTGTCTAGTAGGCTTATCGAGCCTTAATTGGCCCTAATTTAATCCCCCCTCTCCCGTATCATCGCGGCTTTCATAGCCCATCAGTCCCATGCCTAACACACCCTGTACGAGTATATCTCGGCCTACACAATCCGATATTGTAACCGAATGACGAGATAACATTGTATTAACGCCGTCAATCATAATTAACTCGAGGGGTTGTTTGAACTTTGAACTCCCCCAAACTCCGTGTGAAGAGACTGTTCTTGAAAGCTTTAATATATTCTTGTTGGATCTTTTTTGTGTGATTTTCTTTTAGTCCAAAATTCGAGTTTGTTTGATATCTCGATTACGATTTAATTTCGCACAATATCCATGTTTGGATGGAAGCGAATGTCACTGTAATTGCATTATTATTAATGAATGGGGTTTTGATCAGTCATCAAAAATAACTACCATGAGCCGAACGTACAGTCAGTAAGGAGTTTTATCATCTGTCTCTTCTTCAACTGAAATCCTGTTCTGTAGATGTCGTGTTCTTAACAGTCTACATCAGTGGTAGCCATCTTAGATTTTAGTCCCGTAAGAGCAATGTTAAATTCTGGCACCTACATCTCCTTGACCGATTGTCATAAATTAACGGAAGAGGTGTCAAATTAAAGGTATTACAGTCCTCCAGGGCACCACTTTACAGAACTTCTTATTTTCGCTCTCAATAAAAGAATAATAATGATTTATTTTGTAAAATATTCCTGGGTTTTTGTTTTTATATCAAGCTAAATTTTTGAACATATTAAAAGGTCATTCCCTTGAGCCACATCTCATCAATGTACTTCCAAAGTTTTACATTGATACTTTGATAATTAACGCCACTACAGACGCCAAAGTGAAGGTATGTTCCGCCAGAATTTAACATTTCTCTTACGGAACTAAAATTCAAGATGGCTACCACTGATGCAGACTCTTAATCGTCACTAAAATAGCAAAAGCAAATGACATTATCAAACTGGTTAATGTAATAATCCCTTCCTTTAAGACCCGTTTAAAATTAATTGCCCTTAGTTTTAACTCCATCCTTGGAAGGATTAGTGAATTATTTGACTTATTTTACTGAACATCAAAATCCACCCATATTATAATAAATTTTGACGTTTGTGTGTGTACAGGAATTCCAAAAGAATTTAGGTTTGTAAGTAAGGTATTTTGTTACATAGTGTATGAAATTGATATGTGTACATTATTGTTAAACTATGAGTCATAACATATCCTACAAAGATATATTTATATGGACCCTTCTAGTGATCTCTTGCTAGTCTATCTCTTTCTCTGTTCCCAGGACGTCTCTTCTAGTGATCCATTACTTGTCTTTATCTTTCTCTAATCTTTAGGGTGGCCATTCTAGTGATACCATACTGACCTCACTCTTTCTCTGTCCTCAAAATGACCCATCTAGTGATACCTTACTTATTTCACTGTTCGTAAGGCGTCCTTTCTAGTGATCGCTTACTGGTCTTTTCTTTCTCTGTCTTCAGGGCGTCCATTTTGGTGATCCACTACTGACCTCTCTCTGTCCTCAAAGCGATCCTTCTAGTGATACCTTACTTATTTCTCTCTTTCTCTGTACCTAAGGCGTCCCTTCTAGTGATCGGTTACTTGTCTTTCTCTGACTTCAGAGTTCCCTTTCAGTGATCCACTACTGACCTCTCTCTGTCCTCAAAGCGATCCTTCTAGTGATACCTTACTCATTTCTCTCTTTCTCTGTACCTAAGGCGTCCGTTCTAGGGATCGGTTACTTGTCTTTCTCTGACTTCAGAGTTCCCTTTCAGTGATCCACTACTGACCTCTCTCTGTCCTCAAAGCGATCCTTCTAGTGATACCTTACCCTGGCGCAGGTTCTGGTCGCCACGCAGACTCCCTGGCAGAAGTTTGGCATCGAGGTCGTCCTCAGCTTCGTGATCGTGTACACCTACTTCGTCACCATGGACTCTCAGCGTCGCTGGCTCACTGGACCCGGCCTCAGTGTGGGAGCCGCGTACCTCGCCTGCAGCCTGGTCGCTGTGAGTATAGACTGCGCATTATTAACTATAGGTATTAGCTATAGGTAAACTACAGGTCTGTAAGCTATAAGCTTGGTTTACGGCTGAACATCGTAGATTTTTTTTACCGCCTACCGTATCTGGGGAGATATAATTCCTGTGCGTGGGCGGGGTAAAAGGCAAGGTTAGTATACCACACGAATTATAAAATTCAATTTTTAATTATTAACGATAAAAATATTCATATTTAATATAGGCTTAGTAGGACAATACCCCCTCATCCCTTACTTACCTCCGCACATGTTCTTGGAGTTTAATGTGGGAACAAGTCCCGTGACATGCTGATATTCACACAGTAATCGTTTGGTCACCAAATGCACTTTCCGTGCCTTACCAAATATCTACGTAAGGATGATGATGATTATTTTATATTGGCTTATACATTTTGGCTGACAATAATTTATTTTATCTTATAAAAAACACTCAGTAGGGTGGTGACTGGGGAAAATTCTAAACAAAGGGATGTAAAGGAATAGTTAAGTTTGGTTACGCAAATTCAATTCTCGTTTGCAAATCCATCTAGGTCTGACCCATATGGGAATTCATACTCGTCTGTAGTTTCTGCATAGGTGACTGGCTTTGAAAATGTTTACAACTACGAGAACCAACAGTTTCATAAGGATAAAACCTAGGATTAATAAAGAAATATCGACCTGGCTTCTTATGAGTCAGAATCTTCTGGGTAGATTATTCTCTTGAGTCTATGAGAGATTTTCCACTTAAGGAAGTCAATCTTTATTTTGAAATTACTGTATAACTTACCTCTTCTTCGAGTAATCCCATTACTCAAGTTCCAAGTAAGGAGCACTTCTCTGGAACCTATCTCTGTAGAATGAGGAAGAAAAATCAGACGTCTTAGTGAGTTCTGTAAAAAGGAAGGGCTTAATAACTGATATTTAACTCAATATATTGTAATACACAACCTTTTATGCCTAAATTGATTATGAAACGTATTTCGGATGTTGAGATAAAACAGTATATTTTCCTGTTCATCAAATTATTACCGACGCGACGTGACGCGTAGCACAGTTTTGCCACTACGCCCCCATAAAAACACCGACGCCACGTGACGCGTAGCACAGTTTTGCCACCGCGCCCGCAATAAAACACCGACGTCCAATCCGACCTGACGAGTTAATCCGCGTCTCGTGGTTTGTGCGCTATTAAGAATCACATCGTAAGATCTTAATGTACAAATGCATTCCGTAAAAATAACTGGTCTTTCTAGAGTGGAATTTGACATTGACCGTAAAATCCACAGACATGACAGGCCGTATCCTTCTGCCTCGGGTCCTTTGAAGTCGCCGCCGCCGACCGGGCCGGGCAAGCCTAATAGACAAATTTCAGACGCGGCATTACTGTACGGCTAATGTGTTAATGAAATTGGCGACTGAAATTCTTGCCCAGTCGTGGTTTATCAGTGTTTCTTTTGGATTCCGTCTGTAATTCCGACCAGAAGCTTTAACAAGAAGGGTTTATCTGATGGGGACAAGAGTCCGACATTTGTTGCTGTGAAATTAGCGCGGTGAAAAACTAAGTTTGAAATTTACCGTTTATTACCATCCTTATCTTAAGGTATGCGTATAAACCCGACTAATTTGTATACGCTCCGTCCTTGGTGAGGAAATATTAAGGATAAATTTAAAACCGTGCAAGGATCTTATTTTAACCACGGTAAGATCATGTCGGTAAAGAAACGAAAGAACTTATTGGTGGAATGCTTTTACTTATTTTTAACTGGTTTAATAGAACCACATGTCGAACAAAAAATACTGTCCAAACTTTGTCTGATTTTTTTTTTAAATTGTTGTATAAATATTTAGTAGTAAACCAAACAATAGCATACTGATTAACCATCTCAACACACTACTTTTGTTCTGTCATAATATAACTCATCTTTTAATTTTTTAAATCTCAATTTTTTTAATTTTAAACTCAAGACGGAGTGAGATACATCCGAAATCTCGTCGCCTGCACTGGTAGCAAAGAACATCCAGGGCCAAACAGCCTCACATTATTCATATACCGATTATTTGAAGACAGTTTATAAATGTGGCGGGTAATTACCACGGATGGTTTACGAGTGGCGGGAACGGCACGACGGTGTGGGAACGCGCTCGTCTCCACAGCCTTCTCCATCACGTGCAGCGCTGGCCGACATACTATATGAAGTGAGAATGATCAATGGCTTCGTTAACATTATACTTCTTGGGTGGGGGGGTATTTTCCTGATACAGTACAATAAAAACTATCTAAATAGACTTTAAATATGTATACGTCGTATATTATAATTATAATATTCCCGTAACTAGAAAAAATTTTAATCAATAAATTAATATTAAGTTAACTTTTTCCTATTTTTCTATAGTCGTCTGACAGCAATAGCATCAGTGACCGGTAAGGAAAGAAGTTGAAGAAGTCGACGCGATAGCTGAGAAATGTTTTCTTTTTTTAATTGTTTCTCCAGTGGTTTTAAAAGAAAACGTTATGTATAATTGGTGGTTTTTAGTAAAAAATTAATGAGTTTTTAAATAATTAGTAATTACAACACTTAAGCATACTTTTAGTTTAACAACAATTTTTAGTCTTGCAGTAGGGATTTTTTCAAGGGCAAATTCGCACAACAATATTTTCTTGCCGGCATTTGCGCTTCTTAATCGTAACGCCTCGTCATGACGTCGGTACGTCCGTTCTTGAATCCCTGTATTGCATTTTAGTAACATTTCTCCAAATTTTTTCGACATCTGAATGAATCGGACGGAAGGTTTGAGTAAAAAACTAATCATTGAGCGAGAAACCTCAAGCTGAATTTTCTTAGGCTGTCGAAGATAAGCGCCGCAGACACTTCCTTTATTTGGATACCCAGGAAAAAAAAAGGACTACGTCGAATTATTTACTGCAGCGTGGGAACCTTAAAAACCCTCGTATAAAAAAATATTTCGAGAAACGTATAAGTTAAAAAGAAAATTTTAATCAATCTAAAAATTGTCCTTAATTCAAGTTTAAATATTTAAACTTAACAAATAGTCGTCTGACGCAAAGTATAAGTTAACTGTGAAAGGAAATGTTGAAGAGAGTCGACGCGATGTTTGGTCATGAGGAAATGTTCTTGTTTTAATTGTATCGACAACACAGTGGAGTTTTAAAAGAAAACGTTTACATAGTAAACTTAATTGGTAAAGATTCGTATAATATTGGTTTTAGTAAAAGAATCAAAATTAAAAGTTAATCATTCCAATACCAACTTAATGCAGTAGGTAAATTACAAGTTTACATCAGCATTTAGGGATTTTTTCAAGGGGCAATCAAATTAGAAGAAATATAGTTCTATCGCCGCAGCTATGCTGGTCGGCGACGACACTAGAGACTCGCTCGGTAACGTTCACGGAATGTCCCTCAATTCCACAAAAATTCAGAATATCTTTTTACATTTCGGTCTTAAATGTCATCTCTGAAATGCGTCGTGCTTTAGTAAGCGGCATTTCGGAGCTACTAAATCGAACCTTGGGAAAGTCGGTGTTGAAAGTAACTAAATTATAAGGATGCGAAGAATCCGGCGGCGGCGGGGACGCTGCGATAGTTGGAATGCCGATCGCTAGTGATCTGATCCTCCTTTATTTACCGAGGGACCGACTACGTTAATTATTTACTGGACTAACTTGGGCGTCGAGAATCTATTCCACTTTCGGTAGCGTGAGATGTAAAAACGTCTGTTAAAAAAAATAAAATATGACTAATACTCATTTTTACATCAAATTATTCACCGGTGGTTAAAATGTATACATCGAAACTTCACTTGCAATGGCCTAAAATACCCAGGTAGGTATTTAAGGCAAAATATGAATGAGAAATGAGTGTAATATGATTTTGGATCATCTTATAGTCTTGTTACTGACTAAGTCTGATATATTTCTTAAATAGAATATTACCTGGTATATATTTATTAGTCATTATCTTGGAGAGAGATATGTATAATCCAGATTGGAGGTCAGAATTGTATAGTTTAGCGATGGTCAGTGAGTGTAGTGTTCTCTGGTGTGGATTATCCTCCATACGGTTGAAAACTACGTTAATCTGCAAAAACCATCTTCATAATTTGACCAGTTCGTAATTCAGAGGCAGTGGTTCGGACTCCACTACAAGATCACGCCACAATCATCCTACACTCATTTCTCATTAAAAATTGGCTTAAAATACCTACCTGGGTATGTCACCATTTCTAAGTAATATCACATCTATTGACCATTGCTTATAATGTATTCATTTCCACAGTAGTAGGCAAACTTTATGCCTCCATTAATATTTTTTTAAGTTTTTATCCTTTTTAAATTTAAAATACTATGAGTTATCATCTGTAAACTATTTTTGAGTTACTGAAAGAGCATTTTTTTCGCAGACTTCCAGCAGCCCAGCGTTCAGTCCCAGTAACCCCGCCCTCAACCCCGCCAGAGCCCTTGGACCTGCCTTTGTAATGAACAAATGGGACTACCACTGGGTAAGTGAAACTATTCTATTTATTATGTCACTTTCAAATACAATTTCATATATAGAAATCTATAATCCATATTTCCAAAACAAAAACAACAATTTTGTATTAATAACAATATTGACTATAGAATTTCAAATTTTTTTTATTAGAGGGGTTGAAGCCTCTTCTAACTTTATACTGTACTTTACTTGCCCAGATAAACTACAAAAAAATGTGTTTAAATCCCATATAACTTATAATAAAGTTATGACAACCCATACCAAAATATGAAAAAAATCTAGTTGTACTAATATATTATGACTAGCGTTTTCATCATCAGAAAGTCAAATTAGTGGGCTTTTTCAGAGTGTTTTAATTTTTATGTATAACTAACATTATACATATTGTTGCAGGTTTTTTGGTTCGGTCCCATTTTGGGTGGGACAGCTGCTGGACTCATCTACGAGTTTATTTTCAACCCAAGACGCCATGGAAACCCATCTAAGGAGTCTATTGATGGAGGTTTGTGCAATTAAAAAAAATATTTATTTGCTTGAATCAAAACGAGAGGTATTTTTGATTGGGAGTGATATCACACAAATACTCTTTGGAAAAGTGTTCCAAACCCAAATGGATATCCCAGACTTTTTACCTTTTTTGGAATGGCGGACTACCCTGATAGGTATTTTCAGCCAAGTAGGAATAAGAAATGAGTGTAAGGTGATTGTGGCTCGATCTTCTTGTTACTGACTAAGGCTGACATGTTCCTTAGACTGAACTGTTAGTTGAAAGCCTAACAGTCAATGGCATCTAATGACCTACAGTTTAACATAGGATCCGAACCACAATTTTGCCTCTGAATTATGAACTAGTCTAATTATTAGGATGGTCTACGTGGTCTATTGAATTTCATAGAATTCAATAGTGTGGACATTAATCCACACCAGAGAATATCACATGCCCGACCACCGCTCATAACGATCCTCAATTCATGACCTCCAAGTTGCTGGATTACAGGACTTGCCATGGTCTTTTACCCATGACTTCTTGCATTGTAGTCCAAGATGCTAACCACTAAGATAGGAAGACAGGCACTATTATTCATCACTTATTTCATTTTGTTATTCATACTGTTACGTAAACACACTTGTGAAATCCAGTTTTGATTTAGAAATTTTCTTAATATTAAAATAAACTAAATGTTGTAATTTTCTCATTGTGCAACAAAATTGTGATATTAACGCAGGTATGAATGTATCAGATTCATCCAGTATTCACTCAGACGAGGACACTTATGATGAGTTGGACAAACCTCGCTCGACCTACAACACTCTACGCTCGGTACAGCCTGGCGCTGCGCTCTATGGGCCGGTTACAGCCGCCTCCCCTAACGGTAAACTGACCATATTTGTGTAATGATCCAATACATGTAATGTGCAGAACTTGTAACAAGTAAATCATTGGCAAAATAATCTTTACTGTAGGAATTATGACAAATGTGAAAAAAAATTCATATAAAAAGATCTCTTTAAAAAAGAAAGAAACATTTTACCATCTGGTGTTTGTAGATATGTTAAAGACAGCAAAGTACGGTAGTGTAGGAAGTCACAAATTTGAGCAAAAGCTGACTGCTTGTGAACTGAAACAATTTTCCTGGTAGTGGATTTCATTTTTTTTAATTCATAGAGTTGAATATGAGTTTTTAGATCTAACACCTTGAAATCCATGTTCGTAATCTTTTAAAAGGATTTAGTATTTAGGATGCAGGTATTCCATCCCAAAATAGTTTAAATTGTTCACTTATTCTACTCAAATTATCCTTTCCCAGTGTTTTAAAAAGTATTACCTCAGGGTAAAGTAAAGTTCCGTATAACCTTCTGGCCAAGGTCTAATGTTAAGAGTTTTCAGGTCGCACTACTGCCTCTAACGTGACCTAACGACTACTTATGTAGCCGGGACCAACGGCTTAACGTGCCTTAGTAGTATTACACTCTAAAATATTACATTAGGGAAAGTTCATACCCTACATATACCTATGGTTCTCACAAATGTCCCTATCTAAATTTAACTAACATTTGTACTCCCTGTGTAAAGGTGGTGCCGGCTACTGTGCCAGTCTTTACTCAGCCCCACCGTGCAAGTTAGACCGTGTGGAGTCTCTTTACGGCGGCACCAAGTCCCTCTACGCCAAGTCCCCACCGCTCACCCGAGCTAACCTCAACCGATCACAGTCCGTCTACACTAAGTCATCGGGACCCATAGTACACAGAGAAGGTATGTAGTCTTTGGTTGGGTTGATGTTGATATCTCAATAATATTTCAAAATGTAATCACTCCTATTTTGTACTGATTATAAATTATGTTAACCCTTAAAGCGCTACTGAAAATCACACTCCCTGCTCATTTAGGTTGAAAAAATCAAAATTATATTTTCAAAATGTTCTTTTTGGATTGAAGTAGCTTGGATAAAGTAGAAAACAGAAATATGCTTCATTTTTATTTATTGAACATTTTAATACTATTTTTTAGTATCTAAAAAAGTTATTTTTGCAAAAAATTCTGAGCGTTTAAAATAAAACTTGTTTAAATAAAAACTTGGTTTCCGCGCTGTGGGATCCTACTGTGCAGCGAGAAATCTCGTCAGCCGCCCGGTAAGGGTTAAAAAAGCAAATTTGCTGTGGGATTTTAATTTCTTGAAACAAGGTTAATGAGACCCGTTTAACCTACTAGATTCATGGAACTAGATTTCAAAAATAGTTTTAATAATCAAGTAAGTTATAACATTTTACATTATTATTGCATATAATTATACTGTATTTTACACTTTTGAGCTATAATGTAATTTGATAAAGCAAAAAAATCAAATAGGAATCAAGAGAACGAATATAATAAACGGGGTTTGAATAGAAATGTTTTAATTTTTTTCTTTTATTCATTTTTTTAACCTCAAATACTCATCATGGGATTGTTCAGTAAATTATAGACAATGAGGTACCGTACTATTGTTAGTATAGGCTAGCCAGAGGTGATCGCTCATGATCTGACTGGAGTCGGCCACTGGTTTTCGATCCAGTAAGCTTTGACTACTGGGTCAGCATGTTACCCTGAGTTTCCATACCGGAAATTCCTCCAGTATTTTCTCTACATAGTGTAATTTTTTTATTCAGGTTGTGAATTTCATTAATTATTTTTGGGTCATTTGAAACTATAAATTAAAAAGACTAAAATATAATAAATTTTTTATACTGAACCAACTAATGTTTCAGGTATCGTGCCTCGCCCCGGGCCACTAGTCCCAGCACAATCCCTCTACCCCATGAGGCTCAACAGTACTGGTACCACTTCCAGCACCAACGCAGCCAACCAGAACCAACAAAACCAACAGCGACTGGGAGGTGAAAGCGTCTATGGAGTCCGATCTATCAATAATGGCACGGGTGGAATCTACGGCAAAATCCCCGGCAGGCCTGAATCCGTCTACGGTACTAGACGGCAAGATTCCGCAGACTCCAGTTACGGATCGTACCAGAGCAACCAGGGAAATCAACAACAGCAGGGAAGTAACCGTGGGAATTACGCACAAAATATCAAGCAGGCCAGTCAAGCAGGCTTCCAACAGGGCACCATGAGACAGTCGCCACAGCAGAGTGTAGGAATCCCCATCGCAGGACCTCCCCCTCCATATCTGCAGCAGCATCCCCGCAACTCCCCCAATCCCCAGTACTGACCTCTCGTACGGTCCGCGAGTATCTCTAACGTCAGGTGCTTGCGAGTGTAACAGTGTATAGTGTGTACAGTGTAAATAACGACAGCTAGACAATTTGAGAATGAAGATCAATAGACAATGGTTATAATTTAAGTTTGTTAGGTATTGGCTGAAGGTGAACTCAGGTGAAATGAATTGCAAGGTTGATAAGGATTGGATGGTGAAAATATTTGATCTCAAAAAATATTTTGGGTCTGGATGAACATTCAAAATTACAGCAACCACTTTGTATTATAATGTTTGCCAGGTCATTAAAAGAAAAATAATCCCAAGAATTCTTCGACGTTTGACTTTGGATGCTGCCATGATCAATGGGCTATATACTGATGATTCTGACAAAAGGAAAGCCAGTATTTACTAGGAACAAAGCTATATAGATTTCAGGGTCACCCCTGAAGGGGTTGTAGTCACTCTTCACTTTCGTTCACCTTAAATAATTATCAAATTTTCATTATGTCAAACTTCTTTTAAACTTTTTATTTCCTGCATTAATCAGTGTTTATAGGATCCACCTAGTAATCAGAATATTGCTATTTTAAGAAATAGAGCGAAATCTTTAGAAATTTAGATGATGGCCTCGTATACTAGTGGAGGTTAATGGCTAAAATCAATTTTTTACATTAAACTCTTGTAAGTCCCTGATCAATTTGCATTAAGAAAGGTGATAAACATTTTATAAAAGTAACAAATTTTTTAGGCACATTCGTAAAAATTATATTTATTTTATTGTTCGATTACCATGCCTGCCTTTCCTATCAAACCTTAACTTATATTTTCACTGGAGGTATTTGTTTATTCTCAATTGCCCAATATGTAAATATATTTTATTAAATAATTATGTAATAATTTATGTTATTTCTTATCTGAAACATTAGTATTAAAAGAAGACTGTAAATATATTCATGTTATATAAATTGTGACTAAGATCAGCTTAAATAAGCTTATCTGAAAATATGTATTTAAACTGATTTCACAGTAATAATTAATTACTATTTGTAAATTGAGTTTGAATTAAATTTAAAATTTATATAATTTTTTATACTACAACATATATAGCATGTCTCAAAGATAACACAGAAATGCAATGAGTGATTGTAACTTAAAACTAATCTGGCAGAGAAATAAATCTCTTTTGACATCATCCTGAAAGGATAACGGATTACGCCACTGAGATGCAATTAATTCTTTAATCCCACCTTCGATAGTTACAGCATGTCTCAAAGCTAACACAGTAACGCAACAAATGCTTGTAACTTAACAACAGAAAAGGTAGAGAATCGAATCTCTTTCGGCGTAATCCCAAAAGGAGAGAAAAATCTCTTACGGATTGAGTTTCTTCAATCCTACCATTAGATGAATGAATTTCATCACTGAGAGGTATAATTAATATAAGTCTTCAATTATACATTCAACTCGTATATAAAGTAAATTGTAAATATTTTTCACAACTTTTATCTTGGCTATATAGGAAATATAGTTATGAATTAAAAGTTGATTAAGAACAATTGTAAAATTATATTTAGCCATATTATGATTTTTTAATTACTGATATGGAGGTTAAGGGGTAACAGATTGGACCAATAAGTCAAAACATCTCTTGTTGAAACCATTGGCAAGCAACTCCTAACAATGGTCTCCTCTAGCTGGCCTGTGATTAAAATCCTATGATAACTTTCTGTCTTTTCTCATATTTCACAATCCATAGACGATGCTGATGACAAGTTTTGGTTTGAACAAATAATGTAGAAACTTAAAAATACTATATTACTATTCATAGCAATAGTAAGCTAAAATCTAGTCAACAATAAATAGATTTATTACAATGCATTCATGAGGAAACAGAAATATATTGGACATGTTAGAGCCCATATGATTATTTTTTTAAATTTATCAAATTTGTAATAATAAGCAGATTTATTTTTAATACGCCACATTGTGCTAGTGGTATTTTTCACAACTGGCTCAAAACAAATAATTTTAATTTTTAAGGGATTTCAATTGGTATATACAAACAATTAAAATGTTAAGAGCTATTAAAAGACTCTTTAAAAAATTTTATCTTTCAATGTATATAATAAATATTCAAATACACATCTCTGTTACATAAGTGACAGTCAAAAGTCTGTATTTTTTATAAAAGTACTGTTGTTTAATTTTATTTTCTTAAATACAAAGGTTGTGGACACACAGCAATTACTATATCTACCTCATGTAGTATTCCCAAAAATGTATAATAGTAGAAACTTAATGTTACTTGATTTATAGTTTAGATAGTTTTTTTAATGTACATAGTGTATCTTTTACCACTGACTGTATTAATAATAAAATTTGTAAACCCATGTTTAATTTTTTTGTTTTTAAACCTTTTAAAATAAAATATACATTTTAAAGTTTTCAATTGTAGGAATAATTGAAAAACAGTTTAGGATAGGTTTATATGCAAAACAATTTTGGGAGGGGGTATCAGAGAAATAATTTTCATAATCTTCTTTCATTCTTTTACTTTTATTACCTTATTTTCCTCAGTATTATTTGTGTATTCATATATTTTATCTATTTTATATCACTATTACAGAAATAGTGATATTTCTGTATCACTATTCATTCATTCAAATATTTTGTTTTTCTTCTTCTTCTTGTTATTATTAATAACTCTTCATATTTTGTTGTTCTTAGTAAATATACAATCTTAAATTTAATAATTTTTCTTGACATAAATTTTCTCTAGGTTTGTAATTAATCATTTAAACTATCGCCCATTCCTTTATTTCTTATTTTGCCAGTGGTTAAAACAGTTCAAAAATAACCAAATCAATTTGAAATGATAAATATACAAATATACACACAAAAACTTATATTATTGTGTTTATTTGTATATTCTTCTATTCATTATTCTAATTTCTTTTCATTATTCTAATTTCTTATGTCTTATGTTTATTGTGTAGTTTTATATACAAATGTAAAACAAATATACGGTAAGAGAAAAGTCCTAGGATTTTGACAATTGATAAGCCAAAACTGGTGAATTACATTGCAGACTCACACTAGGGTAACGGATTCATAGATAGATTCTAAGCTATGAATTTTATTTTCCCATTCAATGTCACAAGCTCTACAGAACATATGCTAATTTAGAGTTTGTACCTATTTTGAGAGTTTATAATGGTTAATGACATGAATGCTGACAACTTATATAATAGTGACCAAGAATATGGATCAGCAGAAAAAAAACTTTGGAAGGTCACAAAACTTGACACTGTCAAACCCAGACACATTTGAAATCAGCAAACAACAACAACTGCCACTGAACTCAAACACTTTTCAATTTGCACACATCCGTCAAAGCTTGAATGGTTTGAAACCATTTGGGGTTTTGTGTTTTTTACACGGCACCCAACCATACCAGATGACAACACCCCTGACAGTTTAATTTAAATTCAGACTATAGGCCTACATCGTGATCTATAAATCCATATAGTTTTTCTTGGTTGCCATTAGCTTGTCAGCCAAGTAGTCAGAATAGCTGCACATGAGACAGATTCTCAAGATGAGCATTGTTAGGGAACACATTTTACAGGAACAATAGATATTAAAACAATGTCCCAGTGGAATACAAACTGCAGCTAAAACTGTTCAGACTGGCACATAATATGGATGCAGGGTAAAAAAATTTCCAGTTAATGTGGATTTAGATTAAATTAAGACATTGAATAGGTCAGTGATGTGTATTATGTCCTCATATTGCGCTGATTTACATCTTCTTTGCCAATATGCTCAATATGTTAGTGGACTGGACTCAGGTAAAATAAAGTCAGCTGATTGCAGTGTACTTTTTAATTTACATGTAGTAACTGACATGATCCAGCATCGTGAGTCCTCGAGGACATGAAGGGTATAGGGAGAGGCAGTCATGGCCCTCCAAGCCTGCCCTCCAAGCTGCTCCATACTCCGACTCCTCCCCTAAGTCCTGTGGCCTGTTACAACAATACAATTTGGGCAATCATACTTGGAAAGAAATGAATTTATTATGTCTATGATGATATTTAAAACATAAAATAAACTACAGGTACTTCTTCTGATAGGGATTTGTATGTTTTGGGGCAAGCTTTACAATTTGTAGGCATTCAATGGGTTGAGCTTTTTGGGGATAATTTAACAACAGGTTAGTTGTTTCTTAGGATTCTGCATCATGTCGGTGCATGAGTGAAATATCTTGTTTCAAGATTTATTGTATAGTGTATTGATTTTATAATGGATTTCTGTTGCAGAATGCTTCCATTTCATCCCTTTTTTGTATTACTCCTCTCAACTCTCTACTTTAAACTTAGAAGGAGGTAATGTAGCTGAGTTTTATAGAGGAATCTATTGTTCATAGTGTCACAGAGTTAGTGATACAAACGTTAGTAATGTTTGCAGGAGTTCTCCAACGAGGCTGCTGTGTACAATAGGGGCCTCTGCACTCTCACAGATGGAGCGAAGCAGACACGATCCATCTACACCATTACTGTCAAAAAACAACCATATATTAAACAATCATTTTGTGATATCTTAGTATTATAAATACATGTGTGTTTCAAAATTCCCTCCAATTTTATATATTTTTTTGTATATTGCCTCCTTGCCCTGTTGTTAATCAATACAGTTGTATGAATGTATCAAGAAGGTAATGGTTATGTATCCAAGATAAATCTAACATACCAGCATGGTAGCTCAGGGATAACGTACTGGCGGGACTGGCCCATTACGTAAATGCTTGCTGGATCGAAACCAGAAACCGGCGACTCCTGTCAGATCATGAGCAGTCATCTCTGGCTAGTCTATGAGACTCTTGTCACTTTGGTGCCTCGGTATCTTTAATTCACAACACAGGCCTTAAGCCCATGACAATGACGAGTCGGACATTTGATTTTTTTTTTATTTACCTCTATGTGACATTATTAAAACTTTTTGGACTTAATGAGACCTGCTTATAGTAAAATAAACAAGTTTTTAAAATAGGTATTTTACTGGTACTCTGCCACTACATCATTACCTCATTAAAAATTTAACTATCTAAATTGTAATTGCTTGTTGAATATGATTAATTTCTAAAGGATATCAATGAAATACAAACTTGTACAGCATGTCCTGGATAACAGAGTAGATATGTTTGCGTGTAACCGCTCGTTGTTGCCGTTCTTTGTTCCTTGCACCTTGTTGAACATATGCAACTTGCGACGCATTGTTTACCGTTGGGTACTGGAACTGGAAGTTGTGGACATAGTTTATGCCCATGGGCGATGGAACGTCTACAGGTATGGAGTACCCCAGGATAACCTAGCAATAGTAATGACGGTTTTAATTTTAGGACATGGATATGTGTAAGCTCTAGGGGGGGGTGTTAGCATATTTTTGGAACTCAGTGTTTAATGGAAGTGCCGTTATATGATAAGAAGAACAGCTGTTTAGATGAGTGAATATATTTCATCAAGAAATATCCATGATGTAACCTATTTCTCACAGGGATGTAAATTCAATCTTTTTTGCTTGCACCTTTACTAGAGCCATTTTTACTTAAGTTAAGTATTTTTAAGTTAAGTGCTGGTAGTAAGCCTAACGAGACGCAAAAACTGAATATTTTGAAACAATAATACTATCATGAATCTCTATATATAAAATTGAATGTATGTCTGTCTGTATGTATGTATGTATGTATGTCCTTTATGCGTTGCCAAACTACTCATCCGATCGCCATGAAATTTTAGGAAGTTGCTCTATATGTGTCCGGGAAGGTTTTAGTGAAAAAATATTTTCGAAAACCCCATAAGTTTCCATTTTATGGCGTTTTAAATTTCTAATTTTAACCTTATGGAGAGTAAGTTTGTTTACAAATTGTCTACAATGAAAACATTTGATTTCTTGGCTACAGCTGATTGGTTTACTTTCCATTAGCATTACCGTATGCTTTACTATCCAATGCCATCTGAATCATTCATTAATGTTAAACTATGAAGTAAATGTGTACTGTAAAAAATGAACAACTTTATTCACCACGTTAATAGTTAACGGTTTTGGGGGATTATGTATTTATATTTTTATTTTCTGTCTGATTAAAGTCACGTGTTTATATGATAATTACAATGTTTATATTACAGTATTAGGTTTATTATAATAATCAGCTGTTGTATATCTTTCCTATAAAAGCCGTATTACAGTTAGGTTTCGTTTGGGTTTGGATTGGATTTGAAAATTGTGAATTAATCCACTCAGATTTATTTGTTTTATGGGAATGATATTAATATGTTTTATCGTTTCAGTATTGTTATTCACTATGCAGCGACCCAGAATATATAACCTTTCACAATGAAGTTGTATTGCTATACGACTTCAGAACATGGCCAATCTTAAAGTTAACATGTGTTTACTGTGAGGCGTTATGAAGTTCGCCGGGTCAGCTAGTATTTATATAAAAAAAGCACACAATCAGTTTATTAATTTATCTTTATGCATTACAAAAATGTCATTTATGTAAAACTTGAATCAGAATTAATAATAACAAAATTCTATGTAAAATTAATATTACTTTATATATTCAAAGTCAGGGTCAAATAGCCTAATTTTACACTTTATCTGATCAAACAACAACAACATGAATATTGTAACAACAAAATTGTATCCAAAATATAAATCAATCCAGGATCTAGTTATCATATATTTAATGTAATATTTATAAAATAATTTAAGGTTTTTGGCTTACTTCAGTTGAGTCTATGCTGTATCATATGAAAAGAATACATGTAGTGATTTTCAGGGCCGCCCTGAGGGTATATGGCGCCCGGGGCGATGTTTTGATTTGCGCCCCCAACAATAAATTAATTGGCCATTTAAGAAACACGACAGATGCACAAATACTTTTTATTGTGTATCAAGCAAGTCAACAAATGTATAGAAAAGCGTTTTAGCTTTCATAAAACTGAGATTTTCCCTTGGCCAAGCCGCTGTCGATTTTCCCCTAGACCGAGGGACGGCTGCCCCGGGCGGCCCTGGAGATTACGCTTACTTAGATTTAATTTGTGTTAAAAATAGAACCTTACCTTGAAAGTTCCTCCCCCTGTTAAAACCAGTGCAATTCCTTTGTGTAAAACTACTGCGAGCATAAAAGTTAAAAGGAGTTGTCTGGAACAATTCATAATACTTTGTATTGATATTTACTGTATTGTTGTGGTTTGGCAGAAGTAAGAATAAAAGATCGACTGTTTATACATTCAGGTAATCTTGAAAATTGTTTGGGAAAATATTACACACACACACACAATTAATTTAGTTTAAACAATTAATTAATACATTTGTAAGAAAAGAAGGCATTAGTAAGCTCATCAGCCATTCCGAGTGTATTACTACTGTATACGCAATTATCATGAAATACAAAATTTATAATGTTGGGAATAATATAGTTTAAAGAGCCAAGATAACTTTTGAGAAAGAGATAGGATTTCCCAAGAAATACAGATCTAAGTTCATGTCCTAGCAGGCTCCATTGGAAGAGGACAGAGATAACACATAATTACTCAGATTCTTTACCATTAGCTTTAAAAGACGTATTTATTTCTTGTCACTGTTGGATCAGGAAGTATATATGGCATGAGTAAAATAGCTAAAACTGTCAATGAAGATTACAGCCTTAGAAACCCCCAGGGTCCAAGAAATGTAGGTTATGTAGATATAGGTTATCATGTAATTTGAAATTCAAAAATAATTTATTTGTATTTTTTTAAATATAAATCAAATTGCATTTACCTAATTTTATTACCTTTTCATGTTTCTTGATAAAACATAAATGAATAATGTAGCCAAAAATAACACTCTGAAAGTGTAATATTAACATATACTAAACATGTTATATACTTTGTCTAATTGTATTAAAATTAAGTATTGAGTTAAATATATATTTTTTATGAAAATAGTATTAACAGTTCTATTAAATTATTGATCTTACTTCATGACAGAAGATCCACTGGCCTGCAAGTGACTTGTGATGCATTTACGACTGACTGTACTGAATGTGTGAGTTATCAATTATCATGAGGGTCCTAATAAGTTCACAACCCTTTGTAAATGTTAAAAATTAAAATACCAGAAAAGCTAGTCATCACATGAACCAGTTAAGAGATTTTAAAATCCTCTCAATTAAAATATAAAATATATCTTGAATGTCGTAAATTATTGTATCTGACATTATGAAAAGTGGGAATAATCTTCCAGGACTTTTATAGCAGTAAAATATCTGGTTATATTTGTAATTATTTCACAAGAAGAATTTATTCATAGCACATGGAAATTCTAGTGAAAAAATTCAGATTGCCATGAAAATTTTAGTATACACTATATAGTTTAATTACAAAAGCTGAATTTAAGAAAATAATTGAAGTTACTCTATTATTTGTTAAAAAAATCTTTGATACTTCCCTTTTTTGTTTCTTATTGAACTTATAGTTATTGATGAATAGTTGTACACCATATTACCCTTGTGAACTCAGAAAAATATTTTTAATGATAAAAATATGTCATGAATTGTAGAATCTTAGTTTGTTTATAAACATGATGTTCAAATGCAAATACTACACATAATCAATGAGTTTTTGCTCCAAAAATATTTTTTCAAGTTTCGTCAGCTTACTCTTAACAATAATTAAATAATTAAAAACAAATATGAATAAATTAATTTTATTTGTAAAGAAGTTAAATGCTTATAGGAACATGTTAAAGAAGGGATGAGAGGGAATCCGACACCAGAGTGGTGATGATGTCGAGAAGGCCCGTGTTGCATACTGCGTAGCGCTGGCTACAAGATGCTGCGGAGTTGTTGCCATGCAGCGCTCGTCCATAGCGCTCTGCTGCGTAGTACTGCAGAACTGACGAATCAATAGGCTCATCCTCTGTTGATGTGGGGCTGTACATAAATTATATATAAACTACTCAACAGATAAATTTGAAATACTATTTTGAGCCACAACTCATAAAAAACCGTTTATGTTGACCTTTAACAAAGTAACTAAATTTTTGAGGTTGGTGAATATTCAAAACTAGTTAAAATTTTAAAAAGAGTTAAAGATCTATCTGTTGCAAATGCCTCTTTATTTGATCCAAGAGCTTTTTAGGTTGTAACTTAGGATAATAAATTGTAAGTTTTAGTTTTTAATCAATAAAATACTGACTCCGTTTTTGTACACTCTTGTTTTTTTATGAATAAAAATAATTTAGCTATTGACTACAGCATGGTGAGCTACAACATATTTGTTTACTGACGTGAGCAGGATGTGTAGTAGTTCGCCCAGCAAGCCGTCGTGGTGCAACGGAGTCTCGGCCGCCTCACACACAGCTCTCAGAAGACAACTGCGGCCTCCCAGACCCAGCCTGCACAGCGAACTATCATATTATGACTCATTAAGGAATGTCTGAAACCGATATTGAATGGTCCCGGATGACACATCTAATGTGAAGCATAGGGACTCTGAGACGTACCAGCGAAGAATACTTTGGTCAGGAAGGAAGAGCCAGTAAGATGAAACTGGAGAAAACATAGGAGAGGAAGAGTATCTCAGCAAGGGAAAGAAGAAACACCGAGACGACCAACACCGGATAAGACACAAATACCTATCAAGACAAAACGAGAATACCGGATGTAACAACCCCAATGGATAGTACATGAACCCCCCCTGCGCAGGATAGTACATGACCAAGATAAGGGCAGATTGTTAGGTTTAAGTTGAATGAATGTTATAGAAGAAATGGAAAGGAAGAGGATGGAAACAAAGAAAACAACTTAGGAGAGAGGGCATGCCAAAAGAAGTAGAGGTAGGAGTTAGTAAACAGTTATGTTATAAATGATAAGATAGAAACTGGAAGATAATGATATTAAAGAAAACAGAAATGCGAGACAAGCAAGAGAGAACCCGGGTGTATATCATATACCGGTTAGAAAGGAAAGAAGTGGAAAAAAACTCATTCAGTAGAATTCCCAGATTGAAATTACTTCCACTACAAACTAAAAATAAATAAATAAATTCTCAAATTTTTATGTTCCCATGAGGAAATTCCCTCAAATAAATATGAACATTTTACACACAACATACATGAACATTATGTATATTTGTTTATACTACTGCACTTTCATCCAAGGTGTGTGTTTATGATACCAGAAGGATGATATTTGGTATACGAACTATCAAGCTATGGCATATCCTACAAGTTTTTAGGGTTAACGGTATTTTTGTTTTTCTCACATTTTTCTTCCTTATAACATCATATTACAATTTATTAATTTTGAGTACTTACATTAACAGAAAACAATTTTTCAACTTTTTTTATTTATTATTTGTCCCATCAGCATTCGAATCCAAGTTTTAAAACTTGTTGGTGGGGATCACTATTATTATTTAAACAAAAATAATTTTTAATTTTTAAACATTTGACAGGAAAAGCCCCAAATCAACCAAACAGTACACCCCTCAAGGGATAGTCGGCTTTCGATTACACGGGAGGCCTCCCCCTTCTGGGGAGGCTGGCAGCCTCGAGGTACTCTAGCCAAACTGTAAGTCTGTCTATCCAGTTTGCAGTTCTTCCTCTTCAGAGTGATGGCCTTCTTCCCATCTTTTGGTCTTAGCTCGCTCTCTTTGTTCTTTTCTGGACAATTCTTGCCCAACCTCTTCTTCACTTCGACCCCGTCAATGGGTGTCATTTCTCCTTCTTTTCCAATCCCAAGTCAAGGTGGAACAGCATGTGCCGAAGACTGCATGGCCAAAGGGGAGCTTGGTCTCAAGCATGTGTATTTAAAGGGGTCTGAATACCGGGCGACCTCCAGTTTGAAACAGCCATGCGGGACTATGCCTGGGGCGACCATCCTTCCCTAGCTACTCGTGGTACCTATATGGAACAAAAAACTGAAAAACAAAACCTCAACACCACAGGAGGGAAACATGGCAGTTCTGGCCATGTATTCGTGTAAACATTGATAAGTTAATGTAACTATTTTGTGAGGATACCAACCTAGTCAAGAGAGCTTCAGCTGTGTAGTACAGATGCCAGCGAGACGCCCCAATGCCACGACGGGCGAAGGCAACATACGGATCGGTGAACTGTGTTGCGTTGGTGGGCAACACGTAATTTGTTTTTAGGATCAATCCGTACGTAAGACTTGTCCGAGGTGCATCAATGGGCACACCAAACCCACAGATGATCTATTGAAACAGTTTTAATGTTTTCAATAAATTTAGATCCCAAACTGTAAATTTTAGATGTTATGTAAGTTTGGAGGCCTCTGTAAAGAAAGATAGGATCGTCTTTTCATAGCAGAATAGGTATTCTTTTTTCATGATTGAATAGTTGCTGGATTGGAAGAAGGAATATGTCTTGGAAGGAAATTTCTATGTTTTATAAGACCCACACACAGATCTTTAGTCTATGTTGGTGGGCCTCTTAAAAAATATGTTGAATGAAATTAAATACAAAAAAACTTTAAATTTTTTAAGTACAAGTACGGTAAGTATTTTTTAACACCGGAATCAGTAAAAACCACTATGAAGGATAGCCAGTCATAAAGTTTGGATACAGAATAAGATGATAATTTTAAAAATCTAATTGCTAAATGGAAAATCCTACTATTAACCTCCAGACATTTGACGTTAGAGATGAAACAGTTTATTCAAGGAATTAGACCAATGGTCCAATTGAACTATGTAATGTAGTTATGTAATGTAAGAGATATTATTCTCCTTTATGTCAAGAAGAAGTAACATAACAACGGTAGCAGTAACTTAGAATTGTTTTCATTGATATAAATTTAATGAAATCATATAAGTGTGCTACTGTGTATTTATTTCTTTTCTAAATGGTTTAAATACCTTACTGCCATTGTGATCCTTAGTCCTGTAGCTCTCTCTCACACACAACATGTTATCGTCTGCACTAGCCGTCTTCAATATGGCTAAGTACTAACCATCACTTAGGATCACTTTGACAGTATGGTTTTTAAACCATTTATAATTTAACTGTGTGATTCGGAAGGCTAATATAATGAAATTATTTAATTTGTTAAATGTCTCCAGTTGTTCTAGTGTGAGCAATAGATTGCTAACAAAAAGCAAATAGTTTTAATTACAGGGTTTATATTTTTAACTGAGAAGGAAACTGTACTACCTGTTTGAAAAATTTGGTTTGAAAACTTGGTTGGTAAAGAATTATTACTTTTGATGGTGTTGGATTGATTTAATGTTACATAAACTATTAATGTAAAACTATATTATCAGATATATGAAGTCAAGATAATCAAGTACGGTAAATAACATTAAAATATGATACAGAGCTATTGGCAAATGTTTAATACCTGTTATGTTACAACCTATAGGCATTGGAGTTAATACTTCATAATGGAAATTTTGTACAAGCATTGTACACCAAAATAAATAATATTTTCAAAGGAAGTGTATATACACTATAAATATAATTTTGATGAGCGAGGAAAAGTTATTTAATTACTTCATAAAATATTTTTTTAACTTTGGTAAGAATGTAACATTTATAGAGAAAGTAGGGACATGCAACGAAATGATTTAGATAAACACTCAAGAGTCTGTGGCAATAAATATACAGGACAGTAAACTAAAATCACCTAACGGGTATTATAGATATTTTAGCATAATGTGTAGTAAATTTACATATTTCACTTCAATCTTAACACTCACTTGAAGTTTATTTCCAAGTCCAGGTGGAAAAACAAGATAACGAGGATGTCTACGAACCCAAACCTTCTCGGATAAAGCACCAAAAATAATCATGACCACTATTGTTGCACGGAAAACAACCATTTTTCATACTTATATTTATTTAAAAATCATATAAATTTATGAAGTGATAGAGCAGTAAAATGATTTACATGTTAAGAATTATATTAAAGAGTAAAATATGTTTTTACTTTCTTCAAACACAGTAAATAAACAAAACATTTAAGTAACACTCAACTAGTCAAAACAGGTGTGTTAGTCTTCTGAGTACCAAGTGATAATTCTGAAAGATGTTAATGAGTGTTAATAAGAAACTACAACAACACAACTGGTCTGGTCAATGCCCCCCTTGCCCCCCCCATATCCTGTACTATATTTTGATTTTTATATTAGACTCAATTTACCTCAAACTAACCTGTAAATAAAATTTGGATTATTCAGGTATCCAATTTTACCAAAGGTTACCGGCACAGTAACGCTCTGGCCCAGTAAGTCAAAGGCTGCTCGATCGAAACCAGCAGCTGGCGACTCCTGTCAGATCGTGAGCGGTTACCTCTGGCTAGCCCATCGCGGTACGGTACCTTGCTATCTTTAATTCACCACATAACCCCTAGGCCTAAGGTCCTAAGGCCTAATGAGTTATTTGCACAAGCACGGTTATGACAAACAATTGGCAAAATCAAAGCTCAAAACTACCCTCATAAGCTTATTCTGTTCTTCGTGAGCTTTATTTTTAATAGAGCTAAAAATTTAATGGATTATAATAGAGATAAGAGTCATAAAAATCTTCTGCTTCCATCAACTATGTAAAATAGTGATTCAGGGAGTAGATTAAAAATACTGTAACACTATTTTCTGTAAGTAAACTGTTAAAAACACACTAGGTTTCAAATATAGATTATTTACTTATTAAAGTATCTATTTATAAACAATCTATTATTAAGTAAAATTATTTGATGAACAGAAAATAAATAAATTAAAAGAAATAAAGGTGTAACTATTTCACATAAACAAAAATTGGTTGTTCTCAAGACCTTGGTTCAATTATTTTCTGTGAATATGACGTAGAATATGTTGTTTTCAAGACCATTTTGTTCAATTTATTTCTGTGAATATGATATAGAATATATTGATCAAGTATGGAGTGATTTGTTAAATCGCTAAAAACAGTGACTTATGACAATCTGATTATCATTTTCATTTGACGCAGTAAATGAATATATTACGATATCATAGGAATAATTTCACTTGGCATTAGATCACTGACATTTGTAGATCACTTTGTAAATTAAAATTATTAATGTGTTCTATCATAGAGAAATGGTACAGGATTGTGGCGAATTTTGTCGTTTTCAAATTACTCATATGTAAAAATAAATTAAAGATTCATACTAGTTAGGATTCAAAAATATATTTATAACATTTATGCTATTTACAAACAAAAACCATAATACTTGTATCATGTACGCCCATGGACAGCATTTCCTTCTCTCTTGTACATGTATATCGTGAGAGAGATTAGAATAATTTCTAAACTTTTCAAACCACAACACAAGACAACAATTGACCTGTAAAGGGAAATTAGTAGAAATAATTTGATCCATTCAAATATATAAACAAAAAAACATATTACTGATAGGTTAATTTTGTTTTGGTGTTTTACAATTCATAAGTTTCCACTTATAAACTCTCGATATTGTATAGAGTGGAAATTTAGTTTAGATAATTCCTTGAACAAATTAAACAATATGGTTTTCCTGATCCGGACTTTCATTAAATAAAAGTAAATATGTCAGTATGTTGTTTGTTGTCCAAAACCAAACAAGTTTTCATTTTTATTTATTTCCATATTAAAATCATCAAAAGATACATATACAAGGAAGTTAATTATGTGGTACTTTAGTGTTAAAAATACATTTGATAACAGTTACGCTAACAAAAACCAGCTATATTACAAAACAATATCAAAGTGTTCCACGAGTAGAATTTGCTTCTTTTTTGTAAAAGTATATCGAGAGAATGAATAGAAGGATTTCTAGACTTTTCCACCCACAAGCCATGACAACCAATGACCTGTAATAGGAAATTACTAGAAATAATTTGATTGGCTAAAAATAACTGTAATAACTACTAACTAAGTTACCCTAAACCTTATAACAAATACCTTTATACGTTTCAACTTTGTACCTTTACCTATATATGTATAACCTTATAACTTAAAAAAAAGAATATTGAAAAGGGGTATTGAAGTACTATCAGTTTTTAAACATTATTTTTTACTTTATCCCCTTATGGACAAATTATATATGGTACAAGTATATGGACAAATTATCAACAAATTGTCAACATCAAATTTGAGTTGAGAGTGGATATATCCATTTTGAAATTCCCTAAATCCAAAAAAGTGGTTTTCAGACTGATATCTGTCTGTTTGTGTACAAACCCCGAGACTACATTGATCGTCCAATTTTTATGAAATTCGGTACACAGGTTCACTTTGTCTGTAATTTTGACTATATCCATTAAAACCAGCTTAAAAATATAAAAAAATTAGTGTTTTGAATAATTATTTTATGGCTAACGGTTCCAGAGAAAAGTCAAATTTACTGTCCATGGTAAACATTTTCCTCCTTATTTCTCAACCGTTTTCTAATGACAATCAGTATGAAGTTTAGGGTCACAAAACACAGCAAAATCTACTAAAACCCCTTTACTATTACCTGGGATGGGGGTTTATTTCCTTAAAAAAGCTAATGGCATCTTAGATACATCTACGGTTTAACGGTGGCATCTACAGTTTAAAGTGGGATTCAAATGACAACTTTGTCTTTTAAATTACAAACTGATATAATAATGAGTATAGTCTTTGTGGATAAACCTAGTATTCAATAGTGCTGACACATTCACTATTCTCTTATGACTATACACAGTGCACAGTGACCTTCAAAGTAGCTCAATTACAGGACACACCACCGTTCCAGTCAAAGGGAATAGCGAAAAGGATTACCAGTACCATTACTACACTTCATTGTACCCGATAACAATCTTTGCAATTTACTACACAGATTATTAGAGCATCTTACGGCATCCTCTAAAATTACAATTTAACTACCTTTACTGTACCATGATAGAATGGCTGTGAGTGGTGTGTGCACACTGACCTGCTGATCAAATAGTGGTCGTAGAGGATGCAGGAACCTTCCCCTTCACTGCATGCGTTCGCATGCCAGTAGAGGCAGGTGCCGTCGATGATCATGCCAAACAGTAGAGGTCCTGGGATCATACCCAGAAGTCGAACCAACATCCACTGGATACCCAACGCCAGGGAACGCTGGTCTGATTTGACACATCTGTGAAAACATTACACCAATTCATTTCTCAATAGCACGCAGTACCTCCGCGATCTTGGATTTATACTCCCTTAAGAGTAATGTTAAACTGTTGAAACATACCTTACTTCAAATTCGAGTACAAATTTTAAAATAAAAACACACAAGATTGGTTTGAAATCAGAATACTCGTATATTCATCTTCAAAATAAGTTATCTACCTAATTAAAATGTTAATAAATGTTTTTGAATGTCTCAATAATATTTTTTGTAGAGGTAATTATTCAGATATTGTTTATCATGTATCCACTGAGTAAATGAGAAAAATGGTTTTTTGTTAAAAGTCAAAGTCACAACAATCATTGTAGTTTGAATTTATCATTGTTAGTACGTGGTAAATGAAAAAATCTTATTTATTTAGATTAGATTAGATTATATTATTGATGTAGCGACCATACGAGAAAGTAGGTATTTTAAGCCAAGTATAAATGAGGATTGAGTGTAAGATGATTGTGGTGCGATCTTGTAGTCTTGTTACTGACTAAGGCTGACATGTTCCTTAGACAGGACTGTTAATTAATAGCCCAACAGCCGATGGTAACTAAGGGACCTACAGTTTAACGTGGAATCTGAACCACGGCCTCTGAATTATGAATTGGTCTAATTATGAGGATGGTCTTTGCGGATGAATGCAGTATTCAATAGTGCGGAGGTTATCCACACGTTAACACTACACCCATCGACCATCGCTCACAACTATCCACAATTCGTGACCTCCAAGTAGCTACAGGACACTCCACCATGCCAGCCAAAATTATTTACAAAAATCAGTACATTATTTACTTACAGTACCTCAGGTGGAGCTTGACCTCACCTGATAGAGATATTGCATACTGAAATAAGTAGGTCAAATCACACTGTGGAGGATTACTTTTATTGTTTTTGAGTGGGGGATGGATTTTATCTATTACAAAACAGTTAAGTGGTTTTACGATTTTGTAACCAAATGAAAATCCTAATATCCTAATATCCTAAGGTTCCTTACCTCAGTGTAGCAGTGAGGGCTGGCATAGCAGCTGTGAATGTGAAGAACAGCGAGAGGTACATGAGGATCAAGAATAGAGGAAGGAGCGGACAAGCGGTCTTGCACACCTGAGTGCTTGCTTGTACACCGTTGTCCGACATCTCTTCTATGCACGAACAGTTGGAATAGAACTGCAAACAAAGTTAGTTAATCATTAAACTAAAGTTGGCCTTCTTAATGTTTTGCTAAAATAAACCAAAACTAATACCAGTATCCAATTACTTCTTCATTTCACAAATATTTGACGCAAAATTAAAATACCTACCCTTAAAAATATGAGAGATGAATTGACATTTTAATTATGATAAAAATATTGTATTGTTTTTCATACTACACCAGATTAAATAGAATGTAGGCCCCTACTATAAGAATAAATATACTTCAGTCCATAAAGAGAGAAAATTTGCATTTTTACCATAATATATTCTAGAAGTACTGTCAAGTCCTTCCCAGATTCTTAACAAAGCATGAATTTGATAACATTTTCTCTAAACAAGAGGTGAATATGCTGGACAGAAAAAATAGTGAGTACTTTATCATGATGTTGGTTAAAAACTGTCTTTTTAGTATAGGGAAGATTTATTTCGTAATCTTTATCTTAAAAGAGGTTGCTCTTACTATATAGTTTGTGAATTTTTAAATTAAATATCTCATAATAAAAAAAAGATTTTAAAAGATATTCTCAACTGGCCATCACCTTTTTGCTTTTGGCTTTTGGCTTCTGCCGTGAACTAAAATCAGCAACCGTAGCAGCTATCACGCATGTTACCCCCGAACTAACCCTAGTCGACTCTAAGACTTGTTTTGTCAAGATTCGGGATTGAAAAGACACTTTAAAAAGAAGAATACAAAAAGAAGGTACATTAAAAAGCTGCCCAATAACTGTTAATTAGTTCTTTGGCTATCCAGTGTAAAAGGCTTCTTGTTAACGTTTTTTTACTCTCCCAGGGGCTTGACAGACTCCCATATGAGCCTGAATATCCATCCGATCAGAATTCTCAGGAAGTGGTGAATCTCCTCACTAGTTGGTGCCTGGGAGGGATATCCTAGAGGATGGACACTCATGCAGTAAGCATGCTACAGTAAGAGCTACAAGCATGCAGTTGTAATTTTTATGCTTCTTTTCTTGTCCTTTCCTTCCTTGTTTTTCCTTTCCTTGTCTGGCGGTTTTCAGAGCTGTCAGAGTTGCAGTGTGATTAAGGTATTATGAAGCTTGAGCCCAGATCTGGAGCAGTTTGGAGGTTCTTTACCTTGACTTTGTCCTTCTTTTTGGTGGCTGTACAATAATCCACGGGAAAACATGCTTAGTGGGCTTTGATGCGCCCTCCTATCCCTTTTTATTCCAACATCTAACACCTACCCCAGATATAGTGCTTTGGTAAAACATATAAATCCATTTTATACTTACAGTTATATCCCCAAGGGTTTGCGCCTCGCGGCATCCCGCATAACAGGGTGAGAAGTATGTGTAGTTATTGACGGCACAGATTGGCATGAAGCCCTGGCCCGAGCAATGGCACTGCTCATTGCACGGATCCGTCAACTTGATCACTTTCCTGCGGAAAAGTGACACAAGTAAACAATACCATGTTTCGTCATTCTTGAGTTCAAACTGAACTGGAGAAGAAGGATTAGTTGGTAAATCTATGCTGACATTCAGATTTGTATTTGTGGGGCACAGAGATAACCAATAAGTGGATAAGGTGAATATGAGTGCAGGGTGAAAGCGATAAATGTAAAGGATTTTATGCTTTGTTACTGATAAAGATCACCTGATGCTTCTGCCAGGATCATGAATTATTTGCCCAATTAGCGAATGAAACTGGGTAAAAATTAACCTAAGCCAGGTTTAAACTATTTTTATATCATTTTTGATCAATAGGGACTGAAACTAATTATTAACATTACATTATTAATGTAGATTCTTACATTTTGGTTATTTTATTTTTTCGGTAGATTCTTATTTTCTTAAAAAATATATTTATGGTAAAAATACAGTTTATTTTAACTATTTACGAATAACTAAGTGTTATAAACACAGAAACAAAAACAATTTTTTACTCCAACTTCATTTCTTATATCCCCTAATTGGGTGTAGTCTGGGAAGGATCATCAACATTGCAATTATTAACGGACTCTAAATCGTAATTTGCTAAATCTTAAATTTTCTTCTTAACCAAAATGTGCTTCCAATAACATAAAAATACATTTTTGCTTGCATTTTTCAAAAGGGCCATCCATCAATAAAGGGGTATTCAGTACCCTACCCCCTAGGATGTATGCCCCCACAAATAACCTCTATAACTCTGCCCATGCTGTGATATAGTCTTCAAATTAATTGTATTTCTAACCATTTAATCAAACTTACAAGTCAAATAATGAAAAACAAAAATAATTTTCAAATACAGCAAATTGATCTTGAAAGTTTTTGTACCTTCTGAAAGACAGATTTTTTGAACTGCAAAATAAATTATAAAAATTTCAAGTCCTTTCCTTTCATTTGAAAATGAATTTGTTTAGTAGATGTGATTTCTCATAGTCTCAAACTGACTAAGTCAAATAAGGAATAATATTTTTGTGTGGAAAGATTGAAAAAAATTATACAGAAAAACCAAAACGAAATTTAAATTGTATTGACATTGTATTACTTACCTGTCTGAATAATAAGGTACGTTGATTCCCACCATCTTTTCATCCGCACAGAAAATGAGGAAACAGAAAGCACAGAGCATAGATAACACGCAAGTACCAATACACAGTCGCAGTGTTCCGACAAAACGCAAGTCAAACTTCTTTAGAATCCCTCCACCAACCATACACCCCAATACAGCACTTGGTACTGTTATTATACCTGAAGAATAAAGTCATTCATAGCTGAAAACTGTAAAAATATAATGATTAAAACTATCAAAAGTTAATTTAAGTAGTTTTTTCATGAATATTTACTTCGTTTAAACTGAAAAATTTAAATTAAAAGCATTTTAAAGTGTTGAAAGTATATAAAAAGTTGAAAGTATATCTATGAGTACGAGTATTCTCAAACTCCTCCCAGAGAACAAGGTTATGCTTTTCCAGTTGCCTCAGAGGTTATTGTTCCTTAACTTCATATTAGGCTACATCTGAGGGCTAGTCTCTTATTCTTCTAGTTTTCTTCTCACAAATCCCTCTCAGCTCTCAGTCCGGTTTTTCAGGTCACATAATATTACACAGTTAAATATAGTGGCACCATCTTGTAGTCACGTTATGGACTACATCATGTAGACATGTTCCTAAGACAGGACTGTTAATTAAGAGCAGTCAATGTTAAGCTCAACAGTCAATGGCATCTAAGGGACCTACAGTTTAACGTAGAATCTGAACCACGTGTCTCTGAATTATGAACTGGTTTTATGAGGATGGTTTTTGTGGATGGTTTTTGTGACGTACATTAGTGCAGATGTTGTTCAAAACCAAGGAGTATATTACACTCACCGACCACCGCTTATAACTACCCACAATTTGTGACCTCCAAGTAGCTGGATTACAGAACATCTCACCGTCCCAGTTGATCTATCTGTGTAATATTTGAATTTCAGTCCTATTCTGCCTCTTTTGTACATTATACACTTTAAACCTCACTCCCTTAGTCTTATTAATCAGTTATTGGAGTTAAAGATTATCTTATTTACCTGACTCTTAAGATAAATATAATAATAAATATTTATAATATTAATAGTCAAAATAATAATACCCATTATCAATGCAATCGATTTGGAGGATAAGTTGAATTGGCTCTGTATAATTTTTGGTATGAAAGCTCCAGAACCGGCAACAATAAGTCCTTCGCAACATCCTGCAAAGTTTAGCAGGATCAAACTTGTGTTTTTCATTAGTTCGTGTAAGGCTGATGGTAATTCTTTAAATTTGCTGTAAGTCACATTTCTTTCTCTTCCAACAACGCATTCCGACATTTTGGATAATCTTGCTTCTTCCCAACCTAAAATATGGGAAAACAATCCGATTGAATATAATACAGAATCTTTAAAATTCATAATGGCTATGATTATCAATTATTCAATATCTTTTATTTGACTTTTCCACTGTGTCTGTGTTTTGAACTACCACCTCACACAACGTTTCTGGAGGTGGAGAAACTCCTTCTGTTTAGAAGTGATTACATGATAATTTACATTAAAAATTGAATGTTCAAGTTGTATATATTAATTATATCATGTTGTTAATAATACTATATTTATCTATCACATTGTAGTGCAAAAATCCTTCCCAGGAACTACACTCTTTGTCGTAATGGGTAGTCAAAGTCTCAAGCTAAATCATCTTAAACGCAGGACTTATTCCAATGGATCTATTTAAATTCTTATTTAAATAGATTCATTGTATTCTAATCAACCGAATTTAATTTTAAATATATATTTCCTATTCTGTTGTATTATGCAAATTGCAAGACAAACTCCATTTTTATAATTTTTCTTTTTAATATTAAAAGAATATATTTGTCTTTATCATATTTACGGAGGAAATTAAATTGTATTTTGTATCAAAAAAATCACCCATTCAAGAAATTGTTCTGTAGGAAATTTGTTGTAAATATCTTCTTAAATAATTTAAATGGTTAAAGCTGAATATAAATAATCTCAACATTCTTAACATATCAAGTTTGGAAAATATATTTTGAATAAATATAGATATTCTATAAAAAGATATATCTTCAATAATTTTTATTCTTGTACATGTTTTTTTTAAGTAAAATTAAAACATATTCTTTTTTTACTTTATCAACCATCTTAAATACACTTTATAAAAAAGGCAAAGTACAAGTATCAAAATCTAGTTTACTGTTTTATGTTAAAATTAGTATGTATATAATATGTCTATCACACACAACACGAAAACTATATTGATAAAGCAACAAATAATCACGACACTCCGACACCTTCAAGCTAGCAGGGCGACACCAGATAGCGTGTGCTCAGGACAAAATAAGAAGCATGGCTAAAACGTGGTCAATTTATATTGTACGATTAAAGATATCAGTCTGAGCGCATTCAATCTTGTGTCACCCCGCTACCTCTTATTCCCTTTAGACATATTCATGATCCAACCTATTTCCCACAGGGAAGTAAATACAATCATTTTAATAAATCGAGGATTTTAACAACAGTCACATTCATTTTAATACAAATATTTCACTAGATAAAGCTATATTTTGCACAATTTAGTTTTGCATCTGTTTCTATAAGGTAGGCTAGTAAAAATAGGAATTTAACATGCAAATCACTTCTCTTTAGACCCATTTCAGATCCAAGGAATTTTGTTTTTTTAATATGATGGAGTATATGGAGTAGTCAGGCCTTTTCACTTTTAAAAAGCATAAGCTTTTATCTTGTAACAGAGAACAGGGCTACCAATAAAAATGTTAACCTATAACTGGATCACTCTGACTCAAGTCAAATCATTAAAAGTTTACTGTGTAAGGAATATAAAAATTCCTTATCTTGCATAGCTTTAATCGATGTCTTATTTAAAAAAAAGAAACAAATATGTAAGTATTACAAACCTGGCATACGTGGCGGTAAAGCTAGAATAGGGAAAGCTACGAGTATACTTATAAATCCAAAAACTACAAAACCCAGCCACCAAGCTCCGATCCACGTTTTACTCGTTGTTGGTGTAAAATCCCTACAAAAAAACATTACATTAATGTAAGTAGCATTGTAACATGTATTAGCATTGTTAATACATTAGCATCTTTAATCACTATCTTATTCTCACTAAAAATTATAAACTTAACTCAAAAAGTGTATGTACCTACACAGTTTTAGAAAATACGTGCTCAGGTAATTGCAAACAGTAGCCTCCGATAACATATCCGACAGCAATTCCGAATGTAGCGGCTGTATAGTAAACACCTGAAACAAATAAAATTTTACTGGAATAGCGGCTAATAAATTCTCTATCATTGTCATTTTGTTAAAGAGATTGATTATTGATTACAAAATCCTATAATTTGATATCCCCAGACAAAATTTGTACATTTAATAGTTTTATTATAACTACTTGAGTGCAAAATGTTCATCTTTGCTACATAATCTCTAACTTCAAAAATATCGAATAACTGGATTTGAGTGATTTGAAACTAGGGAGTACAAGGAGTACACCAAACTAGGAAGTATGAAAAAATATCTGATGTTCCCTCAGTGGTTTTAATTTTACTGAAGATACTAGATATTCTCCTTCTTAAGCATTCAATTTCACTACATCAGATGCTAATACATCTCCAAGTAAACAGTTTAACTATTCATGAGTATATCATATTTTTATTCATTGAGACAACCTATGAGTGTGATGACCTATGTAGCTTTGTTACTGGCAAAGATAAGTTGATCAATATGTTAGGATTATTAACCCGGGATGGTCGGGGTCACACCACGCTCACCTTTTTAATCGCCTTGTTAACAAATTATATTTCACGAGTTTCAATAAAATTTTATCATTCCACTTTTATTTAACTATTTTTATTACCTTTAATTATATATAAAACTAAAAATAACTACTGACACACCAAACAACAGATACTCTGAGTTTCAGGCCAATATATATTGGCCTGAAACTCAGAGCATGTTTTGTTGAAACCTAAAATGAAAAGTGAGCACTGTGTTCACCCTCGACCATCCGTGGGTTAAATTACAGCCCAATGAAGAAAGGTTTGTTTTGATGTAAACAACAGAGACCTTACAATATTGCTGATTTGGATTGCAGGTTTCATTATTATATACCTATAGTATAGAACACACACTATCAGGCTATGAATATCTCTTTACTAGCTCTACTATCTTGTGTGATAAACAACAGATCGTTCATTGCTGTGATGTCTTTCAATATAAACTAGAGACCTTTTTTTTAGAAAAGTACCCCTTCTCCTTCCTGTTTTACAATATTTGTTGATGAGTTTATTGTTCAACTGGGTTGCCTATCTCTGTATGAATAATATATATATCAAGACATTCCTTTGAAGTGCAAGTGATGTAAATCTTGTATGTTTCATTATCTTTTTTCAAGAGAAATCGTTTTACAGATGCAAACAAAACAAGCTCTTGACTTAATATTTTTTTTTCACTGATTCAAACGACAGCATCTATTTTGTCCTTAAAAAACTACTGTTCATATAATTTTATTCAGTCTTTCATCAATGTTCATGTTTATGATTAAGAGTACAGTTAGTAAAGGTAAAAAGTTTTATACACTTTCACTTTTTATGTTTCTTTATATTAATAAACTGAAAAAAACTATTTTAGATAAACCAATACCCTATAGTATACTAGCTGCTTAATTTCTTATCAGTAAAATCATTTATTACCTATTATTACCTATTGTAATTCCAGTTTTCTTTTTCACGACTGATTCATCTAAAAAAGTGACTCCGAGAGTGTAAAGAGGACTAGCCCCAGCACCATGAAGAAGATTTCCAACGAAAAATATCCACATGTACGAAGACAACTGAGTGTCTACACCATCAATGCAACCCTAGAACAATCAGTCCCAATGAAGAATAATTAGTGTAATTTTAGTTCTTTAAGCAAATCAAAGTAGCATGGAGAAAAATGTGTGGAAAATCATGTAGATGAACAGCATGGTGGTGGAAAAATAAGTTTTAGCACCATGTAAAAATCCTTAGTTTCTAAAGTCAGTTAATAATTAACTAAATTGACATATTCAGATTTCTGAAACTCTGAGCTTTATAAAAATTGTCACCCTTAACTAATATAGCTGTGTTGAAATAAATAAATGTGGGTTTTGATTTTTTTTATGATTTTTAATGCCTGTAATATTTCCTATTTTTTCCCTCCAATGTGAATTATCACTAATTTTTATAAATAGGGTAATATTTTAGAATTTGTATTGAATTTTAATATTATCTGATTTAAGAAAATTATAAGTATTTTAGCCATGTGTGCAATTGGAATCCAGCATTTTAAAAATTTTTCGAAAACTCTGAAGTTTCCATTTTATGGTGTTTTAAATTTCCAATGTTAAGCTTATGGGGACTAAGTTTGTTAACAAATTTTCTACCGTAAAAATATTTAATTTCTTAAGCTACAGCTCTTGGTTTACTTTCCATTAGCAATATGCTTTACTAACCAATACCATCTGAAACATTTCTTAATGTAAAACTATGAAGTAAATATGTTCTGTAAAAAATGCACAGCTTTATTCGCCATATTAATAGTTTATGGTTTTTGGGGATTATGTATTTATATTTTTTATTTTCGATCTGTTTAAAAGTAACACGTTTCTATGTTGGCATATAATAAATAATAAAAATATTTATACATGTTACGTTTATTATAATACATTAATCAGCTGTTGCATATCTGTCCTATAAAAGCCGTATTACAGTTAGGTTTGGTTTGAGTTTAGGTTGGATTAGGAAATTGTGAGTCAATCCATTCAGATTTATTTGTTTAGTGGGAATGTTATTAATATGTCTTATTGTTTCAGTATTGTTATTCACTATGACGTGAGCCAGAATATTTACACATCGAAGCAGTAATACTACTTGACTTCAGAACATGGCCAATCTTGAAGTTAACATGTATTTACTGTTAGGCGTTATGAAGTTCGCCAGGTCAGCTAGTAATATTTATAAAATAGCATATTTCGGCTTGTGTTAAAGTGTTGTAATGTTCAAACTGCTGTGTATGTGTCATCAACAAACTTATCTATTATATATGTTACAATTTTAAACTGACTTCTATCACAAACATGTCCTCTTTTTTGTTTCCAATCACTCACAAAGTAAAGATATTAAAGATGTCATACCGAAATGTTATCCTCTTGAACGCATAGTAACGATTTATCACTTTGAGATGTGAATGTGTATCGCCTTGTCACTAGAAAATGGGGCGATGAAAAAACCAGCGCTCCGATTCCCATTATCAGAGCTCCTGAACCGATCCATTTGGGTTTGGAGGCGTGGGGTCGACCTCCAAGGTATGTTACCGGTATCAGACAGACTAGAGACGCGATGTCGTAGCCTCCTGACACCAGACCTGACTCAAACGATCTCAAGTTGAATCCATGCTCTATTGTCGGAATCATCAAATGTAAAATTCCATTCACAATTATGCCTAAAAATGAAAGAGAATTATTCCAGAATTCAAATTCAGAAGAGTTGTGTAATTCAATTAAATTTATTAAAAATTGTACACTGACTAGGTATTTGACATGTACTGTGTGTGTTTGAGATTTTAAAAAATAAGCCTAAAAAACCAAAATCTAAAAAAAATTAGCCTAAAGAACATTTCAATTTTCAATGAAAATAGATTATAAATTCTCAGTAGTAAGTTTTAACTGTAAAATAATAATATTATAAACATAAGTTGTTGCAAATGATATTTACCACATAAGATATTTCTACGAACATTGCTTGAAAGCTATTTTGTCCTTATTGATATTTCCCAAAAGGAGGCCATATTAATTATTCCGCAGGCAACAACATAATTTCACCTAACAAATTTTAAAAAAATAATAAGACAGTCAAATGAAATGTTTATCATTTGGTTCATTGTTAACATAAAAATAATCATTGTAAAAGTTTATAATGAAAGAGAACTTTGAGAGTATCATCACTCCTATTTCTTTATTGATACATGGTTTTTTTAAACAGTATAAATTAAAATTACCTTACTTTGCAAAATGTTCAACTTGCAAATTTTATCAATAATATACAACCCATCCACTATTGTTAACTTGTATACTGTATAGAAAATAAGTGCATGGGTCTTTGATTTTTATCCCATGGATTAATTAATTAACAAGCTACTACCTGCTGAAATATATTCTCAATAATTCAGTCCCACAAGCTGTATTATTTATGTTTTATTGGTACCGTAGTAAAACCTTAAATAAATCTAACATGCTTTCTTATTGTGAACAAATTGTACTTGAGCGATAAAACTCACCTTGTATGAAAGCTGCAAATGAAATAACAGCCAATGCCCAACCAGTTGTTTTTAATTTTTGCAGCCAATCTGGCTTACACGAAAGCACCCCACACCTGAATTTATCCTCATCTAGTTCTTCATCACTCATCATTTCACTCTCGAATAGCAACTGGACAGATTCATCTTTGCTAAAAGAACACAAAAAATTCAAGAGCCTTTATGTTTAGTGGTTAATATAAAAGACCAACTAACTACAATAGTTTAACATTTAGTGGACTTCTGGGAAGTCGAAGAATTTAAAACTATATGGAGTGTATGAAATAAATATTTTTAGGAGTATCATTTTTTTTTCATCTCATCAATGGCATTAGAACAAAATTGAAAACATTCACTATTTTTTGTTTACACTTTATCCTGATTTAATAGCAATGTATCAACTCTAATTAAATGTTAATGGGGTTTCCTCATAAAAATCATGAGTAAGGCCTCATTTCTATTTTCTAAAAAAGATAATTATTGTTTGTATGGTTTTGAAGTATTATCTAATCTGGAAATGTTTCGTGGCTCATCAGTAGCCACTGTGAGCTTTGGTTTGCTGTACAGCAAAACATTATACACTGTACATGAATAGAACCTTATAAAATATATAATACATAGGTATGTGGGAAGTGAGGTGATAACTATAAGATTTTGAACTTTAAGGAAAATCTTTATTATTTTAACTCATTGTAAACCAGTTAAAATTAAACGGTTTTATAACTATTAGTGGACAAGTTTAGTTTTATTTTGTTTGGTTCATTCACACCAATACTAATTATGTGTTGGTTGAGATCTATATAATCTAAAACTATGTATAAAAGTTATAAAACTGTATACCATATACTAGTAATATGTATAAAAAAAACTAACTCAATATCCCATTCCGTTGGAAATGTTGTTTGGGATGATAAAATTCTGTACATAAAAATCACTAAACATAACAAAAACTATATTTACTTGTTACACCATTAAATCTCTATTTTAGGTTAGTAAACAAATGCTGAAGAGTAAATATAACAATAATTATTAGTATTGAAATTAATAAATCAGATGCTACCACTAAATATGGTAGTTAATATATTCTCAGGACATTACATAAAACTTACATTTACTTTGACATTCATTTACTTTGTTAATAAAACAAAAAATTTTACTTTGAACATCTTTTACTCTATTCTTCATTGTGAAATGGCTCTATAAATTAATGATGTGTTGATGATTTTGTGTTAGGGAAAAATAATAAAGGATGAAAAAGTGATAAATACGACTTTTATATGTTTATTAAAGGCAAGACAGTAAAAGGTTTATTTGTGATACAAGATCTATGTTTGCAGAGGATTGTGATATCCTTTACTGATTTAGAAAACAAGCAATTTTTATTACAAGCTAACATTTTTATTTACAGATATTTATTTCCGTCCAATTTTGATCCTCTTGAACAGCAATGTAATTGTCAAAGAATACCGGTAACAGAAATACTGTTGGATATCGATTATCCTTGAAAAATGGTCTCATCTTTTATGAAATCCGGTATATAGACTAGATTAGATTATTGAAATGGCATCCATACCACAAGGTAGGTATTATAAGCTAAGTATGTTTGAGGATTGAGTGTTAGATGATTGTGGAACGATCTCATAGTTTTGTTACTGACTAAGGCTGACATATTCCTTAGACAGGACCATTAATTAATAGCTCAACAGCCGATGGCAATAAGGGACCTAGAGTTTAACGTGGAATCCGAACCACAGCCTCTGAATTACGAATTGGTCTAGTAATGAGGATGGTCTTTGCGGATTAACGTAGTATTCAATAGTGCGGACGTCAATCCACACAAGAGAACATACACACACCGACCATTGCTCACAACTATCCACAATTTGTGACCTACAAGTAGCTGGATTACAGGACGGCACCATCATATAGCATACTTTCACTTTGCTTATAGGGATGTATCCTTGCAATTTTCATTTTTTGATGAAGTACTATCCTCAAAAGCCCCTCTAAGAAATTTTACAATACCTTTTTGTCAAATTTGCTGAAAGATATTTAAAATAAAAATAATAATACAATAGAATATCTTTTGTAATATGTATTTAGCTCCTTTATTGAAATATTTAACTAATTTTAAATTACTGTATTTGATTTGATTATGTAGTAGCCTACTGAATTAAAAATCAGCAGATAAAAATCAGTATACTGATATCATGTCCTTTACTTCCCAAAAGTGTGAATTGAAATGGGAAGGGAAGTTTGTCATTTTTCGGTCCGAAGTTGTGCAATGACCTCTCCCCTGAACTTAAAGATTATGCAGGCAAAACATTAAAAAAGATTTTAGAATTATTAAGACCTGCATAACTGTTAGTATTTTTTATTGTTGTATTTTTATTTTTATATTGGTCATTAGTAATATAGTACGGTAAGATTAGTGACGAGAGTTGTTCTGTAAAGCAGTTGTTTACTGAGAAACGCTCAACAATAAAGGCGATTTATTTATTATATATTTATCTCAGCTTACTTGAATACTTGAATCCTGTATCTTTGACCGGGGATTCCCGGATAGATAGCGTCATTACATAAAAACATTCAACAACAAACATATACTTAAAACTAGAAACCTAATACCTGGCTGTGGCGGGCGTCCTACATTATATTGACACAAGAGGAGACTCTACCAACTCCTGGAGGCTGTAAAGGGGCCTCAGTAGAAGGGAGCTGCGGATTTCCTCTTTGAAGGCTGCTGGCTCAAGATTTCTTATTCTATCTGGCAAGGTGTTGAAGATTCTGATAGCCGAGCGCGGGTAGCTTTTCATTGTGAGACTGAGACGGCCACGAGGCATGTCCAGATCTTTTGTTTTGCGTGTGGCGTAAGCTGTGCTGAGCGCTTCTGCTATCAAATCTGCTCAAAGTCTCTTTCAACAGCACCAGGCTACTCAGCACATACTGGCTGAAGACTGTAAGGATTCCTAGGTCTGTAAACAGGGGGCGACAGTGTTCCCTTGGACCGGATGAAGTTATAATCCTAACAGCCCTCTTCTGGAGCAACAGTATGTCGTGAGCCGCCGGCGAGTGTCCCCACAACACAATACCATATAACAGATGGCTATGGAACAAGGCGTGATATACTGTTACCAGGTAAGGCTTACTTAAGCTCTCTCTGAGCTTCCTTAGTAGGTAGAGAACTCTGGATAACTTTATGCATACCTTTTCAACGTGGGTGTTCTATTTTAGCCCTCTATCTACCCAAAATCCCAACAGCTTCACTGCCTCCTCTTGTCCCGCTCTTGGCTGAAGGGTGCAAAGTACGGATTGTGTCTTGTCCTTATTAATCTTGAGGCGGTTACATGCAAACCATTCCTTGGCCTCTCTCAGCAACTCATCCGCCTCAGACCTCAGCAGCACGGTATCCTTCCCTCTATTAAATAAGGTGGTGTCATCGGCAAACAGTAGGGTGCATCCGTCCAAGTACAGGTCATTGATCATGATGCTGAAGAGTAAAGGACCCACCACCGAGCCCTGGGGCACTCCGTGGGGAACGATCTGAACACCAGAGGACGCTACACTCACTGACACCAACTGCCTCCTGTTATCCAGATATCCTCTCAACGTGTTCCACACCACACCCCCAATTCCATATTCCCTCAACTTGGCCAGAAGGATGTAATGAGATACGACATGGTCACATAGTCTCAGAAGTACCGACTCATTATTTTCAAAGGCGTTCGTGACAAAATCCACAAGGGTCATCAGCGCAGTGAATGTGGAATGTTCATCTCAGCTTAAAAGCTGAGATGAACATAATATCGGTAGATTAGATTAGATTAGATTATTGAAATGGCGACCATACCACAAGGTAGGTATTTTAAGCCAAGTATGAATGAGAGTTGATTGTAAGGTACTTCACTACCATGCCCTGATCTTTGATTTACTGAATCATTTTATTTCCCTTGTGTAACTACTGTAGTGTAATTTTATCACTGGCATCTATGTTTGTTATTACTGTGAAAGAATTCCATGTGTTAGGACATGAACACATTTTTATAAAAATAGTAACTACCCTGCTTATTCATTAAGAATGAAAATCACCCTAATTTAACAATTTTGCTTTAGCGTACACAAACACTCTCTCACTATATTTATATATTTTTCCTACTTAGTTCACTGCTTGACTCCTTTTTTCTTGTTTTGCCAATGGCAGGCTCAGCGTCGGCTATCCTTTTCTGCCGTAGAACACTCGAACAGCTGACTTGGTATCACGAACACAGCAGACAGCACCGGTCACTACATTCTCTTCTTCCTCTTCGGTACAGTATGTGCTGGGTTGGTTCGGGTTCGGATTCAGTTAGTTCATAGGATTGAAATTTGAAACAGTACCGGTAATAAGGGTGACGATTTTATGGATATTCATAAATTTCTTTATTGAAGTGAATAGTTTTAGATTATTTGGTCAGAAAATGAACACCGAAAGTGTTAATGCGAGTAATATAATACAATTCCTTACATTGGTTGGACGCCTAAAAGTAAGAAACATTTTTAGGTTATGCTTATTAACCTCTTCTGTTTGCCTTTTGGCTATTTCAGTAAATTATTATTTATTACTTTACTGGATTAACATTGATCGATACTTTATTTTCCCTCTTCTTCTGGTATATCCTAATTAATAAGTTTTAAATAATAGTATGTCTAGTCTATATATTATCTGATACAATCAGAAATACCTTTAATATCATGTAAAATGACTGTTTACCTTATTAACAACATTAGTTCCTTAAGGGCCCTACACAACGTCAGTCCGATGTGAGCTCACACCTATAAATTGAAATGATTGAACACAATTTCATTATTTCGCTGTGACACATCTGTAATTTCTGTAATTTTGCTTTTTTGTCATTCATCACCTGTGTATGACAATTTGAAAATTATGCATATTATTTTATTTAATATCATATTGTATAAAAAACAGTGTAAGTAAAAAAACAGTAAGTTAATAGAATAAGTTTTTGTCCTGGAATGGCTTCATATTATTATTATTGATCAACTCGATATGGGGACGTTCCTCAGGTAGTCAGTACGAAAAATTCAATAGAACCTTAGATTTATGTGATATGAACATTAAATTAAAGATCTTATTTAGCAGAGTACAATACCGTAAACCAGACTTAAAAAGGACAACCGAGTTAGAAAATGGTAGGCATTTAGAGATGGCTTGAATATGGAATTTGTGATGTGACGACCAGATAATAATATAATAAACATAAAGTAACAAACTGCCTTTATGTTCATGGTGGATTTAAAGTCGTGGAGGCAACAGGCCAAACTGACCGTGTGTAAGGTCCTGTACACTCTCCTTATTTAACTTTGGTTAGAGGGAATAGCTATAATTTTATTTTAAAGTTATTTTAGATTAAACAATATGGGTCATGCATCGAGCTGTTCAAAAATCCTCAAGCTCCAGAAGAAGGCTGTGCATATACTGACGGGGAGTGGAAGACTTGACCACTGTAAGCCACTCTTTGAAAGAACTGGCATCTTAACCGTGCACAGCTGCTACATCCTTACTTGTGCTAGTTTTGTTCAATCAGATCTGAACAATTACTTGGTCAGAAAACAAGTACATGGCCATAACACCAGGCACAAAGGCAAACTAGATGTCCCCCGTTGTAGGCTCCAAACCAAAACCAAAACTCATTCTCAGTTCTATCAATTAAAATTTACAACAAGCTCCCTGACAGCATAAAGCAGCTTGAGCGTGAGAGGTTCTTCACGCTACTTAAGTCCTGGCTAAAAAACCTTTTTACTCGCTGCAGGAGTTTTTCAATGATGACCGTGCGGGCTTGGGGCTGATGGGTCATTGAAATCCACTGCCAATTTGACAAATTTTTCGGACATCAAGTCTTAGTTTCTCTTCCACTGTATATATTTATTGTATTCTTATTCTATTTATTTTTTGACGCTGTTAATCCAGATATATCTAGTCTCAATGGTGGAGGTAATAAGGTAATTGGAAGATATATTGGTGGAGTATTTCAAACTAAAAGCAGTTACTAATATGATTGCCTCAATCTAAAAGTAAATTTCAAATTTTCCAGTTTGTTGATGATTAATTTATCTTCCCAGTTGTTTTTTAATCATCACTTCTTATACCAGAGGAACAAAATGATTTACTGATTATTAATATTGATATAAATTTAATATGTGCATATTTTCTTTGTTTGTTGTGGTGGTAAACTTCATTGTTGTTATATTTATCTGAACACTTTTTCAGCATATTAAAAGAACAGGATGGGTTATACGAGGTATTGAACAACCGGAAAGTGTGGCCGGCCACATGTATCGGATGGCAGTAATGACATTTTTACTCCAAGAATGTCATAACCTCAACAAATCCAGGTTAGTCTTGTTTTTTAAAATTTTGTTATCTGTAATGGTTGCAGGTAATTTTTAAAATATTAGAACTATTTATACTGTAATGTAATGATTTTTAAATTCTTGGTTGATTGGATAAACAATCCATAACAATCCAATAAGTAAAATCATAGACAAGACGCCTAATAAAACCTTAAAGAACCTTTTTCATTGCATTATTCTAGTTTGATGTGTATGTATATCTTTTGAACTAAAATAGAGTTACAGTATAATGAAAGTACATAACCACGATTACTTTAAAAAAATCCCTAAACAGAAAATAATAATTTTGTAGTTATATTTAAGGTGTATGGAGTTATCATTAGTCCATGATATAGCTGAGTGTATCGTTGGAGATATCACTCCACATTGTGGTGTGTCGGTGGATGAAAAGCACAAGAGGGAGAGGGATGCGATGCTGGAACTGTCACAACTCCTCGGTTCTTCAGGCAGCTATCTCCTCGAGCTGTACGAGGTCAGTTTGACTTCTATTATTTTGAGGAAAATATAAATAAATATACAGCCTACTTAGTGTAACCTTGATCCATAGTGACATTTAATAGATAATTAATTCTTTGCAAGATATATAATCTTAAATCTTACATGAGAATATAATTCTAATAATAATAAAACGTGGTTCACTGCAATAGATAAAGAAGCTGGAATTTGTAAAGAAATTTTTTTCAAATTAGCGATGTATTACACTGCAAATTAATGAGCCAAACAAATAACACTACTTTGTGTTTAAAGAAGATTAAATATCTATAATTGGTCAAATCAGTTCCCCTTTTTTTCCATTTACAGTATTTTCCTAATTAATTATCCATGGTAATCGGTGGCAGAGCGATTGCATATAGGCTAATCAAAATTGCGAACAAAGCAAACGTAACCTAATATTCATTGGATATTGTTAAAATTAAGCGTGAAAGCAAAATAATCCTAAACAACCTTTACTGAACAATGTGGCTTAACAATATGGAAGACTTCAAATATAAGATTATCTTTTGATAAACACACAATCTTGTAAACATTACTTTCAAATCAGAAAAAACAGTCCAGTATGGGACACAAGTGCAGTGTATTACAAGCCTACTGTCAAAGGTGCAGTTTTTATTGCCTTAAGACCAAATTTGTCTTTGTACCATGACAGCGAAGAGTCATGCTCCCCTTCCAATAAGTTCAATAGTTCTTCTGCTTAATGGCGAGCAGTTTTTACAATGTCTTGCACAAGGCAAAGCGTGTTGTGGGCGGCTAGTTTGCAGACCTGATATGTACATTTATGCGCTAAGCTTCGTTTTCCACAGTTGCAAATTTTTGTGCTGATCGCTGATAAGCCGCAACAGGGTTTCATCCACTTGTTTATAATCGGGAGTCTGCTGTATTATAATAGTAATATTTGTATACATCACTCTTCTAACGTTAAATATAAGTATTAAAATTATGATCACTTTGTCTACCAAAAATAATATCTATTGTAAGAATCATTTATACCAAATTTTCAGGAGTATGAAGCACAGTCAACCGAAGAGGCTAAGTTTGTCAAAGACCTTGACAGATTTGACATGGTGTTACAAGCTTTTGAGTATGAAAAGTCTTCTGGCTGTGCATTAAATCTCCAGGAATTTTTTGATTCTGTCAAAGGTAAATTAAAACACCCTCTCGTTACATCCCTTGAAGATGAACTTAATAAACAAAGGAAAAGTTTGCAAACAAGTGAGAAATAAATTTTCAATCTTAAATATATGAAAACGACTTATGAAACGTTTCATAAGTCATTTATACACTTCATATATATATATATATATTTTTTTTTAAGTAAAGCTAATGACATGATGATTTTGCAGTTTTCTTTCAGCCTGGTCTAAAAATTTGATTTCAACTGAGATATTTAAAATAGCCTTTTTATTTAAAATAATTTCATTAATCACTAAATTGGAGAAATATGATGGCAGGGGAGTAAAAATTAAATATGTAGGCTACACTGAATAACATTTAATTCTGATTCGGCCTGTGTTGAACAATAGGTTCTTCAATGACAATAGTGTTACATATCATGTCATATCCAGCCCTGTTGAATGGGAAATAATAGAATGCAACAATGAATGGGATGAACAGAGCCAACACAAGATTTTTTATGAAAGATCTGGCGAAGGCCCATCCCAGGCCCAAGTCAGTTCCTGGGTAAACCACAACGGTCTCGTCGTTCTCTGACAAAGACGTGACGTTCTCACACCGTACGACTCTCAGACCCATCATTGATTTACCGGGAGTAGCCCCGCCAATCCTCCCCACTACGCCACCCATCAACCAGAATGTCTGCAAATAACAAAAATACCTGTTAAATATTTTTTTTTTAAATAACTAGTTTCCAAAAAAATAGGCAGAAATTAAAACATATTCTGATTGAAACCCCAATTCCTTTAATTTTTTATACTTATTCATCTGATGACATAAGCCAATTAATAACTGTAATTAACAATACATTAACCTACTGAAAACTATCTAGTTATCTAACTAGTATGTTAGAATAAAATTCACAAATACACAGATTCAAAAATAATCTACATTATATTGAATACAACTTGGGATTATTGCTGAATAAGAGCAAACAATAATTATTTGACAAAAAAATACAAACATTTTTTGAGCTTAATTATTATTGTTTGAATAGAAGATGTTTATGGAAATACACTAATAAAGCTTCAATAGTTTGACTTAAAATATTTCGACATGGGCTTGGCCGACATTTTCAATGGCTGTGAACAGCAAATTTTCCTCAATAATATGTTCGATTAATTTGTTGACCAGTAGTTCAATTTGCAGAAGAGCTTTAGTGACCACATTACTTTTGTTGGACAAAATTTAATAGTTGATATGATGTATAGAAAAATTAGGGGTGTTGAAAATGAAAAGGACAACAAAGGATAGCAAATAATAACAATGTTGGCCAATCTACAGCGATTGGGTATCTGAACATGAGGACTGTGAAATTGGTACGTATAAAAATTATATTCCTTATACTCAATATAGTTCCGACATTCAATACTTCCCATTACTTAAGTTCACAATTACTTACAAATAAACTTACTTGTACTTTTCTAACTAGATTGGCTATTGGAAATTGTTTATGGCATTAGTGTATATTGGAGTCCAAAGACGGACGATATCTGTCTCTTTACGTTACATTAATTAATTAATTCAAAATAAAATTTTAAAAACCCGTGCCCCCCCTACAACCACTAACTATAAGAGCAAAACATGTGTTCACTGCAGTCCCTATTTAGCCTACAAATGCCGTCACCGCCGGCAAATAACTTCCACCAAGCCGGTAACCGTTTATTTAAGGTGGGCCCTCCCCCCCCTAAACCACTCATTCGCAAGCCAAATTGGGATTGCTCATGGTCCGGATTTGACCCTAGCACTTCTGAAAGGCCTCGACGTCTCAAACGTCAGTGATACACCTTAATGACCTCGGCTATGCGCGCATAGTGTAACATACTCTAGCTGCAAAATATTGAATTCTGTGAGATATTTCTGAGATTGTATCATAGGGGGCAGCACGGAATGTAGTTTACGAAATTCTTGATAGATCACTGCCTGATGAGTTACTTTGGTCGTCAAACAGAGCCGGTCGTTTTCTCACAACAACAAAAGAAATTCGGGCCTTAATGGGTTAGTATTTAAATGTCATTTCGCTTATTTATTCATTCATATTTTTGGAACTGACACAAACTGGTGCTAATCTGAAGATGAATATGACTTACGTCAGGTGAGCTTCTGTGATAATACGTTACCTCAAAAATGCATACGACAATCCTGTGAACAACTTCGAGAATCATAATATTGTGTGTCATTTGTAAGGCTACTTTATAGTCCATTCTTCTCATATCTACTTGAAGAATATCCAAGTCGAATTTGGCCAAATCTCTGGACAAGTAGAGAACATTTAACATTTTATCACCATCATTTTGAACATTAACAAAATTTTTCCTATACGATTACTAACTTGACCTTCATCCACTCGCGCAGCCTGTGGAGCATGAGCACTCATGAGGTGGCAATTTGCTGCCCATTGCAAATTTGTAGGTTTTGAAGCGGGTTTTCACTAAAATGTATATATAACAATAGTTGGGTACTTGCACATTGGAAAATAATGTTACAAAGATATTTTTAAACAATAACATCAATTAACTTAGGCCTACATGAAATTAGGATATAATAAGAAAATACATAACTTGAAGAAATACATTTATTAAATTTACTGTCCTTCTTTGGTTTGTAGCCTATTCCATACTAACAGTTTCAACTAATTTTTTATCACAGTTTTTACATGTTAACACGACAGAGACCTTACCTGCACAAGTATAGTCAAACATCAGAATACCAGAATATAGTTAACTAGTGACGATCACTGAGACCAAAATAGCTTGGTAAGAAAAATAAAATACTGCCCTTTGTCATGGTATTAGTGTGGGGGGGGAATACACATGGGGCTGGAGCTTCTGATGACCTTGACTGGTTTATTAAGCACTAAGTTAAATCTTAAAAAGGTAGAAATTCGCTGCCTGGATGAAGGTTAAGATAAACAAATTTTGTTTTTGGTCTTGGAACATTGTACAACAAAGAGATTCAAGGAAGATAACATACAATACTTATATTATCTTAATTAATTAAATTGTAAAAACAGTAAAACTATGGTTATCTAAATTATTATGAGACTTTAATATATTTGGATTGGATGATTGGAAAATGGGATATACATTTGTTATCAACCAAAAATGTTACCACTTTATATTGAAATTAGCCAAATCACTTACTCCCCATATCATCAGTACGATTGCCTTGGCCTGCTGCAATATTGCATTGTGTTGTTTCGTTACTCGCATCTTTGATTTCCACCTGTTCGTACTTACAGAATTATACTATATATTCTGTTATAGGTCAAAATGAAAAAAATTATTGATCAAGTCAAAAGAAATTATTGATTACCTTCTAATATTACATCACTCCATGACCAAGATAATGTATATGTAATTAGTGGGTATAAATTGATCAAATATTAAGAACAAATACGGCTTTCTAATTTAACGAAACGAATAAAGATCTACTTACATTATCTCAAAGAAATCAATGGCTATCCAAGTGACTGCAAGTTTCAAAATGAACAAGATAAGAAAATCTAGGAATTCTGCAAGTAGCCGTTTCCACAATGCAGGAATCTTGCATTCTATACCTGTAAAATAAGAAAAAATTTCAGAGTACTTTGAATCATTTGGATTTAATGTCTCTTCAAATATATATTTGGACAACTGTAGTCCAAAAACTATGATTTTCTGGGGATGAATATTAGTCTACATGACATGCACAAAAAATAGTTTTTCATCATGACTAATGAGGAACCGTAATAAAGTATACATTTTCTTAATCCTAACAAAATTCCCATCTTTTGTATATCTCAGTTTTATACTTAATTATACTTAATTGTGCTTATGAACAATTCTTTCCTATTATAACTGGCAAATGTAATGCTAAATTGTCCACTGATTTTTTCCAAACAGAGTTATTTATAATTCTTGACATATTGACCATAAATAAGGCTTTAGGAGTAAAAATGTTGAATATTTACAAACTGTACATAGAACAGTGTCAGCACAAAGTAAATTTAACACTAGGTGGAGGGTTATGGCAGAGGCTACCTGCTCGTCTACATACACTGTTGCCACACATCACCGTACCACATGTCGTCAATATTTCTTAGAAAAACTGGTATCGAGGAACAGTAGAGGTTCACTGTTTGCCAAAATGGTTGATGGTATCTTTTAGAACTACACAAAGAACCTAACCTAACCCAATACTAACCCGAGTATCATTATGCACATTTATTTGGACATGAGAATATAGACACTTAGCAACTTGAATACAGTATGGTTACCCTATTATCCCAGGCATTACACCAACTTTAAAATCCCTATCCATTACAAATTGTACCTTGAGTTGAAACTGCAGAATACGCTTGTTGAATGCTTCATGATAAAACCTATCACTGCCAGCAATTTTGAAGCACATCTAACAGATTAAAAAAATTATATATATAAAACCCAAATCTGACTCACTGACTGATCAGTTTCTCAAAAACTACAAGGCTTTGGAGCTTCATATTTGGTACCCAGATTCTATTTAAGGCCTAAATGCATACTAAGAAAAGATTTTTCGAAACTCCAAAAGAGCTCTGCCCTTCATGAGGTCAAAGTTGTCATGTGAACCTTATGGGGAGTAAATTTGTTTACAAATTTTCTACAATCAAGACTATGGAGTATATGGACTATGGACTATAATTTATAAAGCTACAGCTGTTGGTTTACTTAACATAGCAATGTGAATTACTATTCAATTCCTTCTGTATCAACTGTCAACTTAAAACTATCAAGTAAATAAATATTGTACAAGATGAACAGTTTTACTTGGCTCGTTGATACTTCACAGTTTTGGGCTTAATGTACCTATTTTTCTATTCTGTGTCTAATTAAACCTAACGTAAATCACATGTTAATAAATACCATAGTATTGTATATTGAGTAATAAAATTTTCAATATTATATTTCAATTTTTTCATTGAATAAAAATAGATCATTTTTATTATCTATCTAAATAATAAAACAAATTAAAAAAATTACCATTCATAGCTTGAGAACGGCTCATAACTATACCGCGAACCAGAATATCAAAATCTTTCACATCGAAGATTTGACCTGACTTGGATTTGACTACAGTAGATCTTGGATAATTCGAACCTCAAGGGACCAGAAAATTTGATTATTAAAATTCGAATTAGAAAAAGTTTATGCAAGTGGTTGAAATAAACAATCAAACATAATGTTTTAACATTGTTTATTAAAAAAGTTAGGTTAATGAAGATATTATTGATAAAAAATCATAATTTTTGTTAAATGTCAATAATGGGTGTAATAGCTATTACAAACTTTTTCAAATCCCTTCTCTACCTCCTTGATCGCCGCTATTTATTCTTGCAACGTCAGAGATTTGTAGGTTCGCTTTGACGAAGCCATCATACACACGACGTGTTAACATGAAAGCAGACGACGAATATCGGAACAAACCACCACCGATGATACACACAGATGTCAATGTTGTGATTTATGAGCAGTAGTGGACTAGTGAGTGGGGTGGGCGCGTTGATCTAGCTAAAAATAGTCTGACAGGAAGCCCGAACGTCGTTTCCTGGAAAATCGCACACAATGACTTGTTCACTTATACACACACTATAGATTTGCTGTAAAAACTACGAATTATCCAAAAAATTTTTCGAATTAAGGCAGATATTTTAACATTGTTTTTATATAAATTCTAGGGACCAAGACAAAACTTCGAAATAAAGAAGTTTTTCGAATTACCTGACTTGGATTTGACTTTGACTTGATTTGACTATTTGATTTGGTTAAAGTTAAGTTAAAGTTAGGGCGTTACGAAATTTGCTGAGTCAGCTAGTCTTCTATAAGTCAGTAATAAATTCAACACAACCAGCTGATTGGTAAGAACATCAAAAAGAACAGCTGTGAACGCATTAACCAGTTATAAATCGATATTAGAGCTTATCAAACAATAGGCTAACGAGAAAGAGTACAGTTTTGGAAGCTTTCTACATTGTTTTAGTGATAATTTAATGTCCTATAGATTGTGATTCCATTGAAATTATACAAGTAAGCAGGAACAATAATGAAGAAAATTATAAAAATATTCGATAGTCAGTCGTTGATTAAGTGTAGGATGTAACGGTAGGCCTAAATGTTCCAAATACGGTATCCTACTATTTTTTATCAAATCGATCTCAGACTTACTTTTTTCACTTTCTGACAACCTTTTTAAGAAGATACGGTCCGTGAAACAACATAATTTTGATGTTTTTGTACGATTTAAAGCTTAAATATGACACTCTTAAACCATACCATCTAGCTAGGGGATTGGGAGGAATGGTTAGGTTATCAATAATCAACCTAACTTAACTCAGCGCTGTATGACGGCAACCAATACACATAGTGTTACATCGTAATATACGAGAGATTGCCAACATACAGCAGCGCTCTGCGGAGCTAATTTATGTTCTTTATTGATATTTTCACCTCGTTAATAATATTTTATACTATCAATAAACAGCCTAGCTTAACTTCGCAGAGCACTGTATGTTGGCAATATCCCGATGTACGATTCTCTTTAAATATCCTGTTTATCTACGCCTAGAACCTTGATTCCCGCAGCCATCATTATTGACTGGATGTTAAAGCGTGACTTATTTCGGCCAAAAAACCGTTAGAAAACTTTGAAATTGTGTTCTTCCGCTGACCGAGTTTCCGTAAAAAGGTTGTTAGGAAGTGAAAAAAGTAAGTCAGAGACCAATTTAATAAAAAATAATAGGATACCACATTTGGAATATTTATCACTGTAACGTATTGGAATGGAACTAGGTAATATTAAAATGAAGCTACTATTTGGCTGACTGTAGCTCTTACCATGACTGAATGGAACCCTGGTTTGTTGCTGCTGTAAGCCAATATTGATTCGTCCATTAATAAAAGGGTTAATGTAATTTATTTGGTTACCACTTGCAGATCTTGCAGGAAATTGGGACATATACTGATTACACATCAGAAAGTAAGGAAAACTTGCTGCAACACCCTGCCACATATAAGCATCATGCAACCACTTTTCCAAGTCAGAAAAGTATTTATCATGTGCAGTCATTTCAGTTGAACTACTTTTGCCACTGTCAGGATTTTGTGACTTGTCACTTGTACTCATTTTTATTAGCAAAATTTCGACTTACGTTGATCACTGAATTTAATAACCTAGGAAATGTCACTTATTTTGTAGGTTAAGGTAAGTAGTGAACAGAAAACTAAGTAACCATGGATATACTACTAAACAGGTGACAAAAGTATACTAATTATGAGGTTAAAAAAAACGTTTTCCTCAAATAAATTGTACTATGTTCATTTTTGAGTGGGATTGAATTTACGTTTTGACAACTCAGTTTACTTTCACAACTATGACAGTTAGTTTGTCACATTACATTATCACATAGGCATAGGCGAGGTAATCTTAGTTTTTTCTCTTTTGCCAATGGCAGGCTCAACTTTAGCTACGCAATTTCGAAGTACACTATTTTTTTATAAAAATTCTTTACTTTAGATGAGAGAATAGTCTTCTTACGTTTACGCATTTTAAAGCGTTATTTTCGGCTGCAGGGTGCATATTAGGGGACGTCGGGTTAAAGCTAGGCTGCCTTCAGGCCGGTCTTTTTCTTGTCATATTTCTTTAGGATAATTTGCAAGTTTCTTCTACAAGTCATGCTCAACTTTTCTATTGTACTGCAACCAACAAGTTCTTTCTAAATGAATAAGCCCGGGGGGGTGTTTGCAATTTGCGTCATGCGAAAATTGTAACGGAAGTAACGTCATGTTTATAAAAACAGCTTTTCAGAGGAACTAAAACCATTCCCTTTAGATATATCCATGATCCGACCTATTACCATAGATGAACGGATATTAAAGTTACAATCCGTTCCTCTCTGCTATTACCCGAAGGGAAGTGTTGTTAGTTCTTGTTCATTGAATGGAATAAGGTCAGCATACTGTTTTTACAGTGTTTCTTAAATCATCTATGAACTGAAACATAATTATTTATCGTTGATTGAAGCGTTTTATTGATTAAGATCGATTGATTTCTGGTTTATGTCAGTAAATTGAAGTCTTTTAGTTATCTTTGGTATAATAAATTAAATATGACAGTTGTTAGAAAAATATAGTTTTATTTGAGTTATCTTAATATGACTCGTCTGAGATGGTATTAACAGTAGTATTTCGATAAATGATAGATTGAATTGGAATGACAACAATAATAATAATAATAGAACATGAGATCATAATAATTAATATGCTCTCCAATGTCATAGTGGAACCTAGTTTGTCGGAAGTGTATTTTTTTATAATTTCAACCGAGATGTTTTTTTTGTCATATTAATTTACTTAAAGGTTCTAAATATATTAATAGTTACCTAATTACGAAACTGAAAATACAATTTTTTTAACAGTACAAGATTAATAGTCATAATAAAATGTGTTAAAAAAATAATAATACAAATTTAATAAAAGAGTATTATCATTTATAATAACCTTTTTAATAAACACAGTACTTATAACAAACGCATTTTTACCATGATTAATTTATTAAAATAGTATTAAACTCAGCAGATGGTTATAATACTCAACCTTAATGTAAAGCTTGTGTGAGAAGATTCTGGAAATGGATTAAAGTAATGTGAGTGTATCAATTTCTTAGTTATTCTTGGGAAAAGATGATAAATGCAGATCGGGTAGATTTTATCTTGTCTATAAATTATTATGGGTTATATTATAAAACTATACTTGAGTACACGCCATGGAAATATTTATGTATTGCTCAACTGTTGGCAGCTCTGATTTTAGGAAATCACGGATCGCGATGCAGCATCTGCCAGCTGCAGTGAAAAAACAGCTGGTCAGTTACAGTTACGTAGTTTGTCAGTTTCGGATGCTGTCTTCTTGTGTATGTGCATGGTGAAGTTCTTATCTTCTGCTCCAGACTATCTCTTGTGTGTCGGGTCTTGAATTTGTGTCGGTGTTTGTGTAGGTGTTCAAAATCTATCTAACGTATCTGTTGCGTGTCTGTGATTCAATGTTTTTTTACTTTTAAATATCGTTGTTGAGTTTGTGAGTGATATTTTCTGTAACTTACTTGTGAATACCGTTTGTTCCAAAACACAACTACTATTAAAGGTAAAAATACATGTTTGGCAGCATTAGTTATGGTCTTGTATACTTTAATATGTGTACCAAGCATACCACATCTTTGTCGCTGAAAAATAATCCAAACAATTCCTCAGCATTTAGCCTTCTTCATCTTAGAAGATTCATAAACCCTGTTCCATCATTTAAGTTAATCATTATTATTATTTTACTGAATATGGGTTCAGTAATATTGTTGTTCAATACCGGTATTGGTAACATCATCTTATTTACAGCAAAACAGTATAGGCTACTAATTATTTCGTGTAATAGGCTCATGACAGTTAGACCCTTCTATTAAATGACTGTAAAGTTGTTGTCAAGGTTTGGCTTATTAAGTTATTATTTCGAGTCTTAAATGGCCAGACCATTAACCATATCAGTTGGAATTATTAGATTTCTCATGAGAGTGTTTAAGATAGGGATTAGGTTACGAATTTCCTTACGGAAATGTCAGGAAGAAATTATAGTTTATTCCCGTTGTCTAACATACAGTAAATACAGTGACATTAAATATAATAGTAGTAGTTAAAACAAATAAAAATCTAAATTTTGTACACAATTTAGCGAGGAAAGGTCTACTTGGGCAGATGGCTATGTGTAGACCGCATTATGGAAAATTTTGAGAACAATTCTTGAACTTTTACGTTTAAGTTTCAACCAAGATATTTGAGGAAAACTGGTAGGTCTACACTTATATACTAGATTGCTTTGTGCCAAATTTTTCCAAACTCTTGAAATAAAACAGAAAATAAGTTGTATTACTATAACTTAGAATGGTTCCTTAACAAGGACAGTTAGGCCTACAGGTTCATGGTAGGACATTCTGAATAAAAAGAGCAGTGATACATAAAAAAAGGTTATTGATTCAACATGTTGTTTAGGCTATTTTCTGTATGGTTTTGTGATCAATGCATATTAGCATATGTTTGGGAAAAGATAACTGAATACTTAGGTGCCTTGAAAGTTCTTCGGTAGTTAAAGCTAAACAAATGGGAAAATTATTTTGTTCCCTACCATAATATTATTCCTTTTGTGATGCATGGATGGGTCTACTTGTATATTTTTTGTATCTGTGGCGAAGAAGCCCGAAATGACGAAAACATATGATAGCCTACATCAATAAAATATAAAAGATGGAAATTTCTTCTCCTTAGATAAATACTGTAAATATAAATTTACAAAGTTAACACAGTTATTCCAAAATATTTTTCACAACTCTAAATGGTTTTAAATTCCAAAAAGTCCGAGGGCCACAAAAAGTCGCCCAAGGGCCCCGTAGCCTGCTCTTAACCTTGATATTGAAATAAAAATTGTACGATCCATTTGTAGAAATTTGGAATTTCAGGTTTATAAGGGTATTTAGGGGGTAACTTAAGGCCTAGACCTACCTTTAAAATTAAATAAAAACTGTATAACGACTTTTGTACCAAATTTCTTAAAATTAAGACCATCAGTTTGGTCTAGTGGTCGTTACACTGTCAGACCAAAAGACAGACATCAGTGTGAAAACCACTTCCATCCACAAAATATCCACAAAAAGGGTTGCTTACTTTTAGTCTCAGTTCAAATATAAAAATTTTGATAAAAACAACACGGTACTTTCTACTTACAGAGGTTGAAAGTAAAATGAATAAATGGTGATTTTATATATGGATGTGGATAAACTTAATGTACCTGGTGTAACTTTTTCAAGTATTTGTCCAGATACCTCTCAACTACCTGTTTTATCCAGGTACTTCACAACTACCTGTTTTACATCCCTGAACCAAGCTTTCTGTCTGGTCATTTTCACATTCTATTATTATTATTTCACTTGTCACAATTTCCATTGGGCCAAAACCCATTTTATATCCCTGTATATGTAGGATTTGGATTGAGTGTTTTAAAATATTTTAAAACAAGCTTATATCAGATGTGCTTTTTACACTTAAGTGTTGCCACTCACAAACTCCTACCCTTTTTAGGAAACAGAGTGCCAGACACGAGATGACTCTAGGTGCAGGCACAGGACATGTATAGTTTACTTTGTGCTTAAAGGATGTTGATGTTCCCCGATGCCACTTAACCTGTACCCCAGAAATCATCCCTGTGCTGTAATTGTTTAATAAATTTCCCTGGAAATAAACAGGATCTTTCCCAAAATCATTTTAAATGGGTTCTTATAACCCTCACCTGGCGATACTCTCCACAAGAGACTTGGAAGCTCCAAACCAAGAGATGGCTGAAACTCCTCTCTTTTCTCCATCCCGAGATCAAAAAGTAGGATTTACATGCCACCCAGGACTGTTGAAGTTGAAATCAGACTTTATAAAATAAGTCGTCTTGAGTATTTTTGACGCAAGCTTTCCAGTAGTTTTTGGGCATAGATATATCATTCAAGTAGTAAAATACTTAGTAAAAGCAAAGACAATTTATATTCCAATATAAATTAGAATAAAATTGTCTTTGGTAAAAGTTTCTATCAATCGTCTACACTCGCCTAATGAAGGTCATTGGTAATAGTATTTTGATTTCACCAGTTTGATATCAGCCGAAGCGTGGAACTGTGATATTGGAAAAGGATGTTGGCACAGGCACGCGCATGCAATAGTTCGTGCAAACTACACGACCAGGCGCTATCTGACGAATATGTAAATCAACTGCTGAATATAAGCTTGCGGCAACGACCTGGCCACGCCATCTCCTGGTTTCCTTTCCCAAAATGTTAAGGTTCAATATCCGAGCCGATGTCTGATGCCGTGTATACGTTTTTTTGTGCGTATTCAAATTCGTTTTAGAAAAATTTATAAAATCGTCTTAAGATTGTGAAAAGACGATGTTGATTTGATTTAAACTGTTTCTTTCCTTTAATTAACCACCTTAGGCCTAGGATCTGTGCGGTAAATTAAAGACAGCGAGGTGTCGTAGCGACGTGAGTCACATAAGCTAGCCAGATTGCCTCTGGTTTCAATCCAGCAACTTTTGACTAGTGCCATAACTTTACCCCTGATCTACCGTAACTGTAATAATTCTGACTTGAATGAGAAACATTTCCTTCTTAACACCAATTTAAATAATTTAATCTCTACATGAAAATAACTCGAACATACGTTGTAAGTCTACTAACGTCAATTGTTTAGGGAAATATAATCAGTTGTATTCTCTTTAATACATTGTTTAAAAGTGAACGGTTGAATTTCGATGTATATGACGCACTCCATCCATCTCTGCATAGCATATTCATTTGACTGTAGCTATGAACGAACAATCAACATAGTTTTTGATGGCAAACATTTAATGTTGTTCGATTTTACACCATTAAACCCCCTGGCACTACGTCCTACGAGTAGGTACTTTAGACTAGATTAGATTAGAATATTTAAATGGCGATCATACTACAATGTAGGTATTTTAAGCCAAGTATGAATGAGAATCGAGTGTAGGATGATTGTGGAGCGATCTTTTAGTCTTATTACTGACTAAGGCTGACATGTTCCTTAGACAGGACTGTTAATTAATAGCACAACAGCTGATGGCAACTAATGTCCCTACTGTTTAACGTGGAATCCGAAACACGGCATCTGAATTACGAATTGGTTTAGTTTTGAGGGTGGTCTTCGCGGATTAACGTAGTATTCATCTTTGCGGACGTTAATCCCCACAAGAGAACACTACACCCACCGACCATCGCTCACAACTATCCACAATTCGTGACCTCCAAGTAGCTGGATTACAGGACGTCGCCACCGTACCAGTCACCCTAAATGGCTTTCTGCCTGTTTTATTGCACTTCAGAGGCCATAATTTTGATCTAACAAAATGAAGTAGTCCCAATTGTGTTTAGTCTTTTGGCTATCGAATGTGAATCTTGCACATTTGGTTCCTCATTGTCTCTTCAACGTCATGCAACCTTAAAACTTCCCATAGTTACTTAGACTGAATCCTCGTCTTGGATGGATAATTTTGGGGTGGATTGGTGTCCATTTTGTCCTTGTCTGGTTATGTGGCACTCGCCATGACACAAAGACCTGTAGCCTGGTCGGGTTTGGAGTCGTTGCCTCTCCCTCTACGGGTGACCCAGGCTGTCCTCTCCTGCCACACCAATCCTAATGAATCTTTTCTTTCATGTGGCAGACCTATAGGTCAACTAAGGTCGCAGCTTTGCTGGAGACTCCTATTCCAATCCTGACGAAGACACAGGATACTTTGACTCATACAAGCTAGGCCTATATGAGTCTACGAGATTCTTTAAGAGGGAGGCGGACTCTTTGACCGTTTGACCCACATAGACTACCGAATCTGTGGGTGGAACTGGGCCGTATCAAGGAAAGATAGGTGTGAGCCGACACTCTGGGCGGACAGTACTGATAAAAATTGGATTGTCAATTCCGGTATCCGAACGAGGACCATCGCTGACTCAAGTCAGTTTCATTATCAGTTACAAATTACACTATCAACTAACCCAACGACTTACCTAAAGTTGATAAAGAGGTCGGATTCAGAGTAAATACTGTCTCACCTTATATTCCGTGTTCTCTGGTGTGGATTAACGTCCGAACGATTGAATAATACGTTCATACGAAAATACCATCCTCGTAATTAGACCAGTTCGTAATTCAGAGGCAAGAGTGGTTCGGAACCCACGTTAAACTTTGAGTCCCTTACGAGTCCTTTGAGTCCCTATCCTGTCTAAGGAACATGTCAGTCTTAGTCAGTAACATGAACATGACTACAAGATCTCTCCACAATCATCGTACACTCATTTCTCATTCATACCTACATGACTTAAAATACCTACCTAGGTAGTTCGCTATTTTAAATGCTAATCTAATCTAATCTAGGCCCTTAAAGTGTAAACAAAGAGGCTTTACAAACGTATATTTGCACATTAATTTACCATATAACCAGACAGTGACGGTATGGGCCGCGGGGCACGGGCCTAGTCCTGACAGCAGCGTGGTGGGCAGCGAGGAATGGCCTCGGGCGGCACTGGGTAGTCACAGTCACACAGGTTGAGCGGCGGAGCGTACTTGCACACAGGTCCGCCCTCCATGTCCTCCACTAGCTGTCTCTTGCATATCTCCTTCTCCTTCTTGGGCCTCATGGGCACGCGGATGTGCAGTGAGTGGCCCCTGATCTCCGCCACTATCTCCTTGTAGTTGCCTGTGTCTTCTGGTGGCGGCGGCAGGGGTTCCTCATCTTGTGGGTAGTACTGGTTCGGATTTTCAAAATGTGGAGTTTGCCAGTCTCCGTGGGGGCTTAGTTGGTCTTCCGGGACCTCCCGGGGTGCTGGAGGAGGCACGTAGTTTGGGTCCACTTGGATCTTTGGCATTTGCGATGAATCACCCGGTACCTCTTCTATTTCCCTCGGCTCTGTTCCCTTGAACATGAACGCGTCGTCTTTGGCGCCCACCTGGAACTGGGTCACTATCAGCTGGCCGAAGCACGATATCCTTATCAGCCCTGTAATCGCTCCGATTTTCCTCCTATTGTCGTCCAGGATGTCGAACGTACCTTGTTTGGTTTTGGACAAGGGCAGGTCCGACGCCGCCACGCTGGAGTGTAGCAGCGCTGCGAAACTGTCCCCCAGCTCTATCGTCGTCTTGCCGACAGAGATCTTCCTCACTTGCCCGTTGTCTTCCACCTTCCGCAGTATGACCACGTGCACTTCGAACCTGTACGGGAGGTCGGGCACTAGCGAGGACCGGATGGAGAACATGCAGGACTTGCCGCTTTTGAAGGTGAGGTGAACGTCCTCGGCGGAGCTCTGCCGGGGCTGCGCCTTGGTGAAGTCCTCCTCGCATAGTACGAGCGGAGGGTAGTCGAGGAATTGGAACATCACGCAGGTCTCCTTGAGCTTGCTCTTGACCGAGTGCTCCAAGTCCAGGCTGGAGGTGGACACATACACAGTGTCTAAGAACACTTCCATCAGGAACAGCTTCTCGTACTCCGGGCTGGCTGACATGTTCATGTCTGACGAATTACACGAGGAAATTTTGTAAGCCAATGTTAAGATTACAGTTTTAATTTAAACCGTTGTAAAAATAAATATCAACAGCTGTTTTCAATTATTTTAAAAATCTGCTGATTCTTGTTCTCAAGGAACTCGACACAACAACATTGCGACCATATTTACAGTACCGGTAATTGACTCCAGTATATGTCTTTAATCTCAGACTTGCTTCCGAAAGTTAACCATTGTAGCCAAAATATTAGATCCAACGGGATTTTGAGTTTAATTAATGATACGGTTATGGTTATGTTGAAGATAATATTTAGTGTTTTACTCCGGGACACATACGAGTACGTCTGAAATTTAACTTAAGAAAGAACAGTGTATTTTTTCGTAAAACACATAATTTATAAGATGCGCTTAAATAATATTCTACTGATTTAAAAATCTATAAGTAATGAAAAACAGGGTGTTATTTTTTAACTAATTGTCTCATTGTGTTTTAAGTACGTTTATTCTCATGAATCTTGTCCGTAAAATTAGTTTTTAAACTTTTGGATGATATTTTTACCATTTTAATTCTAATATCCTTCTTCCGTATTTATCACCTTAAAAAGACTTAAACATATTGACAGGTTATTTAAAATTTAAAAATGGTTTAGATATTATTAAATGGTAAATAATATTCAGAGCTCAATGTAAATTGACCATCTTGAACCGGTAATAAGTGAAAGAATACTTGATTTCTTCTGCGCGTGCATACTTAATTTTTTCTCTTGAAAAAGTCAACGGAATAAAGATTTCGAGTTTTATGGAATTTTCCATTTTTTATTTTCTATACAGAAATATAGTTATGAATCGAGATAAAGATAGAGTCATCATGACAATGACTCTAGTAGAACCAGGGACAAATTTTAGTTTTTTTCAGACTCCCAAATGCAGAAAAAATCATCTAGTGTATATATGAGATGAAATTTGGACACACACGTAAATTTGCGATTATTCGATCAAGTTCGAGAACCAGGCAGATTGGTCTATCCGAAGGGGTTTTATCGGTATAACCCCTCCCCCCGTCGCTTCGCACCCTAATCTAGTGAGGGGGGTTGGAATTACATATTCATAAAAAACTAAATCATCATTTGCACCATTCAGTTCAAAAACAAACAATTTGGCAAAACTTCCAATTGATATTTTCCTTTTTATTTGAAATATTGTGAGCTAAAAAACTTGTAGCGGAACCAGTGTAAACAATCATAGCAAAACACAGGTTCCTTGACCTACCTTCTCAGTCGATGCGAGTGTAGGACTCAGAGACGTCGCATTGCGCTATCTCTATTGCTGTCTGCAACTGTGTATTCTTCGCTCAGTTATAATATTTATTCCAACCCCCTAGACAACTGCATAGATCTCTACTATGGCGTCTTACCAAGTTTTAATATCCCTGCAGAGTTATTATAAATCCGATCCATGCTCAAATCACGTTTCGAGTTCTACGCTTGTTTTTCTGCGCAGTATTGTTGTAAAGTAGTTGTCATACTCAGTGTAAAACTACTGTATTTACTGTTTAATGTGTTTTAGAGAATGATTTTGATTTATTGAAGAAGTTAAATTGGATTGTCGAGTTGGAAGGGATGAAAATGAAAATTAATTTATGGAGTTTTATGTTTAGCTTTAACATATTCTGATTTACTAAGCCCATGGGTGTTGATTTTAAAATTCTTGTTCGAAAAAAGGCATATCGTAGAGTTTTTTTTATATTTCTCTTACAAAACTAAAAATCCAAGATGGCGGAGGTACTACAGACCATTTCGTCCTATCCCACATTAACAGTAGGTCCGTTAGATGCCATTGGCTGCTAATTGGTTATTAATTAACTGGTATATTCGACAAGGAGTACCGAACAGTCCTGTCTAGGGAAAATGTCAGCCTTAGTCAGTAATAAGTCACAAGATCGTGTCACAATCATTCTACACTCATTTCCCATTCATACACCTACCTGGGCAGGTCGCCATTTCACAAAGGTAATAGTAGTTAAGGTAAAAATATATTTTTATATCCTGGGTAAAAATTTATTTACTTCCCTTAGCAAAACAGCTTAGATAATGGGTAAGTTCCTTTGAACAGCTGTCCTAATAATCATATGAAGTTACTTCCGTAACAATTTTCGTGTGACGGGAGTTGCTAACACCTTCCCCTCGAGCTTAATATGCTTGCGAAAAGTTTCGTATCGTCATTTTACTAAATTACAATCGGTAATATGTTATGACGAAGGTACTTTTTATTCTTAACAATTTTTTTAAATTGACTTATTCAATCGTTATTATCTATTGTGTGGAGTCTTTAAATCTTAAAGCCCCCTTTAAGGCGGCGCGAGCGTTAATGATTACTGAAATCCGCTAGTGTCGCTTATTCGTTATGCATACGTGATTGTTTCTTGCAAGCTTTCTCTGAGTGACCTATTTAAGATAAAAATTCTGTTTTTTCACATAAAAAAATTAGACCTCCATAATGTCATATTTTATAAGATTATCGGATCAAAAATGTGGTTAAAAATCATTTTCTTTAGTATACGAAAACTTGTTTTGTTATTTTACTTAGTTTAAGTGAAAAAGATCTGTTATTTATCCATGTTCCCAAAATTTTAGCTCAAATCATACGTATTTCGCTCACACTCATGCATGAAAACTTCCAAATTTCCGAATTAATCACTATGTAACTCTAAACGTTTTCACTCAAAAGTTGAAAAATATATGCTAAAGTTTGTAATACAATCAACAAATAAATGTTAAAATTATGTTCTTTAAGATTGTAGATTTTTTTCGCTCTCACCACCTTATCTCAGTGTGTTAAGGTTTTCATATGTATTTCATATAACCAGCTTTATTAATGACGTTAGTTAATAAATAACTTAATCCACGACACTTGTGAACTAGCATCGTAACGTTTGAATGGTATAACCGTTGTTCAGATCACTATTTTTTGTAGAGAACTTGCTGACAAACTGTTCACCATTAATTTCTTTACCGCCCAGATTTGTTGTAGGCCTGTATCATTGTTTCGATTATGTAAATCCTAAGATGAAATATTTTCCTACGAATGAAACTGTTACAGTGGAATGCTTTATTTTTTAATGTCGAAATCCCAAGACCAAAGCCAAAGGGAGAGAGCGTGTGTCCTTGAATCGATCGATCCGCGAGCGAAAGGTGCGATAAATCTAGCACAACTCGACTGTCGTCATGTGCTCGATGGTTCGTCATAACTGCTCAACGATTTGTGAGTTTTGTCTCTACATTTTGATCTTTTCCGTCATACGTATACAACTTTTTAAATAGCGGTTTAATTGTTTTATGGTGAATCAGAACCAGGGAGTCAGTGATTTTCTGGTGGTTACTTACTGTATAAAATTTCTTTTAACAATATAAAAATATCAATAACGAATTGTGGATAGTTGTGAGTAATGCTAGGTGGATGTAGTGTTCACTTGTGTGGATTAACGTCCGCACTATTGAATACTACATTAATCCGCAAAGACCATCCTCATAATTAGACCAATTCGTAATTCCACGTTCGATTCCACGTTAAACTATAGGTCGCTTGGTTGCCATCGGCTGTTGGGCTATTAATTAACAGTTCTGTCTAAGGAACATGTCAGCCTTAGTCAGTACAAGACTACAAGATCGCGCCACAATCCATCCTACACTCGTTTCTCATTCATAATTGGCTTAAAATACCTACCTTGTGGTAGGGTTGCCATTTCAATGATCTAATCTAATAACTAAGACCTAACTTAAGTATTTTTACTTAAACAACCGAGAAACAAGTCAAAAATAAGTTAAATTTAAAGAAACAGTATTTTTTTGTAAGTTATTCTTAATAATTTTAATTTTTAAGTTAAAGTATATGCGGTAACGGATATTTTAACTTCTGGGGCAACTCTTACGATGGTTAGCAGTTGACGCGTTTTAAAACTCGTAATAGTTTGAAGCGGGCGCCGAAGTTTGTTCTACCACTTGTTAAATCTCGTTTCGTCCGCTCGGTCTGGTTTTGACAGTTTTACCGAGTTGACCGAACTGACCCAGTTGGCGACTGGCGAGGAACCCGAAGGCATGTAATGGCTGTCACTCTGTCAGACGGCTCACGAAACACGAAACAATCCAGTTCCGCATCCGGTATCGACCGGCATTGTTTCATACTCGGTGCATTCGAGAGAGCTCCGGTCTCGCGATCGCTTTTCATAGTGAAACAATGTGACAAACAAGCCTTCTCGAGTTACATGGACCACGCGTCCCGGCCCGACCACACTCGGCGACATGTTTTCCGGTCTATCGGGAGTTCGGAATAACCGGATGAACGATTATATCGATGTTTAGAATATCGAGCGATGTAACTGATCTGGCTGGGTACCCACTTCAATATCTGAAAATCGCGCCGTCAATAATGGTTTGATGCTGGACCCCATTTCATTTTTACTCTTGAACTAATAATTAATTAATGAAATGATCCTAACAAACGAATCATTTTAAATTACATTTTACATTAAGAAAGCTAGCTACATTTCATGAAATTCACCTTAAAATACCCTCATAGTTTGAGTCGGCGTCTCAAGTAGTGTATTGTCAAAGATCGAAATTAGATCTAAAGGATTTGGGAAGTGGAAATGGTTGTGTGGGTTTTTGGGTCATGCAGTGACTGGAGAAATAAATCTGATAAGTATATTTTCATTTTAGAAGACAACATTTTTGCAATAAATTATAATATTCTAGTCCGCACTTGAACATGATCAATTTTCAGAAAACAGAAACAGTGGCGATTAGCCTGTAATTTGTTGCAACTGATTTCTCTCCACTGTTTAGAAAATAATGGTACTGTCACTAGAAAATTCCAAAACGAAAAAACATGCATTTTTAAGTACAATCGGTTGTATGTGAAAAATTACCGACTTTTTTGGACAAAAGTAGCCAGGAAGGTGTGATATCACCACAACCAGATGGAATTGTTGACTATTCAATCGCCACATTGCAATTTCCCCAGTAATCAAATATCCTCCGTACTATTGGGCGACGTAGCACGGACCTGGTCCTTGTCTGTGTCGCTGCCACGGTTTCCCAAGCAGTTTTGCCAATTAGTTTCTATGTTTTCCCCATGATAACGTCTAAAATCCCCGATTTTCCCCGCGAAAAAACCCTGAATCAGTCGCATCGATCCTCGAATCTGCAAATCGCTAATTTAAAAATAAGAAAAAATTCCCTGATCATTTGAACCCTTATGATAAAGAAAATTAGGATAACAATATTGATTTTGTCTCAACACTGCCATTATTATGGATATGTTGAAATAAATAACAAATATTGAAAAAAACTATAATTTATTAGTAGTTCTTTTCACACCCTTCGGTGATGGAGACTTGGCCTTGACCTAATGTAAAAAGATAGTACAATTAATTTCAGATTTTATGTTATTTTTATACTATCCAAGCCTGGGGATGTGTGTATCCCATGTTTTTGGTAATTAATCGCCTACATACAGTACTATCAAGTGAAACCCTCTTTCTCCTTGTAATTATAATATAATCCTTATAATTTAATCTCTTTGGACATGGGTATGTCTTAGCTCTGGGGGTGTGTTAGCAAACCCCGAAAATACCCGTAAAATCAAAATGCCCGCAAGTTTTGTAACCATTTAAACTGTTGGAACTCACAATTTGCTAATTTCTGTTACAGAACTCCAAAGTGATTATCACTTACCTGATTTAATGACCTTAATATTCTTTTTTGTGTTTTCTTACTAGAAAATACTAAAAATTATAGTTTCTGTAATTAATACTTTATTAATATCTTTATTTTGTAGACTTTATTTCTTTCAGGGTATTATAGAAATACCCTGAAATTAGGGTAACATATCAGCAAAACTCCCCGCAATTCTTGTAAATCCCCGAAATTCGGGTAAAATATTTGCAGATATCCCTGAAATTTGTATAAAATACCCGCATTTTGCAACACAGTTTCCCAACACCTGTCCATGTCCACCGGCAGGCGCCCCTAGCACAATGCCACCAGCGTGATCGCTCGTAGACGCGTGACGTGAAGCGTGACGCAACGTGACTGATACGAACTTTCTCTGCTCTTTATTCCTAATTTTATTGATTTATATGCACCAATGCAGTGAAATTCCCTCGATTCACATTCGCACATCGTAATAATTATACAGAGTGAGATTTATGTCCTGGATATAATTTAAAGATATCAATTTGAGACCTATCACTTTTTTACTTTTCTAGGTTGTTAAAAATTTTGCCCCCCTTTGGCAAAGGGGGGATAAAGGGGACAACTAAATATTTTCAAATGTAAAGTCCTATCTTGTGACCCCTCATTTTGAAGAAAATAAAAAACGAAAACAAATGGTGCAAACTAGACGTCTCTACGTTGCCCCAAACAAAAATTACATCCATTACAATTATTAAAGTAATCTTTAAAAATTCTAATATTTTCAAACGTCGTAAAAATAAATACAAGGCTCATTTGATAGAGCAAAGATTACTCTAGAAAATAATAAACTAATTAAAAAATGTAACCTGTTTTAATGTAGCAGGTGCTCAAACTGTTCACCTTCGGCTGTTTGACAGTATGTAAAAAGCTGAGATAGAGTTCAAGAAAGATTTCCTTGGAATAGTGTGAGACAATCGCAAAATTCCCTAAGTTATTGACGTCAGTTGACTTTGTTAGCTACCTGGATAGGTCGTCATTTCAATTAAAAGTATTAAACGTATTAAAATTTTCACTTACAATAATTGGAAAATAAATAATTTATTTTGCACTAAGAAAGCAATTAACTGTAGTAGCCTACTACATAAACAACTCGCCAGCCTTTTATACATTAAAATTTTTATTCGTTATTTTTTACAAATGCGAAGCTCTTTTTTGTTAGACGTATGGTTGATTTAAATTGTAAATTAAACTCCTATTGTGGACCTTGAAAATAGTGAAAAAACAATTTAATCCGAACACTTGCGTTTCTAGTTAGTTCGGGTTTAATATAATTTGTTGCTGATGTTTTAATGTAGGTCGTAATTTTTAGGTTATTACATTTCATAAGGGTTAATAATTGGGTTATATAAATAAAATAAATATCCCTCGAGTGTTAGCACAAGAATTTTCTTAAATAAAACTTGAGTTCAGTTTGATTCAACTGGTTAAAACTTAAGTTAAAATAAAAATACCAACACGGCTAGACAACGCTGGACGCCGTACCGAATACTTCAGGCAATTTGCATACAACGATCAAATAGCGTTCGCTGTTTTGCAGGCGCTTACATAGACGCTACATCTGACTGACGTGTTTTATCATTCTTTTGTAAACATTATTCTTTAAAAGTTAATTAACTAGCCTAATTTTTATATAACATAACAGAGGGTCGGCTTACGAGTAGTAAGTTAAAATTTAAATACTGCAGACAAAATGTAAGTGGAATTTTCAGTATTTTCTTGTAGGAAAAACACCAAAAATGAATCTAAAGTTCATTAAATCGGGTACCTGATGATTACTTTGCAGTTCTGTAACAGAAATTTGCAAATTGTGAGTTCCAACAGTTTAAACGGTTACGTCTACTAATTTTTAAAAATTTATAAGTAAAATAGTGATCATTTTACGAATGTCGTGTATGTTTAACCAAATTGTATGCTATCCAAACCAGTATTCTTGCGTAATTTCTCTGTTGTTGTCTAGGTAGCGGAGACATCGCCTGGACGTGTGAAGGCGATGTAGACCAACTTGGACCAGGAACGCTCTAACGGTAAGTTACTTCATATTGTGCAATAAGTAACGTATATGTACACAAGTAAAAAATAACATCCAACGTACTTAGTTTTCAAAATCAAAACCTGATCAATATTGACGGAATATATATTTTTTCAAAGAATCCTTCCAATTGCACTGTGTTTTGTGGAATGGCCGAAAAAGAAGTAGCAGGGGTGTTACATGTTACATCCCTGCTAGACATTAATAAAATAGACATTAATGTTTACATATTAATGTCTTCGTTTTACTCAGTACACTTGGCCATTTTCAATGGGATGAATATGTTATAAATAGCTTATATCGTACGAACGGAACTTTAATATTACTTTTCATAGATGATAAACTGAATCATTCTTACAGTATTGTAACGTGAACGATGAGTGAAATGGATTTGTTGACACGAGTGGCTTTATTATTGATGTAGAACAGTTGATTTATTTGCCTGGATCATTCAGTAAGAGTCCAATGCACAAAGGCTAAAATAGGTCTATTCCGAACAGGCGACCTTGAGATTATGAATTGGCTTAATTAATGTGATTCTTAAGTCATTAGTCTGTGAATGTATAGGCCTGGAAATATAATTCACGTAAAAGGAACATGTTAGTTAGTGCAATGGCGACCGACATTTTTCATAGAGAGAACTTTTAATTAATAGCCCAACAGTCAATGGAATATCTTTGAAACCTTGAGTTTAATGTCGAGTCCAAACCACTGCCTCTGAATTACGAACTGGTCTTATTATAAGGATGGTCTTTGCGGATTAACTCAGTATTGTATAAAGCGGACGTTAATCCACACAAGAGAACACCACACCCAGCAACCATCGCTCACAACTATCCACAATACGTGACCTCCAAGTTGCTAGATTCCAGGACACGTTACGCTCAGCCTTAAGTCAGTAACAAGACAACAAGATCGTGCCACAATCGTCTTATACTCATTTCACTTAGTAGGGAGGTGAAAGAGATATTCTAAATTCGTGGTTTCGTGGTGGAGACGGTGATTTAGAACATATCGCAGTGGTTGGCCTGCAACGTTGATTGTAGACACACAGACCCGGGCTGGCGTTACTTCACCGTGGCGTTTTCGACATCTGTATCAACCACGGCCCAGCTCCCTGACCGCCCGACCGTGCGAAGCCGTGGATACGACATGGCAGCATTATATTAAAGCTTCCTCTTTGAACCGGAGGCCTAGTGGAATCCTGTTTCGTAACCCATTAAACATGCTAGCAAAATGCAGTACACGGGGTTTGTTACTTAAAAGAAAACTGCACTCCTGCTGGTATGTCGAGTTTCAAAACACTTTTTGGGTGATATTAAAACTTGTGCGATTGAATTGTGTAGCATAGTGGAGTGTCCTGTAATCCAGCTACTTGATGGTTACGAATTGTGGATAGTTTTGAGTGATGGTCGATGGATGTAGTGTTCTCTTGTTTGGATTAACGTCCGCACTATTGAATCAGCAAAGACCATCCTCACAATTAGACCAGTTAGTAATTCAGAGGAAGTGGTTCGGACTCAAAGAAGCGGATAGTGTCACAATCATCTTAGACTCATTTCTCATTCATACTTGGCTTAATATACCTACCTGGGTAAGTTGCCATTTCTGTTAAAAGTGTAAGTGTAATTCGTTCTAAAATGCTGCTGGGGTAGACTTGCCCTTAAAGAATTACAACTCGAAACACCGTCGCTGCCGTTTAGAGGTATCGTGTTGCCCGTACATACCAGCTTTTAAGTTTTTTTAACTCTCAACTGCCCATCACCATGCGGTGTTCCCCATCATAGCCTGCGGGGCGAATTAAAGACTGCATTAGTCATGAGGAGCCGCTGGTCTCGATCCAGGAACCTTTCACTCACTGGGTCAGAGCGTTACTCCAGATCTATCGTGCCGGTAATAATACTAGCTAGTGTAACGTGTTGTCCGGTACGTACCGCTTTCTAAGCGGGTAGCGTGCGACTCTGAATCTGAAATGTTTTAAACGGAAAAATAATGATTTAATACTCCTTCACGTTGATTACGAAGTGTAGGTGATTAATTCAGTAAACTATACAGAAAATGCAACTACGTTGGTGACGTATACGTGCAAAATATATCAATCTAGTTAGACTAGAAAACGTTAGGCTGTTGATGTTTAAGAAAGTTTATGATACTGCTTCCGTTAAATTTAACTCTCTGAAAGTAGCAAGACGCCTTTGTTGATTAGATGTCATTAACCAATGAAGGTACGAGCCGTAATTGCTGTGAAGTGTCAAAACCACTTATATACGCTCTTCAACAACCTCCTGTCTCTGTAATGGCGTCTTCGCCAAATTAGAAATCCACTAAACACCCATAACACGAGTGATTAAGACGAAAACGAGACTAGACGAATTCAGATAGTTTGACTTACTTTCTCCGCTGTGGATGACAGATGTTTTCACGGCCACGACGGAGTTTCACGAGGAAAATGCCATCTGGTGAAGTAGGCGACCGCAGTGATGATCGTGGTGAAGGATGTGGTGTCATCTGCAGGATGTACAGGATTTACCAACAACGAGACAGGACAATACTAATACAGCTAGAATGGTGACCGCGATATGTCACTCATATAGGAAGAAACTTATGTTGTTAAGGTATATTCCGTATTTTCTGCCCTTTTAATTGTGTCTGAAACTCGTTCAAATAACACATACGAACTCAAAACACAAACAAAATCGTTTCGCGGATCCAAAAACGTCTGCGTCTCCAAGGATTGTTTTTCATTTTTTTCTTCCCAGCACGCGGATTGAGCGCATATCTGTGGCTATTTGTTAATGTTATGTGTTAAGTTCGTTTGTGTCAATGTTAAGTTCCAGTCACAATTAAAAGGCGAGATGTGAGACCTTAAAATGTCTAATTAGTCTGATAATTTTTCATATGATGATAATTTGAATTATGGATCCGTAGCAGACAAACTAAATGTAAGAGTACATATATAAAATTAGAGTTTTGTCCGTACATTACACACACTGAAGTTTAGTTTATAAGTTGTCTGTGCTAGCATCTCACTGCCCTCACTGTAGGCTGTGGGCGACTCTCATATCATCAGTGTATACACTTAACCGTTCCTGGCTGCATTTAAATTCCCGAAGCTATTGTCGACGGTTCACCCACTCTACTTCGGCACGAACCGATGCAAAACACGGCCATAAACGGGTCAAAGGCAAGGCGAAACAATTATTGGCCTTGGCATTTGTCGGTCGCCTAGCGTGTCTGGGTGGGGCGGAGCTGTGGAGCTTCGATACTCGGGGGCCGCCCACGTGGCTGGAGAAATGGAGGCTTAACGTCTGTGACTTCTGTTCTACAGTGAGTAAAAAGGAAAAAAATATCTAACGTCAATATTTTTACGAAAGTTTATTTTTTAATTGTAAACGTAAAGTCACGTTGAGCATTGAGTCATTTGCACGATCCGAAAACTCGTGTTTCTTAAAGATATCGGTTTCGCGTTTATTCAGCACGAAACTTACGATTTGGCTTACAGTGACACAACCTGATGACCTGACAGGGACCGTTGTGTGTTCTGTAATCCAGCTACTTGGAGGTCACGAATTGTGGATAGTTGTGAGCGATGGTCGGTGGGTGTAGTGTTCTCTTGTGCGGATTAACGTTCGCACTCTTGAATACTGCGTTAATCCGCAAGGACCATCCTCATAATTAGTCCAGTTCGTAATTCAGAGGCAGTGGTTCGGAGTCCACGTTAAACTGTATTTTTTTTAACCAAAATAATTTTATAATAATAATAGTTTATAGTTGTTTTACTCTTGAATACTGCGTTAATCCGTAAATACCATCCTCATAATTAGTCCAGTTCGTAATTCAGAGGCAGTGGTTCGGACTCCACGTTAAACTGTATTTTGTTTTACCAGTATTCACTTGACGTTCTTCCTGTAATTCACTCAATATATCACATTCAGAAGATTAAATCTTCACTATCAAATATGGCACGAGAGACATACATTAGTCATCCGTGACATGTCGTTGTGGTTTCACGCAATCCGACATGAACGCAAACATTTGGACATTACTTTAAAATTAGGTTTCGTGCAACTTTAGCACTTATTGCGTGTACGCGTCGTGTAATGGGCGTCCTGTGAATTGCGTGCGTGCAATTGGAGACGGATGAAGATGACCTTGGCCTATTTTATCTTTCATTACTCTGTTTTCATATATTTCCCATGCGTATACGCAAGAGATTTTTATGTACGAAACAAGCAGCCGATTTTAGTTTCATACTCGTATCATCTATAAGCAATACAGTTGTTGCAATCCAAGCGATTATGGAATAGGTGAAACTCACATACCCACGTAAGAGTGGAGTTTGGGTACTACTACGTAACCTCCCCTAAAAAAGGTTGAGGTAGATATAGATTGTTTGAGTACCCATAATGGTAGGTAGTCGAAAACATTCACTGTTGCTTAATAACTTTTGCCTTGCAGTAATATTGATATATACATTGAATTTGTATCTTTTGATTTCAAATGTAACGAATACGTTATCCATTTTTCAATGATTTTTTTAGGATGTCCCGTTATTATTAAAGGTTACGCAATGCGTATCAGTAAATCTAGGGTAATTGCCATGGTGGGAAATCATCATAGTTTTCATGGAAGATCGTGAGAAGAAGATTCAACCATTAAATTCACGGCAGTCTCAAAACACTTGACGTAGCTTAGATTTTGGCCTTTTTCAGTTTTACCAGAGCGAAATGGCAAGGAGAAAATACGCTGGATATGTCGAATACGTAGGTAAAAAGACGTTACGGAGCTGTATAGATCGGGAAGTCATCTTCACTCGGAATAGTCAAGCGGCCAGGTCTAAATCAGGTAGGCCTAAATCAGCGAAGTGACATGTTGCAGGAATGCAGCCAGTGATGTTGCGGCTACAAACGTGACGTATTGTCAACTCGAGCCGCTCACAGTGATGGAACAACCGATTTAATTCAACAATCGAGTTGATTTTCTTGTTCAATCGGTTTTTCCACCGATTGAAACCTCTCATCAGAAGCCCATCAAGTCGTTCATCCCATACACGAATGCTTTCAGTCTTATCTTTTAAACCAGTCTCTACAATCCTCTGAGTGGTTTCGCCATAAGCGTGTTATGATTGAAAACAGTCTAAAACACTGTGACTAGTTTCAGTTCATGTGTTCCGGTGTTAGTGGCTATTTCAATTTTCATAGTCCATTTACAAGAGTCGGGCGTTTGAAAAGAATTAAAATATGATCATGAAGAAATCATATTTCGTCTATAAATAATATCTACGCTAAAAATTCAACCTAGATTTTATTCTACCTCCAAAAGCTTAAGAACCAACCATTCCTGTTAATCTAGGAGAGATTTTGATGGAAAGTGAGATGGATTTGACAAGTAAATATTACAATAAAACTGATTCCATTTTTGAATAACGTGACCGAAATCAGTTGATTACAAGTTTTAATATTTCTGAACGTTTTTTTAGACTATAAGTGAATTTACTTGATCAATGAATCGGGTGAAAACAGTACCTCCGTTTAAGACTGACTGTTTTCAGTCTGTTCAAGTCTGACTGTTACTCTCGTTCGTTCAAGTATGTTCCACCGATTGCAAAACTCCAGAACAGGCCAACAGAATCAAATTGGCTGTTGAGAAACAACCGATTTGATTGGGCCTTTGACATGTCTTAGCTCTTGGGGGGGCTATTGGCAATCCGTCTGACTAAAATTTGAAACGGAATTTACGTCATATGGTTGTAACGTCACATGGTTGTAAGAACGGCTGTTTAGAAGAAGTGAAACTATTTCCTTTAGACATACCCACCATCTAAGCTTTTCCCAAAGGGAAGTCAAAATACATATCTTTTTTCAATCGATTGGTTCCATTACCAGTCAGTCACTTTTATCTTTTCATTCAACACGCACAGAACGGCTCTTAAGCTCCCATTAGGTTCGTGCATGAGACAGGATAACATTTTTTACAACTATAAATCCTAATTTGCCAAAACGGCTGTTCCTCGATCGTGTATAGGTACATGAAGTGGCGTCTTAGCAGCTGCATATTGATCAATATAGACTTAAACTCTTATAAATACGTCAAATAAAACCCAATTACATAGGATTGCCCTTCCGACCTAACTATATACGGATAATGTGCAACTACTGCCCTGTAATCAATTTCCTGATAAACAATAAAGGGCCCCATACACGGTCAATATTATTGTACAATATATTGCGCAATATTATTGAAGGCGCGACCATACACAGTTCAATAAGTTTGTGCAATATACGGATGAGAAAGACCGTCAATTTGGTTTCAATATTTTGGTTTCAGGCCAGAAAAATGTTTAAGCAGTCATAGTTTAGTGTTATTCGTTGTGATCATGTGTGATATGGATGCTGCAGCGTGTGTGGTAATCGCATTGCTGACGAAGTCGAAGAAGAGGAAGAAGAGGATATGGATGAAGGCGTGGTTGAAAAAAAGGAGGGACTTTACTCATGAAAGACTGCTAAATGAGCTTCGAATAAGTGAACCTAGTGACTTTAAAAACTTTCTTAGATTAGACTTAGTAAACCCACTCTTGACTCCTACCTACAGCAACTGAATTGACAGACTGACAGGATATTGCACAATACTACCCATACACGATTCAATATATTGAAGATTGTGCAATAATTTTCAAAACTTTTTGTATTCACTCAATATATTGCGCAACCTGATTTTTACCTTCAATCTAGCCCATACACGTTCAATAATATTGTGCAATGTAAAATATTGCGCAATAATATTGACCGTGTATGGGGCCCTTAATTTACGACCACTCGCAACCGGTGGGTAGATAATGAACGTGAAATGCTTCCCTTTCGGTGGTCGGGGCGTTTTCTTCCCATTTTTGGAAATACCATTTTTGGAGTCTTTAGGTTGGGAAATCTGTCAGTGGAATCATGGGGTTTTCTCTTTATCCCCGTTTTCTAACTGGACTCAGTGGTGTTCCTTTTTCGGGGCCCATAGGATGCACTGTCTCCGAATCCAAGGTGGGGTAAAACTGTAGTTTGAAAATAATCTTACACTTCGTTTCAATCTATTCCTGTATGGGAGGACGACGTAACCAAATCCCATCACTGCCTCTACAGTCACGTTAACTGGTATGCAAACATAAGTCTACAAAAACTTGTCTTTATTTAGTTATGAGTCCTTTGGAAATCAATCTACTTAATTGTATTTACCCATAGATGTTGACATTTTAGGGAGATGAATTCTTTTCAAAGAATGCGTATTATTTTCATCCGCTTCCTGGAGTCGAACGAGAGTGCTAGGTTACGTAAGGCCGGACTCTCTAAGCGGAAGCAGTCAGCGAACATACTGTGGATTAATGTAAACACACTTCACAGTGTCTTCCCATTTCTGTAGGAGGTTTCGGACATCCATGTCGGGTGAGTTGTATAATCCTTGCGCAACTGAGACTGAGCACGTGCGGCTTCTACGTGGACCAGCGGCTAGCGGCTAGCGGCGGGTCTCTCATGGCTGCGGCTGCGGTTTTTTTGTTGGTTGTTTACTGTTCTCCGAGCCCCGGGAACTGGTTTGTGGTCACGGGCCAGGCGGAACGGAGAATCTCCGCGCCGCACCGCACCAGACGACTAAACTGGTTCACTCGGGTCCCTGTCTCTGTAGTCCGCCATTTGCAATAGCTATTCGTCGTAACTTTAGAATTCTTGCGAATACCAGTTACAGTGGTAGTTAAACCCTCGGGACCGAGACTATGACGGTTAAGCGAATAGACATAGGTAACATAGTCCCGGGTAATATCGATATACAACTGTAGAGTAAGGAGATTTAATAAGTTTTTGTAAAACAATGAACTCTGTATATTTATATATTACAGGTCAGTACTTACGTACAGTACAACGGTTACAGAGTTCTGCAAATGTTTTTTAAGTCCAGACCAGTTTTCTCATTGTGAAACACTAAAAAATAACATCACATGATCGCACCACAATCATCTTACACTCATTTCTCACTCATAATTGGCTTAAAATACCTACCTGGGTAGGTTGTCATTTCACTTACTAAGTAACTACTAAACTACCCAGCCAATCTTTTATGTAGGCTTACCTAAAATGACTTGTTGCAAAGCAATGCATTGTAATTATTTCGTTGAGCAATGCATTCATTGTAGTGGTTATTGGGTATAGGTTGCATGGTCTTGTGAGCATGTATTGCTTATTTTTGGGTTAATATCGCGTTTATGTTGTTGCCGAGAATGGTCCTTAACTGGGTCCTAGTTATGTATACGTCTGTCTGGATTTCTCAGGATCGAGTTGACCCCATTCAGAACCACATAACTACACAGTGAACGGTTATAACTGTAGAATCACATAAAATTGTCACTCCAGTTCTCCGCCTCGCCGTCTATCGCTATATAACACAAAAACAAGCTCGGTACTAGATGATTACCTTGCGGCGTTCCATGTCCCGGTTAGAGATGGGAACAGCGCACAGCGTGTCGTCTCCTGTGACCTCGTTGCTGTTGCAATAATGATAATAACTCATTACTTTGACAAAGGTACATTATTTTCTTTCTGAATCTACAATTATTTATTAACAATATTGGTGAGTTAATTTTAACCAAGTAAGTGTAAGTAAAAACATCGACTTTTCAACTTCTTCTCCAGGCAGGGTGTTATCCTAATTGGGAACCGTTTCGGTGTTTTCTTAAATGTGTGGCAAATTTACAAACGCCTATTGACTTTCCGGTTGTGTATTTTTGGAATTTCGAAGCTTCACGTGATGGAAAAAAGAAATAAACCAACTATTAAGTAGCTATCATATCTTTAGATTCGTTTAGGGTATTTTAACCAGAATATGAGGGTGATGGTTTTGATGATATTTCGTAGCCAGGGATATTTAATTGTGGAGGAATCGTTTTCATTTTTTTTAGTCTTGACAGTGAGATCTATAGGCTAGTCTTCTGAAGAGCAGAGGTAACTTACTTCCATATTAACTTTCAAAATCACTTATGAGAATAACCTGTAAATGTGATTAACCTTGATTATCCTGGCACTGACAAACATTGGCATTTCATGTGGTAGGATTATAAATCAATATCCTATAATAATGGGTTGTTATATTTATGTTTATGTAATTGAAAAATCACTGGACCCAGCTGGCTACGTCAATTCAGCTTGACTATTAATTAATGGTCCTGACAAATGAATCCGTCCAGTCTTTGTCTGTATAACTGAGCAATATATAATCAAATCTATTAGTCTCAGCCGTCATTCTAACATGCGCCATGTCGCACCGGTGTCATTTGTTTTATATAAAGAATAACATCTAAATAGTTTCACGTTGTGGACAAGGAAACAAATCACCTCTTATTTGATCCGCAGTTAAAGATTAAGGGCTGGGCTATGTGATTAATTGACGGTAGCGATGTACCGGAAGGCGTGAGTCACACAGGCTAGCAAAATTTGATGGTTGATAATCTAAATACAGGATTCGACCGCCACAGGTTTCGATCCAGCAAGCTTTTGTCTTACTGGCCATGAGCTACCGTGCCGGTAAGTATTATATTTTGTATATATTATGTATATATTATGACTGGGACGGTGGCGACGTCCTGTAATCCAGCTACTTGGAGGTCACGAATTTGGGATGGTTGTGAGAGATGGTCGGTGGGTGTAATGTTCTCTTGTGTGGATTAACGTCTGCACTATTTAATACTGCGTTAATCCGCAAAGACCATCCTCATAATTAGACAAATTCGTAATTCAGTGGCCGTGGTTCGGATTCCACGTTAAACTGTAGGTCCATTACTTGCCATCGGCTGTTGGGCTATTAATTAACAGTCTTGTTTAAGGAACATGTCAGCCTTAGTCAGTTACAAGACTACAAGATCGCGCCACAATCCTACATTAGGTAGATCGCCATTTCAGTTAAAAGTATAAAAAGTATTATTATTTTTGTCTTGAGTGCCTTTGTGTTTTCCAGTTTTTAAAAGATTCGAAAAAATATGGACAGTCAAACGGTAGATATCGCACGTCTCTTATATTTACTCATACTTTATGATTATTTTATGTTTAGTATGATATTATATCTAAGATCTTAGACATTTTAACCTTTAAGGAGCCGGTATTTTAAACGTTTTTAAATTGTATCTTTCACCATTAGAATCAGCTAAAAAAACTACACAATCTAGTTCCTTAAAGTGTTTCTCTATCTCCAACGTTTACTGAGATATTAAAAAATCTAAACACAGTACGTTGTATTTTGGGGCTCCAATGTTAATCATATGGAGGGTAAAAAAATCAATATTTCACTTATCAATCAATATTATTGGATTAAACTTTGTATTTACCTTCATGTGGTTGAGATCTTATCCTTCAAATGCTTAAAAATCATAGTTTATGTGTTTATCACGGCAGCAAACCTGCAAACATTTTTCCCATGTTAATCATATAGGGAACTTCTTTATTTATGGACAGATGTTAATGAAAGTTGGTGTAATTGTTAAAAATAAACATTGTTTATGGTAGAAATGCCTACTTTTAGTGTTCCTCACAGCAGCAAACCTGCACACTCTTTCCCACGTTAATCTTATGGGGAATAGGCAAATAATTCTCATTTTTAACGACAGACTTTGATAAAACTTGTCATATATTATTATTATATCATTGATTTGGAAATTCGCTGAGTACGCAGGCCTGCTGCGACGGGGGTATCATTGTAATTATTTTGGATCACGCTACAAAGCTTAAAATGTGTATCCCCTATCATATCCCGTTTTTGGCGCATAGCTAATATAATGAATACGTTCAAAAACAAAACTCTTTGAAACTTCTGTAACGCTCGTATTCTTTATTTTAGAAATTAAAGTTAGTGTTTTATTCATTTTCAAACAAACGATTTTTGATTTACTTTGTGATGTCAGTTAAGTTGTGTTCAATCGAGTGTGTCAAGTCTCGCTGTTTCAGTGCCTTATAAGAAACAGGTTTATTCAAGGACTTTTGAGGGATTTTTTAGACAATTGTCCGGGGATTTTCTCCCTAGTGGATGGTAACACTGGCGTACGGTATACGCAGTAGCGTATTGACATTGACGACGAGACGCCCACGCCGCCGCCGCACCGACTGTGTTTACTGACCTCCTTCACCCCTCCGTCATATTTGCATATGTTTTAACCGTTTGTAACGTTTTTAGGAAAGAAAACAACGAATGTTTGATTTTTTTACGTGTGATCGTTTACTACTCCAAATAAAATAGATTCATTTACTTACTTTTCTTTGAGTAATAGCTTTGGTTGGATAGTGTGTTATGGGGATGTTTTCAGTTATCAAAACAGTTGTTCTTCTAACCTTTTGATGTCACTTTTGTCACAATTTTGACCTGATTCGCCACTCCCCAGAGTATAGGAAATACTATATATAGAAGTCGTCCTCGATAGCATTTTGATTTATAGGCGAATTGAGAATTATTGTAATAAATTTATTTTTGTTTCAGTATAAAAAAACTGTTACTGTATTTTTTTTAAATATATTTATGTAATAGTGTATTATATTGATCCACTAAATTGTAAAATCCTCTTTACTCTAACAATAACTTCCACAGGAAACATTGGCATTCGAAAACCTTTTCTTATCCAATTAGTGTTTTGGTTTAAATTTATGAAAAAAAACTTCTATGATATTTATATTTATACACAAGGATCCAATCTGATCTTTAGGATTTTTTTTAGAATTATATAAGTGAAAAACGAGTGTAATTTTCAAGACAAATATTGTTTTGACATGGATGTATCTTAGCTCTGAGGGGTATTGGCAATCCGTCAGACGAAAAATTTGAAACGGAAGTGACGTCATATGGTTATAACGACAGCTGTTTAGAGAAACTGAAACAATTTTATTCAGACCATCTATGATCTAAGCTACTTCCCAAAGAGAAATAGATACATTTTTTATTGACCAGTTGATTAAGTTTCTGAATCATTAATACTACTAATATTATTTATAATCCAATAAAAATAATCTGTGAAGCAGACACGTTACTGTAAGACCTTACTTAGGAGCAAACAGTGCCTGCGTCTACAGGCACTGTTATTTTCCCCATTTCCCATGATGGAAAAGTTAAAATGAAACAACTACTGTGACGTTTTCTATCAGAAAAACTTGTACTGGGTGTCGTTTAAATTGGTATATAATGTTAAGCGATCTATCTGATTAGAATTTCAATTTTATAATTTTATCAGCGGATACATTATAAAATATTGACACGAAATGAGTTTAAAAAATGTATAATCGTCCTTTTCCAATAATTTAGCCTATATTAACCACATTGGTCGACGATAAATGATATTCTAATTACAAACTGATCCTATGTATCTTAATTTTAAAATTCGTGTTTAAAGAGAGGAATGTTTCAGTGTTGGAAACATTGCAAAAGCAATGTTAAGTCTCGTAAAAACGAGACTTAACGTTCATTATTGCTGAGATATTAAATACTTTAAAATTCATTGGAAGCTCGTTATTTTAATATTACAGTATTATTTTTTTGGACTTTTCCAACGCAACTGTGTTTTGATGACTGTGTTTTAATCTATATAATATTATAAAGAAGAGGTGGTGTCTGTATCTTTGTTTGTTTGTGGGTTTGTTGTGGCAAGTAAACGCAAAAAATACTGAACCAAACAGTTTGAAATTTTACACAATGGTAGATCTTAAACTCATGCAACACATAGACATACTCATTTCCTTAAAATCCTCTCGGGCTACGCCCTGTGAACGTCCTAAGTTTCAATGTTTACATTTTTAGAGAATGAAAACATAAAATTACTTCAATGTCAACAGCTGTGAATACTAAAATTTGACAGTTCGAGAAGAAGGAGAAGAAGAAAGAGCTGCCGTGACCGTCCTAGGTTTCAATGTTTACATTTTCTAATGACAACATCCGTTTGCACTATATTTTGACAGTTCGGGAAGAAGAAGAAGAAATAAAGTTGATTTTTCAGATAAACTGCTGGATCGAAATTAATGAATTATTTGAAATACAGAATGGTAGATTTAAAATTTCCGACGACTGATCTATTACGTTAATCCTTATCCTCTCCCAATATTTGACAGATGTTACTTTGAAATGTTGTAGACACATGTTTTGTCATTTTGTAAACAATGAAGAATTAATTAACGATACCTTAAATGTATCAGTAGAGCCTACACCTTTCAGCCTTTTTAACCCGTGCGAAGAACGGGTACTTTGGCTAGTTATATATAAAACGTTTCTGGCCGTGGTGAATATCCATCAGTTTTCAAGCGATTACCTAATAATTTACATTTAATTACATCCAAATAAAAGCTATTGTCGTGCAGTTATTAGGATATACTTACCTGTCTTGCATCGTAACACAAACCATTTGTGTAAATCTTAGGTAATCACTTGAAAACGGGCGGAGTTTAGCCACCTCCAGAAACGTTCTGTAGTTAAAAATGTCCCAAATAATTTTAGATTACTTTTAAATGATACTTTTACTTTTAAGGCATACTTTTAAAGGATAATAAGAACTGGAAGAATATTTTACCGGTATGGCATCGCAGAGGTAACGCGTTTTTTTCAGTAAGTAAGTAAGTAGGTTGCTTGACGTGTCGAATCATGAGTGGTCACCTCTTGCTAGCTTGTGTGACTCTCGCTGCTACGGCACCTCGCTGTTTTTAACGATGATGGGCAGTTTAGGTTTTTCAGCGAGTTTCCTATGGAAAAATGAGCTATTCACATCTCCCGAACGGTGGCAGTTAAGCCCGGTACCATGATATAAATTCATAACTCATACCCCTGAACACTTTTTTGGGGGGAGGGGGTCATTCAAACTTGTATATGTGTCGACACGATAACGGCCACAATTATTGTCTGATTATTATAAAATTCTATGGGGTGGTTCACTTTCTGTAATATCTAGACGGGTTCGTTGGGCGACGCAATCGGACCATATTAGCTTTACTTGGCGGGGGGTTTGTACCCTAAAATGGGGTTTTCAATTCATTTATGTATAGTTAAAAAATCTTATTCTTCTTTTTATTAATGGGTTCAGCCAAAAAACACACAAAATTTATTATTTTGAATAATTACTCTAAGTCAATTGGTTACTGAGATATTCAAAATGGTAAATACAGTAAATTGAATAGTGTTAATCTTATAGAGAATAGCTAAAAATCAATAACTCACTTACATATTCTTCCAAAATTTTGTATGCACGTCCATCTAGTTATCAATACAGCCATAATTTAATGTTTCTTATGGCTGCAAACCTACGTATTCATTGTCCATGTAATACTTACGGAGAATAGATAAATTTGCATAGCTCGCAAAGTTATTGACGTAATTAGATAAAATGTTGTATGCGATTTTACTTAGTGAACAGTCTTATAAGCACATTACCATGAAAAACAACCCTTTTCGCAGCAAACCTGCATACTCAGTACTATTCGATTACTATGATGGGGATAAGTTCTATGAAATTCGCTATACTCCCGCAATCTTGGTTTTAATTTTAGATTTTTGAGTGACTCTAAGTTCAACCGACAACGGCCAATAGGGGTTTGGTTTGGTGGTTTTGGAAATTGGTTGAACCACAGCAGTTGCCGAACACGAAGCCATCAGCACACAATCGCCGGTGACAGCATCGCGATAACTCATATCGGCTTTAATGCGAACTAAATGGATCCGTAATGCAATGCTAGGGTAGTTCCGCGAAAACATTACTCATCGCTAATAGACTGGTAGTAGTTGATTTGCGAAATGCGCTCGTAAAGTTGCTTTATATGAAATTAAACGTGAATTAATATAAAAAACGTCATCCAATGCTTTCAGTTTGTTAATATTTTTCATTCAGTTTAGAAAATGAAGAAAACTTAAAATTTGTGTTTTCATACATATAATTTGTAAATTATCTTTAGTCTCTCCTATTTATGCATTATTAATAAGTGGATGCTTTTGATTTACTGCACGAGGGAAACATTTTTACAAAAGATTAGAGTAGATTATTGAAATGGCAACCAAACTACAATGTAGGTATTTTAAGCCAAGTATGAATAAGGATTGAGTGTTAGATGATTGTGGCGCGATCTTGTAGTCTTGTTACTGACTAAGGCTGACATGTTCCTTAGCTGGACTCTCAATTAATAGCCCAACAGCCGATGGCAACTAATGGACCTACAGTTTAACGTGGAATCCGAACCACGGCCTCTGAATTACGAATTGGTCTAATTATGAAGATGGTCTTTGCGGATTAACGTAGTATTCAATAGTGCGGACGTTCACATTACATCCACATCTCATCATTATCTGAAATATAAATCCATGTCCACCGTGCTGGATTAATGACCGTCCCAGTCAATATATCCGTCCCAGTATCTTAATATAATTATTTTTTATTAGCTTTACTAACTACAATTATTTTTTTTAAATGAAAAATGAAAAAGTGTAATGCAGCCATGCACGTGCTGGAAATTAAAGACGTCCTCGTGAGTCACAAATAACAATTGTAATTATCAGTCGCGGGTCTAACTTGTTCGATTTATAGTGAGTATGAAATTATTTTACTCTTCCCCATAACAAAATTAAAACACAACATTAATATTAAAATTTTATATTACTTATTATTTATTTTTATTCAAATTATTTAATATTTTTACTTCAATTATTTTTTGCCTATAAACAATTGTGCCTTACTAAATATTTTTTTGTTAAACAATATTGTTAATTTCGTGAAAACATTGCTGGTTACACGTTAGTTGCAATAAAAACAAACGTGTCAATTTAAAGTAAAAGTGTTTGTATTTTTCCCGTAAAATATATCCGATAGTTAACCTTTAATTTGACGCCTCAACCATCATTTTACGATTATCCAGTGGTTAGTAATGCTACCACAAAATTAGTATTATTTTTAAGGGACTAAAATCCAAAATAGTGGAAGTACTGCTGACTCTTAACCCCAAAAAACTATAACCCCCTCCCGTCTTTTCTTTTTCCTGGTATATTTATAATTTTATTTGTTATATTTTCACCACAGAAGTCTACGGTTTTGTAAAATATTGAATACAATTCAATTGACAAAAAAAATTGGAAGAAGTAACTAATACATTTTCTCTAAATATTCAACACTATATTCAACTATACCAACACTATGTAACTATATTCAACAGGTTAATAAAAATCCTCTAGATAACATTCAACACTCAAGTCTTGTACTCGGTGTAATATGTAGGGTTATTTTAGTGTCTACCGATATATCTGATTAGGTTTTAAATTTACTCATCCACCCACTGGATAAGCTATATATAAAACAAGCTATTTCAAACATAGTATCGAGATATACAAACAGTTTAATCAGAAAACATCTTTAAGATGAACATATTCTGATTTCAAAGTAATCCGATATGTCTGGATTAAGATTTATGTTTAAAGCGATGAGGTGGGTTTAAGCTCTTGTGTGGATTAACGTCCGCACTATTGAATACTACGTTAATCCATAAAAGAATATCCTCATAATTAGACCAATTCGTAATTCAGAGGTCGTGGTTCGGATTCCACGTTAAACTGTAGGTCCTTTAGTTGCCATCGGCTGTTGGGCTATTAATTAACAGTCCTGTCTAAGGAACATGTCGGTCTTAGTCAGTAACAAGACTACAAATGCAATCATTTACATTAATCTCATTCATACTTGGCTTAAAATACCTACCTTGTGGTATGGTCGCCATTTCAAATAATCTAATCTAATCTAATCATATTCTGATTTCAAAGTAATCCGATATGTCTGGATTAAGATTTATGTTTAAAGCGGAGGCATGCTTTAAGATATTTTAACATTGCTCTTACGGGAATGAGTAATCAAGATGTAGACTGTAGACTATTACGCCTAGAAAATGCGTATTGAACTATGTAACTCATCATGTTTAAAGTTGTAACTGTTAACACACATGTAAATGAAAATTTAATTTTTCTCAGTCTCTCAAATTGGATACGAACGAAATTTACGTTGTTCAGGTTTATGTCGGTCGGACCGCCCGTTTTGTGGGTAGTAAAACAACTGAATCTCTCTCCTCTCTCCCCAGTCAATATCGAAATTGACCTGTCTTACGTTCGAGGTCAGCATACATAAACGTGGCGTTTCCTGTAATCCAGGTACTTGGAGGTCACGAATTGTGGATATTTGTGAGCGATGGTTAATGGGTGTTGTGTTCTCTTGTGTGGATTAACGTCCGCACTATTGAATTCTACGTTCATCCGCAAAGAACAGTTCTTAATTCAGAGACAGTGGTTCGGAATCCACGTTAGTATGTAGGTGCCTTAGATTCCATTGGCTGTTGGACCTGTCTAAGAGAGATGTCTGCCTTAGTCAGTAACAAGACTATAAGATTGCGCCACGATCATCTTACACTCATCTTTCATTCATACTTTGCTTATACTACCTACATTGTTAGGTCGCCATTTCAGATGGTAATCTTAGCTAATGATGGCTTTAGTCAATTCCAAACAGAGTACTACTCAGAAAAGGTTAATGGATTACAGTACTCGTGTTGAAAAGGTTTGTTGAAAATTTGTGTAGATAGTAGATAATTGAAAATGATTCGATCGTTTTGAGATAGCGATACCAAAAACAAAGTTATGAAGAATCTTGTATTAGAATGCAATATCTGTTTATCAGTTAATTTTAGTAAACATAATTTAACAGATAATAGGAAATATTACGTTACGTTTTGATATTAAACACTGGGATTTAAAGAAACTTGATCTTACGGGTGTAAAAATCCAAGGTGAGGAGTTTTTGCCTCCGTGTTAAAGGTAAAATGTTTCCGCTGTGCGTGCCAAGTTTGCCTCGGCCTCCCACGACAAACTTACGCAAGTGCGTGCGACAAGTCTTTAATTAGGAAACCCTGTTAGCCGCGTCCTGCGTCCTGCGTCCAGCCTTGGGGTGTAAAAATCCAAGGTGAGGAGTTTTTGCCTCCGTGTTAAAGGTAAAATGTTTCCGCTGTGCGTGCCAAGTTTGCCTCGGCCTCCCACGACAAACTTACGCAAGTGCGTGCGACAAGTCTTTAATTAGGAAACCCTGTTAGCCGCGTCCTGCGTCCTGCGTCCAGCCTTGTTTTTGTAATCCTTCGCCCTTCAAACTCGTCGCCGATCGCTTCCTGTCGTGCACCGCGTTTCCTTTTATGTAATCTTTCCTTATCTTGACAGCGGAGGCGATAATGTTGAACTGAGGTCAAATCTTTTTATATGTTTAATTAATCCGGTTTGGATTGCATTTTCGTGTTAACATTTCGAAATTGCAATCGCAACGCGTTGTCGGGAACCTTTTCACGTTTATTTGTGTTTCGTATCTGTAAATAATTTTTTATGGTAGTTCCAGGTTGAATTAACTTTCTGACTGTTTTTCACTTCAGACAGCTTTCCTTCCACCTTGGGTTCCTCCTTGTCTCCAACCATAGAACTTAGTCTGAAACCCTGAATTGGTTGGTTCACTCTGAGATGGAATAGAGTCTGCTCAAGTCATGCTTGTCTGGTTACGTGGCACTAGTGCACGACAACGGGCCTGGAGTTGTTGTCTCTTCCACTCTGGATGATCCAGTCTGTCTGCTCCTACCTTACCAATCCACATGAAACCTTTTTTTCTGTTGGCTGTACAAAATATCAACTATGGTCTAATTGCCAGGTCAGCTTTTCTGGAGCCTACTGTTCCTATTCTGGCAATGACGAAAACAAAATGTTTAAACTGTTTTCCAAGTTTTGATAACTACAGAAACTAAATGTGGTTTGAAGAGTTTGACGCGTCAATTCAGTTTTAATGAAACACCGTCCCTGACACGGTATTGCGGTCAACAGATTCCCGGCAAATCACCGCTATCTTACTATCGTTTCTGCCCATAGAAATCTCGGGGTTGTCTAGTCATATGAAATGTTTTTATGTAACTATTCTTGAACAATCAGGAAAATAATTTTTATTCTTTGGTGTTACTTTATGGTTTTAAGATGATGAGAAACTTGTAAAGTGAAAATATGAGGATTTTGTGGACCAGTTTTTAGTTTAACGAACTTCGTTGCTCAGTAGTAATGGTTCGTATCCCGGACTTGATAAAACCCCTCACCCCTGTATTTTCTTGAAACGTCGTACGTAGATATGTTGTCTATGTGAAACGACAATGTGTCTGTTAAATAGTGTTTCACCTTCGTTATAAATGAAAAACATTTTCGACTAGGTACACCTTTTTTTAAGACAGTATCAAAATTGTATTTGCACTTTTTCGTTCTAATTATAGTTGCTATAGCATTTTATCGCATAGGAATGGTTAAGGAGTTACAAAAATTAGTTGACAAGCCTATTAGATACCCATAGATGTCTCGATATTTTATTTCAGAGTACCCTCTACGAAGTTAATGTAGTTGTCTTTAGTAATTCCTTAAAGTCGTGGAACCCAAGTAGGTAACTAAAGCTTATCTCTAGAACTTTCTATGATTTAAATCAAAATTGCATGTACATACATTTGTTTAGAATCAACCGAAGGTGATAGAGAAACCTCTGGGTGTAGCCAAAAGAATACGAAATGCTACAAAAGTGTTTAGTAATGTTTTACATAAATTCAACCAGAGAAGTCTATTGCTTTTTACGTGTTTGGAAGAAAAATAAGTCGCTGTCAGTACGTTATAGACGCCCTACAATTACTAAGATTGACGTCATGTAGGCGTCAAAAGCTCTCACAGCCTCGGAAGGCTTTAGCCCCCCCAACTCTGGTACGCTTCGTTCAACCCAAACAATTTTCTTTAGTCTCAAAGTTTTATTTAACCTATTTCAGTTTATTTTATTGTTCAATGGGATTGTCTTGTTGGGTAAATTAGTTTCTCGGGTTCCCTTTTGCCGTTTGTACAACGAGGAGTGATTTAAAATAATACTGACGAAAGTGTTGAACGTGTTTGATAAACTATTATTATAAATACATTTGACTGTCTAACTAAACATAAGAAAACAGTTGAGATGCAATTTACTCATCAATAGTGAGAGAAAATTTCTCTCACTTATGAATGAGAAGTTCTCTCACTTGTGTGTGGGAAGTTCTCTCACCTATGAGTGAGAAGTTCTCTCACTTGTGAGTGGGATGTTCTCTCACTTGTGTGTGGGAAGTTCTCTCACCTATGAGTAAGAAGTTCTCTCACTTGTGAGTGGGATGTTCTCTCACTTGTGTGTGGGAAGTTCTCTCTCTTGTGTGTGGGAAGTTCTCTCACTTCCGTGTGGGAGGTTCTCTCTCTTGTATGTGGGAAGTTCTCTAACATGTTTTTGGGAAGTTCTCTCACTTGTGTGTGGGAAATTCTCTCACCCATGAATGAGAAGTTCTGTCACTTGCATGTGGGATCTTCTCTCACTTTCGTGTGGGAGGTTCTCTCTCTTGTATGTGGGAAGTTCTCTCACTTGTATGTGGGATGCTCTAACTTGTGTGTAGGAAGTTCTCTTATAGCTGCATCAGGTATTATCTCGCAATACAACGGCAGACTCTTCGCCGTGCACGTGGATTGTAGAGTACCCAGCGAGTCCGGAACATCGCTGATCCACGGTTCGTGGCGTACCCAATCGCTAACTGTATCTTCCATCCTTCTCTCGCATACAACCTAACTGTACTCTCTCTGTCTGGTTCATGGTAGTACGCGGGAATCGAGCACATCAGAATATCCCTCAAGGTAAATGGCGTTCTTCAAACGGTTTGTGCAAATCTTTCGATGAAGACATCAGAAATATTCGTTGTACAATTTAGACCTTGTTGGTTCTTTTACTAGTTTAAATATCGAATTTTGATAAGTGAAAGGAATTTATGAAGTGCTGTGGCTATTCAGTGTGGTGGACTTGCCTGCCACCGTGATCCCTTCTTATCTCCCCTGGGGGCTTATTTGATTCCCGACTGAGATTGGCCACCTAGTCGAACCAGAATTCTCAGTAAGTCGTCATAGAAGAGGTTCCCTCAAGTAAGAATGATTGCTTAGTGTGCTCTCAGGGTTTTCCGAAAGGGTTTATGCGTTTTTGTTTTTGCTAAGACGTTTTTGTTTGTTCTCTCAAATGAAAAAATTTAGTCTGTGGTAGACCATTTTCTTTGATACTTAGACCTGTTGAGATAGAGTATGAATGCTCTTAGAGTGTTGCTTAGCCTGAGACAGGATCTGGATTGGTTTGGAGGTAATTTTTACTTCTCTGAGAATAAGGTAGACTGGATATGCCTTACCTTTTCCATCCTTATGAATTACTTTTTTTGGTGCCTGAACAATATCAATACAGTGGCTATAATATTCCAACGAAAGATGTGTCTAGTTGCCGCCTTCTAATCCTCCGCAACTTAACTTATCTAGTTAAAGCAGCTGGAAGTCTGTCCTTAGACTCAATTAATTGCGGCACTGTTACTTGAAAGGGAGGATGTTTGTAATCGCATTTGTAACATACTCTGTGTGACCAGCTGTTCGACCCTAAAGTTTTCGGAAAAATTTGACGTGTTTTGATTGTTACTCTCGCGGCCCTGGCACGAATAAATCTGATAAGGGGTTTGGGCTGGATATCAGACCGAAGTCGAAAGGATATTAATGGGTAACCCTCGCTCAAAATCTTCAGAGGGCTACGCCACACTGTTTCCTCCAACGCCCATATCATGTCCAACGTCCTACGTGGGATTCCTCGTCTCTTGATTTCTGGCTGATCCTGAAAACTAGAATCAAACTTGATTTGCAATTTATCGCACGATCTGTCTGAATTTTACTTAACTAAATCCACAGAATGATTTATTTTGATTAATAAAAGTTTTTTCTTGACTGTGCTGTTGAATACTAGGTGCCCAATTTATCAACTTCCCATATAACAACCGATTTAACATCCACAGTTTTGGAACATTACATCCACGTACATTCTAATATCCTTTAAAGCTATATCCTTGTAGAAGCAGCTATAGCCGGCTTTGTTGAGGTTTCCTAACCCTTATACAATATAACAGTCTCCGACCTCCCGTTTATACCATCCTGTAGCATGCGATCAAACTGTATCCTCCTCCATTCGTCCAATCCCGTCTTGACTTTTATGGTTGGTTTGCACGAACCGGTGAAACTCCTCGATGTGAAATAGTGCACGTATTGATTCATTCGATTTTGCTAGCTATTTCTATTGTTTTTACGGACATTTTCCTCCATAGTAAAACTCTGGAATCTGATCCCATCTTCCTGAACCTAGAACATGACAAGATGAAAACATAATCATGTGTGAAAATTATTGCTGGGCAATTTCGTAAGCTTTTTAGCAGTCAAGCTTTAAACATTTATCTTTTTGGCTTTTTGCTGGCTTAGTTCGGCTACTAATATTGTAATGTTGAAGGTTCCAGCTCACCTGATGATGGGATTAGATTCCAGGCACCGAAACGTCGTGACATTAATAGTGATGAAAAGTTTTCACAATAACAATCTAAATGAAATAAACCCACCACCACCAAAACTAGCTTAAAAAACAAAGAATTAGCTGGTAAGCTGTGAAGTTACAAGTTACAACATTATTTGTAATTTTATCTCGAGTAATATTTTCGTTTGCTCACGTTTGGCGTCAAAGTTCGTTGCACGTCATTGGAATGTCGAGAAGATAGCCACAGCGGTCATAAAATCATTTAACTTTTCCTCGTGTAGTGTTAAAATAACCGTTCTATCACGTTTTTAGAACACGTCATCCGTATCATTTGTATTGCGTTCAACTATAAATGGCATGCAATCAAGGAAAAGCGCATATAAACACTATTTTAAACAAAATAAAGTCAAATAGGTTTACATCAATGGTGTTTCCATTTTCCATTGGAACTTTCAAAAACAAAATTCTTGTACTTGTGGGTTTATACAGAAATAATTTTGGGTTAACTCTGTATTTTGGATAACGGTTATTATTTTTATAAGAATCCCATGTATAAAAATTAATTACTTTTCAAGAATTTACATGACAATTTATGATGATATAAAGTAAAAGTATAAAGTGAAGGATTATTGAAAGACCATTTTCAAGAAGGATGAAATTAAAAAGGATGTCTAGATTAAGAATTGAAAGTGCTTGTGCAATCGTTACCAGGAAAACACTCCAATTTAAATTTTTTTAATAAGATTTTTCAGGCTTCAGCTTTTGATTGATTGTGTAGCTTTTGTTGTTTTTAGACTGAATAAATCGGGAGTAATAAAATAAAATCCAAACTATTAACACAGTATTACGCATTTCCTTCTCTCTTTTGACTTTGCATTCTTGTCTTTACGTGTTGCAGGACTTCAGTTTTTTTACTGATATACCGTTTGAGATATTTGATAATACTTAAAACCGACACATTCATGCCATCCTTTATTGTCAATAAGCAAATTAAAAAGGCTTTGTCTTGCCAAAATGTTTTTGGCGAATTTTTCCAAATCAAGAATTTATTAATTGAATTGATTAACAGATTGTTGTTGTTTTTGTTACAAATATTTGCAAATGTTATTGAGTGTATATGAGAAAAGTATATGAGTCTAGTGAAACTGTTTATTAAAGTGTGATAAAAGTGTTTATAAATAAATTAAAATTAAATTAAATATTTGTCAAGCAGTTTAGTAGACCGTTTTTGGATCCACGCAGTGGTTGGTTGATGTCTCTTCAAATATGAGTATGAATACTGGATAGGAGCGATGTAGTGTCAGATCAGTTTCCTTGTCTGTTACCAGAAACAGCAAAGGTTTAGATAGAACAAGATCTTATTCTAGTTATATTTCAATACTGTTTCCCTGCATAGGGCAATAGTATTTCAAAAGAGAATATGGGAAGGATACAAAAAGTGCATAACAGTGCAGAAGAGTTGTATTCTGTCTAAGCCGCCGTGACCATGTGTCTGTCACCTTTCAGAGAGTCTTTACAATTATTACTCCCAATGGATGTCGTATCCTGTAGTTTAGTCCACAAAAGTCTTCTTACTAGAGAAGCTCTGTGACAGAACCTCTGTAACAAACTCTCCCTTCTCTGTGGTGTACTCGGAAGGACAGACGCATTTTTTTAGGAAGGTCAATCGAGACGTTGGGAAAAAGGACGTTGGATATTTCGGCCTTCAGCTATTGTTCAACGAACTCCCATACAGCACAAAAAACATATCCATCTACGGTATACATTTAAGTAAAAGTCGAAATCTTTGTTGTAAAATTATATTAGTTTGTACAGTTTTGTTATTTTCATTATTTATTTATTGCTAAAAATAATGTTGCTTTCAATAATTTTGATATAGTATTTCTAATGGATGTTATGTTATTACGAGAGTTCATTTGTAAAACAATTGTAAAAAAATGAAATTTACTTTTGGAAATAGTGACATTATTATTAGACGCCGTGATTCTGGAGCAGATGTGAACGAGGCAGACACGGCTGTATTGCTGTAGTTGTAAATCAAGGCATTACTGCTGACTGGGTCAGCGCGTCCCTCAGCCCTATTGATCTTTGCCACTTGTTGGCAATTTTTACTGATCTGTCCGAACATGTGCCCGTCGACTTGGCGGGTTTTTTTTATCACGGTTGAGTTGGCAAAACTGCATGCTTTGATTTTGAGGCATTTCTTCAGTTTTTGCGCGATCGTTTGGCGTAACATCATCTCCTGTAGGTGAATGTTTAAGGTAATGTTTATGTCGCTGTTTTTTTAACACAATTTTAACTTTTCGAAATTCGATTTTGTCTCGGTAAAAGAAGTCCGACTAGAGTGCAGAAATTTTAATACTGAGTTCAGTATCATTCTAACTTTTCATACAGATTAAAACCTAGAATTTTACATGTTATTCCTGTATACTATTCCATATTTTTAGACAAATTTACAAATTGCTAAGGAGGAAGACATCGCCCTTGTGTTATTGATTTGACTTATGAACCGATTTTGAGAATACAAGGGATGCTAAGTTACCCACCAGATTCAAGAAGCATTCCTTTGTGTATGTGTGTTATAATTTTCAACTAATCTTTTCTAAACCTTTAGTGTTTTGTTCTTTCAACGCCAGAGGCATTTACATTTGATTTTCAGACTGGAGTAGACAATAGAGTTGCAGTGTGTTTCATATTTCATATTTTCACCGTTCTGATCCCTTTCAATATTACCGATTACAAACTACAGAATTATCGATAATCTGTGTTCTCAGTGATTTCCATGAAACTGGGAGATCCGGTGTGGATGACATTTAGTCTATGATAATATGCTCGTTGAATGTTCCTGTATATATGAGGTCTTCCATTTTAGGTAATATAACTAGAGGGGGCCATCTGAAATATGAGTGCTTTATCGACAAGATGCAGCGGTTCGTCAGGTTAATCCATATGATATCCAAAGGTTCAATTGCTCCACAAAAATCACTCACTAACGCAAATTTCTCTTAAAATTCCCAGTATAAGTTAAAGTTTAGAGTAAGTGATACTTCAGAAAATAAGAGATTTTCACCCTAAGGCACGTTTAATAGTTCTCTAGGGATGGACGTAGAAAAAGGGTAAAAATAAAAATAAATGTCTCCAAAGTTACTCTTTAAAATTTTGGACCAGTTTGGGTATCCTCAATCGATTTTTTTAAGAGGGCGGGAGTCTATTTTACCTATACTTTGACCCGCACATAGACTATAAATTGGTGCGTGGGACGTTGCACATAACTGAGCCGAGTATATACAGTTAAAGTTGGAAAGTACTAATAACATATTGGTACATAACTCCAGCATCCAAAACTATAGTTATCGGTGAACAAGGTTCGTCACGACCACCGACTCTCCAACCCAAACTCATAGTGAAGTGGATGCTCTAGTGTTCCCATTGTTTATCTATAATCTAGCATTGACAAGTGAGAAAGCCGTCCGGCCGGTCGGTAAGGTAGTTCCATATTCGTGATTGTCCAACCGCCGTTGTACGCGTGGCCGATAACCAGAAGTGAGTCGTTCCGTACTGATAACCAGTTGTTATTGGCGCCTGTGAATGGAACTGGTTGTAAAACTCAACTGTTATTATCACGTTAAAGCCGTTAAACTGATAACGCCGAGTAGCTCTTTGATGTTCTTTATCGGGTTTACAAATTACCTACACACACGTTTAATCGATTTTTTGTAGACATGTTTAGATCTGTACTTGTGATACATTTTACAGGTTCTTTCTTACATCATACTATTCATTTTTGCCCGGATTAAGCTGCTTTAGAAAATAAATTACGTAAAATAATAAACTAACCTTATTATACGTAACGGTGAATGCCGTACCGAACATACCGTACGTACCGTAGTGACAGTAATATTCTACGTACTTACGTTTTAATCATGGACCATTAATTATTATAGTTATATCCTTTTACGCTTTGACGTCCACAGCGGCTGCGAATTGAAGCGGTTAGATTAGATCATTGAAATGGCAACCATACCACAATGTAGGTAATTTAAGCCAAGTATGAATGAGGATTGAGTGTAGGATAATTGTGGCGGGATCTTGTAGTCTTGTTACTGACTAAGGCTGACATGTTCCTTAGACAGGACTGTTAATTAATAGCCCAACAGCCGATGGCAACTAATGGACCTGCAGTTTAACGTGGAATCCGAACCACGACCTCTGAATTACGAACTGGTCTAATTATGAGGATGATCTTTGCGGATTAACGTAGTATTCAATAGTACGGACGTTAATCCACTCAAGAGAACACTACATCCACCGGCCATCTCTCACAACTATCCACAATGAAACCGTATACAGTCTTTGAAATGGCAATGTGTACTTTGGGTAGTCTATGAGAAAATTATCGACACGTGTGGGGAAGGCAGGCTTGCTGCAGATTTGGGTACAAAGACGTCAAGTTTGTCACGAATTGAGTCCTTTCAGCTCGGAAGTCTTACGTCATCCCGAATAAGGTAGAGTTCGTTAATAGATAAGAAACTTTAATTTGCCTCAGAAGTCCGTCAAGATCTTAGGAGTTGCAAAATTTGTCCAGACTGTACGAGCCAGGTACGAGTTTGCATACATTGCTACGTCGATCTGTAGAGAATACAGTATTTGCTTTTAGGACTGTTTGTTTTCTTCTTGGACTGTCTAGATCTTTTTTGGAATCGTTTTACTCGTTCCTTCAGGCTTGACCTACTAGTTGTGGGTTACATTATCTTACAGAGAAACCCTATTGGTGGTTGGTGAAATCTGAACACAAACTCTCGTGTATCAATCCCGCGCACTTCCCCAGAGCAAAGCAAAAATACTGGTTCAGCGATTGTGAAAACTTGTTTTTGAATAATTATTTTATATCCCCTAAGATACTAAAAATAAGACCACTTTAAGCTACTGCCTGGATAATGCGATTGGGACGGCCGAGTCTAAGGTGAAGAGACCAGGTAGACAGGGACAAGTAAGGCGAGGTGAAAATTAGATTAGATTAGGTTATTGAAATGGCGACCATACTACAAGGTAGGCATTTTAAGCCAAGTATGAATGAGGATTGCGTGTAAGATGATTGTGGCGCGATCTTGTAGTCTTGTTACTGACTAAGGCTGACACGTTCCTTAGACAGGACTGTTAAAACTAAGGGACCTACAGTTTAACGTGGAATCCGAACCACGGCCTCTTAATTACGAATTGGTCTAATCATGAGGATGGTCATTGCGGATTAACGTAGTATCCAATAGTGCAGACGTTAATGTACACAAGAGATACAGAACACTACACTTATCGACCATCGCCCACAACTATTTACAATTCGTGACCTCCAAATAGCTGGATTACAGGATGACGCCACCATCCCAGTTAAAAAAACATCATATACAGAACAAAAAACAATTGAGGTGAATAGTTGGCAAGGTCACACGCTCTTAACGGTTTGAGTGGTCATCTAAATAAGTAAAGCACAAAAATAACGGTTTAAGTACAGTATACAAACATTACATCTTTGCTTTGAACTACTACGCAACGCCCACACAACCTGGTGGGCACTGGGTGTAATTAAACTGTATCTGAGAGGAAAACTCATCACGCTGGTTACACTGACGATATCACATTTCGCCTGGATGGCTGCCCCCACTGCCCCCGCTGCCCCCACTGCCCCCACCGCCCCCGATAATTGCTCTGATTGGCCGCCGTCAGATCTGTCACGGCACGCTGGCTACACCAAGGCCAAGCAGTCGCCTTGTTAAACCTACCTGTTGTCTTTATCGGGTCGGCCTTGAGTCGTTAAATTCTAGGTCAGAATTTGTAAAACCGTCTCGATTTTAAATGACCTGCCGGTCTCACCTTGGACCAACGGTTCCTTAAACTGTGTCCCGTTAGATCGTGTTCCATGGGATTCCACGTATTCATTTCTGAATGAAAATTTTAAATCATATTGATTATTTAACTTTTCCTTTAAATAAAATAGAGTATTTTTCTAATCAAGTATTCTGCCATTCATGATGATTAGTATTTGAGTGAAGAGTACTGGAATAAATTTACTATGGCATTTTTATTTTTAAGTGCGTCGAGCTCGTTTTAGAATATTTGGAACCGTTACTTTTGATTTTGGAACTGTTACTCGTTCATCACATTTCAGATGTTTTAGTTGTGAAGATATACAAACAATTCTTGTCTCATGGCAACCCTTGTGAATGGATTATCATGCAACTCGTGAGCTCTCCACACGAATCTTTTTTCACACTCTTTTTACATGTTTGTCTTAGCTTTGGGAGGAGTGTAAACAATTTGTAAGACTAAAATTTGAAACATAAGAAAAGCTGTTTAGATGAACTGAAAAAATCCCTTTATACATAATATACATGACATAACCTATTTCAGACAGTGAAGTAAATACAAAAATCTTTTTTAAACTAATTTTATCGTGTCTGAATTCCTGTCGACGGACGACGTGTGGTGGCTTTCTAAAACATAGCACATTTCGGACGCTGATGGTGGGCTTCAATTACCTTGGACGTGGTCGATTGGAGTTTCTTTAGTCCAATTGATTGCTAGAAAGGACTGTGGCAAATTTGTTTCTTTTGATTGCAGAAGGGATTGGCATTTGTGTATCCCTTTGAGATTGTCTTGAGTTTGACTTTCTAGCCTGTAGGCCAAAATGTGGAGACGGATGTTGTCCTAGTTTCCGTAATTTAAAAAAAATACGTTATGAGTTACAGTATTTATATATTTGTTTAATACAAAACATGTTTAGTAAAAATAAATTAGTTTTCAAAATAGACCCGGTTACTCTAGCTGCATAGTGTTTTGTGTATTAAGATTTTTCGCGCATGTTAAATGTGTATGTTGTATTTGATAGCATTTTCATGATGTATATATTTCTATTTGTTTACCTACCATTTGTAGGCGTTCTTGGCAGCAGCGGTATCATTGTCTACCCAATATCTAAAAGGTTACTATTATATTATGTTACTAGCTGACCCGGCGAACTTCGTAACGCCTCACAGTAAACACATGTTAACTTTAAGATTGGCCATGTTCTGAAGTCGAATAGCAATACGGCTTCATTGTGAAAGGTTATATATTCTGGGTCGCTGCATGGTGAATAACAATACTGAAATGATAAAACATATTAATAACATTCCCATAAAACAAATAAATCTGAGTGGATTAATTCACAATTTTCAAATCGAATCCAAACCCAAAACAAACCTAACTGTAATACGGCTTTTATAGGAAAAAAGATATACAACAGCTGATTATTATAATAAACGTAATAATATAAACATTTTAATTATCATATAAACACGTGATTTTAATCCGACAGAAAATGAAATTATAAAAACATAATCCCCCAAAACCGTAAACTATTAACGTGGTGAATAAAGCTGTTCATTTTTTACAGTACACACTTACTTCATAGTTTAACATTAATGAATGATTCAGATGGCATTGGATAGTAAAGCATACGGTATTGCTAATGGAAAGTAAACCAATCAGCTGTAGCTAAGAAATCAAATGTTTTCATTGTAGACAATTTGTAAACAAACTTACTCTCCATAAGGTTAACATTAGAAATTTAAAAACGCCATAAAATGGAAACTTATGGGGTTTTCGAAAATATTTTTTCACTAAAACCTTCCCGGACACATATAGAGCAACTTCCTAAAATTTCATGGCGATCGGATGAGTAGTTTGGCAACGCATAAAGGACATACATACAGACATACAGACAGACATACATTCAATTTTATATATAGAGATTTTATTATATACAACGTCTGTGTAATACGAAACGTTTCTGAAGGTAAAATTTTATTTCAAATGAATTTACATAATAATACGCTTTAATTTGTGTAAAGTTTTTGTGTATTGTGCATGACAGTTTTGGTGATTTTTACTTGACAATAGGAATAGAATATCTATAACTAAGACTTTAAATTTAAATATACATTCTTAGGAAATCACTTGAAAACATGGGAGTTTCTCCACCTCTAGTAAGTTGAAAACACGGACGTGTTGTTAAAGTCTAATAAGATATTATATTATACTAGCTGACCCGGCGAACTTCGTAACGCCTCACAGTAAACACATGTTAACTTTAAGATTGGCCATGTTCTGAAGTCGAATAGCAATACGGCTTCATTGTGAAAGGTTATATTCTGGGTCGCTGCATAGTGAATAACAATACTGAAACGATAAAACATATTAATATCATTCCCATAAAACAAATAAATCTGAGTGGATTAATTCACAATTTTCAAATCCAATCCAAACCCAAACACCCTAACTGTAATACGCCTTTTATAGGAAAGATATACAACAGCTGATTATTATAATAAACGTAATAATATAAACATTGTAATTATCATATAAACACGTGACTTTAATCAGACAGAAAATAAAAATATAAATACATAATCCCCCAAAACCGTTAACTATTAACGTGGTGAATAAAGCTGTTCATTTTTACAGTACACATTTACTTCATAGTTTAACATTAATGAATAATTCAGATGGCATTGGATAGTAAAGCATACGGTATTGCTAATGGAAAGTAAACCAATCAGCTGTAGCTAAGAAATCAAATGTTTTCATTGTAGACAATTTGTAAACAAACTTACTCTCCATAAGGTTAACATTAGAAATTTAAAACGCCATAAAATGGAAACTTATGGGGTTTTCGAAAATATTTTTTCACTAAAACCTTCCCGGACACATAAGAGCAACTTCCTAAAATTTCATGGCGATCGGATGAGTAGTTTGGCAACGCATAAAGGACATACATACATACATACAGACAGACATACATTCAATTTTATATATAGAGATTTCTATAGTTTTAATTAAATAAATGATATTTATGAGTTATTATTGAAATATAAAAGGTATAGCAAAATTTAAAATATTACCAATTTTCAAAGAATTAATGGTAAATAATTGAGTTATAATATTTTCGTATTTATTATGGAGGTTACATACTAGCTCTAATTCAATTTTATATATGATAGCAACGTCATTATGAATTTCAAAGGTCGAGGTTCATGATCTTAGTACTTACTGATTAGTAATCCGAAGCAAAGTTCACGATTTTCTGAGCGTAAATAATTCCTAGTGTTCAATGTTAGCTTTTCTGATGAAAGGTGAATACTTAAACTCGTCTCAGCTTGGGATGGAAGAAGGAAATGACCAAGTTTTGTATGACGTCATTCTCAGTGCCTTCCGGTTATCATAGCTTTTCTACAAGATTAATTTCTAAACTATTAATTTCTCTTGGTGTTATGAATGAGGTGGGCATAGTTTCATGGGGAATACCAAACTCGCAATTCGAATGGTTTATTTTCTATTATTCGAACTTAAAAATTTAGAAATATTTGAGACAAAATATCGATGTACAGTACATACAGGATGTGTCCTATACAGGAGTAGAAAGTAAAAGATCCATACCTAGAGGAGGTCATGAAAATTTGATATTTCCAGTATGATTTCCATGTATTCGATTTGTATAGTAGAAATTAATGACGGATAACGTAATAAAATTTTCAATTTTTTGCATCAATTCAACTTAATATCTCTCTTAACAATCTCTTAATATAACTGACGAGATTTCGATGTGTATAAAGGTCTGTTTTAAAGTGTTTAAATTGCGGTTTAATTACACGGTTTCGATATATAGTGGCAACCGCCAATCATTCGATATTTTTGGTTATTGGTAAGTTTGTTATTGGAGCGGTAAGGAAGTTCATGCTGAGAAGGAGGGAAACTTAGATTCGCCAAGCAATTCTGTTTATCCAGGATTCACTGAAGTTAATTCATAAAGAAAGTAACTCCTGTAACGGTTTTTTGGAACCACCCGAGAATTTCATCAGGAACTAAAAACAAATCGTCCAAAGTTTTGTCACAACTTCCGGAACGGAACGCTTGACCTCCATTGAGCGTTAAACAGGTTTCCCTGTGAGGATGGTGGCGTACCTGAGTGGGATTCTCCCCGGATGACGTAAGCGCAGAGGTAGCCAAGGGAACCACGGGGTCGTAGAAAGTGTTGAATGAAAGCAGCCACGACCCGAGTACCGCTAGGTGATTGATTGTGATGCGTGACAGCTACCGACGTCCACTCCACGCGTCCTGGGCGGGGGGTCTGGGGGTTATGGAATATTCCAAGGAATAGAGGAGATCGGGGTGCACAGGAGGGTCTGCGGGTTTTGGAATATTTCAAGGAAGAGAGGAGCTCGGGGGTGCACGGGCGTCTGGGGTTATGGAATATTCCAAGGAATAGGGGAGTTTGAGGGTGCACTGGGGGTTATGGAATATTCCAAGGAAGAGAGGAGTTTAGGGGTGCACTGGGGGTTATGGAATGTTCCAAGTAAGAGGGGAGTTTAGGGGTGCACTGGGGGTTATGGAATATTCCAAGGAATAGGGGAGTTTGGGGGTGCACTAGGGGTTATGGAATATTCCGAGGAAGAGGGGAGTTTAGGGGTGCTCTGGGGGTAATGGAATATTCCAAAGAATAGGGGAGTTTAGGGGTGCACTGGAGGTCATGGAAAATTCCAAGGAAGAGGGGAGTTCAGGGGTTTACCGGGGGCCTGGGGGTTATGGAATATTACAAGGAAGTGGAGAGTTTAGGGGTGTACCGGGGGTCTGGGGGTTATGGAATATTCAATGGAGAACGGAGCTAGGAGGAAAAAATTTGAATGTGCATGCCCTTAAAAATGGTTTTGAAACATCTGACTAATTAAACCACGTTCATTTGTACATGTTGTTCGTTAAGAGGATTTGCCGGATCTTAAACTAATCCTCAGAAAAACTCTTTCAGGAACATGTTAACAGAGGCTTGTTGTGACAGTCATTGGAACGAAAATAAACTTTCTCATTCTACCTATACCCTATACCCACTGGAGGTACGATAATCGGAGATTTCTTTAGGCTGGTGGAAGGGTTATGCGGAACTCCTGCTAACCATTTTCTGCCCACTATGTCTACCCTCAGTAACTAAGTAAATTTATCGAAATACCTAAACAATGTATATTAAAAACAAAATATTTCCAAAACGATTAACAACGAACTATATACTATGAACTGCATTCGGGGAACTGCAATTTTATTTATGTTTTCCTTCGAGAATAAACAAATACGATCCTACTTTTGACCAAGGTGACGAAATCAATGGGTTTGCTGATAAATAAGACAATGTTTAAATGGAAAACTGTTTGGTCAAAATTGCACGTAAGCTTTCAGGTAACGAAATGCCAAATAGGAAAGCGTGGCTCACGCGATTGCAGATACCACATTATGACGAATATTGATTACTTAGTCACATTAAAGTGAACTTTGTCAAAATATCCCCTTCCAAATGTGATTTGAATTGAGAGCATTTTCAATTGTTTACATTATTGAGAGTCGCCAATCAATGCAATTAATGGAAATGTCCGCCATATGGAGGGTAAAGTGTATTCAGGAGCCGCTGTCATTGTGGGGGAAGAGGTAATTTCTCTTTCATGTTTATCGTCTCCAGCTCAATACAATAAGGCTTTTTATTGTGAAAATATCCACAGAAAACGCGTGTATTGTTGAAAACTAGCCAAAGTACCCGTTCTTCGCACGGGTTAAAAAGGCTGAAAGGTGTAGGCTCTACTGATACATTTAAGTTATTGTTAATTAATTCTTCATTGTTTACAGAATGACAAAACACGAGTGTCTACAACATTTCAAAGTAACATCTGTCAAATATTGGGAGAGGATAAGGATTAATGTAATAGAGACAGTCGTCGGAAAAAAAACTTAAAATCTACCATTCCACTATTTCAAATAATTCACTAATTTCGATCCAGCAGTTTATCTGAAAAATCAACTTTATTTCTTCTTCTTCCCGAACTGTCAAAATATAGTGCAAACGGATGTTGTCATTAGAAAATGTAAACATTGAAACCTAGGACGGTCACGGCAGCTCTTTCTTCTTCTTCTTCCCGAACTGTCAAATTTTAGTGTTCACAGCTGTTGACATTCAAGTAATTTAATGTTTTCATTCTTTGAAAATGTAGCCCGAGAGGATTTTAAGGAAATGAGTATGCCTATGTGTTGCATGAGTTTAAGATCTACCTTTGTGTAAAATTTCAAACTGTTTGGTTCAGTATTTTTTGCGTTTACTTGCCACAACAAACCCACGAACAAACAAACATACAGACACCACCTCTTCTTTATAATATTATAGATAATTTTTATTTATATTTGAGAAATGCCACTATTTGTTGACTGTGAAAATTTGTTTGTCCCCTATCACAATATCTTTTTTCTATCAATTATTTTTTCGGTACCTATTATGTTATCTCGTATGTGATTTTTTTACGTCTAAGTTGTTCTAGATTTTGGGTAAAATTCCTTGTTGATTGCTGTTACATTAAATTTCTTAGTTAATTAAAATTCGATTCTATGAGTTGTCTAGCAGTCAGTCTGACCTTGGTACGGGCTGTGTGATTTGGAATTTGTTAAATATTTGAAATCTTTAAAAAAATATATTCAAAAATAGGTTATTTCCAATTATTATACCGTTAATTTCTAATTTAATTGGAATAATTTTGTTTAAATTTTGCTACAATAAAAATTTAATCTCTGTATAAGTATTGTATGTTGTATGTATGTAATAGTTCTTTACTATCCAATCCATGAATTTTTTATGTGTCGAATTTTAGTGAAAAAATATTACTTAATAATTAATGTTAACTTTTGGAGGTAAGTTTGTTAATTTATATTTTTATTTTCTGATTGGATTAAATCAGTGCTTTAATCCAATGATAATTCATGTTTTATATTTATTACTTTAAAATTAATAATTGTGTATATCTTTCCTATAAATGTAATACAGTTATGTTTGTTTATTTATTCGATTTAAAAATTGTATAATTAATCCTAGTTATTTGTTTTATGGGAATGTTATTATTAAGTCTTATCGTTTCAGTGTTGTTATTCTCTATGCCGCGACCTAGGATATATAACCTTTCACAATGAAGCCGTAATGCTATTCGACATCAGAACATGGCCAAACATAAAGTTAACATGTATTTACTGTCAGGCGTTACGAAGTTCGCCGGGTCAGCTAGTATAGTATAGTTTTAAATGGGTTTAATTTGACAGCTGATGCTTATTTCTTTCTACAAAACCACTTTTACAGAACTATCACACGCTCTGTATAACTGATAAACAATATTTTATATCTATATAAATAAAATTAGAGTTTTGTCTGTACATTGCTCAGAATTATTCATTTTTTAGTTATTTTTACTTTTCGTGCATTAGAGAGGCCAAAACCGGCCTTATCTCAATTTTTGTCTGTTTGTGACGCTCCAGGAGGCATTTTACGCCGTCTTCTGCGAAAAAACGGGAGAACCGATTACTATGAAACTTATTTAATGTACTCTCTACATTCCACAGAAGGTTTATAAATGCTTGGAATCGCCTGCAGTGAAAAGTAAATAACGAGCATTTGAAAACCCACTTTTACACGATATTTCTCGCATTTTGATTCAGTTTTAACCTACTGATAATAATCAGCTGTATTTGTAGTTTAAAGATTTAATCGAAATAAAAACAATCAGCTGTCAAATCAATGTTAGTTATTCGTTGATTGATTAGTTTGGTCATTGATTTTAAACCCATTTCGAAATCATACTTTATTAAAAAGTTGTTTTAACGTTTAACTAATTATAATAATTCTATAAATGTTTCTAATCTATTTAATTGTAAAGTAATGCTAAATAATAAAGCTGTGTATCGATTTATTTTCTTTGTATTGATTTGCTTAGGATTTCAGGTTTACATTTTGGTATGATTATCTTTCTTCATAAAACTGAATCCTACAACCCGTACAAAGGACGGGCTTACTGCTAGTATTTATTAAAAATGGGTTTTTGAGAGCTCTTTGGTTCGTGGGTCACTTTAAAATAAACGAAAAACTTCTCCAAAAGGTATAGAAGAAATCAAATGAAAAGAAATTCCAAACCTTTTGGTGATCTCGTTTACAAATAAACATTGTTTAGCGATACAGAAAGTCAGACGGACAGAAGACCCATTTTAGGCTTTTCTGGGGTATAAAACGTAAAAGTATCCAAAAATACAATAATTACAAGCAATTTACTAATCAAGTCGACTCTTTTACCAGTTTCAAAGATATATTTATTGTTTTACATATATAAATTTACAGACGCTCATAAATTCAAATCGAGTCTAGAGCTTAAACCAGATTGGGTTCGCGGTTGGAAAAAATGTAACGAGTGAAATCTTGTTTCGTTTACGTCTCATCCCCCCCTGACTCCCACAGACTGTAAGAGGCCCTTGGGCAGCCACTCTTGTGAAGGGGACAGGGCAAGGGCTAATGCTACATGCAGTCGGAATATTTCAATCTTTTGTTGCTAGTACTACAGTAGACGGACGTCTTTGTTCGTTGATGAAACCTCGTTAAAAATCTTCATCTCTTCCGCCATATTGCATTTTACTACCACGAGGGCGTGTTAGATTTGTAACAACATTATCTGTAACACAATCGCCAAGTATACCTGATAATTCACAAGCTATCCAAGGAACATAATTTAATTCCTTGGATAGCTGTTTTAACTTTAATTCAACACCTCAACGAATTTTTTTTACCATCGTGTGGTCAGTAAAGTTAACACAAAATTAACATTCCACCTATGTTAATTCCAGCCATGGTGGAATATACCGTGGTTTAACAGTATATTCCACCTTTGATAAAGATCCTTAAAGTTGAATGATTGTTGAATAATAATTTCTTGTTCATTGCTTCATTAGAATATACTTGTTCTTCAAGGTAACTTTAGATGGTTTTTCAGTTTGCCTAGAAAAAATGAGTGTCCTTTAAGAAAATACAGAATCAGGTTGACTTATATATTGTACTGTATACTGAAACTGTAATCATTGACTTCAAGTGCACATAAATTTCTTTGATTCCAAACAAATTCTTCCTTCGATAGGTACACTGTGGAGGTCTACGTAACGAGTTAGCTTGCAGAAGACTGTTGCAACGAGTGGAACGCTCAGTGGCTATATCCGCTAACAAGTTTTAAACAAAAGAGTTTTAACAACTCTTAACAGACGATGTTTCGAAATGTCAAATCGTCACCTTTTATAAAGTTAACTACGACAGATTTTACGAAAAGTTATTTGGTTATTGTCATGTTTCAAGAGATGCATTTAAGTTTCGGGTTTGGTATTTGTGAAACTAAATACCAAAAGCATTATCCGTTTTTGTTCTAAAACTATTAAAAATCTGACGGCGCGTTATCGTAAAATAAGGTTTGAAAGAATCTTGTTTTAGAACGCTTCAATTGTTTATAAGCAACGCATAGTTAATAGGATTTAAAAATACTCGGTATAATTGATAAACAAGTATCCAGTAATATGAACTTGTAGGTCTATAATTCAAAATTTATATTGATATGGGACACGTAGATATTTATACAATTTTCTTCTCATTAAAATCCCATCTACCAACATAATTAATTCGTTTAAAAGCATGATACTTTCCGATGATGATGTATCGCTAAGACATGATCCTTTTCGATTACATTGCATCGCTAAAGCTCGATTCATTTCGATGATTATGATGCATCGCTAAAGCTCGATTCTCTTCGATGATTATGATGCATCGCTAAAGCTCGATTCTCTTCGATGATTATGATGTATCCCTAAAGCATGATTCATTTCGATGATTATGATGCATCGCTAAAGCATGCTTTATTCGATGATGATGTATCGCTAAAGCATGCTTTATGCGATGATTGATGTATCGCTAAGGCATGATCCTTTTCGATGACATTGCGTCTCTAAAGCATGATTTTTTCGATGATGCATAGCTAAAGCATGATTCCTTTTGATTATGATGCATCGCTAAGCATGATTCATTCCGATGATTATGATGCATCACTAAAGCTCGATTCTCTTCGATGATTATGATGCATCGCTAAAGCTAGATTCTCTTCATGATTATGATGCATCGCTAAAGCTCGATTCTCTTCGATGATTATGATGCATCGCTAAAGCTCGATTCTTTTCGATGATGATGCATCGTTAAAACATTGTTCTTTTCGACGATGATGCATCGCTAAATCATCGGGAAAGCATAATTTTTTGGATGATGATGCATCCGCTCGATTTTCTTTAAACTTATTGGGTGGCTCAGTGGTTATTAGCACCCCTTCATATTCTGAAGGTCGCCGGTTTCTATGCTGTAAAAAATCTTAACACAATTATTCGATACTCGTGCTTTCAATACTGGACTCTGTTGTCTCTATTGGGCAATCGAATGGAACTCAGCTGTTTCGTATCAGTAACAAAGCTATATGTCACCAAACTCATTACACTTACCCACCATTCACATAAACTGTCAATTGCTTACAAGAGTGTATCAGTGCTTCATCTGTGAGTATGAATATTAAAATCTCAGCGATGTCCGAGACGGATTTTACCGTTGGGTAGACTGTCGCCATAAAACTGTTAGAATCCCCGGTGTGGTAGTCAATTCTGGGAGGAGGGAGGGGTCCAAGGCGTTTCCTGAGGTAAATACTTGAGAGACTATAAAGTGACGTGGGAGGCGCTACATGCAAGTTACGACGACGCTGACTCTGGAGTTGACGATATCGGAGCACGCACTACCAACCCCTTCCCGAGGGTTGGGGGGTGTGAGGGGACTTAACCCTTAACGGCGACCCGCCACGCCGTCTGAAATTAGCATAATTGGTCGTGACATGAATATTAAGATACGGCGACAGTGTGTAGTCGTAACTGATTTGACGTTGACTGTTGGAATTTTGGTACAGAGATGTTTAAGGAGACTGACCCAGACATAATGATTTTGTACATTTTTTTATATTTATATTTTTCTACAGTCGTTTAAGATTAGTTTTCTGTAAATTTTACCATCCAAATCTTCTCTGTTTCCTTTTTTGAAACGAAAACAGTATAGAGGTAACAAAATGGAAGAAAAATACATTTCAAAAGGGACTGCTGGCAAGGACGAAAGATTGACTGGGTCTGTATTCAATTCAATTATTCAGTTAACCATGCTGAATAAAGACTCTTAATTTAACATTCTATTGATGGACGAAGTCCAATTGGTAATTAAATTGACAATTAATGAAATTAAAAATAATCTGATGTTTATGTTTGTTAATTCAATTTATTTCACGGACGGATATTCAAAATTGGTTCATTGATTATAATGGTTTACTGTTTAAATTTAGGAGATCTGAGGAGTAAATAAAAATCAATAAGTTTCGCTTATCCAAAAAATATTAAAAAAAATTACTATCGTGATTAGTTATCGATTTTGTAATTTTTTTTTCTTTAGTTTGTTTGTTTAGTGTATTTCACTTTCTCACTTTCATACAGTTACAATCAACATAATGAAAGCTTATTAAATCACTACCACTTCGTGACCGTCCTCTATGTGTCTAAATTTCAGCTATACCATTGTAACAATACATACTATATGTTACATTGTATACAGATTGTATATGTGAGTATTAATTGTCATTGAATGTTAACTATTGGGCATTTAGTAACACACTAAAGTTTGATCTAAGAGAAAAAATGCAATTCTTTTGTAAGGTGAAAACCTTGAGTTGGAGCAATTTTTTAAGTTCAAAATTGGTTGTCATTCAATTCACTTGGTACTTACGTGTTTAGTTACTATACCGGTCAATGTCTAGGATACAATACAAATACAAAAATATAATCTTGTTTATGTCTCTAAGGTTAAATTATATCCTCTAACACTACTCGTTAACCCCCCAATACGTCATCATTAAACTGCTCCATTTTATATGCTTTAACACAAAGATTCAGTTGTCTTCATATTTTGGTTAGCTATTATTTTCATATTAGAAATTGAACGATTTTGTTAAATTAAAATGTAAGTTAAAGAACACATGCAGTTTTTCAAGGACTGCTTAAGGAGGCTTATAAAGAGGCTGCTAAATATAATCGTTGGTCAAACACGTTCGAGCAGTTCTGTAAGTGAAAGAGAAGCGAGATGTTAGTGCTATAAAATGACAGCGAATAAACGCTAGTTGCAGATACCGGTGTCGTGGTATTTTAATCAACTAAGTACTGCACCAACCGTGGTTCGCATGTTCGACAGGAAAGGTTCGGGCGCCTGCAATGCTGTAGTTTGCAACTTGTCAGTCACCGGTGACGGGCAGGCAGCGTGTCTAGTCGCAAGGCGTCAGCTCTTGTGTGTTACACAGCTTTTATGGTGGACCTTAAATTCAAATTCGTGAACAACAATACATTGTATATGTATTGTTCGTGTTTATGGATCGTAAAGGTGGTTAAATCGCCTAGAAATAAATATTTTCTGTATTCAAGTTTTGAATTTGAGAATGGTCCAACTCCCAGTCTTGTTAATAATAAACCTATATTGACGTTTTAAATTTACCCTGATAATAACGCTCACCCATCGATTAGATATTTTTTCAATTGTGTTGTTGTAGTTTATTCAGAGTTATTTTTAATTAATAAAATATGTAATGTGTACGCGAAAAGAAAAAACTAGTCTAAGTCGACTTCAGTTGGTTAAAAAATATGCTTTTTGTAAAACGAAAAATAGTTATTTTTAATAGGTAATGTAATTGCCTATTTCAAGTGCACCCTTCAAAATTACCTAGAAAACAAGTATTTTCCTCAAATTTTCAATGAAATTAGTATTTTATATTCTTTAAATTATTTTTAATTTAAGGGATTGTTTAAACCGTAACTTATTAAACTAACCAATAAACCTATTAAAATGGTTGCTGACAATTAGTGATTTTATATATACTATAATCACAGCCCATCTGTTGGATTGACTGGGACAATGATAAAACAGCAGTATCATAAATATAAACTTACCGTGATGGTTATTGCGTTAGCAAAATTTAAGGAGTTTAAAATGTTGTAAAATATTATTTAAATTTATTATTTAACCAATAATACGTCTAAATACATCGGAACTTGGACTTGGAACTGGGTCAGGAACATGGGACAAGAAATTATATTGAAATTATCAAGCGCCTTTAATGTTTCTACACAATAACAAAGTTTGGATCTTTTAACTTTGGTGTTAAAACTTATAACTTTGAAAACTAATTTATATTTTGTGTATCGTAAGCCTCGTACTAATCTTGGCCCATATAAAACATGGCGTACATTGAGTACCAATGTATTTAGAACCAAAACAGATATCATTTTACGTAAACAAATATTTTTGTCTTTAAAACCTGGTAATGTTGAATACATATCATTATTAAATAGCAAAATGTGGATGAGTGACAATTTTACGAAATCATCAAAATATAATAACACGTAATATAATAAATAAATGAATACTCAAAAATTAAAAAGTACATATTTTTGTTAATTAAATTTATTCAAATTTTTTAGGGTAATATGTAAGGAACTTAAGGCTATATTGTGGTTCTTGCGATAGGTGTACCTCTCTAAAAACATCGTATTTCAGAAAAAAAATTCTCAACAATCTGTGAAAACGTCAAAACTCTTATAACAATGCTTTAGTAAAACTGTAGTAATTTTTTTCTAGTCAGTAGTTTTTTTAAAGTTAGGTGTCATTTTAGAGAGTATATCTATAATAATATTAAAAATTATGTTTGGTGTTGTTTTTAAAATGCAAAAAATAAAAATATGAACATAAAAAATAAAAATTTCCTAGATTACAAACAAAATATACTTAATAAAAAATTTTTCAAAATAAAAAAAATAAAAGATTGTTTTATTCATATTACCTATATGAAAGAAAGAAGTGAACGCTGCCGTGAAATAGGTCAAAAAACAAAGTTTTTAGTTCGAACAATGTGCTTTTTCAATGGATCTTATATTTGGTAGATTTTTAAACGCAGTGAAAAAAGTATCAATTTTTTAGTTGTAGTGTCATTTTAGAGAGTATAAAGTATATAAAACAATGGAATATAAACTTTTATGTTTAACTGACAACCATTAAGTTCCAAAAGTAGAGTTTGGTTAACAAGTGAAAGATAATTTCGTTTTGAAACCGACTGTACTTTTGGTTCTTGTGAAATTTGATATTGTTAAACTCCAGAAATTTTATAGTTTACAGTTTTGGATCCTGTGATGTTGTCTGTAGATGAGTTAGTCTCACTTGTCGATTGGATAGCAGATCCATTATCAGTATTGTTCTTATCGCGGCTGAGGACGCGGGTTTCCGCTCTGGTTTGTCGCTACGGTGCGCCTCGAAAGTAATGAGTGAAAACTCCAAGCTCGGATAACATTCCTCATCTTGCGTCATTCCGGCGGGAGAAGTTTAATGTTTCGTTTTCGGAGGCTTCAACGCCAACAATACCTTTGGACTTGATGACATTTAAGTCTGTACATTGCTTGGAGTTAGCCTATTTTAGGTTATTAGTACGTTTTTCTATCTCAGAAAACCTATAATGGACGATTTTAAGACCTGATGTATATTATTACCTTTTTAAAATGGTGACTTATTTATATTTTAAGCCAAGTATGAGTAGGAAATGAGTGCAAGATGATTGTGGCGCGATCGTGTAGTCTTTTTACTGACTAAGACCGACATGTTCATTAAATAGTAATAGACTAATTAATAGCTAATGACATCTAAGATAGCTACAGTTTAATGTGGGATCCGAACCACAATTTTGCCTCTGAATTGTGAACTGACGTAATGTTAGGATATACTTAGCAGTTGAACGTAGCGCGGACGTTAATCCACACCAGGGAATAGCGCATTCACCTTTGGTTATCAACCATGACTCGGATAGTTCTCAATTCGTGACATCCAAGTAGCTGGAACAAAGGGCACTTACCTCTGTAAAAATAAAGAGTTTCGTTTCGTTTCAGTAGATCACATATGTTCAATTGAACGTGGAGGAATAAATAATACGTCTAATGTCGCACTGAAAATGGGGGTTTTTGAGCTCATTAATAAATCCGCAAAGACCATCCTCATAATTAGACCAGTTCGTAATTCAGAGGCCGTGGTTCGGATCCACGTTAAACTGTAAGTCCCTTAGTTGCCATCGGCTGTTGGGTTATTAATTAACAGTCCTGTCTAAGGAATATGTCAGCCTTAAGTCAGTAACAAGACTACAAGATCGCGTCACAATCATCTTACACTCAATCCTCATTCATACTTGGCTTAAAATACCTACAATATGGTTGCCATTTCAATGATCTAATCTAATCTAATCTAAATAAAATGTCTAATGTCGCACTGAAACTGGGATTTTCAGAGCTCGTTACTGTATTAGGATGCGGCGTTTTCCAAAATGTTTGAAATAATACTACATTAATTCACAAAGACCAGCCTCATAATTAGACCAATTCGTAGTTCAGAGGCCGTGGTTCGGATTCCACGTTAAACCGTAGGTCCCTTAGTTGCCATCGGCTGTTGGGTTATTAATTAACAGTCCTGTCTAAGGAACATGTCAGCCTTAGTAACAAGACTACAAGAATCTTACACTCAATCCTCATTCATACTTGGCTTAAAGTAACCACATTTTGTATGGTTGCCATTTCAATGATCTAATCTAATAATGAGAAACAAATCATATATAGCAATTGGTTCTCAAGTTTTCACTTAGTTGAACACATTAATTGTCTTATTTAGTGATGAAGACAGACAGACAACCCGACAGAAATAGAGATAAGACCCATTCCGAATAAAAATTCCAAGAACTATACAGACTGAACTTTAATATTATTTACTAGCAGTAAGCCCGTCCTTTGTACGGGTTGTAGGATTCAGTTTAAAAAAGAAAGATCATCATACCAAAATGTAAACCTGAAATCCTAAACAAATCAATACAAAGAAAAAATCAATACTTAGCTTTATTATTTAGCATTAATTTATAATTAAATAGATTAGAACATTTATACCATTATTATTATTAGTTATACGTTAAAATAACTTTTTAATATAGTATGATTTCGAAATGGGTTTAAAATCAATGACCAATATAAACTAACTATATTGATTTGACAGCTGTTTGTTTTTATTTCTATTAAATCTTTAAACTACAAAGACAGCTGATTATTACCAGTAGGTTATTCATTGAAAATTGAATCAAAATGCGTGTAATATCGCGTAAAAGTGGGTTTTTAACCTTCTGTGGAATGTAGAGATAAACATTAAATAAGTTTCATTGTAATCAGTTTTCCCGTTTTCTTTTCGGAGAAGACGGCGTAAAATCCCTCCTGGAGCGTCACAGACAAACAGACAAAAATTGAGAGAAGACCGGTTTCCTATAACGCACGAAAAGTAAAAATAGCTAAAAAATGAATAATTCTGAGCAATGTACAGACAAAACTCTAGTTTTATTTATATAGATATAGGCTACCTAACCTAACTACGGAACTCCCGATGTGCGTGCCAACCAGCGCTATTTCGTCTTGTGTATCGGTTGGGCGTGTGGAAGGTGTTTAGAGTCAGTTTTGTTTCCGTTCCCAAAGAGTAATTATTGAGTAATTGTCGTCAGCTGGACGAGAGGCGGTCAACCGTCATTGATTGGTCTTGTGTCCACACCGCCGCCGCAGTATTGACCTGGTCGAACGAAGCTATAGGAAACATTCTGGGTTCGAATCCGGGCCAAGTCCTCACTTGTAATTGGGCTGTTAATTAATTTACTACTAATTAAACAGGCCAACAACGTGTAGAATATTTAAATTTACAGATAACACACTGACCCTAGCCGTGGGTATTTTATTTAGTTTTATGTCAAATATATAGGAGGGCAAGCTCAATTACAGTCTAACAGATCATAATAAAAATATAACTATATTTATGTTGAAACACTTCCTGTACCTACAAAAAATTTGTATAAATAAATGACCAAATGAGCCTTTAAACGTAAAACAGTTCATCAATACGTAAAAACGTACGTAACATTTTTTTTATAATTTATAGGAAAAATTTATATTCAATTAGAATTAAAATTGTAGTTTTGAATTTTATTTTACCAGCATTAAAATGTCTATAACTAGGTTATTAAAAAAAAATCAAAGGAAAATATTTCATTGCGGAAACATATAACCAGTGCAAAGAATAGTATGAGGTGAATAAGTATTTCTGGTGAATATGAGAGTAAAGGATTTTATGACATGAAGCTTTCCTACTGACAAAGGCTAGACGATTCATTTGACAGGCTCATTAGTTAATTAATAGTAGCGATCAAAGACAACTAGGTTGAAACATCGCAAAATTGCTACCAGACTTTCATCAGGATCGACCCGGAAACCAGAGCGAACATAGAACTAATTAGAGTCACTTAAATAAACAAAGCTACTAATTATATACATAGTAGAAAATACAGCTTTTTTGTCCAGGTTTTTGATGTCATTACGTATTGAAATTCAATTTTGACTTGAATTTTATAGTATTTGCTCATTGTGTCTATGTACGGATTGTAAATTAAAATTGTTGAAAAAATGGTCAGTGTTGTTTTTTTTTGTTATATAAGTGTATTCCGTTGTGTTACAGGGAGTTGAAGCGAGATGGCAGCAAGTGGAGGCAGCTCCGGGGGCGGAGGAAATGGCGGGGGCGTGTGTCACGGGCACCGCCGCCAGGAGAGCATGTACACCATGACAGGACTGTACTCAGAGACGACGGACACGGATGCAGAGGCAGACACGGACGCTGGCACCAGTCAGCCACACCAGGCCACGGCGCCTTGCTATGACTCAGTCATCAAGTGCCACAGCCGCAACCCTTCCAGCGGGCTGGTCGACAAGTAGGTCCTCCTGATTTATTTCACAGAATTATTTTCCAAGAGTTTACCACCAGTGGTATTTTAGATTGTGATTGTCAGTTTATAAAACAATACTCAAGTGCATTAAAGAATGCACAGCCGAAGACAGTTATCCAAAATTAAATTTGTTCTCCACCAGGGGAGGTTAATACAGGAATAACAAGTTTTGAGTAGTTAAGGCCCAAGACCTAGCCGAAGATCCCAGACTCTCTAGAAGTCAAGATGGGCAGGACAAAGGGTCTACCCCTCTAAATGGTATGGTCCTCACCCACCTAACCTACCCTTTTCATCCTATTTCACTTCTGTTACGGTACGTACACGGGAGGAATTGCTCAATAAGCCTCAATTGACGTATACTCAAGGACATTATTTTGTGGGTTGGGATAAGATCCCATGTTTCAAAACTCCCTTATCAACATAAGCAACTAGAGTCGATGCCTTCTGACGGAGGTGACGTCAAAGGAGAAAAGGTCATCATATGGGCTCAAACGTACTACAGCAGCTGCTAAGCGGCCACGACAGCTACCAGCCACTGGAGGCCAAATTTAACATTGATTCAAATGGAACTGCGCGCACTAGGCAGAGTCGTTTTGCTGGCCGATCCCCAGCTGCCACGGCCAGAGTCTTGAGTTCCGCGGTTCATGGGCTGCGGCAGCTGCTGCAGCGACACAATCTGGTTTTGCGTCTAAGACTAGCATACAATGGGGATGGAGGTGTCGCACACTACCCCTGCCACCCGACTAGTGACCAGTGGTGGCTGAGAGAGCGATCCGTGTACATCTGTTTTATTTTTGATGGTGATTTTTACTAGATTTGTGTTAATAATTTCCGATTTCGATACAGAGAGCTTCATTGAAGCGATAAAAGAAAGGCTCTCTTAGTGGGATTTAACATTCTAAGATTATTCTAATGAAGTAATTAAGAGAAAGTTACATCCACTTTAGGTCCCCGCCGCAGCTACTGTAGTGCATTTGAGCCCTATGGTGGCGAAATATTCAGCCAGTGCTGGATACAGAACATTGCCCAACTTGATTCATACAATTTAAGGCCTAACAAACAATTTCCGGGATATTTTTCCTGTAGAAAAAGACCCACTTTCGTTTACCTTTGATCTTTTTTGACCTCTTTCTTTTTATTCCTCCAATCTAAGATGTTTTTAAGGATCAGTAGTTTTTTGAAGTCTATATATTGGACGTTATCTTGGTCTTCCCCAGGATTATTAACTTTTGATTTACACAAGTAAATCCACTGCACTCACTACAGTTTCTAACTCTCGGTCATAGAACCTTCATTAGTCTCTTATTAAGACCTTCATTGTGATTTATACTTGTACTAAATTAAGATATAAAATTATTCACAAACAGACCGTGTCCAGTTATTATTCTTACAACCAGACTGACGGCACTCTTGTTAAGATACAGTATATTAAGAGTTTCTTTATATATTTTGGCATAGGAATTCTCTCCGGGCTTTTTCTAATAGGTACATTACAATTCCTCAATGATCTCGCTACTTATGCAGGGTCGGATACAAAAACCAAAACGGTCCAATGATCTGAGCTTTAGAGATATTAAACAAGCTTATAAATATCTGTTTCGATTACGGTCTAACTATTTAAGGAAATCTCCTTACAGTAAAAAATTTACAATTTATGTGATAAGGTTGAACGCTAAAGTTTGCCATTGCTTTAAAAATAATTTTTATATTTTATAGATGAAAAAAACAATTTAGCATTGAAGTATTCGATGTCACTTCTTTTGGAGATTAAGGTGTAGCAGGTTTTTAGAAATAGAAATAACCGTGTCTTGAATTTTTTCTGTTGATAAAATATTGTCTATTTAAGCTTTAAGATGCAAGGTGTCTCTTTAAAAATTGATCCTCACAAAATGTTAACCAAAGTCTGTTGGAATATACTGTATAATTATTGTAAAAAAACTTACAACATCAATTTGTTAATGTACTATATATAAAAATGATCAAATTAGTCATACTCTGACATAAAACAAATTTTAAGTAGTTTTACAACTTAAATATTCAGTTTTTATGTGATCTCTCACATTGCTCTGTTCTTAGTGGTATCAGCTGTTGTTCAAATATCACGTTTTTCTCATAATATTTCTTTTGCAGCAGTGAAAGGGCAAGGACGGAGGCAAAGGAGAAAAGCCACGCTTCGTTTGCAGAGGTGGCGGCCATTTTACCTCAAGACATTCAGGACTGCGGTATCCTAGCCTGCAGACCGTTTCTTATACAAAGTTTCGCTAGCATTAAGGTGAATATTTATGAAAGAAATTGATGAGTTAAACAATATACAAAAATGCTAAGTGTTTTGTTAGTCTTGAGGTTAGCATTGAGGATTTCGATGTAAGAGGTTACAGGTTCAAATCTCGGGATGACCATTTGCCTTTGGACCGCTTTAACAAAAAAAAGTGTTTGTGCAAAAGTATGTACTATTTGACTCAGGAAAAATGCTTCTGATGTAAATAGCTAGGAAAATTGTCTGACTCGTTCAACTGGCAACTAGCTCAGGCAGGATAAACACCCTGATCCAAAGTTGAACGTGCATAGTACAAAACTTGTTGCGGTTTAATATAATATATCTAAATATAAACCATTGTCTAAATATTTAATTATAATTGTTAGTATAGTTGAATTTCAATCATAAATAAACTTTTAACGGCTACAGTGTATATACAGGGTTCACTAAAGTTGGGGACAAACTTCGAGGGATGATGATGATTCTCATAGTATCATTTAGTTTGCTTTTACATTTCCAAAATGGCGTCTAGCAGCTAAACGAAGGATTTTTCGACATATGTATATCGGACATTTTTTTATTTATTTTTATGAGTACTATCATTCCTCGAAGTTTGTTACTTACACATTACTTACATTACATTATTCTTGTATTTTCAACAATGATATGCAAAATGTATTTGTTAAAGTCAATAAACTATGGTTATTGCTATTTTCTAATACAGTATAATCTCCCATATCTGACCATAAAGGGACTGAGCCATGGTTGGAATGGCCAAAAAGTAGGATATTGGGAGGAACAAATAAACACATTAGAAAATCAGTTATACAGTGTTATTTAGATTTTTGTCACAGACATTTTCCACCACAATTTTAATGGAATCTGATCCTGTCCTCAGGCGAGCTAGAATCTAAAACATATACCAGACTCAGCCGGTATAAAGCTGAGAACAAAAAAGTTAAAAGCAGTCAAAAAACTTACAAACAAGCCCATTCACTAACACTTACGGACATAAGAAACAAAAGACATCCACTCGTCACAATGACTTAAAGACAACTCCTTTAGTCTTCTTTACTTAATTTTTTGTTATTTAGTTTTTAAACTTTTTTAGTTGTTGTGGTGGAAAATGTCTGTAGTAAAAATTTAACTAACCCAAATCCACCATCACCAATAATGAATTTCAAACAAATAGTTATACAGTGTTATAATACAACTTTAATTTAACTATTGAAGCATCATAAAGGTATATGTTGTAACTGAAAGATAATTACTTATACATAATTGTCCCTACAAATAGAATAAGTCTTTTAGAAAGGGAATATGGGAATCATATATAGTCAGTCAGACACTAGGTGGGATAAGGGAGGTTCTAATGTACTGTTTTATAATTGTTTTGACTGTTTTGCTAAACAGATTGTTTAATACTGTGTTGATTTGCAGGTGTTTGTATTTTTCCTGTCGTTCCTTGTTACTCTGCAGCAGGCACTGAGCTCGGGATACATCAACTCTGTCATCACAACAATAGAGAAGAGGTAATTGGTCGTGTTCCTCAAATTAGAGTGACAGTTACATTATTCGAACAGTAATCTTACTTCAAACTCTGTTGTAATATCCCACCGTTTTCTATTTCATATACAGTATTTGATCTTATATATTGTTGTATTTATCATAAGTCTTTATTTATCATTATCTTTATATCAAATGTGATCTTGGAGCTTTAGTATTATCAAAATTACCTAACAAGGATAAACTTTTTTGAGTGAGATAATAAATTTTTGTTGTTTATCAATGGCAATGGTATTTTTTTTAACCCTTCAACGCGGTCTTACGTACACCGTACGCCAGCCAAATACCGTCTGCAATGCAGTTCAATGTACAAGTCACATGTCATGTCGACCCATCATATGCCATTCCTCGGCAGTTTATCAAACTGTTGACTCTTTGACGTTTTCAGGACATTTTGGACAGTCCAAGGAGTTATTTCAGCTGTTTTCATGTATTTCCAGAGACAGTTTTGAGTAAGGCATCAAATCAGCTGTTGATTTGTCATGTTACTGTCATCAGCTCTGTTTGTTATTGTTGTGTTTCTCAGTTATTTTGGTCATAAATACGATGTAATGATGAGAATAACTAGCGAATACATTTAATTTGACTTTTTATTGTATTTGCGATTACTCATTGGTACTTTTTATGTATTTTTTTGCAATAATCAATCAGATAGTTTTTGTTTTTTGTGTTTTCGTCATCTGTAAAAAAAAGTAGAACTCAAGTGGACTGTAGCCTAGCCTATCCTGTAGTGTTACTATTACCTTTCAATTTACTGCAAGAATCATGTAAATAGGATGTCTCATATTGAAGAAATATGTGTTTTAGTAGTTGTTTGCACAAGAAAGCTGCCAAAAAAGTACCGCCATAGGTTCTTTTTAGTAATGAAAAAGTCCTGCGTTGAAGGGTTAATGAATAGTCCAAATGCAGAATTGGTTACTATCTAACCTCCTGTTGTTAAATGAGTATTTACAAATAGCAACTGGGTCCAGAATTGAGCTGGCTCAAAAGAAAGTTTCCTCTATAAAAAAAGAGAAAGTAGTTTATTTAAACTTTGAAAATCTCAGTTATCAGTGTTAATAATTTTTTTTTAACATATGTTTTAGGTTTGAGATCCCGTCAAGTTTGTCAGGCTTGATCGCTTCGTCGTACGAGATCGGCAACGTGATCACAGTAATCTTCGTCAGCTATCTTGGAAGTCGAAGACACATTCCTGTGTGGATAGGCATTGGTGAGTACCGAAAAAAGATGGAATGGCTTTCCTATGAGTCAAAAGTAAAATTTATTGTCGATTTATGATTAAATTTTAGAATGTAATTTATAGGTGAGAAAAATTTATTGTTAGTTATTTATTTAGTCTTTTTAATGTTATCAATTAAATTTTAATGTTGCCCTCATCTTATGTTTGTTGTTGCAGGCGCAGTAATCATGGGAATCGGGTCTCTGATCTTTATGCTTCCCCACTTCACTGCAGAACCTATCCACACACTAGCCCATCCAAACTCCACCTCAGACAACATCTGTAGGGTGGTGCCTGTACGTGAACAGGAAATGGACTTTGGCAGACTTTCCTCAGGTAGCGGAAATAGGATAATATTGAAATATACAGTGGAATGTGGATAATTCGAACTTCTGTAATTTCGAAAACTTCTTTAATTCGAAATCTTGACTTGGTCCCTAGAATTTTACATAAAAACAAGCGTAAATCTATAAAATGAACAGGTCATTGTATGCAATTTTCCAGGAAACGACGTTCGGGCTTCCTGTCCTCAGACTATTTTTAGTTAGATCAACGCGCCCACCCCCCGCCAACCTTTCTCACAGCACGTACACCTGCCTTTGACTGGTGACGTGATTCCCCACCCCCTCAGTAGTCCTCTACCACTCATAAATCACAACATTGACATCTCTAGTCTTGTCACTACACGGAGCCGGCGCAGTTCTGTAGCATATGTATCATTGATGGTGATTTGTTCCGATATTCGTCGTCTTTGTTTCGTGTTGGTATTTGTTACTTCGTCTGCGTTCATGTTAACACGTCGTTTGTGTGATGGCTTCGTCAAAGCGTCAAACCTACAAATCTCTGACGTTGCAGGAATAATTAGCGGCGATCAAGGAGGTAGAAAGGAATTTAAGAAAAAGTTCAAAATAGCTTAAGTTTTGGGATCCCTCCAAACACATTATTGACATTTAACAAAAATTAGGATTTTTAATCAATAATATCTTCATCAACCTTTTTTTAATATACAATGTTAAAACATGATGTTTGATTGTTTATTTCAACCACTTGCAAAAACTTTTCTAATTCAAATTTTTGGATAATTTGAATTTTTTTTGGTCCCTTGAGGTTCGAATTATCCAAGTTCTACTGTATTTATAAGTAATATATTTATATGTTCTCTGAAAGGTAGGTATGTTCTGCAGTATTTTTTATTATGGAAGGTGCAGAAACGTATCAGTTGTAATACTGTAATTAATTAAAAATATAGAAAATTGAAATTTTTTTCATAAACCTTTTAGGTTGTATGTTTATTATATTACATAAGGGGATGAACCTTTTGTGCCAAAACCCATTTGGCACATTTGATTGGTTTTTTTGCACATCGGTTTGCAGTCTCAGCATCCCTCCTCTATCTCAAGACCAGCGAACTGCTAGAACCCACCAACAGCTCTCCCTGTGGCAGGTGTTTGTGCGACTGTCACATGCCTTTTTTGGAGGTGAGTCCAGCCAAAGACTCCTCCTCCTCCATAAAAGGAAAAAAGAATCATCACATCATGTGGTTTCATGACCTCTATAGACCTATTTTCACAGAACTCGGTGTTTTAACAGTATATGGACGATACGTTCTAAATAGCCTCACTCTCCTAAAAGAAAACTTAAATAAGCTTACTAGAAGAGAAGACTTCCACGCACATAACACTAGCCAAGCTCAGAATGTGGATGTGCTTTGTTGCTAACGGACCAGTTCCCCAAATTGCTATACAATCTCGGCTACCAGGTTTTTAACACGCTGCCCGCAAGAGTGTGTGATGTTAATCCGAGTGAACTCAGAGCCGCACTGTAAAGGTATTGAGCAGGCTGTGCACTCATTCACTGAGCTCAACAAAATGCCACTCTTTGATTAAGTCCTGCTGCTATCGTGTAAATAAATAATTTTTTTTACAGATTGACTTGATCTATGTGACTAACATCGGTTAAAGCAGGTATTCATACTTTTGTGTCCTGAGTTTCTAGGCACAGTTTCGCTTCTTTAAATCCTTACGATGAATGAGGTATATGTTATACTCTTAAATGGGTTCCATCCAGTCCTCAGTCAGGAATGTTGGAAATTCAGATTGAAGGATGAGAATCCTCACCCTTTCCTGCCTTAGCCCCTTGTGGGTTCTTTCTTGACAGTTAAAACAAGCTTCCTACTTATCTATTGTTGTTCTCTCTCTCAGCCCATGCGTTTTTTACTTATGCGTTATTTACTTATTCAATCGCCAATTTGCCTGAGAAAGTTTTTGAAAGATCGACATTGCTGGAAGTTCTAGATCTGTCTCACAATAAGATATCAGACCTAAGTGGTTCTTTGAGCTAAGTCTGGCCCAAGCTCAGGAATCTTCAATCTGTTGATCTTTCTGCCAACCCCCTTAAAAGCATTGTTCAAGGTGATTTTGATGGATCAGAATCATTGAGAAAATTAAAAAATCTCTATGTTAGAAGAATGTACATGCTTGGAAAAAATGGCTTTCCGTAAACTAGGTGATCTTGCAGAACTAGAAGCTTATGGATAACCTAAACTGGGATATTTGGATGTTACCGGTTTGTTACACAGTTTACCAGCACTTGAAGCTTTGGATATTGAAGTTAAAGACTCAGCAGTGGGAAGTGACCATTTGTCAGCAGCCATGAACCCAAGGCTAGCGAGGCTCGGCATCAGGGGATCACGAGTGCAAAGGAGCATTTTCTTCTGGAGCATTAGCTGGTCTTAAATCACACGAAATAGCGATTGAACTGAGGAACACTTGATACCGCTACCCAGATCATCCAAAGTTAAACTAGACATAACAGGAAGCCAATTGACGACATTGATACCATAGTTTCTATCCCCATTGGATGATCTGTGTAGAGATTTAACTCTATTAGGTCTCTCTTCCAACCCAATCCTTTGTGACTGCGGAGTCAGAGCCCTAAGGAGATTCCCCTTGGCTCATGGCATAAACTGTTCCTCCTCGTCAAACCTCGCAGGTAGAGTTCTTGCGTCACAGCTAAGTTACTCCTTGTCCGATGTCGTGTTACAGGGCTGTCATCGCCTCCGCTAGGGCCGCACAATAACCTGAGGGAGAACTGCATTGAGGGCATGCCCAGCAACCGAGGCCCCGTCATGCTGTTTGTGCTCGCCCAGCTGCTCCTCGGCTGTGGGGGCTCACCCCTCTTCACCCTGGGCACGACCTACATCGACGACCACGTCAAGGCGGACAATTCCTCTCTGTACATCGGTATGTTATGTTCGTGTTGCTTATTGTGAAACCATTTGATTAATTTTTATGGTTTTGGAGACCATAAAAAGTTAAGTGCATTAAAAAGCAGTGCATTACTACTACCCAGCGCTGATGTTTGATGGATGATTAATGAATATAATGAATTATATATGATGAATTTAAACATTTGTTATCATATTGTCTTAATTGTACAATGAAACCTTGAAATATTAAACCATGATATATTGAATCCCTTGATACATTAAAGTTTCCCTTCCCTTGTAATGTTATTTTCATCTCCGTTCACAAGGATATTTTCTATCGAAAGAATCACTGTGAAAACAAAATAATGGTGGTTCCACTGCATGGACTGGGTTCTGTAATCCAACTACTTGGAGGTCGCGGATTGTGGATAGTTATGAGCAGTTTTCGATGGATGTGATTATCTCTGGTGTGGATATGTACGCACTATTGAATATTACGTTCATTCACATAGACCATTATCATAATTAGATCAGTTCATAATTCAGAGGCAATATTGGGGTTTGAATTCCAAACTATAAGTATCTCAGATGCCATTAGCTATTGGGGTATTAATTAACTGACCTGACTAAGGAACATGTCAGCCTTAGTCAGTATTAAGACTGCGAGCTTGTGCCACAATTATTTTACACTCTCTTCTCATCCATACTTGGCTTAAAATACAAAGCTGAGTTGACCGCCATTTAAGGAACGCAATAAAAGTAATTTGACTGTTTTTTATGAAACTCTTGTTGAAAAACAACAGTTCTAGTATAGGTTCAAATTCTGCTTAAAATAGAAACTACGTTATTTTTGATCAGCCCAAGTTTTTTAATACCTTCTAGGGTTGGGGTCCCACTCAAACAGATTTGTCATAGTGAGGAATAGTAAATCAACAACTCCTCTTTCCTCTTGTGGTAGACTCAAGAGGTTGGCGAGTTAATGACTCTGAATGAATCTGAGCCAGGACTTCTAGTCATTTGAATGTTATTTCTTCCCCAACGGTTACACTAACTGTCCATACTTGTCCTTCTAAATCACTCCATCTCTCTAATGGATTTACAATAGATCATTTGTTGTTGATATAGCCATCTTCGTTTGGCGGGTCTCTGGTATTTCCTTAACATCTAAAATCAATACATCTTCAGTGACTGATTCAGTCGAAGCTCACACAGTATGTTTTGTGCTCCAGGTTGCATGTACAGCATGGCTGCGTTCGGTCCCGTGCTTGGCTTCCTTCTTGGGGCTTATCTCCTCTCCTTCCACATGGATGCCTTAGCCAACCTCGCCATTGATATAGGTAAAACAGTAGTGTTTACTATGTATGAAAATCTTATTTCCTATGTGTAATTCCTTACATAAAACTACTACTATGTATAAAATGTAAAGTCCGGTTTATACAGATTAATGTGGCAGAGTCCGAATCTGAATAGCCAAAATCTGGATAATCTGAAAATATAATAGAATATAGACATCCACGACGTACAGACAATAGTGATTGTAAATAGTGCTTGCAATATTAGTGCTGCAAACTGCATATTACTAACTTCCTGCAAATAGTTACAAAATATTGCAGGCGTTTAACATGTTAAAAAGTTGTTGATTTGATTAAATAGTTAAAAAAGTATAATAAAGTGCGGAAAAACAAAACAGCACTTTTGATCAATATTAGGTAAGAAATAAATACTCTAATTAAAAAAGAAATCTTAGTTGGGATGTGTGTACTCAACTATTGTCAGTGGTACTTGCCCCTAATAGTGGCATGTACAATGACTATATAGCAAATTCTGCAGTTTTGTCTGACATTTTGCAGTTGCTCAAGATGAAATTTGAATTGTTATTACACTTTTTAACCTGATCCAAATGATTTGAATTGGGATAAACCTGACTTTACTGTATTTAATTTTCAACTCATAAAACAGGTTAAATTTAACATCATTATCACCTTTTGATATTGTCGGTAATATGTTCCTAGTGTATGATAACTTTTTCTGGTGTATGCTTGTGCAAAAATAGACAATGTTTTAAATTAATAAAAATACCCTGTCATAGTATAGGCATAATGTTTAGCCAGCTATCCAGTATATTGTTCAGTTTGGACTATAATTTCAGCGTAAACACACTTTCCCTTTGAACAAGGGTGAATCAAAGTAGAAGTTAAAGGGAAGCTTGTAATTCTAGTCAACCAATAGATTTGACATGTGCAATTTAATCTGAAGGACGTGGTGTAAACCTGTTTATACCCTTTAAGAAGTAATCCCCCCTCCTACCCAAAGTAGTTGGTAGTGGCTACTCATATGTGACGTACCGGCGGTACCTCACATAAAAAGTACCATCAGAAGTAAAAAATTTAAACTAAAATGGATTAATAGTTATAGTACTATAATTGGTTACCAAATTAATAAAATTGATACCTATTTTGTGTGTTGAAAAGGTCCATTATTTCATTCAAAAAAATAAAGTTTTGTTCATTGAAACTCACAGAAGAGATTCACATGTAGCATGTAAAGCGTTTAATTTTGTAAAAATCTAGAATAGCCCACGAAAAACTAAACTGCTGTACTATACATACCTGGTGCGCTTACTCTACTCTTTCCCACAGCTGTGACAGTGACAGACTCTACCTCTATCTTTCAATCAGATACATACTCCCCAATACTTTACCAAATCAGCTGTGATAACGTTTTAACCAATCCTACATGCCCCTACCCACCCCCACACACCTTAGATCACTAACCATCCATTATATACTCCTTTCCATCATTCAGAACGGAAAAAAACAATGGGTGATTTAAGTTATGAAACAAAATGTACCGGAACATCGGTACTCCTTTGAGCCATGATGAAAAACTACATTCCGTCCCTACTCGTCAACTGGGAAATAGTCTGTACTCCTCAATGGGTTAAAGTGACCCTTAGACTAAATCTACCACGTGATGTGATAATTTAATCTGCAGTACCTGGTGTAAACCAGTTTAACGTGGTCGTTGGGCTGGATTTATACTTGTGTTTTTGAAGGGTGTTAATAAACTGGCACTTAAGACTGTTCATCACACCATTTTCTTCCCTACAAACTCCTTCCTCCCCTAATCTTCAACCTTAAAGCTGACATGATGTGTTCCGCCCCGCAGGCCCTGGGGACCGCCACTGGGTGGGGATGTGGTGGGGAGGTTTTCTCATCTGTGGACTACTCCTCATCATTGTCGCCATTCCGTTCTTCTCTTTCCCCAAAGTTCTCACGGTATGTATATCTATCAATCTAGAAGATTAAGCTGGGTGTGTCATGTAGTTAGGACGGAGCATGGAACACTGTTAAAGCAGGTAGAAGAGAGACAACCTAATGGGAGAAGAACACCAGGAGCATAAAAGGAGATGGTGGGACAGTGATGGTAGACGTATCAAGAATAGGAGCATGAATACAAGAGGCACAAGATCCGGACAGATGAAAAACCTTACTATAGTTCACACATTTACAAGCCAAATTAGGACTGTTCATGGTTGGGACGCCCTGCGTACCCAGGTACTTCCAATTGGCTTCACACATTTCACTCATCAGCAAACTCTTTGGCCACCAGAACAAAGGTTCACTGCCTGAGAAAGTGCTTAATTGGCAATAAAGCATCCTCTAGCGGCACAACTCCAGCAAAATCTTTTTTTATTTTATTTTGCTGTTAAATTATAGCAGTTATTATTGGTGAAACTTGTGATTATTGTGTTAGTGTTATTGGTTATTGTGAAATTTGTGGTTAGTTTACCACCCAATTTACAGTGTATTTAATTTGTTATTGATAATGATAACAACAGGAGATTTTTCAACTCGAAAGGAAATAATAGTTTAGATGAATATTGAGTTTATACATTATTGCAGAGAGAAAAAGAGAAGATCCGGTTGATGGAGAAGTCAACTAATTCTGGTCTGACATCTCGGCCTCCTGAGACGTCCACTCCTCAGCAGCCAGGGCGTAGAAGCGACTCCGGTTACGGCAAGGATGTGAAAGGTAAAGATTTATTACATCCTGAAATATCTGTACAGGAAAAAGGATTTTCATGATTTCTGTGTGTTTGCAATTATATTATTCATCATGTGGACAAAATATATCTTCTAATGTGGAGTGGAAGGCCTTACAATTTTTTATCCAACGTGAAAATGGGTTGTTTGGCTAGTTTATTATATTACTTATATTATTTATAACATGAACATAGAGTATTTATTTTAATGTTATTCATGATGAAGTGGTTTTGTTGTCTTTACTAACTCATAATAACTTATAGGTGACTAGTGAAAAAGGTAAACGCAAGGCACAGGTATTGTTTTGACTGCAAGATGCAATTATAATAGGGGATTAGGACATTTCTAACCGTGAGGCGCAGTCGTAGGTAGCATCCCCGAAACCCTCTCTTGTACCTCCAGGAGAGGAAAAAGAACTAATTCGGATTCTAAAGTGATAAATTTCTTTTGGGGCAATAACAATCAATATCACTCATTGATATTTATATTAGTACTCATTGATTTGTTTCAATTTGTTTTTCTATTTTTCAAAGGATTTATTTAATATTTGTTGATTTAAAAAAATAATTCAGCTGTACATTGTTTTTAAATACTTAGATGGGCTGAATTATTTGTTCGTAACAGGACTAATGTAAATTGATGCTTGTCTAGTAACCTTGTGCTCATAACATTTATGAATATTCACGAGCAGTTGTCATGTGCAGATATACCGATGTCCATGTGGCGACTCCTGTGCAACCCGGTGTACGTGGTCACGTGCCTGGGAGCCTGTATGGAGTTAGTCATTGTCTCTGGGTTCGTTGTGTTTCTACCCAAGTACCTGGAGACCCAGTTCAGCTTGGGGAAGAGTCAGGCCAGTGTTTTTACAGGTAAAGTATTCTAAACATTCCCGTTTAATGTTTCCTATTGTGAAAGTCACTGATACACTACTTTTTCTTATCCTAAATTCTTACATATATGTAATAAGTAAAGCTAAATCATGATGGAAAATGTCCGCAGTAAAAATCTAAATAACATAAATCCACCATCACCAACAAGGAATTTCAAACAAAGAAGTGAAGCTGTGTTTAGAAAAGTCTATTTCTCTTAAACTAACTGATTTTAATGTTTGAGGTATTAAAATAATTGTGTTAGTTTTTTAGTTTTACTTTCTGGTTTCAGAAATAATTTTTCTGCTAAGTTTAAACCTTGTTCAAAGTTATTTTTTTAGGTTTTTGGTGGTGGAAATAATAGCATTTTTACTGCAACTAAATAACATTATGTTGACAATAGACGGTTCATATATAAGTCAAACTTACAATGCCCAAATATAACTAACAATAATATTTACTTCCTAGTTCCTACTCTTACTCCCATGGCCATGGGTACCTCAGGTGGTACTTGGCCTCACCAACAAGTTGCCTCCATCCTTCTCAATCTTCAGCTTCTTCTTATCTTCCTCTTATTTTCCGTTTCTACTTGATTCTTCTACCGGGTTTTTTATTTCCACAGGGTCTTTTGCAAGTTGGAATTCTTTCCATATCTTTTTTATAAATTTTCCCTCATTCTTTCTAATGATATGGTCGGCCCATCTTAACCTTCTACTCTTAGCTTCAGCAACTACATCTGGAGATTTAAACTTTTCTCGAATTTCATGGTTGGTTTTTATCCTCCATATTTCACCATTTCTGGCAGGGCCATTTTTCTCAATACTCTTTTTCAAATGTCACTAATTTCTTTTCTGTCTTTTTGTCCAAAATCCAAGTCTCCGCCCATACAAAAGGATTGGTCGAATGATGTTTTATATATATATATATTTATATATTTAATTTTGTTTTGTGGGTTTCTATTTGTTTATCTCCTCTGCTGAAATGTATTAATTTTGTTTTTTCATAATTTTTTTTAGTCCCACTGATAGTGTCCTATTTATTAGGATTTGAGCCATCTCCTAAATAAACTATATTTATTTATTTACAATCATTTGTTTTCGCCCTTACATGCAAATAAAATTGCTTGGGCATTAGATTCGTCAATTGATACAATAATACATTCCTTAACCTAAGAGATACATAACTGCTCTAACTGAAGATGAAAAAAGGCAGTTCAAGTCTGTTACTGTCTATTTGTGTACTCGGAGCCATTCAATCTGTATTCAAATACTCATTGAGGCTGTAACAACACTTCCGAAGAAGGTACTCAGCAGCTAGCTTTTTGAACTTGCTGAGACAGGGCCTATCTTTAATTTGAGTGGGGCAATTATTGTAAATTTTTAAACAGAAATATGATGGTGAGTTTTTGAAGAAAGTTGTTTACCAGAAAAAAATTCAGAGACCAATCATACTAGAAATGCAGCAGTTTTACTATATACTGCTACAAAAGTTTCAAGCTTCTAAAATAGACCGGTATTTCACGATTGAGCATTTAGTATCATGGTAACATTGTTCCAAATATGAGCCGGCCAGGCTATTCTAAAAGAAAAATTTATGCATTGCGTATCGAACATGTTTACAAAATCACACAACACACTCTGATATCTCGTTCCTCCAGGTTCAATCGCCATCCCAGGTGCATGTATTGGCATCTTCATGGGAGGCTGTCTGTTGAAGAGGTTCGAGCTGAAGCCGAAGGGTGCCGTTCAGTTTGTCCTCATCTCCAACACAATCTGCCTATCGTGCTATGGTCTGCTCTTCTTCTTGGGATGTGACAATGTCAAGATGGCTGGCACAACGATCCCATACTACAACAGGTTAGTTACGTTTTTTCTCAGGTATTTTCGTTCAAGATAATCTATATGAATTTTAATTGTTGTTGGTAAAATAAATAATTGAATTTTTCTTTATTTTGGACTGGTTTTGAGTATCAAAAATTTAAAGTTTCTTGTCCTTGATGGACAGCATGGCCACGTAATATGATTATTAATTAATTGATTAATGATGTTTCCTTACAACAAGATCGACATTAGGCACTAATAAGTCGGAGGTTTGGACTGTTCCTTACCCATCAAAATGTAAAAAAAAATACCAAGAGGCAAAGAAATATAAAAAAATAAAAGGTTGCATTTAGGTAACATTGCATCCGTGCGTTATTTTTGATGATGACTGTAGTAATATGTTCTAGATAATGCAGTAAATGTGTGAAATATACAATCGATCCTTTTGTAGAACTTATTCTAAGAACCTTCTCACCTTCACTGATTATGTGGCATAGATTTTGCAAAATTTAAATTACATAATAAAGGGTAATGGGTATTTAATTTCAAAATAATGGTTGATGTAAAATTAAAATATGAAGCAATTTTTTTCTCAATGAGTAAATTTAGCGTCTAATATGTTATTGTGAGAGTTAATCTACAATTTCTAATTTTATGCCACTTGTACGCAGCTCCCGTGCCGAGCCATTCCAAGTGAACCTGACGGCAGCATGCAACTTCGGCTGCGAGTGTCACACCACGGATGTGGAGCCCGTGTGTGGTAATAACGGTCTCACCTACTTCAGTCCTTGCCACGCGGGATGTACCGAACTCAGCTCTCGATCTAACTACACCAACTGTGCCTGTGCGTATTCTTATTATCATTTTCATTCTTATTCCTTATCCTGCTGACCCAGAGAAATATGTTGTATTAACTGTCTGACCATTGATATTTACTTAATCATGTATAGTCTCCATTTGTCTTTCATATTACAGTACAACCTTGATAATCCGGCCTGAATGGGCTGTCAGCGGGCCGGATTTACGGAAATGCTGGTTTAGTTAGAGACCGTTTAAAACGTATTGAATTTGAACTATTAAAGTTGAAGGATAATTTTTGTTAAATCAACGAGTTTTGTTAAATCCAGTATGTAGTAATCTATTTAAAAATTGCATCAAAACAATACAACAAACTAAATATCATTGCTCTACTTAACCCACGAACAAATATCTGTGTTGTCTGCTATACCTTCAAAGCCAGATTAAAAATGCACGATTTGTAACGTTTTAGTAAAACAAGTATATTTAATTATTAACTCATCCTAAGTATACAAAACGTAGGTTTTTCTGATTCTAGAATAAATTTTAAAATGACACATATTTGAAATCTGTATATTAATATTTTTGTATTAAAATCTTTGTAAACATTTTTCAAATCTACACTTTTGTAAAGCAAGGGTGAATCAAAATAGATTTTCGATAGTTTTGAGTGTAGAGGTACATATATTTGGATGCAAAATTTATTTCTGTACATATAAAATGTAAAAATAATTTATGTATGACCTATACTATTTTTACAATGTATGTTTTTATAAAATGCTCAATGCTCCATAACCTAGTTCCAAGTCGGTAGTTGTTGACTTTTACTTTCATTTTGTGGTTCATCATTGGAAACCGAAATTTACTCTTGTAATTGCTCATTATTGTTTTATTAATCCTCACTTTCACTTCCACTATCATTCAAAACACTACAACAAACTTATTAAATTCAGGAGGGTTCACAAAGATATTGTGAGTTGCCATGTTGACGAAACGAGAGTGTAAACAAATAAAAGCCGAATAGCAACTGCAAAAATTCACTAAATTGATGACTGATGGCACTACCTGCCTGTAACCTGTTTAATGTTTGACTGTCGCTTTTGCAACGGTCAAACATCAGACAGGTTGTAGGATTAATTTTTGTAGGCCTACTTATTTTTAGATAAAGTTGTGGTGTTTTCGCAAAAAAGCTGTACATAAAATGGTAAAATAAGGGTTTGCTCTGAAATTAAAGGTTTTTTAAACATTCTTGCTTCCAGAGTTGATAATTGACTAAAATAGTTTACAGTATCGTTATTCTTCAATTCTTTATATTTGAGACACCAGGACATGTACGATACCAAAAATGGTGGATACCTGGGGGTGGAGCCCCATAGCAAATACAAACACCGTCCCATGACTGGGACGGTGGCTACGTCCTGTAATCCAGCTACTTGGAGGTCACGAATTGTGGATAGTTGTGATAGATGTAGTGTTCTCTTGTGTGGATTAACGTCCGCACTATTGAATTCTACGTTAATCCACAAAGACCATCCTCATAATTAGACCAATTCGTAATTCAGAGGTCGTGGTTCAGATTCCACGTTAAACTGTAGGTCCATTAGTTGCCATCGGCTGTTGGGCTATTAATTAACAGTCCTGTCTAAGGAGCATGTCAGCCTTAGTCAGTAACAAGACTACAAGATCGCGCCACAATCATCCTACAGTCATTCCTCATTCATACTTGGCTTAAAATACCTACCTGAGTAGGTCGCCATTTCAGTTAAAAGTAAAGTAAAGTAAAGCAAGCGAAACGAGTATTTTATATGCAGCTATCTAACAGTCATCTTCCCACTTCTAAATGCTTATTCTGTTGCAGGTATCCACGGTAACCTGAGCTCAGTGAACGCTCCGTTCTCGTCCGAGCTGGGCGAGGTGACAGTTGTTCCAGTGGCCACTGCAGGTCCTTGCAACTCCTCCTGCAGGACCATCTTCCCGTTCCTCATCCTCCTCTTCTTCATGACGTTTGTGGTGGCTGTTACGCAGATGCCGCTTCTCATGATAGTGCTGAGGTGATTGAAAAGTTTACCCCCCGGCTTTTTGGATTCACTTTTTAAAGCTATCTGCTTGGTGTCAATTATATTCACCAGTTGCCAGTGCCAGTAGTCATAGTATGGTGTTAACAGACACTTATGTGCAGTTTTACATACATTTTTTTTACAAGTTTAACTATTAAATTGTGCTAGAAATTTAACAAATTGTTGTACATCCAATTTGCATTCTACATGGGTTATTAGGGCTTTTAATAATAACACACACATATTGGATGGAGAAAGTAGATTTTAAAATGTTTGTATTTACTTCCCTGTGGAAATACCTGAGCTTAGACATATCCATATCAAAAAGGTTATCACCTTGTCAGTTCAAAATAATTCAAATAATACTATTAAAATTTGTGTAGGTCGGTGAATGAAGAGGAGAGGTCATTTGCGTTGGGAATGCAGTTTGTGATCTTCCGTCTGTTCGGATACATCCCTGCTCCTATACTATTCGGCAACCTCATCGACTCAACGTGTCTGTTGTGGAAATCAACGTGCGGGGAGAAGGCCGGTCGCTGCTTGCTCTACGACATCGAGCAATTCCGATACAGGTCTGTTAACTAAACAAGGGGAAAAATACTCTTATGTGCAATGGAGTATTGTATTAATCATATTTATGTAAAAAGAATTGTAATTAATTTGATTACAATGCCATTACAAAACAATAAATCAGTTTTTTTGTTCTAATATTTATAAAGAACTCACTGTTATGAGTCAAAAACATATTTATTTGATTTTAGATTATAAAAAATACTACACTAACATAAAAATATTGTAAAAATGAATAAAATGAAGTAAAAACTCACGTCTTCCAACACTACTAAATGTATTTAAACTTATATAGTAATTATATACAAACGGTAAATATATACAAAAGGTGTTAAATTGGTGATCGATTTTGTCCAGTCACACTGGTCATCAACAGGCCCAAATGGAGATTCAATCTCCGTTTTGGTTGACTGAGATAAGTTGATGACAGCTGTGACACAGCACTCCCACTGATGCACTGATGCAGCGTCGTGGTGGTGTCTTAGTTGTAGCCAGTATAAAATGTTTAAAAATGTGATGTTTGAGTACTATATATATTAGCTAAACAAGGAACTAAGCTATCAATCTATGTAAATTTCGTTAATATTCAACAATTCACAACTCATACCACATCGAGGGTTAATCAGTTTTCCTAATACCACTAACGCTTCAGGTATGTCGGGCTCTGCTGCGGTATCAAGATCCTAGCGTTGTCGTTGTTCCTGGTCGACTGGTGGTTGATCAGGCGACGTAAGCACCTGGAGGACCAGCCAACCGTGGGTGTTGGCGACCTAGTGGCTTCCGGCTCCATCATCAGTCTGGACAAACGTGAGTGTCAATAATAAGATCACACACGTGAATTATAACACAATAGAAACGGTGGATGGAAAGTATGCAACCCCTGCCCTCCTATTGCCACTGTGATTTGATGTTTAGCGAACTTACAGGGCAGGTATAGTGATCTCCTTAAAGTTTTTTTCTATCTACAACGGTTACCGAGATATTAAAAAATCTAAACACAGTACGTTGTCTTGTGGGGCTCCAATGTTAATCTTATGGAGGATAGGGAAAAATTAATATTTCCCATATGAATCAATATTTTTGGATAAAACTTGATATTTAGCTTCATGTGGTTGAGATCTATTCATTTATGCTTGAAAATCATAGTTTATGTGTTTATTATGGCAGCAAACCTGCATACTCTTTTCCCATGTTAATCATATAGGGAATAGGCAAAGTCCTTTATTTATGGGCAGATGTTGATGAAAGTTGGTATAAATGTTAAAAATAAAAATTGTTTATGGTAGAAATGCCTACTTTCAGTGTTCCTCACAGCAGCGAACCTGCACACTCTTTCCCATGTTAATCTTATGGAGGATAGACAAATAATTCTCATGTTTATTGATAGATTTTTATAAAACTTGTCAAATATTATTATTATTTTTATATTATTGATTTTGAAATTCGCTGAGTACGCAGGTCTGCTGCGACGGGGGTATTTTCCATTAACATATTCATATTCATTAATGCTGGAATCAAATAAGCTATTTAACTAATTCTATACGAGATTAACCCTTTAACCCCAGGATTTTAAAAGCCTTTCAACACCCTTGGACGACATTATTTTGGGACTTGGACCACCCATTACCTGAGCTGTAACTGATAACAGATAACTGTTTGTCTCTAACCACAATGCAATGTTATCGTCTAAGTCCATTACAAACTAATATTTTATAGAACACATCCAAAAATAACCTAGTTTTGGGAAGTACTCATAATGTCAGTTTACCAGGAAATGTCTTATTGAAACAAATTTTCTATTTAAAACTTACTATTACAACACTTCACTATCAAAACATAAAACACTTGTAGAGTTAATAACTAATTATATTTCAGTTCAAGTACAAATTGCAAAGTACCTCGACCGGCATTGAAGGGGTAAGAAATTTTCAAAAAAAGAAATGTTGTCCTTAGTAAGATATATTTATCAGGGTATGTGTTAAATTTTTTTCAGTTACAGTTTTACTATTTGAATATTTGTTCCGTGTGTTTCAGTGTTTGAGGAGAAGCCTCCAACCCTTTCAGCTGGAAGTTCGCCTTGCGGGGAGATGACGAGCTCATGCGCCCCCTCGCTGGAGGCTAGTCCCTGCGACACGGACACCCCGTGCGAGGCTACTGCCCGCGCTCCTCTTTGTCAACCTGAATCCACCAGCGGCGAGTCGACGTGAAACAATGCTTAACTAGTGCTGCCACTTTTGATACAGACTAGCACTTGTAATAGGGTTTTATAGCACAAATTATTATTTTTAATTTGAACGATAGTAGTTTTTATTTTTTTTATTTTCTATATACATTTTTGGTACATGTTGTTTTACAGTATTATATCGATGCTCAAAGTTGCGCTTTGTGGCAGAATTATAACGTATTGTTGAATCGACCGTTGGAATCAGATTTAGAAATCTGTTGAGACATAGTAAATTTATCGTTGTTGCTTCTTGTTTATACCATTCAGGTCACCGATCACCTTGAACTATCTTTGAACAATTAATCTACAAAATAAGTTTTAGATTTGGAAGTCCATCTATGACACTGATCCCTGGCTGTAGAACATATTATAATTTTACAGGGTGTCCTTTAACTCTTTGAAACAGCTTTTGTTAACTCGATTACAAAATCAAACCTATTTCCCAAGTGTCTAATATTTTTGTATATGATTGAGTAATGGGGCAAAGTAAAATTATCAACTTGAAATTTTTTTAAACAAATTTTCCTACTTTCAAAGCTTTTTATTTCGTGTTTCCTGTTTTACTGTTAAAAATAACTGATTCTATTTTTAAGACTAATATCACTAAATGAAAAATGTTCGCAAATATGTTAAAAGATACGAAAAAATGCCAAATTTTAAACTTATACGGATGGAAGAAACCCTAGATTCGTAAATCCATCTTCAACCTTATAATTTGGAATCTTTAGTGTAAATTTTTTCAACTTTGCAGCTTTAGGGGATGTTAGGCATTAACTTATTCAACATAATTTTAAACAGTGAAACCTAGAAATACTTAAATAAAATGTACTATGATGTTTAGATTCCATATAAATTGTCATTCAGTTGTAATTCTTTTTAAGTGAAACCCTAAACTGTTCCACCTCTCACATAAAGAAAACTAGTTAATGTGTAAATTTGCCTTAATTTTTCCAGAGTTTCTGGACACCCATTTTAATTTTTATTCAGTTTTGCTTCATCCCTACCATTTATTTTAAACTGTAATTCTCGAAATTTTGTGATTTAAAATGAAATTTAATTTTTAACATATTTCATCTTATTTATCAAATTAATTTTTGTTCTTCCAAAACCATGTGATATTACTTATATCGTAATCTTATGTAAAGCTGCAATATATGAACAAACAAAGCTTTTTTGTGTTGTTTATTTATTCAATGCGTGATTTTTATACCCTCAATTATTAATTTTGTAGGAATAAATTATTACCCCTGTCGTCTCTTAAAATCATAATAGTACTTATACCTTTGTGTGCTTTATTGTGTTCGGAATTTTCTGTAATCGAATGGTGATGATATTGTGATAGTTCTCTTACCTAGAACCCATGTTGTTGGTAAATTTGTACATATTGTATAAAAATGTTAACATTTATTTTTATCGAATCGGACCAATATCTGCATATAAAAAGTTTTTGGTGGAGTTTATGTTATTCGATTGTGTTGGTTTTCACTTGTATGATGTGTTAATGATTGTGGTAAAGATGTATTCTAGTTTCGTTGTAATGATCAAATTTTATCATAAAATTCCAGTAGTGTCTTTCATTATCTCCGGCTGTTGATCGTGTTTTTTTCATTTCCTAGTGTTCAGAATCTCACTATATATGTTATGATAATTGTTGTGATTTATAAGATTTAACAATTTAAAAGGGCATAAACAAACAAATTATTTACAAATTCTACTTATTCGATATTCACTCTTTGATAGTTCCATCTTGTATGTTTTAAGGAGGCTTTAATCTTCTAAATTATTTTTTAATTAATTATATGTATTAAACTTGTAATAAACCGAACATTTTTATCTAGATAAAAGAGTAAACTATCAAAGTTAAATGGTAGTTAGTGACATTATTGTTTTTTCTGAAAATAAAATTAAGCCAAGCAGAACAAATATATTTTACAATAAAAAATTTGAAGCACATTTTACTTTTATCAAAAATCAATAGCACAAAATTGTTTAACTAATGTTAATGAGAAACTATCTTTGTTATAGTATGAAGTAATAATGTGTAGAATATTTTTACAATCCATGTTTTTTTTAGTATAAACATAATGTAATAATCAAGTTGAAGCAGGGTCACTGAAGGTTGTACATAGCTTTCAGTGTTAATCAAAATGAGGTTGAAACTACAGTAAAACCACATGACCAATAGTTACATGGAATGTTCTTTAGGGTTGAACAGCCATTTTAACAAGGATTTTAATGAGGGTTTTGGAAGGAATATAACATAACAGTAATGCTATTTTTCTAGTCATTTTCAAAGCTTCTATATTGTACTGCTCAAAGTGCTTCATTGAAATGCCATGTGTTTCAAATGTTTTTGAACTTGTGGAAATTTAGTTGTAATGGAAACTTTTTGGGGAACCTGGAATTGGTAGGCTATGACCTATCAACTGACCTTATATTAGTGTAATATTTATATTGATTTACTTTAATAAAACATTGGTAACAAAGTTTTAATACTTAAATATAACAGAATCTTTTAAATTCATAATTTCGTTGGTTATTAATTATTCAATATCTTTTATTATTATTTTTTGGACCCGTTTTTGTTTTAAAAACCCATGTGTTACTATACTTATCGTAGTGCTCCAACCCTCATCCTGAGTGCACGCTATCTTGTGTCGCCCCACTATCTCAGAGGTTGAGTGTTGTCGTTATTTGTTGCGTTATCAATATAGTTGTGCATGATGAATAGGTAAAGTGTTATTGACAACATGATATAATTAATATCTGTAACTTAGACTTTCAATTTTTAATGTTATCACTTGAAAACGGGAGGAGTTTTCTCACCTCCAGAAGCATTGTGTAGTTATACGTTATACTTTATACTTTTTAACTGAAATGGCGACCTACCCAGGTAGGTATTTTAAGCCAAGTATGAATGAGGAATGAATGTAAGATGATTGTGGCGCGATCTTGTAGTCTTGTTTCTGACTAAGGCACAGATATGTTGGAAAAGACCAATGAATACTTAAATATTATTCCAATATACAGTTCACAAACATTTGAAGCACCGGGCTCGAAAATTACAAACGTTCAGTACTTTTCACCAACATCTCTTTCTTATTCTGCAAATCTAACTCACTCATGACATGGACTGTTTCTTACTATAAGTATGTTTCAATCTTAGAGAACCTCCTCATAGATTGTAATTAGTTCTATAGCCAATTGTTTAATATTAGTAGATTAGGGAAACTCAATCTTCCTTCTTTGTTTGTACAAAACTAGATACGCTCATTCTATATCAAAATACTCGCTTCAAAAGAAGAATAATTAGATTTAAAATATCTGTTGATCATTGTAATGTTTACAAATATACATATTGTTTAAAAAAGCATTAGGAATTCACAAACAAAAGTGTGACTTGTGTATTAGTTTCGACAGAACTCACTTGTGCTTTTAGTTAGTAAAGTAGCATGAAGATATCATTCCCTTATTAATGAATATAAAAAGAAAGTATAAAATAATTGTAGTTAAAATTAGCAAAGTTAATATGTACTTTAGTGTATTTCAGTGATTTATTCTTTTAGTCAACTTTGAGTTTTTTGTTTTGCAGGTTTTCAAAGGTTACTTTTACTGTAATAAAAGGTGATGATTGTTTACTTTGCCTGCAGGTTGACTGGATTAATTTGAGTTAACCCTTTGCCATCGGATGGGTGTTTTAAAGTTTGTCCTCTCAGGTCAGATTATCCACTTTCCTGCCCACAGCTGTTTCCATAGCAGCTTGATTACTACACTAATCTTATTGTCCTGTGAGGTCGGAACGGCCACTTTTGTGGCCATGGCAACAAATTATTTGTTACCATATTAAAAAATATAGATTTTACAAATAGTTTGAAGGGCCATCAAAGTAGCCTAACCTTCACATAGAGAAAGCACTACTGGTCACTAAAGTGGTCCACCCGACCTCAAGACGCCAAACAAACAAAAGTTGCTCCGAGCTGCCTGTGAAAGTAGCAGCGGCCACAATTGTGGCCCACCCAACCAGAGAAGGCAAAGCATCTTCAGGCAACATAGACCTGGTACAGAAATCATGATGGGCCATTTAAGTGGCTCATCCGACCGCAAAGGGTTAAGTGAATAGTGTAAAGTGTAACAACTTCCAAAAGTTCACCATTTTCAATGGCGGAATAAAAATCATTATTTCATATTTAATATTAAATCAGGTAGACTGACTACAATGATATGTAAACAAAATCTTTCATCAGAGTTTTCAATATCATGCTCAGAAATTTTAACCTTAGTAAAGAGGAAAATATAGTTTTAACAATGGAACATTTTGCAAAAAACCTTAGGCTGGATTTCACGGGCAGTTTGTTTATTAAAGCCAATTCATTTAACGAACCTTTCACAGAAAATGGTATTAAAGTATCCGTTAGCGATTCCGCCAACCATAAATACTGAAACTATTATTTAACTGTCATGTGACCTATCTTATAGTCAATTGAACACTGGATATTTATATTCTTGATGATTTAAGTTTTGATTTGCAGTTTATAGTTGCCAAAATGCAAATTAATATAGAGTGCTCATACGCATGTTTACCTTTAAACAAAAAGTAAAACATTCTTGGTCATGGTCACCGACCTTTGATTAGTTTATTAATCAAATGATTAATTAAATTTGAGCAGCCATACTATACCTTTCAAAATTAAGTATTGATAAATTGAACGAATAATAAATAGTTGTAGAATCAACAGTGCCTTTTAACACTCGTTCAATGGTCTGTTATTATTGACGCTGGCATTAGCTTGAACAAACGCTTCCAAAATTTTACTGAAATCTGGTGTTAGTATTTGAAATAAAATAGTCTTGACTAACCAGCCTCTCGTTTTCTAAATTTATTTCTCTCTTATAAAATCAAAATTAAATTTTATGCCAGTTTGATTTTCATGACAAATATTTGAACTTATTTATCAGCTACAATGAGAACGTCACACCTTGAGGTAATACAGTAGAACCTCGATTAACCGCCAGTCTCTATTAACCGCCACTCCGCTAGCACAAAAAAATTATGTTTCCGCATCAGCACCGAGCCGGATCGTCTGTTGAGGCTTTAGGATGAGTAGTGACGACTGTACTGCCCACCTGCAATGTGTGTGAATCATTGGCAGCAAGGATAGTGACTCAGCTGGTTAATCCCTTACACTGTGTTCTGCATTCCACTGCTACTGTTTTACTGATGACCAATATCTGTGGAAGAAGAAAAGCAATCATCACCAAATCCCAGACCGTAACACATATTTCAACCGACTGATAAAATAATTTACTTTTTCTATCAAATCTTTTAAGTTTGTAAAATATATATATGAAAGAAGTGTATTGAATTTGCACAAAGATATATAAATTATTTGATTGTAACTTTTAAGATTTTCAAGCCTTGGTCACATTTATAGTATTAACAGACATAATAATATTATAGCACATAAAAATTTGTATTTTATTAGCTATACTATTGCCATTAAAATTCAATAGCTTTTTAAAAGCTTCTAAAATGAAATACAATTTCCTATATTTTGTTCCAAATTTTTATTTTAGGATAACTGAGCTTCCAGTAATGTTCCTTGAAAACACAAATTAATCTATTTTATTTGAATAACAAGACTGTTCTGCTATCAATGATTTGAAACATTACAAAAGACATAACTTATGTTAGAATAATAATCAATTTACATTTTTTTGGCTCTCATTTGGCCCTGCGATGTATATCAATAATTATTGATCTAAATCATGTACTTAATATGATATTACTATTTTTTGTATTTTTTTATGTTAATGTATTTTAAATTAGATACATAATATTTTAACAGAGCACTGATGTTTTCTCTTTGTAAATAAATAATTTAGGTTCTTACTCCAATGTTTTATTTGTTGCTCCTTTTGCTTGTCCACTTGTTAATGCAGATTTTTAATTGCAATTGGTACTTTATTGTATTTAAAGGACAGTAAAACTGCTTCAAGATATCAATGGTATTGGTATTGTGGATTTCACAATACCAATAATTTAGCTATTTTCTTGTATCGTGAAAATATTACCTTTTCTAAGTAATACAATCTCATGTACATTTAAAATGAACATAACAAAAAGTTGGGGGACATGGACACTTACATATTTTAATCATATATGTTTATGTAATCGTAGATAAATAAAGGAGATAAGAAATTAATAAGCATTAAACCAGCTGAGCAAAATTAAGCAACAAAAGCAAAATTAAATTTAAAAAATTAGTTTTTTTTGCAATTTTGTGTAAAATTTTATTTATTTAAATTTAATCTTAAATTTTCATAATTTTTTGTTCATCTGAAGAAAGAAAATGTGAAATACTAGTTGGCCTATAGTGATTAAACATTAATCTCTTCATTTATTGAACAAAATTTATGAAACCCTGTATCTCGACTTTACCTGGCCTGTTGCTGGTTTATTGGCACCCAGGGTGAGATGTCAGGTGCCCCCATCAATCCCCTAATGTTCGAGCTTGTACAATGTTGAGAGGTGAGTTTCGTCGTTGCCATCGTCCCAAGGTTGGCCATGCATCAGCTGGTCTGAAAAACAGAGATAGAAAATGGCATTGATTTAAGTTTACAGGGACTATTGAATTTAGAAATTGCAAATATACCGGTTGCGGCAACATAAATTCTTTTCTTATAGTCCGTGCCATTTGGCCAACATTAGTATGTCAAATCCGAGTTCAATCACATCTCTACGACTCTCATAGAAACGCATACTCAAGCTGCCACTTCCGCGGCACCTCTGGCCCTTTACCATTTAACCATGCTATCTGATTGGCAGCCATAAAATCAAATCTGGCTATACAATAAAATTAATTATTATAATAAAATCATCATATACTTTTATTTTCTAGTAAACATTTCTGTATAGATGTTAGTATGCATATTTTTGTTATAGGGATTGGGATTAAGTCTTTAGAAAAATTGTTGTAATTAAATGGAATTGAACCATTTCACCTATTTTTTCCTATATAGATCTAAAATATAAGAAAAAATAGACAAAATGGTTCAATTCCATTTAATTACAACTACATGTGTAGTGTATGCAAGGCCCTATGTAAAAGGGATATGTAAGGTATTTTCAGCTGAACATTATTGAATAAGGTAGTTTCATGAAAGCAATAGATTTGATCGTACGGACGTACGGTAATTAGCTATATTCCTGGCAACGACCGTCTGATGTCTGATTCATTCGCTTGGACCATTAATAACCCAAGGAACAAAGACAACAGGTTTCACTATCTATAAAAAAATTGTGTTCTTGGCTCAGGATAGAACCAGCCACTTTCAAGCTAAAAACCAAAACCCACTGACCACAGAATCAGCAGGCCATTGACATACTATAATATGTTGTTTAGGTTGGATGATTCCTGTTTACCCCTCAATATAGCTGGTACATCCATAAAGGGTACATCCATATTGTCAACTCCTTTATGATATAACTATGGATTTTATAACCTTGTAAATGATCAAAGGTGTTACTACATACTGTCATATACTGTATACAAATTTGTATAGCCTAAAAAGGTAACTGCGGGATTGATGTAGAGATTGATGTAGAAAGACTTAGTGAATAAAAACAAAGATGAAAAACATAGGAAGTAACGGAATTAGTAATCATTGATATCTTTTACATATTAAAATATACGTGACGCAACTATTGGGATGAGGAGCTACTAAACTGTTTCGATTTTCAAAAACAGCTGACTACCTTCAAGCAGAAGGTCTATATGTAGTCTATGGCCATGGTGTTTTGTTTTGTTATGTTGCAGAATCAAATCAAATCTTAAATCCAGTTCTCTGTTTTGTGATGTTTGATTATGGTTTTGAATGTTCTAAGAGTTAGTGGGTAATAATGGCTTTAAGTAGTGAATCTGGTTCAGAAACAGACTGGAGAGGAAATTTAATCTCTCAATTACAAAACAGAAATCGTCAGCAGTGTAAATGTTTTGAAGATCTTATTACCTATCGTAAGTTTCAAATTACTAATCATCTACAACAGGCATCTTTCATTAAACATAACCTAAAATCCTAGATAACAGTATGCTTAAACTTTCTCTCCTTCAAATATTTTAATTTGCAAGTTACTTTCACTGGCATAGGTTTAATTCATTGTATCTGCTAAATTAAAATATAATTAAAACTAGTTATTTGTTTTACCCAATCCATAGATGAAATATCCTAATCTGTTATAATTATTTATCTGTCAACATAAGTTTTTGGACAGATTTACCAAATGAACAAGCTTTAAAGTATTATTTTAGCATAGATTAGGCTATGAGTATTATTTTATTGTGTTCAGATTTGTCACTGTCAACAATAAAATATTGCCATGCTGTTGTAAATGTTATCATAATACCTAGTCATGTACAACAAAACAATATGTCTTGTCTCTAAAGTTCTTTATAGGTTTTCTGATATTGTATGGTTAGTTTATGAACTTCTTGATTAGCAAGTTTTAAAGGTTTTTAGCACGTTTTAGATTTAGGGTTTTGAATGTAATGAAATTCTAAAACATCCTCTATTCAATCAATCAACTAAGTATTTTTACTGTGTTTGGTTTTATATTTTTTACACTAATATACTATCAACCATCCATTGATCAACAAAATTTTAATTTACGGTTAGATTATGTTAATTGCCAACAAGTTAACTAAGCCTCTTGTGAATGCTAAGCAATTTTAAAAAGCTCAATAATTGACTTCATCTAGGCCTATAAACAATTCCATCTCATGATTCAAACTTAACTAAATCAAACTCTCAATCTCAATGCTATTTTCACTGCTTCATTGTTTACTTAAAACATTCTTATCAGTGTAGTGGCAAATTTTCCACTACTAAATCAATAGTGGGAATACTAAATCAATATTTTTGTCAAATTATAATGAAGTCAGTTAATTCTCAAGGAGGGTAGCACCAAAGTACCGAATGGCCACCATCATACTGACTGAACTCCCGAATCACAGTCTACTGTCCTGTGCATGGTACAAAGAGAGAGCAATATTTAAATCTATTTGCAATTAAAATTCATATCGCAATTTAACACATTTCAACATAATTTAAACTGAGTTTACATGTTTCCTGTATTATTTTATAAAAATGAAATTAACAATTTTCATTGCTACACCACACTCTGATCCTAATTCACTGTTATTATCTCATAGCTTTCAGCCGTAAGAATCTGTAATGCTTCATGCTTTCACAATAAATTTGTTATGAAGAAATATCATTAAAAGCTCTACAAAGTTTGATTGAATTTGTTAAAAATTACTGGTCAAAATCGTTTAAGTTTTGTTATTAGTAATCTTGGCAGCTAATTTGTCATTAAATATCAGTGATATTATAATTACTACACATATTTTAAAATAAATTTGTCTGATAAACTCATAGTTTAAAGTAAGTTCATATATAAAACCTGCTCAACTAGCATTACCTAAGTCAATATCCGCACATGATAATATCTTTGATAATAGCATCTGGAGCCGTAAGATAACAAATTATACTAATCCTACTGTACTCTTGAATAATCTTAGAGTAGGGCCTAATCCATGTTTTAATTTTTTATTAACCTATGGCATTGAGAATTTTACATCTTCCAAAACTTCTTCTTAAATCATTAAATGCTAATTTGTAATTAAAATATCTTCTATCTTTTTTTTTAAATTTTCATCAAAGGATGAAAAAATTATTGCATCCGGATATTCCTAATTCATAGAAAACTCATTAATTTATATCTCGTTGGCCTGAATGTAAAATATTAAGGAACAGACGTAGAAAAAGTTTAAAGATTTTTAAATTCTTAAAGATTAAATATTGTGTTACCGAGATATTAAAAGTCTAAATATGGAAATTTGTAATGTATTTTGGGCTCCGATTTTAAGATTAACATTGGAGCTCCTTTTCCTTATCCTCCATCCATGGAGGTTATTTATTAATTTCTTTGACTTTCTCTTCTCAAGGAATGATTAATTAATGATTTCTGGTTCTGATTTTTCAGACAACCAACTATTTGATAAAACATTATATTTGCGAAATGAAAATTTACATCTTAACATACAAATAGAGAAGCTGAAACAAGGAAGTCAGTCTCCAGGAACATATATTAGCGGGGGTGACTTTACAAAGATATCAGCTCTGGAACACAAGATTCTTAGCCAACAGGAGGAGTTGACGGAACTGCACAAAAAAAGGAGCGAGAATGCTCAGCTCATCATAGATCTCAACAACAAGTTGGTGGAGAAAGACAAGCTTACCTCTGGACTTGAAAAAAGGTATAGGCCTAGTTAATTGAATAGTCTGTACTATATCTACTAGTAGAATAGTCTGTACGTAATACTAAGTAGGGTATTAAATATAATCTTTTTCTGTAAATTACAAGGAATAACAATATGTTAAAATGAGCTTACCAAAAATTTCAGGTAGATTCTTCAGGCCACAATAAAAGAAAAAATAGAATTTAAAAAAAACTTTCAATTTCACACTAGTATATTTCTGTCCTTGAACACAGTTTAAAAATTCCAAAACACTCCCCGTAATCCAGATTCTATTTAGATTCAGAATATATACACTTATTACCTAAAAATATGTATATTTACAAAATTACGCCAAAACATATAAATAAGACGTCACAACAACAAAGCTCGACAATGCGTAGTTCTTCTATCAGCAGAAACATTGATATTTTCAATGCTGCCAATATAAATGTCAACATTAAGAAAATAATATTATTATATATGCATATAATAGTCTGACTCATGCTGAACAGAACGGTGTATAATAAAATATGAAAATATGACCTTATGTAGTTATACAAACGCAATAAATAATGTGCGGCATGATGTGTTGCGATCACGACGTTGCTGGTTGAGTGTGGCGTAAATGGATCATGATCCATTTCAAGGGATCATTTCGCGCTTGCTGGTACAAGGTTTTGTGATGTAATTAGATAGCCATAGTCTGTCTTTGGAGGTGGATTTTGTAATAGTAGGCTACTGGATTAATTGGTGAGGTGTTAACTGTTAGGTCTCTATTATCCAAGGTGAACAGCGTAAATATTGTCGGCCCTCCAATGGCGTGTCAGGTTGCCTTGCTAATAGGCCACATACAACCCACCCTGGAATGTTGCTGGGCAACCCATAGTGGGGCTCAGTCGACTGGTTTTGGTGGAAAGTCTGGTGGCGCGTCTGGTTGCCACGGATAATAGGACTTATATGATATGCCCTAACACTGACAAGTTTCACCAGTGGAAGGCTCGGTGGCATGTCTGGTAGCCTTTGATAATAAAGGCCTTAGTGTTAGTGAAGCCTAAGACAGGAATGTTGTTGATTCAGATCCAGGTGGAATTAATCATTATATACCAATATCATGTTTGCTCATCCCTCTCCGTGCTAGTTATGTCCTATTCAAAAATTAGGAAAAGAAAATATAGGTTAAAAAGGCTGCCAGCTTCTTGAAAAAAAACAACTCAAAACGTAATTGTTTTGTTGTTTTGAGTCAATTATCATTTATTCAAGAAGCCAAGGCTTGGATTGCTAAGAATGATTCACTCTCTTATTAAATAACTCTAGTGTATGATAAATATTTTATAAAATGAACCAAAACTCGTGTTATTTGATTGATTCTTACAAGTAAACTTAAATGTGAATGAGGATTGAAAGTTCTGGTTTTGAGAAAAACCGTTTCCTAAGAAAGATTATGAAATGCATTTTTATTATGATCCCATTTTTTTCAGTTTGTTGATGCAAACATATTCCTAGCTGGCTTTTGTCAATAACAAATTATACCTACTCATCTGCTGCGTCGTATATCCGCATGCCGCTTTTGTAGCTCAAACGGATAGGTGGATATATCCGTTTGCCGCTCTTGGTAAAAAATAACATGTGCGGATATATCCATCAAACACTCGCGAAAGGTTAAGCATCATGGCGGGTGTAAATATTACTTTATCAATTTTTCATTTTGTAGTAGACAAAGTACAAGTAAGTTTACGTATTGCCTTTATTAACAAACCTCAACAACAACTACTACTATCGAGAATACGAATAAATAAGTTAACAATAATACAATAAAAGATTTATATTTCCTTGATATTAACTAACGTTACGATATTTTCAGCCTTCGTGAAAATGCCAGGATTATGATGAGCTTAAGAGCAGAAATAGACCTGTATCAGAAAAATAACACTGAGCTGAAAGCCTTAAATCAAGTGCTCAAAGATGAACACCAAGCCTTACATCTGGCATTCACTCACCAGGAGGCCAAACTGAGAAAAGTTCAAGTAAGTTTGTTTTAGCGAATTTCCCATAGGGAAGAAGCTATTACCGTAGGTCTCATGGTGAGACTTAAGCCCGGGACCATGTTATTTTTTCTTCTTTAGGTGCCCAGAGTCCAAAAACAATAGTCGTTAAAATTTTTATATATATATATATATGTGTGTCTGTGAACACGATAACTCTCGTAAAAATGGTCCGATTGAGACCAAATTTGGTAGAGACGTGTATTCCTACAAGTGCTCGGACGAGTTCGTAAACCAGACATATCGGTCAATGGGAACGGGTAGTTTGGGGGGTTTTGTACCCCAAAATGGGGTTTTTTTGCGTTTTTCACATGTAATTTTAAAAAATTTCTAATTTTATATTTCACCATTAGAATCAGCTTAAAAAACTACACAATTAAGTTCCTTAAAGGTTTTCTCTATCTCCAACGGTTACCGAGATATTAAAAAATCTAAACACAGTACGTTGTATTGTGGGGCTCCAATGTTAATCTTATGGAGGATAGGGAAAAATTATTATTTCCCATATTAATGAATATTTTTAGATAAAACTTGATATTTAGCTTCATGTAGTTGAGATCTATCTATTTATGCTTAAAAATCATAGTTTATGTGTTTATCATGGCAGCAAACCTGCATACTCTTTTCCCATAATAATCATATAGGGAATAGGCAAACTCCTTTATTTATGGACAGATGTTGATGAAAGTTAGTATAAATGTTAAGATAAAAATTATTTATGGTAGAAATGCCTAATTTCAGTGTTCCTCACAGCAGCAAACCTGCACACCCTTTGCCATGTTAATCTTATGGAGAATAGGCAAATAATTCTCATGTTTATGGACAGATTTTTTTAAAACTTGTCATATATTATTTTTATATTATTGATTTGGAAATTCGCTGAGTACGCAGGTCTGCTGCGATGGGGGTATTATGTGATTACGTCTTGATCCATGATTATGATTACGGAGGATCATATTATTAACATATGATCCATGGTGTAGTTTTATAACACTAAAAAAATTTAATCCAACTTCAATATCGTACTGTATACCATCGTCAGAAATAAGAATTATTTATTTGCCGAAAACATTACATAATGTACAGGCTATCGTCAGAAAATATTGTATTTCATTCATTCTTATTCAACAGTTGTCATTTATTACTATTCAGTCTTTATGTTTAAAAAATATTAAATCCTATACTTTACACTTTTTTATTACAGTTTTAGCATGTATTGGCCTAATTTAAAGAATTAAAAATAATCAACAACAATAAATTTTGGGGACAGGAAGAATAACAATTGAAACAGATAACATGATTGGAAAATCGACAATAAAAAAGGTTCTAACAATATTATAACAAAATAGCTCTAACAATTTCTTAAAGATTTGGGGACGGTAACGATAAAACGTTTAAAAGGCAACAACTATCAGGCTGAGCAGATTTTTTTACACTAAAATACAAAAACAGAGTAGTAAAGAAAATATATTATAAAACCGTAATACCTCTGAATTTTTTTCTTACTAGAGTCCTCAAGTCTTAGGTCATAGTCATATAAAGTTCCAGTAGCCAACATCCAATTTCCCTAACAAATTTTGAATTTGGAAGTTCTCTATTGGTTACTGGAGGCTTGTTGAAACATTTAACACCTGAAACAATAAAAATTTTTAATAAATGTTTTATGCAGCCTATATCTGGGTTTAATAATAATCATGGAACCCCTGATATTGAATAATCAATGATCAATAATTTATTGTCATCAACACAATCATCAGGTTATATACAACAGTCAAAGAGAATCTTAAATGACTACGGTCCATGACAAAAATTGTGGTGGTGCACCTGGTTGGTCAGATTAATCATGTTATCCAGTACATTGCAATTTTTTTTAATTAATCAACATATAACAGACTTGAGTTTCACATGTAAATTTAATGCAGTACAGTACATGAGTATTGTTACCCGTACATACTGAACAACAGTCTTTAAAGAAATGTCAAATATTCAACAGTTAATACTAACTACATATTCTGGAAAATGCTTAATTTATAATTTTTCTTTCAATGGTTCAACGTTTCTCCGCAATTAAGTAAACAATAGCGAGCTCCCCCAACTATGCCAAGGTCTTTGACCTAGAAACAGCTTAAAGCCGCCCAATAGATTGACTGTCCATCTCGGCTCGTTGCGACCGTGAAAAGTCAAACACACTAGTACTGTAAAAGGTAAAAACATTCTGTTAGCTGTTGACTGTCGAGTTATCAGGTGTCGAGTTAGTGAGGTTTTACTGTACCTAAATCTTTAAATAACAGTTTAAAATGCTTCAAAGATTCAGAATGTCAAAATCCCTTAAATACTCATTTAAAGGACTTGAAGTAATGTGTCTGGTTTAATATTAGTAAATGGATCTGTTTTTGTGGGATTGTAATTAATAACTTTTAACTATGTTCATAGGCTAATAATTTGTAGTATAGTTATAAACAATTATTACCAGGTGTCTACACATCTCGGAATAAAAAATAAAATGTTACAATGGTGGGTTTAGAAAAGACAAAAGTCAAGTAAAGGATATAAATCATTTTAAAGTGAATCTACTTTCCTCCACTCAATATCTCAAAGTAGTAAAAGTTTATTTAAATTATATATTTTTTTCAGTATACATTTTAGTTTTCTTTAATTATTTTTTTAAATTCTATAGGCCTAGTTTAAAGTATGACCATCAAAATTAAACTAATCAGATGTCAATTTATTTCTTATCCTCTAGAATTGTTATGTGAATTAGATGATTCCTCGAGAGTAATTATCTCAATTCAATAAATCGATTCTGACTGAGATTAAAAATGGAGTCAAGTTTTAGCCGCAATGACTTTGCTTCCACCCGTGACTACTCGGATGGACTGGTTCCAGAGCAACAGTGTTTTCAATGATCGCAAGATCCGCTTGGAGCCATTAAACGTTGGCAGGGTGATTTTGCGGAATGTTTGCTTGAAATATTTAGCCTATATTTTGGTCTGTGTTTGTCATGGACCGACTTAATGAAGATGGTTTGGAAATACTCCAGAGCCGGAAGACTCTGGCCACAAGCCAGACTTTTGAGTCATATTTATAACAACAGTCACATTTCGCTACTTCCAGTCTTGCTCCAGTCCCTGTTTTCGCACCAGTTCCTTTTCCGTTCCGAGTTATTAAAAGAAAAATTAAAATATGTCTTTACTTGGATTAATTTGTATCGTTAATATTCGTTAAAGGTTCAATTTACTCTTTAGTGAAAATTATAATTTCACCGTTTGTTTTATGACCCGTTAAAAAATGTATCAGTCATAAGATTCTATATAATTATTTTAATAGTTGAAAATTCATAAAAAAAGTTAATTTTGTATTTGGAACAAGGTAAGGAGTTACTGTTTTTTTAATTATTATTAAGATTTGTAGGGTGTATAATGTATTACATGGTTTTTGTTTTTATTGCTCATGAATGTTCAACAGTCATTCAACAAATTTCAAAGTGAAATTTAGAATCTGATAAAAGTTTTATACCGTAAAACCTAATTTTGTTTATGTTGTGATATTAAAAAAAACTAAGTAAAGTTAAAAATGAATTAGGTATTTTAACTATTGACTTTTCTTACTGACTTTTCTGTATAAGATTAGATCAAAGTGAATCATAATATCATTGTACGATAATTAAAATATAAAAAACTGAATTTAACTATTAAAAAACATTTTTCATAATAACAATTCTTGTCATATCTTTAAAAATATATTTAATAAAAAGCAGACTTGTCAATAGAATTAAGTTTGATTAAAAAATGAAATGACCCGATCACCTGTTTATATATTCATCAAAACCTTTCTTTTCTTTCATTTTTATTTATTTACAATACTAGAGTGCTATTGATTTGTATAAGTAGCTTGGAAATATCACGTAATGTAAAGTACTGATGGAATGTAATGTATTTTAACCTCCATTGAAAATATGATAAAGAGTTAGTTGTTATAGTAAAACCTATCTAAATTCCTTATGGATATGGCAAACACTATACTATTATTGTATAGTGTCTTTCTCAAATGAGCATTTAAATTTTGTTGTATGTTGGCATGTATTTACATCAATTTTTCCTTTAAACATTTTCCAGGATGAAAATCGAGAGCTAGTTGAAAGACTAAAGCAGTATAAATCAAAAGATGCAGAAAAAATGAATGAAGAAAATGACAATTTTTTGAGGTAACATTGCATGGTTTTCCCCAACATAATTATTTTAGTGTAATTTAGCAGGGATTTTTTGAAAATTGTATAAAATTCTTATACCAACATTTTAAGCACTTATGTTATTAGTTTAAAATAAATATAATAATAAATAAATATAAATTTGTATTTATTTTAATAATAATTCAAGACTAATTTATTGGAAATGTAAAGTCGGCTTGCCGTCTTGTTCTGTAAGTTACCTAACAGCATTAGCCTTAGAAACCTGTCAAAAACGATTGCAACAATGATTGTTTAAATATGGAATAAATGTCTCTTTAATATTCAATGACTTAAGTATATGTTTATGCTGACTAAATGAATTTCCAATGTATTGTGATTGAGACCTTGTTAAAATCATTACTCTTAATGTGTTCAATGTGGTTCTTATTTATCAATATGCTTTTAAGAGTTCTAATTTTTAAATTTGATACTTGTAGTATTACTTTGGACCATGTTGGTCTGTGTATTTTAACCCATTGAGTGCCGAGCATCTCGATCTGAGATGCGCTAAAATTGCCAGTCCTCGGTACGGTGGATTCGCTAATTAAATTAAATAGCAACCATACTCTCGGAACGAGACGCCAGCATCTCTCGCACGGGCATGACTGTCTTGATCCGAGTTGCTCAGAACTCGAGCTACAGTAACGGTGCATCTCAGATTGAGACACTTTGCACTCAAAGGGTGAACTACTAAAATCCAAGCTCATACCATCTTAAAAATGAGAAGAAGGATGTTATTGTTAAGGGATTCCAAATTTCAGCATGTGATCTGCATGCTGAAATTGCTAACGGGCAGTTATTGTTATTAAATTCTGCTTTTCACCTCAACTTGTACATTAATTGTTGTGGTTTATTTGTGCTATGTATTTGCAACAGGTATTTTTATTTCCATTCACATTTTAACCTCTTAAAATATTCTGCACACCTGTTTTGTACCTATAGAAGCAAAGTGTTATGGTCACTGAACTAGCTTGATGTGACAGTATTTTGTACTTAAGGAGATTTTATATTATGAATTAAGTATGAGAATTCGAAGGTGGCTGAATTGGTGGTGAATTCACAACTGTTCTGTTAGCCCTTCTTTGATTACAGGCGATTTAGTGGGTTCGGCTAGAGAAAGTGTCCCTGAGATCAGGCGCCTCTTATAGTTCTCTCAAACTAATTTCCTGATTTTTCTAAATTAATTAGTGATTTATAAAATTGTTTATGAAGTTAAGAACTGGAATCCAGTTGGGTCTTGAAACTCCCACTAAACATTGACCGACTGGGGCGGTGGCGGCGTCCTGTTATCCAGCTACTTGGAGGTCACGAATTGTACATAGCTGTGAGAGATAGTCGGTGCATGTAGTGTTCTCTTGTGTAGATTAACATCCACACTATTGAATACTACGTTAATCTGCAAAGAAAATCCTCATAATTAGACCAATTTGTAATTCAGAGACAAAGTGGTTTGGATTCCACGTTAAACTGTAGGTCCATTAATTGCCTTCGGCTATTGGGCTATTCATTGACAGTCCTGTCTAAGGAACATGTCAGCTTTAGTCAGTAAAAAGACTGCAAGATCAGGCCACAATCATCTTAGACTCAATCCTCATTCATACTTGGCTTAAAATACCTACATTGTAGTATGGTTGCCATTTCAATGATCTAATCTAACTGTCCGATAAAAACATAGATTTGAGCGTGTGAAGAGCGAGTTGATAATCTTAAATATTTTGAAAACACAGCACAGAACCGTACAGGCTAACCACAGAGATGAAATTGAGCACAGATATTCCCCAAGCTTGCCGGTATAATGCTAATCGTAGCATTCGCTCGGTCTTCATCAGAACAGTTGTTACATAAAAACACCCCTCGTAGTTTAGACAGTGTTGTGGTAGCTTTCTGATGCTCCAAAATCTATATCTAAAGTATACTCGAAAAAATCTGATCATGGCAAAGAGAAAGAGGGGTTTGGAGTGATGAGAAAATGTGAAATGATGTTACTGCCAACCACGTAAAATAAAATAGTAGAAAGGTTGAATAATGTTAATGGATCAGATTGGATTAGTAGGTACTGATTTTTCATTGCTGTTTTTGCTAAAAACTGTCAGTGCCTTACCAGTTCTTTTCTTTATTTAGGCTACTGTTAAATTGTAACCTTTATTGGGAAACCTTTGAAAATGAAAAACTAAAATTAAGTTTTAGTCATTCCAATAAAAACCTAGCTTTTGCTTTGTTCTCACGCTTGTAATTGGTCTGATGTCTTAGGAAGAAGAATGCCAAGATGCAAAGGGAGCTGGAGGATGCGGCGAAGGACATGCGTGGTCTTGCACCAGACTGCTTCACTCACACCATCGGCCCCGCCCTGCTCTGTGCCTCTGTGCCCACAAAGCCCACCATCAAGTTTGTAAGACTCGACAACCACCAATAAGTCTTAATGCACACACTACTAGTTTAAGAAAAATTATTCGTTTTACTTTGACAGTTTCTTGGCATATATACATGGAAACAGTATTTTTCACAATAATTTGGAAGCGTTTCGCTGATTGTGACTTAAGCACCTTTGGCTGTAGTTATTTTTGCACCGCTGTGAAAAACTCAATGAATTCCCAGAAGCAATAAAGTTTATCAAGTTCTTTTCTGTCTCGTCAGTCCACACTTGCTATATCATTGATTTTGATTAGATTTTGCAGCAAAATCTTGAAGCGATTCACTCCCATGATGAGTCTAAAACATTTCCACACCTAAACTTTATTTTTCCCACAAATAACAAGGATTTTGTTTTGCCGAAATAATCACATCTGCCAAATAAAGCAGGCCAACCATAGGTTGTATTTCACAAACATTGGTCTCCTGGCGTCACGTGTTTTTGAATAATTTCCTAGTACCTGCCTAATTTTTATGTTTGTATATTTAACAAGTTTGTCAATTATAATCTGAGGAACAAATAAAGTCCAGGACTCGATTTCCCTTTCAACATTAAAGGCTTCCCTTTATGTTTCGGGAAGCTGTGTTTAATCAGGTTATGTAAAATTATATAAGGTACCTGGTGTAAGATGATATAGTCTGTCTCAATTTTTTCAAACATATTTTATTATACGTAATTTGGCTAAAATACCTGGATAGGTCGCCTTTACAGAAAGGTAATAATAATTATATTATGTTTCATATTAGCCAATGAACCTAAACCTAAATAATCAACTTTGTAAATCGCAGCAACACACGATGGGTAAACTAGTATGAAATAAAATGAAAAATCCATTCTATATAACTAATAAAAATAATTCTACAGTAAATTAATGTACATAACTATATATTATTCTCATTAACAAACATAAAACATTTAATATTTTATTGAATTCAGAGGTAAGAACAGCTCTGGACTGCAATCTTGGTCTACATTTCAAATGGTCTTATTTGTTTGAATAAAAACATTTCATTTTTATTTCTTAAATTTGTTGTCATCTCAAAAAATATACACTGTAATCGTATAAATAAATCGTAATAAATAAAAACTAATATGTAAAATGCACTTTATTTTTAAATATCTGATAAATTACTGTTTGTATCTAAAAGTTTTATAATATAAACATTGAACAGAAGTATTAATTGATATCTTTTAAAATAACAGAATTATTAGTTTTGTACAGTAATATTTCTTCAATTAAGCCTGTAGGAGTTTTCCAAGTAAATTATAATACAGGGTTATCTGTCATCGTACTTTGTCTCTCTGTCAATAAATCAATAGACATTCAAGTTTCACAGACATTTGCAATAGTAATTGAAATATTCTTAGATCGTCATTGATCAAATGATTGAGTTACCTCGTTTGACACCTAGAAGCATCGGTCCACCCTTATCCATTTGATATTTAAATAAATTAGTGTGACTCGAACAAATACTATTTTGTTATTGTCTTGAAGCTGCTGTCAAGAATTTAAAGAATTTAGAGCTTACAGTATTTTTGGTTTTGCACAAACATTTTTTTTAACAATAAATTAGGTCAGATGTCTGCTCCGAAACCCTGGATGCACTAATTGTTCTGTCGATGTCCGTAGGATGCCCACGAGAGTGAAGTGAGCGCGGTACGGTGGAGTCCTGTGGACCATGTGGTGGCTACTGGCGGAGCGGACCGCAGAGTCAAGCTCTGGGATGTGTCCAAAGGTAACACTCCCCTCCCCCCCTTATGAGCTTCTGCATGAAACTCACTCACACCTGGTTCACAAGAACTAGAACAATGTTGTCTGTAAAGATACTATGATTGGTTCTAGTCATGTCAGATAATTGATTAAAAAGACACAATTAATATAGATTTATGGAATAATTTTTTGTTCATGCAAATCTTTTTACACTGTATAAAAATTTTAAGTTCAGTAAACAAATTAAGTAGTTTGTAAAATAAAGTCCATGCATTATTTGAAAACCCCATCAACAAAGAGGTTTTCATGAACACATATCTCTTTGTTGATTGATTCTTCCAAGAAATGGCTTTTTCACAAGCGTGTTGCTTCACTATGACATAATCAGTGAATGAAGTATAAGTGTATTTGTTTTCACAAAATACCCATTATATATAACCTCTAAATTTTTTAACACTTGCTCTATTTTCATCATGTTCTGACTGTTATTTTGCTATAAGGTTTTAGATTTTTGGAAATTATTTTTCAGCTAGATTACAGCAGTGCTTGAAGTTATTTTTTCCCCAAAATACTAATATTTGGAAAGATTGTTTATTAAGGCTGTTTGATCGGTTGGCTAGCCCGGCGATGGAGTGATGTTGTAGTTCCCCAAATTGCCACATGCGTAGCTAGGAGTACAATTCTGTTTTTTTCTGTATATTCATACTTGAATATATATTTATTTATGATTGTATTTAGGTATTTTCAAAGTATATTGTATTTTTCTTAAAATATTATGTAACATATTTACATTTTGTTGTTGTCTGCTTGTGTGTTAATGTGGAGTAGTGCAGCTTCTTACATTGCGACAGAAATCCTTTTTCAAAATCCAATACTATAATACGAGCAAGATTTGTATATATATATTTGCACACGGATCTCGAAAATGGCTCTAACGATTTTATTTAAATTTTGGAAATAACTAATTACCGAGTATAAAAGTTCTAGATAGGTCTAATGTCCAGGCAAATTCCGGTTTTCTTGTAATATTAAGTTTAAAATCTAAAAAAATTAACATTACGCTTATGGAGAATCAAAATGTAAACAATACAAATCAAAACATCTGTTTATAAGCGTAGTGACAGTTGTTGATTGAAGATGGTGGGGAAAAATATGTGAATAGAGGTTGTGCATGAATATTTATTTTATGTATAAATGAAAAATTATCAAATTACTAAACAATTTGTAAAAACTAACGGGTAAAATAACTGTGCGAAATAAAAGCAGAGAAAGAGACATTTCCAAAATCTTAAGTGTTTTGTTGTCATTATATTGCTTGAAGCCACTGTAACAAACCAATTAATTGGTGTAAATTAAATTTCTCTTTTGCTTTTCAATCCTCATTCTGTTTCTAACAAAATCAGTTGATCACAGGCTAATAATAACTGTATGGATAATTAAACAGTAAATGATCGGCTAAAACAATTGAAGTTGGCTAAAAGACCCTAAATGGCGTTGTTTCTTTCGCAGACACCACAGCTCAGCGGTAACGCTTTAACCTCATTAACCGAAGGTCGCGAGTTCCATCTCCACTAGGGGCAATACTTTTTGTTCAGTGCTATATTAATCATGGTATATTGAATCGGTTTTATTTAAACCACATAAATGTTTTCATTGAGTAATAAGTGTGTTTCAATTTTTCTAATTAACCTGTATAATACATGTCTTATTCTATACAAGCAAAGCTCGGTCACCAGGTACTTGTAAATTAAGCGCATTAGCAAAAGCATATTGAAAATAAATTTTATTTAATACTACGAGTCAAAATTACATTATTACACATAAAACAATTATTATTACACTTTAATTCATTAATAGATAAAAAAATGAATTTTTAAAACCTTTTGTGGTGTAAAACATCTTAAATATCAAGAGAGGAGGAGAAAACAAATTCATTTGCCAAAATCATTTCTCTATACTGAATATATTTGTTGTATTTCATGATTGATGGATCACATAATATTTTGATATTAGGACAATGCAATATAACACAGATAACAGTATATTATTGAAAGTTAATCTATTGTTTAACTGAAATACAGTAAAACCTCGTTAATCCGGACCCCATTAATACGGACTTTGCTTAATCCGGACAGCCATTGGATTACAGTTTTAATGCACAGAACGCTGATTAGTAGCATGCGATCGTCACTGTACGACTGCGCCCGGCGATGTGACTGTGCGTGTGCCGAGTGCAGGCGGTCACAGCGCAAGGTGTACGTGCCGTTACCATGGTTACTGTCAGCCAATAGTAGCTCAGTCACACGATTGTGTTTCTCCTGCTCGTGTCAGGCCGTCAGCCGTCAGTGCGTCAGTTGCTCCACAGAGGTCAATTGCACTGCACGATTTAGTTGCGTTGTTTAATTGTGAAATTAACACAAAAGAAAGGCAAATGAAGTTCAACTCCTTCTTCAAACCAGTTCAGTCACTTGAGGACGAACCTCAGCCCTCATGTTCAAAGTAATTTTGTCTTTTTTCGTTGTCTCACTTTTTGTATGGACGTAAATACCAAGTGTATATTTTTGTTCAAATGTAACTACTGTATGTACTGTTTGTACAATATGTGTTTATATTCAGAATATACATACTATTTAAGTTTATCTGCAAAAGGTGTTTCATTATATACAAGGGGTACTCAAAAATCACTGTCTTTCTTCGTTCAGGATTATTTGTTTTAATCCGGACTTTCGTTAATCCGGACGACTTGGAGCCCCAATTAGTCCGGATTAACGAGGTTTTACTGTAATGAGAAATGTCACTTTTTTCTCAATTGAAAAAGGAATTCTGTCCCTTCCTCAACTTCTTTTGCGGTGTGTATTAATATGGGTTTAATAGTGACTCTAGAATTGTAGAGATTATATATAACTACTGTTATTAAATAAATACTGGGCTAAAGATAATATTTCTATTTTAATTTGTTTTGGTACGAATTTTGTTTGCAGCATGGAATGTTTGTTTTAAAATAATTGTTGATTTGGTTGATTATGATTTCTAATGTTGATATGTTAATTAGTTGTACCCGTAGTGTAGTTTTAGTAATGAGACTTTGCATTTTTGGATTAATTTGAATTTGATTAATCAACAACTTGTGGTTTTCCTGTATGTTTGGGCTGATACCTTTGGTAAAGAATTTCACGTACATATTTTATTGTTTAATGTGATCATTACTGGAATCGCTGCATGATGATTCAGTAGTTATTTTTAGCTCACTTAACATATGGTAATTCTGAAAACTATATGGATCAACCTCAAATTTTCTTATATGTTGATTTATTGTCTCTCGGTCAATAGCAACGAGAAACTTGACGATACATTGCTGAAGAGCAGTTAAAAGAAAGAGCCAAGTGGCTCCTCACTGTGTTGTCTACCATTATCAGTTTACTGTGATTAATTTGTACCGTGAAGGTCATGGTTGTAATCTGCAGAGTTAGGTTAGTTTGGTTATTGATATTTTTATGCATAACTCTGCAGAGTGCTTCATGTTGGGATATGCAACACCAGTATAATAATAATAATAGTAAAGTTAAAATGATAGATATGTAACAAGGTGCAGAGTTTTACTGTCCAACTCATTTTTGTCAATGTTTTCTGACAAGATTGTGCTCTTTTCCTAGAAACCAAGAGTATGATAAATCAAAGTATGAAAAAAATCATAGTTCACATTACATCATATCTTTGGGAATTATCTAAGGTTTTATTAAATTTTAAGGTTGGGTTTTTGTTTTTTCAAAAGTAGTACCCGGCATTTAGTTTATTTATGAGAGAAAAAAAACACTTGCAATACTGTATTCATAACAAAAGTTCAGTTACTATAGCATATTGGCCCTTACTTTTTAAAAATTTTGTAAGTAAAGATGATGATCATTTAATTTCATTACTATAACTTCCTTTTATTTTAGTTTAACCCTAGAAATGGCAAAGTCGTAATTTACGACGCATTTACATATTCAATAAGAATTGGCAGGTGGAGGCATCTGTCGTCAGTTTAGTGTACTTGTTAGACACTATCGCCTACGTGACCGTGTTGCCCTCTGGGGGCAAACAACCGAAACTGCTCTCGTAGTACACGAGCCTGCCACCGGGCAGGTCTATAACCAAGTAAGCGCTTTCTACTCCTAGGCACTGAGTGGCCGAGCCGGCTAACGCGCTACGCTGACGAGCGTAACGTTCTAGCCATTCGGAAGTGCTAGGGTTCGAATCCCGACCATGAGCAATCCCAATTTGGCTTGCAAATGTGTGGTAAAGCGGAGAGGGGGGCCCACCTTAAATAAACGGTGACCGGCTTGGGTGGAAGTTGACGGCATTTGTAGGCTTAATTGGGATTGCAGTGGACACCTGGTTTGCTTTTGTGGTTAGTGGTTATAAGAGGGGGGCATGTTTTAAGCGTTTTTTGTTTAAACTTTGAAATTTCAAGAAGATATTAGTAATTATTTTTATGTTACAGTTAAGAGTAAAAAGCTTGCCACTTCTAGGGTTAAAAGAGCTGTATCAATGTTTGTGTGAAACGGTCAACAAAACTCTGAATAATATTGTATTCAAGTAATGCCGTGTTGGTTGATAAATATTTTCATTTTAATCAGGGTTTTTGTTTTTTCAAAAGTAGTACCCGGCATTTAGTTTATTTATGAGAGAAAAAAAAACACTTGCAATACTGTATTCATAACAAAAGTTCAGTTACTATAGCATATTGGCCCTTACTTTTTAAAAATTTTGTAAGTAAAGATGATGATCATTTAATTTCATTACTATAACTTCCTTTTATTTTAGTTTAACCCTAGAAATGGCAAAGTCGTAATTTACGACGCATTTACATATTCAATAAGAATTGGCAGGTGGAGGCATCTGTCGTCAGTTTAGTGTACTTGTTAGACACTATCGCCTACGTGACCGTGTTGCCCTCTGGGGGCAAACAACCGAAACTGCTCTCGTAGTACACGAGCCTGCCACCGGGCAGGTCTATAACCAAGTAAGCGCTTTCTACTCCTAGGCACTGAGTGGCCGAGCCGGCTAACGCGCTACGCTGACGAGCGTAACGTTCTAGCCATTCGGAAGTGCTAGGGTTCGAATCCCAACCATGAGCAATCCCAATTTGGCTTGCAAATGTATGGTAAAGCGGAGGGGGGCCCACCTTAAATAAACGGTGACCGGCTTGGGTGGAAGTTGACGGCATTTGTAGGCTTAATTGGGATTGCAGTGGACACCTGGTTTGCTTTTGTGGTTAGTGGTTATAAGGGGGGGGCATGTTTTAAGCTTTTTTTTGTTTAAACTTTGAAATTTCAAGAAGATATTAGTAATTATTTTTATGTTACAGTTAAGAGTAAAAAGCTTGCCACTTCTAGGGTTAAAAGAGCTGTATCAATGTTTGTGTGAAACAGTCAACAAAACTGAATAATATTGTAATATTGTAATGCCGTGTGGGTTGATTCATATTTTCATTTTAATCAAGGTGATTTGCGTGAAGGTGGTTTCTACCGCAGCATGGGTTCTTGGCATGATTAGTGTATTTGTTATGTTATTGTTGGTTATTATTGATGGTTACTAATCAAAACTGACACTTTTCAGTTTTTAAAACTAATCCAAATATATCCTGTTTCAACCATGTTTTCAATAAATTTTTATAATGTTAATTTCATGTAAGTCTATTACAAACATTAAAAATTTAATGTTAAACTATTGGCAAAAATTTAAAATTAAAGTATTTTTTTTACTTTGTATTTCCTGTTTTGTACCTTGTTTTGAGTGTTTAAAGTAATTTTTACCTGTCCAGCATCATGTTTTTATTGGCACAAATCAAGTTTTGAACTGTTAACTTTGTTATTTTTATTCAACACTAATTTGGCCTCTAAAGGCAAAACTGATATGACCCTTCCCCATCAATTGCATTTTCTTGAGTAGGTTCAATTTCCACTTGAATCTTTGTTATTAGCAAACAAATGAGATGTTGTCTTTACAAGGTCTCTATATCAGGCTTAGCAATTCTTTCTTCTTCTTGAATTGCTTATTGAAACCATCAAGTAAAGTTAACAATTTCTGTTTTAACATCCCATTGTAACAAAAATATACATAAAAAGGTTTTGTTAATATATTGGAATTATAATTCATTGCAATCAAACAGCGACACAAAATAAAACTAATAAAACAATAAAACTAATACATAATGAATGTTTTAAAACACTACTGGTACATGGCACATGGCGTTTTGACAACACGGCTAACTGGTTCTCCCTCTCTCTCTCTCAGGGTAGAGGGTGTAGAGGGGTAGTGCTGGGAAGGTAATGTGAGGGATGAGTGGCAAAGCTGCTGAATAGCGGTTGCTAAAAGCATTAACTGCGGAGTTTTGTACACAGCATGTCCTTATCAGGGGTTAATAATTTTTCATAAGTTAATGTTTAGTGTATGCTTTATTCTAACAATATTTTTGGGATTTTGGTTAATATGTAATGTAATTAAATTTACTTACAATGGAGACAGTTTTGGACAGCAGGATTGTTGAAGGTTTTTTTAATGTATAGGAGCACAATCTGAGAACCAGTTTTTCACATTAATGCTGGTGTGAATAAGCTTAAAAAAATTAGTTACAACTAATATTTAATTCTGATTTTTGATGCATGTTTAATGCTAATTGCACGACCACAATGCATTCTTACAAGCAACTCAAAGATATGTATTTTTCATGAAGCTTTTATCATTGTAAAATTAAAAAAATTTACTCAATGTAAAACATTTTGGTTTAAATAAAACCGTTTTAATACCCCTTAATTAATATGGCATAAATAATGAACAAATATATAGCCCTCGGGTGGGGATCGATCACTCGATGCATACGTGAGATCTAAGCGCTTAAGCTACGGCGTCAGCCGATTTCGCGTCGTCGTTTAAGAGTTTTTGGCCAACCTCAATTAATTGTTTTAGCTAACCTTATACTGAATTTGTCCATACTGTTTGTTATTATTATCCTGTGATCAACTGATTTTGTTAGAAACGGAATGAGGATTGAAAAGCAAAAGATAAATTTAATTTACACCAATTATTTGGTTTGTTACAGTAGCTTCAAGCAATACAACGAATACGTTTTCTATCAAAACACGGAAGATTTTGGAAATACTCTTTCCTGCTTTTATTTCGCGCAGTTATGTTACCCTAAAGTTTTTACAATTGTTTAGTAACCTGATAATTTTACATTTATTACATACATAAAATAAATATTTATGAAAAACCTCTATTCACATATTGTTCTTTGCCGTCTTCAATCAAGAACTGTCAAACGTTTATAAACAGCTGTTTTGGTTTGCATTGTTTACATTTTATTCTCCATAAGCGTAATGTTAAATTTTAGATTTTAAACTTAATATTACAGTAAAACACGAATTTTCCTGGACATTAGACATATCTAGAACTTATTTTCTACTCGGAAATTAGTTATTTCCAAAATTTAAAGAAATTCCTCGGTGCCGTTTTCTATACGTGTTAAATATAAAATGATATAACTTGCTCTTTTATAGGGTCACTGCTCGTATGGTCATTTTTTCCCTTGTAATACCTTTACTTATAACCAATGTAACCACTTATAAGTAATAATAATTACTTTAACAATTTAAAACTGAAGAGGACAAAAAAGTTCAGTTTAAAATGGTTTGTGCAGGTAAGGAGGAAAGTAAGTTTTAAAATGTTAGGTATAGTTTGAATCGTTGGGCATGGAATCAATTTTTCACAATAAAGGCAGGGGTTGTTTTTACCCTTAATTTTCTAATACTTGCCAGAATAGGTTACCTCTGACTGATTCATGATTCCCTGATAATAAAGTCAGAGTGTGTATTAAGCCATCATGGTTGAGCTTCCTAACTACTGTAATACATTTTTATACTTCTTTTTAAACTGAAATGGCAACCTACCCAGGTAGCTATTTTAAGCCAAGTATGGATGAGAAATGAATGTAGGATGATTGTGGCACGATCTTGTAGTCCTGTTACTGACTAAGGCTTTCATGTTCCTAAAACAGGACTGTTAATTAATAGCCCAACAGTCAATGGTATATCTAAGGGACCTAAAGTTTAACGTGGAGTCCAAATCAATGCCTCTAAATTACGAACTGGTCTAATTATGGAAATGATCTCAGCGGATCAACGTAGTATTCAATTGTGCGGATGTTAATCCATACAAGAGAGCACTACACTACCGACCATCGGTTATTACTATCCAAAGTTTGTGACCTCGAAGTAGCTGGATTACAGGACGCACCATGGTCCCAGTCGATGTGGAAATGAAATGAAATGTTTTTTGCAGCTCAGAACTATACAGTTCTTTACAAAAGTCAAGTTGAGTGTAGGTTAAACATAACCTAGTTAACTTAATATGAAAATTTCTCCTGTTTATACAAGCAGGTCTCTTTTTAAACATAGCCTCAGGCAAATTTCTAATATGTGCAGGGAGTGAATTAAAAAGTTTCACTCCCTGATATTGAAAACTATTTTGTGTTGTGGTGTGCATCTAATGGTTACAGTATTATCTCTAAACCTAGTATGATAATTTTGCACATCACCGATCTTTTTTAAATGAGCTATTTTGGATTTGGTGATTAACAAACATGATAAAACAAACAGAGATGGTAATGTAAGAATACCAAGGGATACAAACAGAGGTCTACAGTGTGTCCTACTGGTGTACATCACAAATAATCCTTACTGCCTTCTTTTTCAGTATAAATAGACTGTTGTTGGCAAGAGAATTGTTTGCCCAGAGTGGCGTACCATAAGTAAAAAAGCTGTGTATAAGACCATAATAAATACAAAGAAGGACCTCAGTGGAAATGCTTAACCTGAGTGTTAGGATGTGCGGAGGAGGATGTACGTAGTTGTACATGATTTTACACTAAAAAAACACTTGAAATGAAAGACATAACTGTGATATATTAATCATGTATTAAAGAAAACATTTCGTTCATATTGTCTGTTTACATTTTGATTGATTTTAATAATAACATATGTTCATATAAACAAAAAACACTGAACACTGAGTTCCATTACAAATCATGGAAGCTAAAATATCAATGTGTGAATGCCATTTCAAATTAGACTGTAAGTGAAAGCCAAGAATTTGAGAGTGGATCTCTCAGAGTGAGAGCAAAAGCTAAGTGAAAGATCTTGCACTTTATCAGCATTAAGGTACAATTTTTTTTGTATTACACCAGTTGTCAATAACATTTGACTTTAAATTTACAGTATCATTAATAGTTTTTTTCAGGTTTACACCTTACACTGAGAGCTAGGTCATCCGCAAAAAGAAAACATTTAGTATTCTGGTCATTAATGTTACATGGCAAGTCATTAATATACAATATGAACAGGGCAGGACCCAATATTGAGCCTTGCGGCACACCATGTGATACTCTGAGAGAGGCAAATACAGAACCATTAACATAGACTGACTGCCATCTGTTTGTCAAATAGGATCTAAAAATCTTAAATTGTGACAGTGTCAAAATAATAAAAATAAAGCTTATTCAACAAAATAATGTGGTCCACTGTATCGAAGGCCTTGAACATGTCGTATGATCTGAAAACTATATTATCTTTAGGCCCAAAAACAGTCTAAGAGCAATGCCTGGGCTGCCTCAACTGTACTGTGTTTAGGTCTAAAACAATACTTACTGCATGATAGAACATTGTTAGTCTCAATATAAGAAGAAAGCTGATTGTGTATTAGATGTTCCAAAACCTTTGACACAGGTGGGACAATAGTTATAGGCCTGTAGTTGGTACATGGGTCTTTAGGTCCTTTTTTAAGTACAGGTAAGACCTTCGTCATCTTAAGTTTATCAGGAGAACAACCATGAAGGATACACAAGTTAATATGATACTCAAGACTTTACAAATGTGCCTAGAATCTACTTTTAAAATTGGTGAATTATACCAAATTTATCAAGACAGAAGCTGTCTTTCAAACTGTTAGTAGCAATAAAGACATCTTCAACAGTGAATTCCTTAAGTTTAAAGCAATTATCACTGAAATTAAGGTGCAGTTTATCTAAATAATATTTGTGATCATTAGAACAAGATGGCACGCTTTTTACTTAAATTATCAATACAATTAATAAACAAAGAGTTTATTTGGTGGCAAGTTACCCGGTACAGACATGGGCTAACTATAATAATTTCTTACTTTATAAGGAACCTAGATGCTTTAGATTTATTACTCGAGATAACAATCAGATTATTATTGTATTTTAATTTGGCCTGTTTAATTTTCCTGCGGTATTCTTGTTTCTTATTATTATACAAGACTTTGACAACATTAGCATTTCCAGTAGTAGTTATAGTCTTGTTTCTGACTAAGTCTAGCATGTTCCTTAGACAGAACTGTTAATTAATATAATAGCCCAACAGCCTATGGCAACAAGGGACCTACAGTTTAATGTGGAGTCTGAACTACTATCTCTGAATCATGAACTGGTCTAATTATGAGGATGGTCTTTGCGGATTAACTTGGTTTTCAGTATTGCGGACATTTATCCTCACAAGAGTACACTACACCCTCAGACCATCACTCACAACTATCCGTGACCTCCAAGTACCCTTGATTACAGAACGACGACACCACCTTCCCAGTCTAGATAACTATGACTATAAACTCTGAGAAGTAGTGGTATATTGCCTGACCACATGAAAGGAAGTACCAAGCCTCAAAATGTCCATTTTGGGTTATCTCTAATGGTATGGGGAAAGGGCTTTAAACACACTTTGCAGGTCTATAAATTAGGATAGTGAAGATCATCCTGGCCTGGGATTTCAATGTTTTGTACATGCCTTCTTGGAAAGTTAGGCAGGTCATTCATATCTCGTCCATATCCATATCTTATTTTCAGGACCTTTTTTTCTCCACAAGAAGATTTACCTATTTGGCTACTCTAGAGTAACATAATATGACATCCAAATAGACTTAACCTCATTTTATATATTATCTCTGCAGTATATAGTTCGTAAATAATAAAAAAAATATATAACTTAAAGTTCATTACTGGGAGGACTTCTTGTACGCGACATTAAAATCGTGCGACCACATTTTTCTCATCATTCCTCCGTGTTTTAGCCGACAATAAAAATAATCCTAACTATATTTTACTTATTTTCTCCACCTTCTTGATTTCTATAGGTGAAAAACGTGGAGGAATAACGTGAAAAATGCTGTCGCACAATTTTAGTGATGTGCGATTTCATGGATCCCTTCATTATCCATCCCATAAATAGTGTAAGTATAGTTTAGCTCAATGTAACCTGAATTTTCAACATCAATTTATAATGATTTGGTCCATGCATGTGTGATTTAATCTGCACATGCTACATTATTAGTATTGCTATCTAATATTTTAATTCAAATGTGTTCGTATGTACGTATTATGCATTAGGAGGGTACAATAACCTTGTAGCTGGAGGGCTGAGTGGATAATACCCAGCTCGTAATCTGAAAGTTGCTGTTTTGATTATGAGAAAAATATTGATACAATTTTGTGATGGTACTATTCGATTCTGAATCAAACCGAATTACTTTGTCAGTAACAAAGTTAAATAACATCAAACACTCATTACACTCGACCTTCACTCATATTCACTTTGAAATACCCACCTAGATGTGCCAGTGTCTCACAAATAAGAATAAGAACATCCTGTTTAAAACATCAGATGTTGGCTTGTTTACCTATTTGGCTACTCTAGAGTAACATAATATGACATCCAAATGGACTTAACCTAATTTTATATATTATCTCTGCAGTATATAGTTCGTAAATAATAAAAACGTATAACTTAAAGTTTATTATCGGGAGGACTTGTACGCGACATTAAAATCGTGCGACCACATTTTTCTCATCATTCCTCCGTGTTTTAGCCGACAATAGAAATAATCTTAACTATATTTTACTTATTTTCTCCACCTTCTTGATTTCTATAGGTGGAAAACGTGGAGGAATAACGTGAAAAATGCGGTCGCACGATTTTAGTGATGTGCATTTTCATGGATCCCTTCATTATCCCTCCCCTAAATAGTGTAAGTATAGTTTAGCTCAATGTAACCTGAATTTTCAACATCAATTTATAATGATTTGGTCCATGCATGTGTGATTTAATCTGCACATGCTACATTATTAGTATTGCTATCTAATATTTTAATTCAAATGTGTTCATATGTATGTATTATGCATTAGGAGGGTACAATAACCTTGTAGCTGGAGGGCTGAGTGGATAATACCCAGCTCGTAATGTGAAAGTTGCTGTTTTGATTTTGAGAAAAATATTGATACAATTTTGTGATGGTACTATTCGATTCTGAATCAAACCGAATTACTTTGTCAGTAACAAAGTTAAATAACATCAAACACTCATTACACTCGACCTTCACTCATATTCACTTTGAAATACCCACCTACATGTGCCAGTGTCTCACAAATAAGAATAAGAACATCCTGTTTAAAACATCAGATGTTGGCTGTATTTTAAATAAGATGTTTCTTAAAGTGTCGGATGTATGTAAAAATTGTCAACTTTGCTCTAATTCTTTTTATTGTTTGTCAAAATTGGATACATGGGTATAAATTATGTTTTACGTTGTGCAGGCATTGCCGAGAGCAAGGGAATGCTGGTAGGATGCAACCAGGGCGTCATGTCGGTGGACTTTGACTCCAACTGCACACACATCATCTGCGCATCCAACGACTTTGCGTCCAGAGTGTGGACTGTGTCGGACCAACGTTTGAGGGTAAGTCACTGTTGAGTTTGTTTTTGTAGTAGTACTGTAGTTATGTTGGTTTGATAAATGTTATGACTGTTCACCGTTATTTTTTTGTATCTAATAAGACAAAAAATTCATATTTTATACATTATTGTGATGAGTTTCTCTTAGAAGTGACGACTCAGTTGAACCTCTAGCCCGAGATTCTCGGCAGCTCTTGTGTAACCAGAAGTGTGGCAGCTAGCTATTGCAAGGTCATTCAAAATAAAATTTAAAAAAATAATACTTTTCCTGACCACAATTCCAACTATCAAAACACAACATGGGTGTGAACCTTAATTACTAAATGTGTGATTCGGCAGATTAATACTTGTAAATTTTGTAAACTGATACTTAAAAGGAATGTAACGTTATTTTATGTCTGTAGTAAATAGTTTTGTTATTTTTGGATTAAACAAGATGATAGTAGTAGCATAGATATGCACAGATAGTAGTGCATATCATCTGGACTATATGCACTTACACGATTAAAAATGCTTTGTGAAAAGGAAACGTTAAAATTAATTTACTTTTCTTATATTCATTCAATAATATCTTTTGGAATTTCGCTCTATGGTGCTACCAGTCAATACAATTTAAATTTAATTCTAAAAACACAAAAGAAAGCAGTAAGAATTATTTGTAATTTACAACCAAAAACCTCAGTTAAGGAACATTTCATATCAGAAAACATAATGACAGTTTATGGAATGTATGTTTTCGAAACTGTTTTATCGGTAAAAAACAGATCACAAGAGTTACAGCTGGTTGGGGATAATCATAATTATTCCACTAGAAATCGGGATGACTTAGCAACAAGTCCACATTCATTGCAACTTTTCAAAAAAAAACCTAAATATGCTGGTTCAAAATTTTACAATAGATTGCCTGAAGAAATAAAATTGGAAGTTTCTAAAACAAAATTTAAAAATAAACTAAAAAAATACCTCATTAGCAAAGCTATGTACTCTTTTGAGGAGTTATGAGCTAAACATAGTTTGTAAGAAGTAATTGTAGTACAAGTTTCTAACAGCTGTTTCTTCTTTTTTTATCTTTATAATTTTCAATGCTTGTAGATAAGATAAATATTGTAATAATGTATCAATCTGACACCATTCATGTATACTTGCTGTACAAATATGAATAAAGAACAATTGAATTGAATTGATACTGAATATGCATTGTGTTTTTAGCTGAAAGATTGTTTTCATCGGTGTGTGTGTGTGTGTAGTTCAAATACAGTCATTAAGATTTTTAAAAATTAATACTATTCTTCAGTGTACATTATAAAATAAATTTTAAAATAACATGTTTCCTCCCAGCACTTGTACTGAAATCCCTGAAAAAAGCAAAATAGCATGCTTTCAGGCTACAAGTTGGGAACAGGGCATCTAGCCCACACCAATGTTTCCTCCGAGGAACGCATGGATTTAAAACCATTCCATTAACTCTAGGCGCTGGAGCTTCTGTAAAAAACCGGGCCGGGATGGGTTTTGGGACTTTCTTCCGTTTAAAATGAGTTTTTAATATCAGTATCCAAAGTGGCCTGACATCAATACTAATTTGATTGATTGGTCTTTCATGTAATTTAATTAACACCCCTTCTACAAACTTTTTTTGTAATAGTTAGATTCATGGTGTAGTACTTTTGCCTCTTCCCGATTGAATTTGTGTTCTTTCTCCCATTCATGATTTGTTAATTTAGAACTTGTGGTTTCACCATTTTTTGTGTGTCCTTTATGTCCACTAATCAAAACTTTTAACGGTCTTTTTGTTTCACCTATATATTCCCCATCAAAATTCACACTTAATGCTATACACACAAGGTTTTGAATCTTGTTCTGAACACTTTGGTTTGACTTTAGTGAGCTGTTGTCTTGTATTTGAAGATATAAATGGAGTTTTTATTTGGTATTTCCTAGCAACCCTTCTTATTTTTCCTGATAGTTTTAGGACATATGGGATACTGATGAAATAAAATTAAAGATTTTCTTCTTAATTTTCTTAAATCAACCAAAATATGAGGCTCTAATTGGTAAGGTATATTTAGGGTAATGAATGAATTATTCTAAAAAAAGTGATAGTCAAAATGTGAGACATTTCAGAGAATCATTTGGAGTGGGTTTAAATAAAGTAACAAGTTTTCCGGTTTGATTTTGTCTAGTTGTGATTTAGCTATTATTATCCAATAACAGGCTAAAGTTAGGTAATAACAAGACCATGGTTTGGGCTCTTCCCAATAAAAAACTATAATACCCCCGTCGCAGCAGACCTGCGTACTCAGCGAATTTCCAAATCAATAATATAATAATAATAATAATATATGGCAAGTTTTATCAAAATCTGTCCATAAACATGAGAATTATTTGCCTATTCTCCATAAGATTAAAATGGGAAAGAGTGTGCAGGTTAGCTGCTGTGAGGAACACTGAAAGTAGTCATTTCTACCATAAATAATTTTTATCTTAACATTCATACCAACGTTCATCAACATCTGTCCATAAATAAAGGAGTTTGCTTATTCCCCACATGTTTAATATGGGAAAAGAGTATGCAGGTTTGCTGCCATGATAATATAACATGATAACATATATATATAAATTTTAACGACTATTGTTTTTGGACTCTGGGCACCTAAAGACGAAAAAATAACATGGTCCCGGGCTTAAGTCTTACCATGAGACCTACGGTAATAGCTTCTTCCCTATGGGAAATTCGCTAAAAAGAAGCCAATGGCAAAATTAAAAAAAATACTGTGCTGAAAACACAAACAACATAAGAAATATCCAGAAACTTCCATTTTGATGGACAAATCCTGTAATAATTGAAAAGGGTAAACAGCTAACAAAAGATTGAGTTTGAAGCTTGATTGCAATTTTAAACGACTTTTCTTTGCGAATTGTCACTGGCTTGTGATTCTTATAAAAATAATACACCTGGTCAAACCTACATAAATGTTTTGAAATTTGAGTGGTAGATATAAGTTTTGAATGTTTTCAATCTAATGAAAGATGGTCGATGACTTGAAAACCCTGACATCATGTGTTGGTTTAAGAAGACTACGAGGTTAATGAGAATATGCACTTAAATTTAATATTTTTATTCAGAAGATGGATAATTTGGAAATAGGAGTGGTGAGGATTGGGCTGGATTAAGAAGGCAGTTCAAATTGATTATACTTGTTGGAGAGCTTTAGGAAGTACTCTAAATATAGCTGTAGCAGGAAGGGTTAATGTGGAATAATGGATATAGAGAGGTAGCCCGATGGACTAGGTCTCTGTTATTATGACCAGAGCGCCCACAAACTGACTACATAGTTGTTACTCAAAAGTGTACGTGAATGACCTTATGGCCTGAATGACTATACTTCTAGATCTTGTTCGCCAATGATTTTTTAAATATATGTAGTTATTGTTAAAGAACAGCGGCAAAGTATAGTATAAGCTTGAGACTGGTCCCATTTTGGATTAGCTGAAAGTTTGAAATACAAGTGAAGAAAAAAATATAGTAATTATGTTTAATATTCATTTAGTGTACACTACCATACCTGCAGTAACTTTGCTTCATTTATTATTTCTACAAATATCCACTATAAATGGAATGTGTAAGAACACAGATACTATAAAGCAGATTATCCATATTGAATGTAGGTTAATATAAAAGGTGTGAGCACAAAAAAATCATTGTTATGTCTTCTCTGAAAGCTATGTGTTACAGAACTGTTTCATTGCAACTGCCAAATTCATTTTGAGTTGGAGCCAAACTGTACATTACACCTAACAACTTTAAACAGACATTTCACTTATCAATGGCCATCTTGTTCCAGATGCTTGTTTTTATCTCAAATTTAGTTTGTAAGTTCCAGTGGTGATTTATTGTCAGCGATGCATTGTCTGAAACTTTAATTACCTATCTAACAACTTTGGCCGACTTCCATCTATTCGTGTTAGGAAATATCTTTTTATTAATGAAAATTTCTAATTTATGAACAACAAATGCTGTTAGATAGTAATAAGAACGGAGTTTGGACCGTTTATTATTAAAAAGTTAAAAAATACAACTGGTGCTGATGAATACACAAAAAACCTGAACTGTTAGGACTAAACAATAACTGAGTTAAGTGGTTATAGAGCCTGCTTCATTATCTTAGTGTCACTGGTTCAATCCCAGACTGGGTCCAGCTGCCTTTCATCAATAATCCTGACAAATAAAATATAGGTCTTTGTCATCAACAGCGCTGTACATCATCAACCAGTAATAGCTTAATAACTTAGATTATGGATATGTTTTAAGGAAATGTTTTCAGCTCCTCTATTCAGCTGTTCTCATAACCATATGACATCACTTTTGTTATACTTTTTGCATCATACAAATCGCTAACACCTCCCTCCCCAGAGCATAGACAATATCTATGTAAAAGTTTTTTGTATTTACTTCCCTGAGGGAAATAGGTTAGGTAATGTCTAACATGGACATGTCTAAAGGGAATTTTTTCAGTTCATCTAAACAGCTGTTCTTATTTTTTTATCTTGTCAATACAATAATTCTGGTAATTTCTATGAAAATGGGATCTAAACAAACACTTTCGCTGCACTTTTGGTTAAATAACACAAATCTGCTAATACCACCCAGAGCTTAGACATTCCATGTCAAAAGTGTGATGACATAAAGGACTTAAATCAGTTACATCATTGGGACCACTATTATTTAACCCTAGTACTGGCAAAGTCGTAATTCACGATGCATTTACATATTCAATAAGAAGTGGCAGGTGGAGGCATCTGTTGTCGTCAGTTTAGTGAACTTGTTAGACACTAGCGCCTACGTGACCACTGACCGTGTTGCCCTCTGGGGGCAAGCAACTGAACCTGCTCTCGTAGTGCACTAGCCTGCCACGGGGCATGTCTATAACCAAGTAAGAGCTTTCTACTCCTATGCACTGAGTGGCTGAACCGGCTAACGCGCTACGCTGACGAGCGTAACGTTCTAGCCATTCAGAAGTGCTAGGGTTCGAATCCTGACCATGAGCAATCCCAATTTGGCTTGCAAATGTGTGGTATAGCGGAGAGGAGGGCCCACTTTAAATAAACGGTGGCCGGCTTGGGTGGAAGTTCACGACATTTGTAGGCTTAATTGGGATTGCAGTGGACACCTGTTTTGCTTTTGTGGTTAGTGGTTATAAGGGGGGGGGCATGTTTTATGCTTTTTTTGTTTAAACTTTGATATTTCAAGAAGATATTAGTAATTATTTTTATGTTACAGTTAAGAGTAAAAAGCTTGCCACTTCTAGGGTTAAATCATAAAGATTTAAAATGTGTCTCTTCAATCTGAAAGTCAATAGCCTATTTTCCAGGAGGGTTACTACAAGGTAGTTTGGATGGTTTTCTAATTTTGATGAGTATTTTTAGCTGTACCTTTTAATTTCGCTGCAAATTTGTTCTAGTTTCTTGAATCCTGTCAAGGTGTTTGTAAAATTGTTGTTAACGTTTGTGATTGTTGTTGCTTGCTGAGTTCAATTTTTGAATCTGAAACATTGCTTCAAAGTTAGATTATGTTATGTAAAGTTATAGGTATAACTTTACACGATTAATTATGTTAACCAAATTGATAAAGTTACAGATATACTTTATTAAGATATCAGATATATCAATCTTCATCTGACACCCACACAGTAGGTGATGTAGGTAGGTGATGGTATCATTACAGACTTACTAATATATATTTAAATCACTTCCAGCTGGTTAAAAATGAACAAAGTCATCTTCCGGAAACTCCAGATTCTGGAGGGTGGTGTAATAGGCTCTGCCATTGATTCAATCAGTCAAAACTTCTGAAGCTAGTATCCTGTCCTTTGATCCTCTGTGGCAGTCTATTGAAAAACACAATAGACGAGGTGGTGTTGGTGTAGCTTGACTGGGTAAGGGAGAGCAGCACACTAGGGACATCAAGATGGCCACTGTGTCTGGTGTTGTGTAGGATATCCTGCCTGACCACCAAGTTATTCTAATTCAACTTGACGTGCATAAGGCAGAGCAGAATTTAAGCAGGCCAATAATTGTAAACATTCTTATAAAAAGGGGGTTATTGTGAGCACGCTAATCGCTCCTTGTAATAATCCTGATGGCACGTTTCGGACACTCATCCAGGACTCCTGATGAGTGTCCCCACAGCAGAAGTCCATATGTCATGTGACAGTGAAAAAGAGTGTAATAGGCCATCAGCAGGTAGTCCTCCGTCACACAGCATCTTAGCTTCAGAAGAAGAAAACATACTCTTTACAATATATTTTATCGTCTGCTCTAGATGACTAAATAGTTTATATAGAGTCTTACATAAACTGCATGAGAGCTTTTTAAAATTCTTTCATGAGTAACATATCGATTCCTAATTCGCGAAGAAGTCACCGGTCTGACAGGCATCGGCAACGGTTGTCCACCGGTTGACCTTGATCCTTGAGACCTAGATGAATGACTGACTGAAGTTATAGATGTCAACTGCATAACAGCTTTTTGAAATTCTCTCATGTGTATCATATCGATTCCTAGTTCGCGAAGAATTCACCGGTCTGACAGGCATCGGCAACGGTTGTCCACCGGTTGACCTTGATCCTTGAGACCTAGATGAATGACTGATGATGCAAGAGCGGTCACAAGAAGCGCCGCAGCTCAAACAAAGCGTGATGCCCGTGACAGATCGTCGCGTAGACAATGGCGATGGCGAGGTCGCTCATTAGTCGAGTCACCGGTCGCCTACATTCGTACACAAAGCGCCAGGTCGCCGTCCGGGGCAAGGCCGCGGCAAGGTCTGGGCCGCCGGCCGCGTCATATCTACACCCTTTTTCCGCTGATTTGCATCCGTTCCCACTCCACTGCTCGCGGCCTCGGCCACGGTTTGCGACGCGAAAGATTCGCAGCGACTCAATTATTAATTCGTTTTTAGGGTGATCCGTGTCCACGCTGATTCGATCTTCGGGTTTTGTTTGTCTGGTGCCAAGGTTACCCTGAGTCATACAAGTTTCGTCAAATTTGTTCTACCTTTTTCTTTGCACTTTTACTGAGTTGCTTTTACGGTTTTTTTAAGGAAGCGGCCAAAACCGAAATGGACATCCCGGTATTTGAAGGATTCAAATGCCAGGACTTTGGGATCCTGCACCGAAGTCCAAGATGCCAACCACTAGGCTAGCAATACACCCGTCTTGTGATGGTTAATAGCATTATGATCACTATTCTTGTTGAAAATTAGTGCAATTACAATAAATTATATGCCATAACCATTGGTGCTGAGATGGGTTTACTTTTAATTGCATCATAAGTTTATTTTTTCTGTTTATCAATTTAAATTTGTAGGCTGGTGTAATAAACCATGATTTATTTTATCTCACTACGACAGGATTTGACGTAAACGTCGATATTATTAGAACGAAATTGTTTTGAGTGAAGTGTCTGAGGGTACTAATTAAAAAATTAAAACTTTTATAATGCACGTTTCTTAGGGTTGTCTGCACTTGTTGAAAGTGCATAACGGGTCTGTTAATCGATAATGGGACGATTAAAGTCAAACCTATGTAAAGGCAGATAGTTGATAGCCGCTGATCCTCGTATATGGGTGGAACATGTGTTCAATGAACATTTCCGTACTCCTCTGCGATCGGCCATTATCACCGGTCGCTGTAGCAGCCGCGGGGCGTGCAGTGCGCATGCGCAGTGCGATTACGCCGCATACACTGACACGGGCATGTTGTATACAAGTGGCCGGGAGCGAGCTGGGCACGGAGCATGCGCGGGCGCCGTATGTGGCGGCGCGGCTGCGCAGTGAAGACATTACCGTATGCACGCGCACGCCGTCGCCGTGTCGTGTCGGATCGCCTCCGGCCGTACATCAGGCGGCCACCGTGCTCGTCACCGCTCATGCGCGTCTAACCGCTGTCAGAAATCATATTTCTTAGGAAAACATACGGCCGCAGCAACGTTTGCTGTTCGCCGTAAAGATTGTGTGGATGTTGCGCAGGAGATGTGTATGATGGTTGTTGCGAACCAAACACGTATTGGTCTGGTCTGGAAATATTAGTGGGTACTGAGGAAGGTGAAGATAACGCCCCCATACCTGACATCCCCTACCTACAAGGGGGAAGGGATGGTAGGTTTCGTTTGTTAAAGTAGTTACAAACGTAGGCTACAGTGTTGGATGTCAAACAGATTAAGCTCAGCACTAACATCTCTTCTCAAATGAAGCTAAATATGACTCAAATTAATTTATAAATGTGATATTTAACAGCCACCAAAAGTAATATTAAAAATAATCTAAATCCTGAAGTGTAAACCACTAGGATGGCATGACCTTTGATTCATTACACTCCCAGAGTCTGTGGAGTTAGTTTCCTTGCCTCGTATCTATTACGCGGAGGATATCACAGGAGGAGTACCAGGACCATTCCACCTAGGTATGACAGTCAATGCGGAGGTCAAGGAGGCACGCTTGAGAGTGCTCAAAAGAGACGAAGAGAAACCATGAGTCATTCGTCAAATGAGCAGCGAAACGACTAACCAAATCTATGGCAGATTATTTTAGCGAATTTTCTATGGGAAATAAAGGACCCGGGACCAAGTTATTTTTCCGTTTTGAGGCCCCTAGATGCCACAACACTTTGATGCGGTAAATCATCAACAACATGCGTGTCTGTAAATGACAACTCTCGTAAAAACTCCGCAAATTCGTGAAACTCGTTAAAATTTGGTAGAGACATTTAAATGTGTAATTATTCGATTATTCAAGTTGGAAATCCAGACAAAAGAACTCATCCAATGGGAGATTAACAATCTTTTTTGAGATCCATCAGTTAAAAAAACACAAGAAGTAGGATATTGAATCCACGCTTCAATGCTAAGAGGTTACTGAGATAAAATGCTGGTAAACACAGTACTTGCCTTTAGGAACTCAAATTCTCATGTTTTTGGATCTTATTTGAATAGGTTAAAATTTATCCCTCGCTTATAGTTTGAAATATTCTTATAGTAAAACTGTATACATCTTCATAATCATGATCTAATAATTTATGATGAAAAATCTAAATTTTTGTTCCTACTTACTAGTGTATGTATCCTGAGGTAAATAACCTATTAACATTTAGTGAATCCCGTGGCATTGTACCAGGTAGGTAGTTGTTGAGAAATAAATAGGAGAACACGATGAGTTACTTTATGATGACTGATGTATGTTTTTTCTTCCCCGGGCACTATTCCGACTACCTCCCGTTTGAAATATGTTTTCCCTTGAACTTGAACAAATTTGTTTTAGGCCGTATTAACAATCCGGCGTAAACACAATTTTTTAATTATATTATATAAGACGATACCTGCCGCCGTAGAGTATAGAGTAAGCAAATTAGATACAGAGTTCATAAAGCGTTAATCGCACCATTCATCAATTACGTATGTTTTATACGCTTATAATATCACAGCAGGCCACGAAACCACGATTTGACTTGTTGATAGGTAGTGTCACCATGTGGCCTCTTGCCACCTAGACCATTAACGTTTTTTATCAACTGTCAAATATTCCAAAGTGTAATGTATCTGTCGTCTGCACTTAGGAAGGAAAGATCAGAAAATAAACGTATCCATGTCAATAGCGTTTTGTTTTGTTACGACAACGAGGAAGATGGTAATGCGAGCGTTCTTTGATTGTCAATCAAATCAAATCAATGATTGATTGTCAATGATTGTTTAATTTTCATCAATCACTGCCACCGCCACTCGTGCTTCCCGCTGACAGTATTGTCAGATGGCATTTCGGCGATCAGGCTGTGTCGCTCGTTGACACTTAAGTAAGTCTTGTGGAAAATGCGTTCCTGAAATCAAGTGTAAAAGAAGGGTCGAAGTTGCATGTCAATCTCTGGAGTCTGGATCGGGACTATCGCTAACTAAAGTTTTGAGTCCTTCACTCTACCCACTGAGCCACTGACTCACTTTATCGTGTTTATATTGAATTGATTTAGTATTTAATCTTCTTCGTGTGCGATATTTAAAAAAAACGAAACGTTATCTGTACAGTGATTATTTGTGCATTTCAAAATGTTGATCATGGGATTTCTACCTTTATATTTTGAAGTACCCCTCATTGGCACATCCAAATCGTGACTTTCAACTTCACGATGAGCTACGATTCCGCTGCAGCGTGAGGGCACAACGTTTCAAAGCTACCGTTCCCCACGTTCACACACACACACAGTACCAACATGACAACGACAATTAGCGAAGGGCCGAGAAGTCTCGAGTATCACGAGCCGCATTGTTGCCAACACTACCGAACAAATATTCCCAGGCAGGGAGGAACAATGGCCGCACTGACACGACTCTGCTATAATCGCTACCATTGTGATCAGATCATTGGGCAAACAATGCAACACAGATCTGAAACACTTCCGCCACCGACGCTGACCGGAATATCTATCGGGGGACCGTTCGAGTAACGTTGCGTTCGTGCTGGCGAAACCGAAAGCGCGGCGATCCCGAGCTGTGGCGCGGTTGGAATTCCCGCGGCGCGGCGCGGCGGGGCTGTTCGTTAGGGTGAATACCAACTGCGCCTCGCGGTCAGTGATGTTTGTAACCCTCAAAATACCGCCGTCGCAGCAGACCTGCGTACTCAGCGAATTTCCAAATCAATAATATGACAATAATAGTACAAGTATGTGACAGGATTGATCAATCAATACGTGTTGATAAATTAGAGTATTTGCCTATTCTCCGTAACATTAACAAGGGAAAGAGAAAGAGTATGCAGGTTTGCTGCTTTGAGGAACAGTAAAAGTAGGCATTTTTACCATAAACTATTTATAATCTGACCATATATCATTATCTGGACATAAATATAGGAGTTTGCTTATTCTCCATAAGATTATCATGGGAAAGAGTATGCAGGTTTGCTGCTGTGAGGAACACATAAACTATGATTTTTATAAATGGATCCCAACTACATGATAAATACTTATCCATATATATTATTAGTGAAAAAATATTAATTTTGCTTATCCTCCATAAGATTATCATGGATAATATATGTACTGTGTTTAGATGTTTTAATATCTGCGTTGGAGAGGAAAAACTTTAAACTAAATTGTGTAGTTTTTTAGTTGATTCTATGGTTAAACTAAAATGAAAATTTTAAAACAAAGTTACATCCAAAACATTTTGATTATAAAAAAAATATTATTAATATGTCTGGTTTTCGAACTCGTTCGAGCATGTAGGAATACTATAATCACAAGATCAGGCAGGAGGGAATATCTTGGTACTCGAGGAGATAGGAGTTAAACTTCTTGGTTCAGGGAGAGTTTTTGTGAGTTCATGGACCACATTATACTGTGCCCATTGTCATGGGTAAGAATAAAATTAAAAAATAAAAAAACAAAATTGTTAAAATTGTGTCAACTATATCATAGACGTTTGCTACACTAGTTAATATTGTATAATAGGAATACACATTACACATCTCTACCAAATTTGGTCTCGATCGGACCATTTTTACGAGAGTTATCGTGTTCACAGACATATATATAATTTTTAGCCACTATTGTTTTTGGTCTCTGGGCACCTAAAGACGAAAAATAACATAGCCCGGGGCTTAAGTCTTGCCATGAGACCTACGGTAATAGCTTCTTCCCTATGGGAAATTTGCTAAAAGGTGTCTTCGACTGAGCTGCCAGAACCCCTATATTTTCCCCTCCACACTTACTTCCCTTGTAACACATAAACACTAGTCCAGCCAATGGTTAGTTTCGCGTGGATTATATTTATAGTAGTGTTGAGTACACCTGGATATAAATAATAGTTAGCCTATACTTTAAACACTGTTGACTGTTATTTGAAATATGTAGATATGTATTTTGACAAAATTGAAACCAGTTTAAAGAGTTAGGGCCGTGTGGCATTACAATAAGTACTGTATGCTTTGATTTTGCTGTGAATTGAATAATATCATACTATTTAAGTACGTTACTATGTATATTTTTGTACCTTTGTAGTTAGTGGCTAATATAAATTAAAACAAAATCCACACAACGGTTCGGATATCACGCGATTTCATCATTCGAGGAGGTTTTCAAAATGCCCACCGTTTACTCTGATGCACATGCAAAGCTTTTTCTTGGATTCCCTCGCAATGACCTACATCACGTAGAAGTTCACAAACTTTCAAAATTCTATTCCTTAAGTGTTCTACATTTTAAACTGGTGTGCGATAAACCTTTTACTGAAGGGGACCTCAAATATAATATGGTCTAGGGGCGTGAGGTCTCTAAGCGGTGATTCCTCATCTTCCGATCCACACGTTAGAAGTAGCAATGTGCTGACAGACCTCAACATTGAAGTGTCACAAAATATTGGAAAAAGTTATCTACTAATTTACTTCTAAAAACACACTTGAGTGTTTAAATAGTCGTAAGGCTTATTTATTCTATCACGCCCTTAAGTGGTTTTGAAAATTCTGTTAGTTTATGTGAAATTTTGATTAACGAGTATAAAGACTAGAAGAGATAAAAATATATATAAATCGACTTGGACGGTGGCGACGTCCTGTAATCCAGCTACTTGGAGGTCACGGATTGTGGATAGTTGTGAGCGATGGTCGGTGGGTGTAGTGTTAACTATACACTCTTGTGTGGATTAACGTCCACACTTAGATACTTAGATTATTGAAATGGCAACCTACCTATGAAGGTATTTTAAGCCAAGTATAAATGAGAAATGAGTGTAAGGTGATTGTGGCACTCTTGAATACTATGTTAATCCGCAAAGGCCATTCTCGTAATTAGACCAATTCGTAATTTAGAGGCCGTGGTTCGGATTTCACGTGAAACTGTAGGTCCCTTAGTTGCCATCGGCTGTTGGGCTATTAATTAACAGTCCTGTCTAAGGAACATGTCAGCCTTAGTCAGTAACAAGACTACAAGATCGGGCCACAATCATCTTACACTTAACCCTCATTCATATTTGGCTTAAAATACGAACCTTGTAGTATGGTCGCCATTTCAATAATCTAATCTAATTTCTTGAATGCATAAAAATACCTATGTATGTTGGAAAATAACGTAATGCACGAGGAATTTAATGATTATTAACTAACAGTCAAATTAAAAAGTAACTACATTTTAATTTGGTTTTGGTGGAATTTCATATTTTTAGAAAATACTATCTTCCCAGTGGATGTATATGAATTGTACACTACGTCAAATAATTTCTAAACGCCGAGTCGAAAAAGCGGAAATTCAAAACCACCAGGTGTCATAATAATTTTCGATAAACATCAAAACTATTACAAGAATATGTTTTAAAATTTTAGTGACCACAGCGGATTAGAATAAAGTCACAACTCGAGACGTTAACGGTATAGCCGGTTAACTCTCGGATATAAAAGGCTTTCAGTGCCGTAAAATGCCACAACTAACGTGTGTGATGCTGCAACTATTGTTAATAGCGCTGTCTAAAGTCACGGTTATTTTTAGTAGTTATGCAAATGGTAACGCGCTTTAGGCTTGAATGTCGCGGGGGCGGATACCGTTGCGGGAACTGATTAGCTAGCTGCTATTAGTTCGTTACTAATTGAGTCTTGGATGTATCCCGACGCCAATTAAAACGTAGGACATTGACGCCGTTTATGGCCGGTTGTGTCGTGTGTTACTTTGCAATTGTCCGGTCGAATGGGGTAAAAGAGAATGGTTTGTTTAAGTGTTTTAAGTTTTTGCTGTTCGGGATTTTTAGTACGTGTAGTTAGTTAATTACTGAAATGGCTACCTACCCAGGTAGGTATTTTAAGTAAAGTATGAATGAGACATAATTTAAGTTGATTGTGGCACGGTATTGTAGTCTTGTTACCGACTAAGGCTGACAAGTTCCTTATTTTAATAGCCCAACAGTCAATTGTATATCTTAAGGACCTACAGTTTAACGTGGATGATCCTTAAGAGGATGGTTTTTGCAGATTAACGTAGTATTCAATAGTGTGGACTTTGATCCAGACAAAAGAACATTACACCCACCGAACATCGCTCACAACTACTGACTGTAAATACAGTTTTACAAAACATTTGATTTTCGTTAATGTCGTGTATTTTATTGTGTTGCACTCGTACTTTTTGCATTTCTTTCTCAAAACTAAAATACATTACAGCTGGGTAGCTCAATGACAACGTGTCAACCTAAGGTCAGCGGTTCGATTCCAGACTCAGACTCCGTTTGTAATTCGGCTATAACTAATTTGGGGTTTAATTACCTACCGGAGGGTTGACAATTGGGGGTGACAAGAGTGCGGTTTTGTTAAACATGTCATATTCTGATAAACACACAGTAAACGTAATTCACCTGGGAAGTATAACCTTTTGTTTATTAGGAGTAGGAACTGAACTTGTTTGGACGATTCTGTAATTATTTAATTTTTAAATGTAATACATTTTTATAGTTGAAAATAAGTTTTTAAATTCTTCTTTTTACTATTTGGGTGGGCCAAAATTTTAAAATGTCCTCTAACGTAAAAAAATTGTAGTCTTTGATTTTTTATGACACTTAGTGTAGTATTAATGATCAATAAAATAAAGATTGAGTTTACCACAAGTTTCTACAAATGGAACCATAATACTAAAACCAAAACGAATCGTCTACTCGCACGTTTAAACGGGAAACGGATTTTTGGCAACCGCCCAGCCCCCACCGAGGGTCGGAACCCTAATTAGCCCTTGACAGCGGCCTTTTGGCAACCTCAGTTTCATCCCAAAAATTCTCCCTTTTCTCTCTGAAAATCCCTGCCTCGTTATTTAATCCCACAATTTATCACTCTTATCCCTTAAAGTCCCTCCCTTGGCCCGGGATGGCAGGCTATTCACGACTACGGGGAACCGGCTATGAATGAGCCAAGTCCTTTGAACTAAAACCATTATTTCACAATGGGCGTTACAGGATGTACCGCTAGATGGAATTGGATTTTCCAAGTAGAATGTTTGAAAGACAATGATACAAAAGAGAAGACAACACCAACAAATATAGGTCAATATGGTGAACTGTTGAAGTGTTATGATATTGTCAACAGAAATTGTTTATACAAAGTCCTAAATATTAATAAACTTCATGTTCATGCAACTTCATTCATAAACTTCATATTCAAACTTATTTATATAGATTATAAATTGAAAGTTACAAGTCTTATCTGATTTCAAAGAAATATAAATCGTTAATTCTTTCCTCAAGAAGTTAAGTATGGGTTTAAAAATAAGACCAATACAATTCATAATATTGTACCTCTAAACATAGTTCAAACTTAACAACAGACAGTTCTTAGACGGTTAGTAATCACACACTTTAAAGGAATTGGGTATCAGGCGTTGTGCTTTGTTATTCTTCGTCTGTCTTCGCCCGCCGCCTCCCCTCTCGCCCTTCTCTAGCGCGCTTTCTCCCTCACCCTCAACCCCGCCCGGCACGAACGAAATCCCGGAAATCCCCACCAGGGAGAACAGCGGTTGCCAAAAGTCCGCACCACGGGTTGTGACACTTTTATAGCCCTCTGCGATGACGAATGGGATAGGCGAGGTTGCCAAAAGTCCTACACCCCGTTTAAACGTACATAGCGATACTTGGGTTAGGTTAGGTGCTTTGTATGGTTATAAAATATACCATCAACCATTTCGGAAAACAATGAACCCGTACTGTTCTTGGATACTAGGTTTTATAAAAAAAACTAATTTTGTAAGAAATTTTGATGTCATGTGGTAATAGCGCACGTCGACGTTGGAATAGCCTCTGCAAAAAAAAAGTAGTATACACGTTACGTTTGTCAATTAATCATGTTTATTGTAAACGGAGTGTTTGAGGATGAATCATTAAAAAGATTCGAAACCGGTTTCACTACAAGAATAATGTTGACACATTTTTGCATATTCAGTGAATATGGAAGTAGAAACTATTTCTAAAAAGAATATGTTTGTTCCTAGGTGGTAATGAAAACCTTTCGAAGAATAATTTGTGTTTCCCAAGATAAGTAATATATTACTTTAGCCTATGTTGACCAGAGACGCAAGTTGCAAACGCCGGAACGAAGCGGATTGCTTACTAGGACCAATTCTATTTCTTAATGCATTAGTTTTGGAACATAGTTTTCTATCTTTCAAATATAACTTGTTTAACATAAACTTTCAAGATACGTCAAATAGCACTTATTATGCATTAAAACAGTAAATTTAAATGAGTTATACGTATAATTTTTTTTTAAATTTTGATAAGCACGATAACTAAGATTTCTCGATACATAATTTTAAAAACTAAAATTATTCTTAATACTAGGTAATCTTCAAACATCCTAAACAAATAATTATCCTAAAATACATTAACTTAAAATACATATTTCTGAGAGAATTATAAACAAAATGTTATGGTGAAATCAAAGAAAACTTAGGAAAAGTTTTGGATTCTAAGGGATGAAAATATAAACAATATTGAACGCAACACATCCGTTTTAGTTTAGGTTGTTTTCACATTTATAATGAAGAAGCTAATTACAGGTCATGTGAATTAAGCCCGAACCATGTTATTTTTTCTTCTTTAGGTGAGTCAAAAACAATAGTGAAAATTAAAATATATATATAAAACATATATAAATATATGTATATATGTATAAATTGTGTCAACACGATAACTCTCGTAAATTTGGTCCAATCAAGACAAATTTGGTAGAGACTGTATTCCTACAATGTACTTCGTAAACCAGACATATCGGTCAATAAACGGGTAGTTTGTTTTGTACCCCAAAATTTTTTTTTGCGCTTTTAACGTAATTTTTAAAATTTTTTTAATTATATTTCACCATTAGAATCAGCTTGAAAACTCCAATTAAGTTTTAAAGTTTTCTCTATCTCCAACGGTTTCGAGATATTAAAAATTAAATACAGTAGTTGTATTTCTCAATGTTTATCTTAAATAGGGAAAAATTAATATTTCCATATTAATGAAAAATTTTGGATAAACGTGAGATTAGCTTCATGTTTGAGATCTATCCATTTATGCTTAAAAATCATAGTTTATGTGTTTATCATGGCAGCAAACCTGCATACTCTTTTAAAAATCATATAGGGAATAGGAATTTATTTATAGACAATGTTGATGAAAGTTGGTATAAATGTTAAGATAAAAAATTTGGTAAAACCATTCAGTGTTCCTCACACACAACCTCACACCCCACAACATGGAGAATAGGAAATAACATGTTTATGGACAGATAATTGTCTTATATATTTTTATATTATTGATTTGGAAATTCGCTGAGTACGCAGGTCTGCTGCGACGGGGGTATTTAGAGATGTGATGTAAAATGTTATACCACTAAACACACTTCAGGAAAATTGCAAACAAAATTTACCTGTAGGCTGAGAATAGTCTGACGTCATTCCAAACTTTAAGCCATAACTCAGAAACAAATTGCAGGAGGGTAAAATTTTCAAAAAATCAATCTTGAAGAACTGTAGGAAAATATATAAAAATGTAAAAATACCATTTTGTGCTGGGTGAGCCCCTTAGAAACGTGAAGTAGATTTTTAGAATTGCCAGTTGACGTGAACGATGGATGTGAGTGTTTTTGATGACTGCGAGGTGTCGCCCCGGCGCAGGCGCACACAGTGGCCAATCTGCAGCGCGATTTTATCGAGTACGCGCTTGTACAATTATTATAATTGCAGAGCCAGGCGCGCCATTAGTGGAGCATGTCGCGGCCCGGCGATCCATCACCCCCGAGTCCGATGTTTGTTTTATACTTCCTCGAACCCCGCTCGCGCCGACGTTATATGGGCTGTAAAATATATTTGTGGTTGTGAGTAATTACATTCGTTGTCGTATAATTGTCCGAGTAGCGGGATTTTTCTCTTTGTTTCTTAATCTATGTGGAATCCTAATTGCGGCGTGCGAACGGTGCTGATGGTTGTGTTAGGTACACGTGTCGCTTGTGGGTTTAGTACGTGTGTTTTGCGGGAATTACCGCTCGAACGTGGTCTTTACAGTGTGTTTCGCAGTTTGTACGTTTGTACTGTTAGCGGATTACACATAGGGAAGAAACTATTACCGTAGGTCTCATGGCAAGACTTAAGAGTCTGCATCAGTGGTAGCCATCTTGAATTTTAGTCCCGTAAGAGCAATGTTAAATTCTGGCGGAACATACCTTCACTTTGGCGTCTGTAGTGGCGTTAATTATCAAGGTATCAATGTAAAACTTTGGAAGTACATTGATGAGATATGGCTCAAGGCCTTTAATATGTATCATGCATTGTATATGTAAGGCCTTGTATATGTATATGTAATATGTTTTAAGACCTTTTAATTTGTTCAAAAATTTAACTTGATATAAAAACAAAAATACAGGAAAAAACAGGAATATTTTACAAAATAAATCATTATTATTTTTTTATTGAGAGCGAAAATAAGAAGTTCTGTAAGGTGGTGCCCTGGAGGACTGTAATACCTTTAATTTGACACGTCTTCCGTTAATTTATGACAATAGGTCAAGGAGATATAGGCGCCAGAGTTTAACATTGTTCTTACGGGACTAAAATCCAAGATGGCTACCACTGATGCAGACTCTTAAGCCCGGAATTATGTTACTTTTTCGTTTTTAGGTGCCCAGAGGCCAAAAACAATAGTCGTTAAATTTGTATATATGAACACAATAACTCTTGTAAAAATGGTCCGATCGAGAACAAATTTGGTAGAGACGTGTATTCCTACATTTGCTCGGACGAGTTCATAATCCAGACATGTCGGTCCTTCGGAACGGGTAGTGTGGGGGGTTGTTGTACCCAAAAATGGGTTTTTTGCGTTTTTCACATGTAATTTTTAAAAATTTCAAATGTTACCTTTTATTATTAGATAGAATAAACTCATAAACTACACAATTTAGTTCTTCAAAGGTATTCTCAATCTCCAACTGTTACCGAGATATTAAAAATAAACACAGTACGTTGTATTTTGGGGCTCCAATGTTATGGAGGATAAGGAAAGATTAATATTTCACTTATCAATCTGTATTTTTTGGTGAAAATTGATATTTAGCTTGAAGTAGTTGAGATCCGTCCATGTATGCTTAAAAATCGTGGCTTATGTGTTTATAATAGCAGCTAACCTGCATACTCTTTTACCATGTTAATCACATAGAGAATAGGTAAACTCCTTTATTTAGGGGTAGATGTTTAAAACATTTGGTATAAATGGTCAAAAAATAAAAATGTTTATGCTACAAATGCCTACTTTCGCCGTTCTTCACAGCAGCAAACCTGTATACTCTTTCCCATGTCAATCTTATGGAGAATAGGCATATAACTAACTATCATATTTTATCGACAGATATTGATAAAACTTGTCAGATCAATAGATTATTACTATATTATTGATTTAGAAATTCGTACGCAGGTTTGCTGTGACGGGGGTATTTTTATATTTGTTACCGTACTCGATGTTTTTACCAATTCTGATTATTTGTACTCAAATGTCTTCTTCTCGTAACTTTGTGAAGACTGGACCCATCTATATCTGATAATTGGGTTAATAATTAATTGATGATGGCACCAAATGAATCAACTAGCCTGGGACAGTAATAAAGCTTAATTTTTCATCAAATACGTTTCATTTATCTTGCTCACCCTTCACTCACATTTTCCGTAAAATACCCAACGGTGGTTCAGTGTCTAAAATATGAAAATGGATATTATTTTTCATGGATAATATTTTCACACTGACATTTTTCCATGTAGAAAGCATAAGAGAAAGACGGAGAAAAATCCGGCTCGGCCGGGAACACACGACGAGTAGGGCCTAGTAAAAGCAAGCCGAAAGGGAAGCAAATCGCTATACATTGCCTAACGACTCTTTACATTCAGAGAACTGAATGTCACGCTCAGATTTGCTATAAACCAGTCAGAGCCAACTGGAGATGAGAGAGGAAACGAAGGCATTTAACTCACGAATGAGTAACAGTATGAGTCCGGGCGTCGGCAAATATCCATCAATCGCTTTTAATTAAACGCCCGAAGAAATAGCTAGGAGACGTAATACATTCCGATAAATTTAAAGTCCTCCTGAACAGGTTTCTGATTATCCGGTATTCACGGAGGATTCTCGGATCAACCATGGGAAATGGCGACTGTTAAACGCTGAGATACCGGTCAAAGATAGCTGAGGATTTAGAATAAACCGACTGGAATTAGATCTTAAAAAACGGTTGATTTTTCGATGTTGGCCAATGTACATGTAACGAGTTCAAACATTAAACTGACAAGTTGGCTCAGTAGTTATGTTACCCGCTTCGTAATCGTAAGTTTACCACTTCGATCCTGAGCTAAAACCTAGCAAAGTTTTAAGTTTTTCATTCACTGAGCCAGCGCGTTATTCTTTTAAACTCAGACCCAGCTGCCCTTGGGCGACTAGTTAAAGTACCCGTTCTTCTCATGGGTAAAAAACGCTGAGAGATGTACTGATCCATTAAAATTGTTGATTAATTTATATTATTTACAAAATTACAAAACACGAGTGTCTACAACATGGCAAACTAAGACATTTTAAGTAATATAGGGAAAGGATAAGAATTAACCAAATAGAGGCAGGCATAGGGAGAAAACGTAAAATCTACCATTCCACTATTTCGATGTAATAATTAGATCACTAATTTCGATCCAGTAGTTTATCTGTAAAAATGAACTTTCTTTCTTCTTCTCTTTGAACTGTCAAAATAGAGTGTAAACATATGTTAACATTAGAAAATATAAACATTGAAACCTGGGACGGTCACGGCAGCTCTTTCGTCTTCGTCTCGAACTATCAAATTTTAGTGTCACCAGCTGCTCATATTTGAATAATTTTACGTTGATATCCTTTAAAAATGTAAATATTGAAACCTAGGACGTTCATGGGGCGTAGCCCGAGGGGATTTGAATGAAATTAATATGCCTATGAGTTGATCTACCTTTGTGTAAAATTTCAAACCGGTCGGTTCAGTATTTTTCGCGTTTACTTCCCACAACAAACAAACATACAGAAACCACCTCTTCTTTATATTATTATAGATTCGTTAATGATCCTGGAAAAAATCATATGTATTTTCCGGTACCACAGCTACTCATGTCATAAAATCCACTATATTCACCTGCACTTATATTCATATTAAAATACCAACCATATTTGAGTCATAAGTGAATATATGAGTTTCATCTCCTACATAGGGATCCTATGTTGTTATTTATCAACGCCGATGGCTTTTAACGTTTTGATGTTCAAACCTTGGTCTTGTTACTAACTATTGTCATACATAGGTATTCCCCATGGTTTTGTGCATTATCTCAAAAGTACAATGTAGTACTTTGGAACGACACTTAGGAGAAACCCCCCAGCAACGAACTTGAAGCTTAGGGGTGAATGGTTTGTATGCCTGGAATCTTGTGTCTTACGTCCTTATCTTTCCTACACATAGAATTTGGACCACGGGTGTATTATCCATACACCTCTGGTTCGATATATTCAACCGGATCGTGTAATTCACCTTTTACACAAGGGGTGTGTAATGTATTCAGATCCGAACATGTCCGGGTGTTAACGCGCTGTTCGTGTTAACCACGGGACGTTGTCTTCTCCGGAACAAGGGGAGATTACCGCTAAGTGACGACCTTCCAGCGTCGTAAGCATCGCCTCATTTAATATTTGCGAAACAACTCCCTGAAGGGCTCACTAAAACGCCCCTTCGTGACGTACTACTCACTTCAATTTGTGGTCATTATTGATATTGGAGACCGAACCTTCAATTATGCTTATTATTTTGGACCGCGGTCGTGACAGCGTCATTTGGAGCGCTTTTATTTTTTTGGTACGTTTTCGTGGACGAGGATTCTACTTCTTGTTGTAGTCGGTTTTTATAGATAAATTATTTTGTGTTGTAAATCATGAATTTCTGCTTTAGTAGATTAAAGACGGCGATAGATTACCTAAATTCTTTCCATAGTGTTCTAATCTAACATTTGGGAAAAGTTGATCAGAGACAATGACACTTGTAGGACGCTTTGGGAATCCCGGCCAGTTACGCTATAAACCCAAACGGTCATAGAAATTCAATAACAGAATAAACAAATAAAAAGATCCAAAATCTTCTCCCTTTGAGCAGGGTGTTTCCCGTTGAGTAGGGAATTTTCCTTTGAGTAGGGTGTTTCCCATGTAGTAGGGTGTCTCTTTATATGTGGATATGTATAAGCTCTGGCGGGGGGGTGTTGGCAGATTTGTGTAACGCAAAATTGTGTAACGGAAAAGTGCAGCGGAAGTGTTTACATCCCGTTTCTATAGAAACTACCAGAGATATTGTACTGAAATGTTGATTCTAAGAATAAGCTACTGTATTTAAATTAACTGAGATCATTTCCTTTAGTCATATCCCTGATCTAACCTATTTGTCACAGGAAAGTAAATACAAACATTTTAAGCAGAGTGTCTCCCTTTGAGCAGAGTGTTTCCATTTGAGTGGGGAGTCCCTTAGAAGAGGACTTCTTTCTTTAAACACCCTCTGAGAAAGGAATCTCCCTGAGACAGCAGGTCGCTCTTTGAGCAGGGCCTCTCTTTCAGAAAAGTCTCCCTCGGAGTATACTATCTCTATTTGAACAGGTTTTCTCCTTATTAGAAAGGAGTGTCCCTCAGAACAGAACACCTATTTTTGAGCAAGGTCTCCCTTTGAGAAAGGAGTCTCCCTGAGAGCATAATATCTCTCTTTGAGCAGGCTCTCATTTTGAGGAAGGAGTTTCACTCAGAACAGAAAGTCTCTCTCTTCGAGTACGGAGTCTCCCTTTGAACCGGGTGACTTCCTTTTTTTAGCAGGATGTCTTCCTTTCGAATATCAAGCCACTATTTGAACAGGGAATCTCCCTTAGAAGAGAAAGACTCTTTTTAGCAGGTTGATTTCCTTTGAGAAAGGAATTCCCTCTCAGCAAAAATCAGATCAGATTCCGCCAGTGTTCTCACAATGTCCCAGTTTGTCGGTGGGTCAACGGTCGGCGGCAGCATTGCTAGGCTATCCTGATCCTGATCCTGATCCTGGTCCTGCCCGCCTCCCCGTCAGGCCTCCGCGTGAACCGATCTCTATCTTCCCTTCAGACAATAACACCCACCCCGCGATCCGTCGATTCCCGGTCCGATTCTACCATTTCGGCTATCGTAAATAATAATAAACCATCTGTTAGTGATATTTTGTTTTGCGTTTGAAGTGTTTTCAAATCTGATCATGGCTAGAAATATTATCATATTTATGTTCGCATTCTCTTCGGTGGAAGGTGAATTTGTGGGTGGTATATTTGGCATTCATTGTCGCTGAGCATTGTTATTTTGGAAGAGTATTAATTTGAGTACAAATTATTGAAAAAATAATGTACGTAATACTGTCTTTGATACATTTAAAAAATTAACATTGAAAGAGATCATTCAAGGGTAAAAATAGGTTCCTCATTTTGTTGGTACACGGGTTTAATTAGATTATCTCATAAAATAATTAGGTATTCATTTTCCAGAATAAAATAAGTAGAAATGAAAAAAAGTCTTGAAGTGAGATAAAAAGCAGCGTACTCCGCAAACAACGGTATTATAAGTGTTATTTAATTTAGATTAACTGTGATTTTTTAACTGAAGATATTATTTTGTCGAATCTTTTTCGCCTAAAAGTAGTTGTAAATAAATTTGTTAAAGCAACAGAGTAAAACAGTATTATATATTTGTTTATAAACAACATTACTTCACTGGATAAGTTACGGAGTATTCGAAGCGTAAATATACGAGAACCGCAACAGAGTAAAACTGACACATACTTTCTCCCTTAAGTAAGTTCAAGAAAGACAATCTATATTAAAACTATCATGTTCTCCAAAGTTCATCTAATTAAATATCATTTAATAATTTATTGTTATTCAAAAATAATCATCCCATTTCTGAAAATAAAACAAGAGAGACAAAGTTAAATTAATTGTTCGAATTGTATGGGGGAAACCCCCTCTACCGGTAATACCAAGCTTTTTTTAGTTGGTTTTGTTGGGTGATTTGACCTTACACTTCATACCAAGTTTCATGGAAAACGGTTAAAAAATAAGGAAGAAATTGATATTTTAATATTCTCCATAAGAATAACATTTGACGCTTTCAGACAACGTACTGTGTTTATCATGGACAGTAAATTTAACTTTTCTCTGGAACCGTTAGTCGTAGACAAATAATTCAAAATACTAATTTGTTTAGTTTTTAAGCAGGTTTTAATGGTGATAGTCAAATTGTACTTTACTTTAATTGTTTTCGCTGAAAATTTAAAAATTTGATTTTTCTGACATTTAAAAGCCCATAACTTTTGAACCGTCATTTTTACAGACATGCGGGTGGTGTCAAATTATTTAGTACTCTGTGCACTATAAACTATGAAATTATAATCAAAATCGTTAGAGCCGTTTTTGAGAAATTTGGATTTTTCACGTTTTTTAAGGGTTTTTAGGGGTGAACTACCCTTAAAAATCAAAAATTCAAAAAAATGAAAAAAAACGCCTGGAGATACGGTGACTATATATATATACATGCCAAATTTCATCTAAATCGGACAATCGGGGTAGGCTGTGGCACTGTACACATCCAGACACACACACACACACACACACACACACGGACGGACAGACATAACGTTGAAACCCATTTTTTTTATTCAGGGGACCCCAAAACGGATATATCCACCCTCAACTCAAATTCGAAAATTTTAACGAAAACAATACTTTCTCCATATACTATGTATAAGGGGAGAAAGTAAAAATGTATACTAATTTTTGGATAGTTAGTTTTTTAACGGGATGAAGAGGAATGGAGGGAAAATTTCCTAAATTATTCCTTTTTGGAGTAACTAAATTGTAAGAAATTTTTTCTGTTAGCGGGATTAAGAGGAATTGAAGAAAAATACAATAAAGAGAACCGGATATTTACATTTTAGATTTTTATTTATTTATTTTATACTTTTTAATCTTTACACTTTTAAATTAGAATATCTATTTTCTATTTACTCGTATATTTGAATGACAAGGTTGTATTATCGTACCGTATGAAACAATTACTGTACAAGTTAAACTTGTTCAGCCGTTGAGTGGTAACAGCTTCACAATCTGAGCCTAACTTTAATTCATTGGGTTATTATTAGTTATCAAATACATTACATTCACCTTAAAATATTCACGGTATTGGTTCGGGGTCTTATATAAAATGCTAATGAATACAGTGTAATTGAAATGCACATTCCTGATCTTAAGTGAAATTTAGGGAAAAATTAGTTTTACTTTCTCCCCTTATACATAGTAGAGAAATTATTGTTTTCATCAATATTTTCGAAGTTGAGTTGAGAGTAGATAATATCCGTTTAGAGACTTATTGAATCCGAAAAAGTGGTTTTCGGACTGATGTCTGTCTGTCTGTCCGTGTACAAACTACGAGACACACATATAGTCCGATTTGTATGAAATTTGGTGCACGGGTGGACGTTGGCTATATCTACAGACAACTTTTTTCGAATTTCTCAAAATTCGCTCTTTTGATTTTTAATAACATTTCCAGGATTATAGCTATCAAGGTTCCGACTGATTTGGTGCCGCCCGTGAGACTGTAAAACAAATGGTACAAAATTTGATGTTATATACACAGATTAGAGTATCGGCATTAATACCAGCTAAAAAATCTAAACAAATCAGTACTGTAGTTTGAATCATTAGTCTACAGTTAATGGTTTCAGAGAATATTTAAATTTACTGGCTGTGTAAAACACAGTACAGTACATTGTCTGAGAGTGCACAAAATTAATGTTACGTTCTTAGTTAAAATAATTTTCAATGGTAATGGACAATGGTGAACGGTTAAGCCGTTTAGCATGAACTTGGATATGCAGTTTAGGGTCACTTACCCCAACCAAACCCACTCAAAAAAGTTTAGTATTAGTTGGGGTGGGGGTCGTGCCCCCAAATATTGTAGATTAGATTAGATTACCATTTGAAATGGCGACCTACCCAGGTAAGTATTTTAAGCCAAGTATGAATGAGAAATGATTGTGGGATGATTGTGGGGCGATCTTGTAGTCTTGTTACTGACTAAGGCTGACAAGTTCCTTAGACAGGACTGTTAATTAATAGCCCAACAGCCGATGGCAACTCAGGGACCTACAGTTTAACGTGGAATCCGAACCACGACCTCTGAATTACGAACTGGTCTAATTATGAGGATGTTATTTGCGGATTAACGCAGTATTCAATAGTGCGGACGTTAATCCACACAAGAGAACACTACACCCACCGATCATCGCTCACAACTATCCACGATTCGTGACCTCCAAGTAGCTGGATTACAGGATGTCGCCACCATCCCAGTCAATAACAACCAGTCATATCAACCTTTTTTCTTATGGTATGGAGAATTATTTTTGAATGAATACATTTTTAAACGGTACCTAAAAAATACAAAGGAATATGATAGTTTGATTGAAGTATGTAGTTTTTTTAAATTTAATTAAGGGAGAAAGTATGTGTGGACCACTGATACTTTGTTGTTTATATTTTTGTTACTGACAACTAACACTGTTGTCCCAACATTCTTGTTGTTTCCAATGTTAGGACTTAGGCTAACCCAGGAACCGGCCTGGTAAGGTGCGGAGACGGGACGGAGGGGCACGGCTATGACATCAGTGGTCCAGACATTCAAAACAGCTGATTCACAGGCCACTGAACCGTCGCACCACACTTGACGCTCCTGCGCGAGGAAACAACGCCCTCCAAAACTGAGTGTACCTAGGGTGACAGGTCTTGGCAAAGGGCCAGTTGTTCGCTGACGGGATCTTTTGACTACTATGAATGAACGAAAAAGGGGTTTATTTACACAAAAAAATACAATTATGGTCGTATAACAAAAGAAATTTTTTTCTAGCACATACAGCAATACTGTAGCTATTAAAATAGCCGTCTGTGAGTTAAAATTTTTTAAACCAGCAAAACACATCGCACTTAGTAAATACTATATTTTTCTAGCCTCTAGGATCTCAAATAAAACTATTCTGTACTTATTTTTTTAGATTGGATTAGATTATTGAAATGGTGACTGTAGCACAAGGTAGGTATTTTAAGCTAAGTATAAATGAGAAACGAGTGTAGGATGATTATGGCGCGATCTTGTAGTCTTGTTACTGACCAAGGCTGATATGTTCCTTAGACAGAACTGTTAATTAATAGCCCAACAGTCAATAGAATGGACCTACAGTTTAACGTGGAGTCCAAACCACAGCCTCTGAATTACGAACTGGTCTAGTTATGAGGATGGTATTTGCGGATTAACGTAATATTCAATAGTGCGCAGGTTAATGTACACAAGACAACTCTACAGCTACCGACCATCGATCACAACTATCCACAATTCGTGACCTCCAAAAAGCTAGATTACAGGTCACGCCACGGTCACAGTCAATATCCTGTTATCAGTGAAAATGGGTATTAGGGTATTGAGGGGTATCAAATGGTTATTGACCTCATTAGGGAAGTAAATATATATATATTTTTTTTAGAATGATACGATTTTTTTATCTGTGAACCAATAATATTTTCCTGTATGGTATTTAGTAGTACAGTATACTATGTTGTAAATACTTTAGTATTACCTTACTGAATACAGTGAATTTTCAGCGATCCTAAATACGTGTACGGTTTCATTGGAGTAAATGGTCTACTGAACTGCAAAGATATGTATCGGAATGAATACGGTGAATTCATCCCAAGATCACTTGAATTGTTTCGTTATGAATCAAATTGAACGTGCAATGAATCAAGTGATTTCCCTCCAGAATATTAACAAGTAATGAACATCCTCATTCATTAAAAAGATACGAAGTACATTAATATAGATAAGAGTGTGATCGTCATTAAAACCCATAATTTAGTTTCACCCTTCCAATTGATCATAATTGTGTATCAACACAACTCCTCATCAGCGTATTTTATAATTGTGTTGAAAAAGAATAGGTAGGCCTAATAGTTATTTTCAATTACATTTCTTATTTGACCCAGTTGGGACTTTTATAATTAACTTATAATATTTAAATCAATTACGATCTTAGTTACAATTTGAAGAATCCTGGGCAAAGATTTGGGCACAATTTTGTGCTGGTACTGGACTTGCATTTTCCATTTAGCTATTATTTAATAAAATAAATGACAAAATAATCCTGGTAAATGAATCATCTGGTCTCTGTTAGTAACAAAGCTACAAATTTATCAAATCCGTTACACTAAACACACTCACCCTTTACTCATATTTAGCTAACACCCACCACAATTGGTCGGTGTTTTATCTATAAAAATATAGAATACTTAGTTTTCTCTGTCGCAGACGTCGGTTACATATTTCGTCTTCTAACGTTGTAAAATTTTTAAATTTTTGCATAAGTAATTTTAGTCTCAGTTAAAGAAGCGTATTAAAATTTAACTCAAAGGTATTTTAGTTACTATACTAAGGTACTAAGGTATAGTGTCATGACACATATTGAAAAAAATGAAACCGGCAATTACCATATCGTTGCGGGGGCTGTAAGACTTATATTGTCAAGAAGCAAAATTATTATGACAAACAATGGACGTTAAATTATGAGCAAATAATTTTATAGGTAATATATTGGATTATAAAATACCCCCGTCGCAGCAGACCTGCGTACTCAGCGAATTTCCAAATCAATAACATAATAATAATATATGACAAGTTTTATAAAAATCTGTCCATAAACATAATAATAATAATATTAACGTGGGAAAGAGTGTGCAGGTTAGCTGTGAAATTAACTGAAATAAAAAAAACTTCTTTAAAAGGTACCAATGAAAATAAGTTTAATTATAGTAGGTTATCTCGTTTGCACAGGGAAGTGTTGCACGAAGACCTATTTCAGCTTTTCTGGGGCTAAAAACGAAAACATAACCAAAAAATATAATAATTTCAGATAAAACTTATAACTCCAGAAAAAAACAATGTACAGATAAAACTAATATTATTTATATGTATAAAAATGATCGAATAAATCAGTCTAATGTTAAAACGTTCTTATAAGTTTTGCATTTCCGCTTAGGAATTTATTGCCCTTCCCGCATATCACTCAAGGTTTCAAAAATAATGGAAGTCAGGTGTTGATACCACTATCACTCGGCGTGGTATTAAAAAAATTGCTGGTTATCTGAAATATTATAGAATCCAGAGTTTATAGCCAGCTATAAACTCTGATGCTATAATGAGAGTTTTTCAATTGAAATAAAATCTAATGATTAAAACCTAACTATACTATGGAAGTAATAATAAGGAGATATAATTAAACACAAGAGCAAGTTTATCTAAGTATAAAATAATTTATTTTACTTTCATCTTCAGCACTCACAGTAATGCTGTACATTGGAATTATATAAAAGTTATCCTAACATTATTAGAAATAAATAATGCAATAAATATTCTCAACACAAAATAAATATTCTATAATTAATAAGAGCAAGTCGGGTCGTGTGGACGCCGAGGTTCCACAAGACCCGAGCTGAATCAAGGACAAGTATCGAACCTTAAAATGGCAGTCGACTTAAAATTAATCACAAGTCATCATCTTAAATTAGACAGGAAATCTTTTATACTAGGTTCAAAAGTCGTTCTTGTTTCTAGCTTTGTAAAAGGACTCGCAGTTGAATCGAGCTAAAACTAAAAAAGACCTCCAAAAGGTGGAGAAATTGTTAGCACCTGCCAAGACGTACAGACGCGAGTCGTTTACTGGCATGTCGGGTATGATCCGTGTGTATTGCACGTTGTACGAGTGTAACCACTAGTCTACGAGAGTCAGTGTTAAGTGATAACGCACTAGAGAAAATGGAAAACAATTATAATACAATTCCTAAACAAAAACAATTTGTCACATCACAATCTAACGCTAAATAGTCCACTTTGATTTTGCAATACGTATAGTTACCCTAAAACTACGCGTGTACTCGTAGGCCTACACGAACGATATAGTACACAATTTGAAAGTTATTTGACGGAGTAAGATATTTTTACCGGGACCAAAGCTGATAGGTGTACTTTATATTGTATCCCTAATTAATTTACCGGTATTTTTCCGAACATTTGTCTTCTTAATGTTTAAATTGATGTTGTATCTCACACTCAGACTGCCAACACAATGTTGCGCTACTTGTAGTTTCGTGTAGTTCTCGCTTGGAGCGTGTCTGTCGCCTCTTGACGTCTAGATTGTGTTGGCAGTGTGAGTAATATCACTGTCGTACTGGACTCAACAGCTGTGTCTAATTAATAGTAAAGCTTTTGTACAGCAATCTTATAACAATCTACATTGGATGGTCGACGGGCTGAAAGTTTCACCACCAGAAAATCGCAAACCTTCCTTATCGTGGAAATAACTTGAAAATGAGATACAGGGGTAGACTTTGAAGATAATGATCACAAATGTGATTTTCTATTTGATAAAATAGCAAGATTGTCCAGTGGTAAAACCTTCTGGTAGCCGACCGAATGTCCTATAAACTAAATTGAGTCTCTTATGTTAAGTTCCGTGACTCTTTTCAAAAGTCTGTTCATTATCACTAAAGTATAAAATAAAACGGACACATAGAGAGGTTGGGGTGGGACTTCTACACTATGCGGACATCACAAGAAGGTCCGGGTCTAAGCCGCTGTACGAGTCCTGAAGTTTCAAGTTCTGATGTTTCCTGAAGAAGAGTCGCGTAAAGATTTGGCTATGGAAAAGTTAATATGTTCTTGATGTGTTAAAATTTAAGAAATATGTTGAAATATTCTTTACTTGATACCCTTTAGAAAATGTTTTGATAAAAACGCCATATGTTAAAAACATTGCGTGGGAGTGTGGTAGTATTAGGATAAAATATTCCTTCCGTCAGGAAGCATCAGAAGAGAGCACGCAAATCGTCTGGCGGCTAGGACGAACCGTTGAGCACTGGATGGCATCTGATGGGCTAGAACCTCCTGGCGTAGCCCGTGTCGTATAACTTGCAGAGGCTGTCGGTGCGAGAGGCGCTCAGGTTGAGGCCCTCGGACAGGTAGGGCGTGTTCTTGTAGCTCTTGCGCTGCCAGACGCACGTCCACGCGACGATGACCGCCAGCTGGACGGCGAGGAACACGACGCCCGCGATGACTACACCGATGAAGCTGATGCACAGGCTGTCGCGGTCCTCCATGTAGATGGAGCTCATGTCGTCACCGTACCGCGCAGCACCCACCGACTTGTTGCGGTTGAAGCCGAACTTGTCCGTGATCTGGATGGACTGGACGAGGAGGAGGTCGTCACGCGAGGAGGTGCTGCGCCGCCGACGCCGGCCGAAGGACTGGACGCTCCTAAGCTCGCCTGAGGTGTCCTCCTGGTCGCACTGGACGGGCTCGCAGCTCGGCATGCAGGGAGTGACCAGCGCACGGAACTGGACCACCTCGGACGACGGGAACTTGAACGCATCGAAGTAAGAGAGCAGAACCTGCAAATTACCGTACGTTAGTTTAATCTGTAAAACGGGAATTGAATCAATTAATAATCTGAAGACCGTCGCTTTAATCCTGGAGTCGGTCCAGATGCCTTTGGTTCATTAGACTTCTATTTAATGATCCTGACAAAAGACCAGCTGGATTTGTCAGTAACAAAGCTACATGATATCACCAAAACTATTTCACAAATTGTTCACTCATAATTAGGTTAGAATAACCTGAAAGATTGGATCGTCTTCTTAAGAAGTGATTGAATTAATTGGGGTTTAAAAGGAAAATTAAGTAAATAAATCAATTTTATGCTCAAATTAACGTTTTTCTATTTTTAATTAACATCAGTCAGAGGCTTAAGTGCCCTGGTTGTTATTTTATGGACTAGAAAAAGAGTTGTACTATAGTCTTTATTTATATTTTAGGGTGTAGTGTTTGATGCGAAAAATATTGCTTGATCATTCAAATGATATAATAACATTTCTTAGTCTACGTTTTCCTTCGTATACCTTAATATAAACTGAAAAACACCTAGAAAGTTTTAATTTTGGTGCTTCAACATATATATTTCTTATGTAGTTTTATGAATATGTATAGTCTAATACATTTATATTTGAGTTTGCATGGTAAAACAGTGCCAGAGTCGCATTACCTTGCCGGTATCGATGGACTTGTAGAGTGGGCCCATGATGAAGTGGTCGGTGGGGCAGCCGTCCGAGTCGATGAGCACGATCTCGCTGGAGTCGACGCCGTCCATGGCCACCAGTTCCCTCACGAAGATCTCGTAAGGCGAGTTCTTGTCCAGGATCTCGAACCGGAGGGCCAGCGGGTCGCCCACCTCGGCCGAGGGGAGGACTTCGGCGCCGTGACGGTCAGTGATCTTCATCGCCACGTTGGGCGAGTCCACCACCACCTGCGAGTGACAAGTCAGGTGTCAGACTCAGAAAAACCTACGTTGTGAATTACTAATCACCCATCTGAAGAATGGGAGATGTGAGATATAGAAATCCTACCTCAAATGCTTAGGAGTAGTTAAAAATCAATCCAGGATCTTACATGGATGCCAAAACACCTGGTTAAGAAACGTCATCTTAACACAACCTGTTACTGGGACGGAGCGGTGGATGTGAGATGCAAAAGTAGTTCCATCTCACAGATGCTCTTAGATGCTATCTGCTGTTGGACTATTAATTAAGAGTCCTGTTTAGGGAACATGTCAGCCTTAATCCATAGGAAAAACCCTGTTTAGTCAACAAGATCTATTCAGGGGACTTCTCAATCTTCCTTTTTACTCGATTTTGACACTTATGTGCCTTGAGTGGAAATCTTTTACAGTACTAAGGTATTCAAAGGTGTTGGCGGCACTGACCTCCTCAGTTAGCGCCGGTCGCACGTCTCCATGCACGCCCAGGTCCACCTCGTTGCTGACACTCTTGTTGGTCAGATCGTACTGGCAGGTGACGGCCAGGCCCAGGTCTGAACTGGTCACTATGGTGTCGTGGTGCTGGATCACGACGTCGTTCAGGTACCTGGAGAAAGTGTCACTTTGAGAACTTGACAGTGTAGAAGGATATCGGTTTGGGATTCAAAGGCAGTTAGTTGGAATAGCGTTTGATGATAGATAAAGTACTGGTTGAGGAAAGACAGAGTGAACATTAAGGGAATACGGCGTACAATGAACGTTTAAAGTTCTCAAAAATGTAAATTTAATAAGGCAATACTGTACTAAGATCAGTTTAAGTCATCAGACACACTCTATTGGAAATTTTGAAGAAGTTTTGTGAATGTACTAAGTATAGAGCTGACGACATGCCTTGTTACCATTACATTGGTGTATGACACAAATGATTAAAGACAAATATTTAAAAATTATTTTGGCAAAATATTGTATTAAAAGATAATTGGACTTGACGTATTCACACACCTGCCCAATCCTTGATGCTTCACGTTGCACTCCACGTCGTCGTAAGCCATGCGCAGTTCGAAATCTAGACTGCCGCGAACGTCTTGGACACACGAGTTCGGGCTGCCCTTGGCGTAAATCTTGCCGCTGAACAGTTTGCTCGTCTTGATCCTGGCCACCATATCACCGGAGCGACAGTCGATGCTGACGTTGTAGCAGGCGCTCAGCTCGTAGGTAGAGGCTTCCGGCACGTCCAGGTACGGGTCCTGCAAAAGGTAGACTCAGTAAGTCAGTTAGTGGACAGATCACTTCAGTCGACATATTTATATTCTGAACCGTTTGTAAATATATAGATTGTACGATAGCTTAAACGAAGAACTATGAAAGACTGGGACTGGGATAATCATATTGATGTCGAAATCAGGTTATGTTCCGGTCCTTCATATCTGTCAAAAGTACCCAAATATTTTCAAGTGAACAAGATTTTTCCATATTAGGTACAAAAGGAACACCTTAAGTTGCAGTTGACTCCGTGTGAGGGCTTTTGAGACTAGCCGCTCTCCACTACGTCACATATCTGCGGAAATTTGTCGAAAGGAGTTACATAAAAGAATAAGAAAGTATTTTTTATCAGTCACATTTAACTTGATATTTTTTGTAAATTGTGTCCTCTAATGTTTAGTAAAGTAGCACTTGTTATGGAAGTTTAGAGTATGTGAGAGATACTCTATACTTTATAAATTAAAATTATAAAATACACAATTTTGAACCTCAGAATTATCCAATTTTATAAAATATTTGCAAACATATGCAATTACGGTGTTTACAATGTAATCCATCAGATTCTGTTGATCTTTCCAATTTATGTGTAATTTAAGTAATTTCCAAAACCAGTTAAACTGGACACGGTTGTTAATTACGTGCAATCCTCCCATGGCGCACAGGTTTGACTAACCGTAATTTTATTCACTGAACCACGACCAATAGCGTCATTTGAATGCGGGATGGAAGGCCAATTAAAAATCCGACACACGGACTAGTCCAAGAAGAATGCCCGCAATAAAAGTGACATCCGCATCGGAAGAAGAGCCGTTAGAATGAGACATGTCAATCCGGAGCCAATTGAGCGGCATGTTTTATGGGTCAGTGATACAATGGTGCATTAATATGGGGGGAATGGAATATTCGTGGAGGGAACGCTGTGAAACCTTTGCATTGTGAGTGGCCGTGGGTCCATTGTCGGGGAAGCTTATAGTGGTCGCGTGTGTCGCCAAAGCCATGCGATACGCGCCTCGCAGGACTGAGTGCGTCCTAGTTACGCTGAAACTGTCGTCTGCTGAAACTGAAGCACCGCTAGTCACTCTCACGACTTTCTACGGAAACAACTCTATTAGTTGCAGTGGCAGTGAATCCAATTCCCTGGCTTATACCGTTCACGATTCCTTTTGCTGTGTTATGGTGATATTCCAATTTAATACTTTCTATTGTGAAAAATTAAAAAAGTTAGCTGATGGCACACTGGAACGGGTTGAAATGTTTTCTAGCTACATGGAGGTCACGAATTGTGAATAGTTAAGAGCTTGGTCGGTGGATGTGATATTCTCTAGTGTGGATTAACACACTATTGATTACCACCTTCATCAGCAAAACTTCTGTTCGTAATTCATAGACTAAATTGTGGCTCCGATCCCACGTAAAACTGTAGGTCCTTTAGATGCAATTAATCAGCTGTCCTGTCTAAGGAACATGTCAGTCTTATTCATTAACAAGACTACAAGATCGCGCCACAATAATCTTTGGCTTATAAAATACCTACCTGGGTAGACCGCCATTTAAGGAAGGTACTAATTATTTTTCCACTTTAGATGGAAGTCAATTAAGGCACTCTCCAGTTCTCAGTTATAGGCTACCTGTATGTCGGCGAGTGTAGCCCTGGAGTGATGGCTCAGGCGACAGACTTGTTCGCCCGTGTCGCCGTAGTCGTACGAATGGCACCTGTAGGGCGAGTTGAGGCAGAGGTCTCTGCACTCCTCGGCCGAGTCCACCTCCTGGTACACCGAGTCCACGGTCTTCAGGATGCGGCCGCTCAGCTTCTTGAACTCACACAGCTTGACGGGCTCCTCGACGCAGTTGTTCTCCAGGTAGTCGTAGCCGGGGGCGGCGTCGAAGGCTCCTGATCCGGCCACTGTGAGACGGTCCATGTCGGACAGCTCGCACTCCCCGGTTGCATTCGCGTAGTTGGCTGATCTGCAACAGGAATCAGAGATTAGTAGAGATTTGAGAGTATTAAATAATCGATTCTCAATTAGACGTTACGATTTCCTCTGTTTTGATTTAATTTCAAATTTAGTATTTGAAATACCGTTGACACCTGATTTGTGTTTTCCTATTCTTATACCCTAAAATTTTGAAGAATTTAATAATGGCCACGTACAATCATGATTGTGTTTTAATGAAATTCTGGTATTATTTTAAACACTTACAGACAATCTGCGTTAATTGATCACATCAATAAATGTTTTGTAAAAGAAATTTTGATACATTGTAGACACCATAATATGAGGTTTGAAAACAAATTTTAAGGTAGCTATCTATGATCTGAGATGTACGGTAATCCTTGAAGCGACAGCGTCGTCAAAATGTTGCAGTCGCAGTAATATTTTTATTTGTTACAGATAAATCTTATTTCTTGTCTTACCCAGTTCACGTATCTTTACGATATTAATACGGTGTGACCTGTTGTAGACTTGTGCTCCGTTTGTTCCTTCACTCCGACTCCTAGCTAGCCCGTCGGTATGTAGGTCCGCACATCCGGTCTGGACTCGACGACTCCACCGAGGTCCCAAGGCCGAGGGTAGATAAATGTGACGTTTACGGCACGTCGTGCGTGAGACTTTACGAGTTGAGTCATTGAGTGCGCGTGCGCTGTACGTCCCGCCTCTCTCTGCGCATGCGCTATACGTTGCGTACCTTACCGCGCCTGCGCCACGCCAGACAGCTCCATTACCCGCACCGATTGAAACACACGAGTCTCAATTATATCGTTGCAGGTTTACTGCGAGCGAGTGTGTGTTCTCCCTACATATCGGGTGCAGGTGTTCGGTTTCTTGTGCGCGCGTTCGAGCTCGTATATTGAACGAGTTTTCGATTACCTTTCAATATATTAAATGTTTTTTTCCACTAAAATAGCGCAGATGTAACGAAATGTATTGATTAAACTACACTCACAATCTATATGACTGCAGTACCGTACTTAAACTTAAATACCAATAGCATCAAATTAAATAAAGCTGAATATTGATTGATTTTTGTCTTAATGAATACTAAAATAAAAGTTTGTTTGTGCTTAATCATATAGTAATATTTTCCGACAATTACCTGATCTTCCATCATAGACTAGAAAGATCTTACTATGAGGAATGTTGTATATAACGAAGCATATTGCATTGAACACTACTAGCTCACTCAGTTAAACAAAGTTTTTATGAATCGTGTTTAAGAACGTGTTAATCGTATTAGCATCTTGGGACAAACAAGGTTTGTTAGGGGATGTGAAGTTATGCTTATGTTTTAACGGACTAGATTTTTATTGACGAAACTCGAATGAGCGAATCGAAAGACGCAGTCATTAATAAAAATGTTTATGCGTTAAAAGTCTCTGAACCCTATTTTTCTCTATTTTACCAATGTTATTTTGCAGCACCGAAACGGATTTTCCGAGAGATAGATGTCTTAGTTGTGCTGAAGTTAAATATTTTACAACAATATTGTTATTGTTTAAAACCCTCACTTCGTGTCAGAAACTATCTGAAGCGTCCTTTTCGTTAATAGCTCGGTTTCTCACAACACGCAGATATAAACTAAAGGTTGGAAAGTGTGTGTACTTCTAAGTGTATGCTGTATAGAAAGGCGAGTCGGTTCTCAGTTCAGTTTATATTTTACGTCCTGCTACAAGTAGATTTATCGTTAGTGTGCAGGCCATAGCCTCGGTGCGTGGGGGACTGCCCGGACTGCACGGTCGACGGTCGACGTTCGTGTGATCAACGATGGGAACGTATTACTTATTCTGGCCGAGTGCAGCCTGACCGACACGGACTCACAATATTCGGATCATCGGTGATCGCATTGCATCGGATTATCGATTTATCGCATCTATGCATTCGATTTTGACACCTGCCAAAAAAATAATGATAATGATACATTATATAGAAAAACGTTACCTTGAAAATTTTAATTTTAATATATTTTATGTTTGCTAACATTTAAGGAAACAATCTTAAGAAAAAGGTAGTTTTTTCCCTAACTTTATGTGTTTTTTTTTCAACAGAGGGGCAAAATAGTTAATCTGATCGTATGAATATTGATATGGATATGTCTTAGCTCTGGATATTGGTAATCTTCAGACCAAAATTTTAAGCGGTAGGACCGTCTTATGGTTATAAGAATAGCTGTTTCAAGGAACTGAAAATAATACCTTTGTACATATCCATTATTTCAACTAATTTTCAAAGGGTAGTAAATACGTTTTGACATGGATATGTCTTAGCTCTGGGGGGGGGGGTGTTGGCGATTTGTAAGATGGAAAACAAGTAACAGGTTTCCGTAGAAACTTCCAGAGCTATTATATTTTAATATAAAATAATAAAAACAGCTGTTTAGATGGACTGAGACCATTCCCTTTAGACATATCCATGGTCTAACCTATTTCCCACAGGGAAGTAAGTACAAACTTTTTATTTAAGGCGTATTTTCCTGAGATATGAAATATCGATTTATTTAAGAAATATGGAAATTAAAGTCTATTGATATAGAAACGGATTTATTATTTTTGAAGAGAGATGAGTCAATTTAGTGCAGCTAAACCCGTATTTTAGTTTATGAAGTAGGGAGGGTAACTATAATCAGAATCAATTAAAAATAACCATTATAAACCTTTTATTTAGCGTTAAAAAGTAATCGAAAACCAATTCATTTTGCAGATTCGCTGTTTCAAGATACACTTTGTTTAAGAAATAAATGCTAAATGTTATACTACAGTATTTTCGTTTTACGATTAACATTGTGGTCGTTTGAAACATAAACTATCGTGAAACATAACAGCCGCAGAGAGAAGGCAATTTAAAGATGATTTATTTTCTGTAATTTTCGTTGCAACCCGATTCTCCTCCGTTGTTAACAGGTGGAACCACTTCGTAAAAGATGGATAGATTTGATACCGAATAAACCACACTGTCTGGAGAGGCCGTAAACAGTAATATACGAGCCGGAGCCGGTGCGGGTCCCGTTACAGGTTCAACGTGTAGCAGGTTTAGACGTGGAAACCGACTCATTCCGCGTAATGTGCAATTTATTTAATCTGCTAGATGAATCAGGTGGGCGATGAGAGATGGGGAGCCGAAAGGTCAGCGTTGTTCCGCATCCTCAGCTGTTTCCGCTACATTAGCGGCCCGAGGATTCGGGTTAATCCCGCCATTAACATTTACCGGGGCTGCGCCCCGTGCGGGTGTAACGAATACGTCGGAGGGGAGGAAGTCCAAGGTTGGAGACTTGGAGGTCGAGGAACAAACTACGGACTGAGTGTCACAGAAGTGTTTGGGAATGGAGCAGTTGGTTGTAATCTGCTGAGGTTCAAGAGAATTGAGTCAAGTTTGGCATTGGAGATGGCCTCTTTCATGGTGCCATGGAAAGTATCAGAAGTATTCTGCTCTCATTGAGAAATTTTGTGAATTTCCGTGGAACTTCAGCAGCCTACTAAGGGTCTTAAATATAAGTGGAAGAGCTATAAACTTTGTGGTAAACGTGTATACGACATGGACAGAAAACTTATTATTAGTCCCCAAAATATTGGAATGGAAATTAACAAGGTGACAAAGGGATTGACACAGTTTTGAAGTTAAAGTACTTTAATCATGACCTGGCGCTTGAAATTTGCAAACCTCAAAATATAATACTTGCAATACTCTTGCAAGTCGCTTTTCAAAACCAATACATTTTGATATGGATATGTCTTAGCTTTTGGGGGGTGTTGGTGATTTTTAAGATGGAAAACATGTAACAGGTTACCATAGAAACTACCAGGGCTATTGTATTGAATTTTTAATAAAAAAGAATAAGAACAGCTGTTAAGAATAGCATAAATAAATTCCCTTATGGCATATCCATGATCTAACCTATTTCCCACAGGGAAGTAAATACAAACATTTTATTTGATTTTGTAAGAATGAAATAACGAATAAGTACGTGGAAGTAGAGGGTAGGTCATATATAATTGTATCCTTAAAGTATAATCTCAAAAAGATTTACATAAAAGACGGTATTTTGAATTAATTTACCCAAAATGAATCCGATGGTCAGGAACTGTTACTTTTTTTGAACAGTTCCAGCCGGAACAGTTCCGCCGAAGTACCTGTGACTTGGCCTCGTGTGCGGTCCACGGTAGGTGGCTGGTCAGTTGCCAATTAAATCAGCTCGTATTGTATCACATATTCAAGACGTGTTATAGACGAGGACACGACACCTGCTATCCCACATCACTCCGAGCTAATGGCGTGTATCACCGAACACGTAGTGGCCGAGACTCGAGACTCGAGACTAGTGCCTCGTTAGACTTGGTAATATCTCTCCGTGACCCGCGACACATTATAGTTGAGTTATAAGAACTTGCTATCTGTAGTGCTGAGTCATATCAGCTCAGCAGCGGAGTGTATGTAAGAATAAATCAACTATAATTGCGAGTTTTTGATTTTGAGTGATTGATCGGAGAAATTTCATTTGTAAGCAAAATTAGCTATTAAAATCAGTATCAAATTTTACGACGTTTTACAAAGTAATGAAAATGAATGAATGAAAATACTTTTTTTATTGAGGCGAACATTAGGACCTCATGGTCCTTTCTTACAGCTAACCTCTTTTACAATGAAAACTAAATTATTTTATAAATCAAACTTAAAAAGAAAATCTCATTTTAAAAGATAACAGAAAAGAAAAAAATCTATATACTTTAAAACTTGCAAGCACACACACATTCAAAATATGCCACAGCTAGGCCTAGCGCACGCCATCCCGCCTCACTACGATCATCCGGTTAAGGAAATAGTTTTTCAACGCCACCGTCAGCCGAGAACGGTTTTCAATAGATCTAATTTCATTTCAAAGTACCGAAAATACAACTCATTTATACCGAGTTTCCCGTGTTAAGTTTTCACTAGCTAACTTTTTTATTATATATTTGACAGTAAACCTCCTTTAGGAGACTCCATTTATTTTGCCATTCTGCTTTAAGGTAATTATTGAAGTTTTTGAAATTTTCCGCCATTTCACCAATATGGCAGAAGGCTTAGTTCACTTGCGGAATACCCTGTATTTTATTTTGATTTTAGTGTGAAAATGTTTTAAAACTGTTTTTATTTTTTGTATTTCTCCACTAAACCTAAAAATTAGGCTCTGGTGCATTTAAAGCTTCAATTTCATTGTAACAAGCGGTCATCGTGTAATTTTCATTGTTGTACAGTAATGACTTTCGGACACTTGGTTCTTCAAACTGAAGTGAAATTATATCATATTAAACTCTATTATTAACTCTATTAAACTCTAGATTATTATATCTGCCAAGTTTGGTTCGAAAAAGGAGCCGTGGAGAACAATTTTTTTATTGTAAAATTAACTCTTTATTGGATATTTATGTAATGGCGTGTTATTTTGTCTCCCGGTTAGAAAATTAACCTTAATTATGCGTAACTAGTCAATTTGCCGATCGTGGACTCTTAATACATACAGACCGTTCGCCACGGTCGATGAATTACGCCCAGGTGATTAATTGCTCTTATTAAATCACCACATCATTGCATATTTTTTCAATCAACAAATATTTGATTCAACCTCAGCACTAATTCACGGACTAATTGACCTAAGTACCGCCAAAATATCAAGTGAATTTTTGTATCGTTTAATAAATGGAATGTGCCATACTTAAAAATTATATTCTCTTCTATACAACCTATTTCTATACGGGTTTAGTTGCGTATGTAAGTATGAAAGATAATACAGCTAAGTCAAATTTACACAAAATTGTAAGCAAGTTGGCATTTCAAAGTCTCTTGTATCTTGTTTTCTCTTGTTTCTTTTGATCAATTATATATATTTTACGTATCCAATCTACTATAAAAATGTAGTGATAGCTCCTTCATGTTTATTCAGAACCATACTTTGAGGAATTACTTCTTCTCATTCCTCCAAGGAAAAATTTGGAATGGCTTTTAGTGTTTTCCTTTTACTAGAAGGATTTCCCGAAATTCATTCATAATCCAATTGGTAAGCTCGTCCTGTATATTGGTTGTATATATTGTTTATAGTAATAGTTTATTTATTAACAGTTTATATTTTCGTCAATTAATCAGCGTAAACTAACTAATCGATATCTACATCACAACCATGTGCGCAACACGCATTTTCCGCTGCCGCCAAGCGTCCGCCAATGTCGCGTGACGCCGAACAACCGTGACTATGATAAAAGTGTAAAAAATGTTTTGTGTATACATTTAAATAGTTACAATGTTAGGCCTAAGTGTTGATTAATGACTTTAAACACCTGAAGATACCACACCCGTGGCGAAATGGAAATCAAACCACAACTCAAGAACTAAAGGCTCCTCACAATGTAAATATATTATTGTATAATTGATATCGACATTCGTAATTACTTTAGCGTGATGGATGATTATTTATTTATGTTAAATAGTTCACATATTTTGGTTTAGTAAAAGTTTAGAAATACATAACTGAAAAATTTACAGCTTATTCCTTTCTCATAAAGGCAAAGAATGATCAGTATACGTTTCATCGTAGTGGGTGCTCTCGTTTTCACAGAAGTGTGAGAAAAGTAATTATTCAGCGTTTCAGACGGGTATGAATTGAGAGAAGCCGCATTTCATCTTTTCTAAGGGTCAAAAACGTAAACATAACCGAAAATATTACTATTCCAAGTAATGTACAGGCACAACTCAAATTTAATTTGTAAGGATTAAAGAATCCTCTCACAAATAAACCAAAATCCTTCCTATTTCTTCCTCTCCCAATTTTCACTCTTATTCTAGTTGTATTTTTCTCCTTTCCGATGTTCCAGTAACTATCGCAGAGCTTAGCAAAGTTTTCAAAGATCCTCAAACCCACTCGAGGACTACACAAGCGGTGACGAACATGCCTACAGCTTCCCAAGCGTGATCTTTCCTAACGCGGCGATTACTCACAGGACGTACAATTTATACAGACATATTGGCAGTAATACGTAATCATTGTCAGCGGGAGAGGGTAATTATCCAGGGGGGGAATATTAAGGGGGGGTCGGGACGATGCCCGTACCCGGCAACCGGCAAGGTCGTCCGGACGCGTCTCGTTCACCGTATATCACAACACCACAACGCCACCTGACACCTATTACGCGGCCTCGCTTTATTCTTCTTCTCCGCCCCGAGATATTTGTGTCTTTATCCCCACCGGATAATTGGCGTCAGTTGCCAAACAAGCGGTCAACTGTGAGAGCGATGCCGCGACATCTAGCGGACGTGATGGGGATTGTAAATGTAACTTGTCTCCGGTCGAGCTGGTCGGGTATGGTGAACATTTTTACCGCTTTTGGCAACGCGTAGCTTCCTCACCGCAAATAGGTATTTGTTAGAATAGGAAATATACAATCAGACTTTAAACAGATGTCAAGTTAGTATTCTGAGTTAACAAGACGTGGACACACAGAGATCTTTCAAGAGTGAAACCCATATTGGGTACCGGAAAAACAAGAAGAAACTTAAAAGTGTAAGAGTGAACGCTCTCTTTGCTCTCGTACAAAGACGTGAGAATTTGTTTCTTTATTTTTAACTTTACAATATCCATACATTTCTTCAAGTTCAGTTCAGTTACGTATGCTTAGTATTTTAGGGAATTAAGTACATACAAGTTAAATAGCACAGGCCGTTATAGCACTGAATGTGTTGCTGATCGTGTTACTCGTGTTCATGACGAAATCGTGCGATTTTTATTTGCTTCCATCATCCAAGGACGGATCCATTTGCGCGAATAAGGAGAAAATGAGATTGCGTTGGTAATTCTGGAGATTGTTGATACTGTAATCTGTCAATGTCATAAATATTGCGTTTCGTATAAAATACGTCAGATTCTCACAATTTTCGAATTGTGAATTCTTCACTTCTTCAATTCACCGTTCACACAACACGTGCCGGGAATGACGTAAATGATTTAGTACAATTACGGAGATTTTTGTTTTAAAAACGTAATCGGGATGAGTGGAGGCAATTTCCCACTTTGGCTAACGACTTGTCGTCATATCCAGCATCGCTGCGTCACCGGGACTATTACGAGGGCTGGCGGACACCGTACGTCGTCGTCGTCGTCGTCGTCGTCGTACACGGCTCATTTACGATCGTAATACGATGTGGCTGCCGCGTGCCGATCGGCTGATGCAATGCGATGCATAAGGGAACATGCATTGCATATGCCAGCTTGAGAAATATTTCTCTGCTCACTGAAATATTTTTTAACCACAGATGTTTTCTTTAGGCACCCAATGTTTTTCACGGTGTTGGTTGTTGGCTATTTAATGTGGATGGTTTCTGTTCTTTGAAGGATTGATGGTTCGTTAAATGAGTCATTTATTTTATAATTATTACCTTTCTGGAATGACCTACCCAGAAAGGCATTCCTTCAGCAGAAGGTGATCTTTTAGTCTTGGTACTATCTAAACCTGACTTGGTCCTTAAATAGTACTGTTAATTAATAGCCCAACAGCCAATAGCATCTAAGGTACCTAAGGTTTAATGTTGTGTCCGAACCACTTTTGCCTCTGAATTATGAATTAGTCTAATTATGAGAATGATCTTTGCGGATGAACATAGAAATTTTACATTATATGACTATAGCTCAGAGCTCTCACAATTCGTAACCTCCAAGAGTCTGAATTAAATAAAACACCGCCGCCCGTCTTAAAATACTGGTTTGTCAAGTAGCGAAACTTTACAGAACAAGAAAATTGAAAAATACATATTGTACTGTGATGTATAACGATATTAGGAACGACTCTAATCTTAAGTGGTGTCGTCTATAATTATTTTGATACTAAAAACGACTTTTCATTGAGTGTGCTGCTTATAAAAAACGTAGGGGTATCGTCAAGTCATGCAAATTCAACAGGGTTGGTCTTGAAATATATTTACAATATTTGTTGTTTTTAATATCACACTTTTCTGGCTCCATCAAGAGTGTCTTCGTCAGTTCAGTGTATACGCTCTGTTTCATATATAAAAAATCTTGCTGAAGATCACTGTTGCAAGAAAATGAACTGGTCTAGTAGTTCCAGTGGACGACAGAGTGTACAAAAAGAAGAGTGCAAGCATAATGAGCATCTTGAATGCAAAACAGCCAACCACCACGCTACTTACGACCTTAGAACAACTCTCCGGTGGGTTCCGGATGCTTGGAATATGCTAAAGAGCTCCACTCGAACATGAGGACTCGCGTCACTAGTGGACGGTCACGTCACCGTCGGTACGACACGCCAGAGCATTTTCCGCGCCTAATGAACCTCGGTAACGGAAACACTTGTTGACACAACGGAACCGAGCGCTGTTCTTGTAATGGCCTAATGTGCGCTAACTTCGAGGAATGCGCGCGGTTCGTTAGGACGGCCACGAACTCTGTATCTATCATCTGGTGAGAAAGCAAGAGTGCCAGAACAATGCGATGCGGCGATACTAGCATCTATGCTAATGACGGTTTGTAAAGCTATCCGACTATCTGGGGATACTCACCGGGAATGGGTTTTGGTCGCGGTTTTTTTATTATTGTTAGTTCTGGGAGCGCCTGAAATAAAACTAAGGTTCAACAGAACACCTACTCACACAACATAACTTATGTAATGTCTATGGTTATACTGGAAACATCAGGGTGTCTCCCAGGTGGTTAGCGTCTTAGAATTGGGTGCAAGAGGTCATTGGTTCAAATCCCTGTGATACCCATTTGGGATTGGACCACGTTTCCGAAAGGGGGAGTAAAAATGTCCAAATAATGAGAAGCTTACAGCTATCGTATAGTGATTTGCCTTAAATTGTGTATTTATTTAAGTTTAAACACGTTTACTGCAGTTATTCATAATGTGCGCAATGTGAAGACCATGTGTTTCGTTCTCCCGGTCGTTAAAGTCTCCGGAGACTGATTCTGTTGTTTTCGATTGATGAATTATGTTACACTGTTTTGTTTTAGTTTAAAGTCGATAAGATGGGGTTTACCTTTTACTTCAGATGTATGAGAAAATAATAATTACATTTTGGGAAATACTGTAATTGTTTCAAACGATTCCAGCCGTACAAATGTGTAACACTAGACAAAAAGAGCAAACATAATTTATTTTCATCGAACGCAACGCAATTAAAATCGATCAATAATTCTAGATCATTCATATGAGAAACTAATAGCCAGCGTGTTAATAACATGTGGAGCAACCACCGGTCGCGATGCCGCCCACTCAATCACGCCTACGCCAATAGCTCCCTCGTGAGCTAGGAATTAAAATTCGCGGAGACGAATAGCTGTTACCCGACAAGGGAGGAGTAGGGGTGGCACGCACAAGATGGGTATCGGCGTGTTATGGATAGAGACAGCACCTTGGGCCAGATATAAATCAATGTAGGCAAGTTTACAGTATGTAATTGGCATGTAGGGAGCCGGCTGCGGCAGACGCCGTCGGCTGACCAGCGGATCGGGTTACCGAGTAACGGGACTGGCCAAACACCACCAAAACAACCGTCCGGGAATTGAGGTATTGGACAGCGGTCCTGTGGGGACAGCTGGTGTCGCTCTAGGAAACACAGAAGGGGCGTGAGAGATTTCGAGCCAGTGATGGCTATGGTTTGGACCCGGAGTTTCCATTCAGTTTTCATCACCGAGTACTTTGTCAGCTCCGTGCTATCGATACTAACAATCGATACGTCCCATTCACAGAACTCTGGTCAATGTAGAGGGATAAACTATAGGTAAAAGATGCTCTTTCACGGTCTTGTTTAAATTTAAAACAAAGTGGCTTCAAAACGTTTCCATGTTCAATCATATACTATGGAAATTAATGATTAGAAATCTTAAATTAATTCCGTTGTAATTTTTGTGATCGAAACGAATGTTTAAGTTCAGTAAGCTATAAAAATATGCTATAGAAACTCAGTACCCAGGTAGGCATTTTAATCCAAGTATGAATGAGGAATGAGTGTAACATGATTGTAGTGCGATGTGTTAATCTGAAACGATCTGAAACTGTTAATTAATAGCCCAATAGCCAATGACATATCTAAGGGACCTACAGTTTAACTTAACCGAACCACTGCCTATGAATTACGAACTGGTCTAATTATGAGGATGATCTATGTGGATTAACGTAGTATTCAATAGTGCGGACGTTAACCTACACAAAAGAACACCACACCCACCGACTCACAACTATCCACAATTCGTGACCTCGAAGTAGCTGGATTACAGGACACGCCACAGTCCCAGTCAATAATTCCCCGTTGCCAATATCATCAGGCTGAAAACAATGCATGAGAAAATCCATCACTCGGTCGATTCCACGCCTGATGCACTCGATTTTAATCCTGACGCATTCAACAGTCCCACCTCCTCCCGTGCAGCCATATTCCGATATTAATTCGCCATTAATCGTACGTGGATCAATTCTGATGCGGGAGCGCATAAAACTAGCGAGGGCGGGTGGTCGAGTACGTGATGGGCAAAAAGAAGATCCGGGGCTGGGGGGAGGACTCAAATTGCGCGCTGCCGGTCCCGCGGCTACCTGCGACGTCTTAATCATCCGAATTAGCTGTCGTAAAATATTATAATCTATGCAGAGCTGGTAAGCGAAATGAGGAATTAGTGTTTTTTTGCTCAGTTGATGTTTTTAAGTAGAAGGGATATTGGTGAGTAATTAAATATTTCATCGATTTTACCACGTTTTACGAGCCGGTTTTTTCACGGGTAAAAGTTGGTTATTGTTTATCAAATCAAGAGTGGCTGGTGTGATTAATTGCCATGTGTTATTTGATGGAATTTAAGTGTACAGTTCAAACGGATAAAATAATCCATTTTAGGGTGTTACACGAGGTTTCAGATTGAAGAATGGAGCTTCCTGGCTGCGGTGTCATCGTATCTTGAGAATATCATTAATATATTGTTGTAATTGATGTTTTACTTATTGTACTTAAATTAAAACGAAGTTATGAGTTCCCTTCTGAACTCGTATCATATAATGCTACCGGAGTAACTTTAGAAACAGAAAATAGACATTTGCTTAAATTTCCGTTTCCAAAGACTATATTTTGTTTTTCCACAAATTAGCGACCGATATGGCTTTAGACCGGTATAGCTTGTTCATCACACAACATGTTGTCATCATCTGATTGGAGACTTTGAATCCGGAAGAAAATGAACAACTAAAAAAAGCTAAGGCGTGTGTTCTCAATCATCCGCTTTTGAATACAGTCCTAATTTCGATATGTAATCGATTAGTGCAGGAAGGTTCTTTCCTTCCTAGGATTGCTTTTAGTAGACCTACACAAATATTCACCTCTTTCTCCAAGTATTTCACCAGTTGGTGACTCCAAATGGGGGTTTGGTAGTGACCACTTGTCGGGAACTGCCGGTATCGCGGTCACCATAGTGGATGGGTGTCAAGACACCATTCCAGACCGCACGTACAGTCGTCATTGTCAGCGGTGGGAGAATGAGCGTAACTGCCGACGGGGACCCGTGTTATGAGTTGTTACGGGGAAAGTGTCAAGCGTTGTCGTCGTCGTTGTATTCATGTGGGTAAGTGACCCGAGTCATTTCGTGCAGCTCTGATTGGCACGGCCGCGTTGCATCCACCGGGAATGCCGGGTTTATGGACTTCCACTGGGGGATTTACTGGGCGCCATTGTTTTCGAACGGTTGAAACTGGTTGTTTTGTGAACGGTTCTATTCGATCACGTTATCCGAGTGTGGGCTGAAACGGACTTTAACAAGTTAACTATAATTTACCACACTCAATTTGAAATATTTTTCTTTAATCGGTTGTTATCTCAATTTCAGTATACGCAGATTTCAGACAAAAATATTAAACTATAACATAACCAATTTTTGATGAATAAAAACCACACTTGTATCTCAAGCAAATGAAAAATAACTCCAATAGGGAGTCTAACACCGGTCCGTATTAGAATAATTTATTTTCACAACGATAGGCCTATTTAATAAAGAGATTAGTTCGTATAATTTTTTGGGGACTACAGTACGATTATTACGATAATTATAAAAGTTAGCCTTATACGACACTGCCTTCAGAGGGGTTGTTACTGAACACTATAATATATCTATGTAGTTAAAACTTGAAAATGAATAAACTGCAATGCTTGGAGAAAGAGGTTTGCTGGAAACTTTCAATTTTTTATGAATTAATTTATTGGACTACAATAATTATTATTGAATATTTCTTCAAACTGCTACGACTATCTCAACAATATGATAAAATACGAAAACGTCTATTAGATGATACACGGAGATAAAATTAACTATTGTGAACTGCTCGTAGTATAGGTGGTTGTATTTATAATTTTTTTCAGCCCCAAACCACCCTATCGTCCACTCTAATATTATAGTACCAGAATCCCTTGAAATCGCATAATTTAATTGGGTTTGATGAGGTCACCACTCTATATCAGCTGATCGTCCCGCGTCAGCTGATTCTCGTTACGCAGTCGGTATGCTACAAGCGTCCAGCTCCCTCATCACGGACGACTAGCTTTTATCCAATTTGTACTGACTATTATTTATTTATAGATGACCGCCTACTGACTGCCTTGTCCATCATTGTGGACGGCCGACATGATTTTTTGCCGTTTCCAGCAAACCGCTCTGTTTTTCCTCCAATTAATTGGCTGATGGAACTTTACTCGGCGTTTTTCGAATGTCGGGTCCTTTCAGGTAAATTACTCCTGTAATTGACTTGTCTGATAAGTCTAGTTTTCCGATTGCATTTGCAATCAATTAATAGGACTAGTCAACAGAGTTGGTAAGAACTGGAATGCTATTATACTGTATGGTCGCTGTGAATTAACAATCGGCCGTTTTTTTATTACATCTGGTGGTCTGATGGAAAATTAACATACTTTCTGCGAGAATAATCGCCCTGTTGTGCAAAAACTGTATGCATTTTCAACTCTTATTAAAAATTTGTTTGACGACGTATCACATCACCAAATATAGATAGTTGCATCGTTGCAATTTTTTTCCAAAATGTTGTATTCGACTCGACCGCAACCACCCATCACCACGGCTGAGGTCAATTAATAACAGCAAGGTGCCGTTGTGGCGTGTGCCACATTGGCTTAGTCAGCGGTGACCGCTCTTCATATGATGATATGATAGGAATCGTCCCCACTAGTTTTGGTCCAGCAACTTTGGACCACAAACCAATTGCTAATGATGTGATTGGTCTTATGTTTTACTTTGTGGGTCAGCGCGATACTTTTGAGCTACCTTGTTGGTAAATTATCTCTAATTAGTATTTTATCTATAAATTCTAAGTTGTCGCTTTCAAAAATTGTAGTACCGGTCGTATACATAATATTACTCAGTAAGGTTTACTTTAAGATAATCTGGTTACTTTATCCAAACTTATTTTGGAGTGAATATCATCCTCTTTTACATGTCTCAAGTCTTCGTAATCCTCCGGGAACCGAAAAATCTTGCGTATTCTAACGTGTAATTTACATACCCGTGTACGGACATACAAGGACAAGGATTCAGCCCGATTGACGGTCATTTTAATAGCGTTAACGGCGCGCGGGAGTGATTGACGGAGAAGAATGCGCGTGGCGGTGGCACGAAGGGAACATTAAAATGTCATCATGCGCACGCGCAAAGCCCGCGCATGCGCAGAAGCGTTCATCCACCTCGCGTCTCTTCGCGCACTTGCTGATAGATTACACATGTGCGGGTAAATTACTGCGCGCGTGATGACGCAATTTCGGTGGCATTCTTGGAATTCTGTTTACTCTGTGGGCGGATTGTTGAATGCGCCGTCGTGTGTGTCAGGTCCGTGTAGATAGTTCATTTGTTCTAACACTATAAATCAGAAGAACTCTTACACATCCGATTACTGTATCTTTTATTTTCTACTCAATGCATCTTTATTAATGTTTTAAAGGAAGTACGCAATTTAGTGATTAAAATAATTTCTAACTAATATAATGTAATTTTTTTCTCTCCAATACGAAATTTCATACTTAATAATAATATTAATAATCATAATCTTTATTGCAGTTGACAATATAAATTGCATTACACAAATCATCATAAAACATTCGTTAACTTCATTGTGTCCATGTAATAACCTTATGATATGTTTTTGAATAATATTTTTAGATCTTAATCTTAATAATTTTGACCTCTTGTAAAAATATAGCGATGCTGACGTGGTTAATATTTGGTTAATATTAACCTTGTTAATACTTTTTCCCCAGAAAGTATTAATAAAGAATATGAGGGTAAAATGGGCACTGGGCAGTTAACCTTGTTCACGAAGAAGATAATTGTTTCGTCATTTTTAGTGTACAGGAAACACGAATTCAAGAAAAAGATTTGAGCATGGGCTTCTTGTTTTGAAGGGGCGTAACGACCAGAATCAACTCAGAGCAATGCCCTTAAAAAAGGGAAGAAGTCTAAAGTGCATATAAGAAATGTGACAATGGTTAGTCAAAAGAACTAGTGGTGAGTAGAAGTGTGGGCTTTGCAACACCTCCTTGCGGACTGCCAATCATATTATCTTGGATTGAATGCGACTGGGGCAAGGAAGAGGAACTTCTTTGGCCTTCTGCTACCTGGTGAGGAATGCAATGAGCATTTAGAAAAAGTTCTTGAGCCTCTTTGAAGACACAGTTATTGATTTATACAGATTATACCATCTTACACCAGGGTATCTTATCGTTTTACAGCCTAGTAAATACACACGCTCGCACACATACACACAAAATCAAATCTATAATATTATAAAGAAGAGGTGGTTTCTGTATGTTTGTTTGTGGGTTTGTTGTGGCAAGTAAATGCGAAAAATACTGAACCGACCGGTTTGAAATTTTACACAAAGGTAGATCTTAAACTCATGCAACACACAGGCATACTCATTTCCTTAAAATCCTCTCGGGCTACGCCCTGTGAACGTCCTAAGTTTCAATGTTTACATTTTTAGAGAATGAAAACATAAAATTACTTGATGTCAACAGCTGTGAATACTAAAATTTGACAAGAAAGAGCTGCCGTGACCGTCCTAGGTTTCAATGTTTACATTTTCTAATGACAACGTCCGTTTTGCACTATATTTTGACAGTTCGGGAAGAAGAAGAAATAAAGTTGATTTTTCAGATAAACTGCTGGATCGAAATTAGTGAATTATTTGAAATAGCGGAATGGTAGATTTTAAGTTTTTTTCCGACGACTGTCTCTATTACATTAATCCTTATCCTCTCCCAATATTTGACCGATATTACTTTGAAATGTTGTAGACACTCCTGTTTTGTCATTTTGTAAACAATGAAGAGTTAATTAACAATACCTTAAATGTATCAGTAGAGCCTACACCTTTCAGCCTTTTTAGCCCGTTCGAAGAACGGGTACTTTGGCTAGTATTCAATAAAAATACCCAATATCAACAGCTGATTATTATAATTATAATAAACGTAATATGTATAAACATTGTAATTATTTTTCATTCAGCCGATATATTAGATTTTTTATCATAAAACCATAATCCCCAAAATCTTTACTGAGAAAAATTCTATTTACCCAGAATTAGATTTAATTGAGTACTTTTATGCTTGCTTCTTTGGCTTGCTCAAAAGTTCAAATAAAAACAGCTGTTGTTTATAACTATAAGAAAACATATGTTGGAATCAGAAGACAAAATGTTTCCCCAAAAGATTAACATGGGATCTTGAAGGCGTATACGGTAAAAAGTTATGGGAAAATCGTCACAAAAATAATTATAAGACTTTCCTATTTTAGGCCTAAAGATCTAGTATACCAAATTTCAGCCCTTTACGTAATTGGGAGAATTAGTGATGAGTGAGTGAGGGCGTTGATGTTTTTCTAAACAGATTCCTCACTCAAACCGTGATTCAGAGACGTTGAATGTGAATTTTAATGAGTCTCGACTGTTGACCAATGACCAGTGGCGGCCCGCGGGAAAGTGACAGTAAGGGAACATGGTCGCATGCTCGACATTCTGATGTCACTGACCGGCACGCCTGGAGATGGAAAGTGGTTACCGCGGTAACGAGCTATACAGACTGCCGTAATAGCAATCCGACGATCCGGACGCGATTATGTGATAACTACATCCGACAACATCGTCACATCAACACATCATCGAGAGCGAACTTGCAGCACACCGTCCGCACTGGCGAGTGTGCCCTGATCACGAGAAGGAAAGTAAGGACGTTCGAGGGGAGTCGGTTGACAGTCAGTAAATCTTTTAAGGTTTCTCATAATTCATTCTTTTGTAATGAATAACATACCAATTAAAAATGTTTATAAAAATCAGTTGGGTCTAATTAGATTTGTTTAATTTCTTATGAAACAACTAGCAGTAAGCCCGTCCTTTGTACGGGTTGTAGGATTCAGTTTAAAGAAGAAAGATCATTACAAAATGTAAACCTGAAATCCTAAACAAATCAGTACAAAGAAAATAAATCAATACCCTGCTTTATTATTTAGCATTACTTTACAATTAAATAGATTAGAACATTAATACCATTATTTTTATTAGTTATACGTTAAAATAACTTTTTTACATAGTATGATTTCGAAATGGGTTTGAAATCAATGACCAATTTAAACTAACTAATATTGATTTGACAGCTGTTTGTTTTTATTTCTATTAAATCTTTAAACTACAATGAGAGCTGATTATTACCAGTAGGTTATTCATTGAAAACTAGATCAAAATGCGAGTAATATCGCGTAAAAGTGGGGTTTTAAATGCTCGTTAATTACTTTTAAAGGGGCGGCGGGTGATTTCAAGCATTTATAAACCTTCTCTGAAATGTAGAGAATACATGAAATAAGTTCTTCCGTTTTTTCGGAGAAGACGGCGTAAAATGCCTCCTGGAGCGCATTTTAGACCAACCTAGAGCGTCACAAACAGACAAAAATTGAGATAAGACCGGTTTCGGCTTCTCTAACGCACGAAAAGTAAAAATAACTAAAAAATTAATAATTCTGAGCAATGTACAGACAAAACTCTAATTTTATTTATTAGATGTACTCTTGATGTTTTTAGCTTTTTAATAAAATTAAAATGGATCACTTAGATACATGTTATCACAAACCACTAAAGATATCGTTTTTCTTTTAAATTGAAGATAACGTTGATCTGCACACTTTGACCAGGGGTTTTGACTAAATTCTGAGAGTAAAATTTTGTATTCCCCATTATATAAAGAAATATTGTATTTTTAGACGTATTTAAAAATATGAAGATTAATAATTAAAAAAAAGTAAATACCCTTGGTTAATATTTTTTGGTGGTTGTATTTAAAAAAGACAAAGTTATGATGACATATTTCTCAGTCTTTGAGAAAAAGTAACACAAACGTAAAAAACAATAACATGGCTAAAATAGGGCTAAGCCGAATACCCTTAAAATATTCATAAACAGTACTGGATATTAATTTTGATAGTGTCAAGATAACTTCTACTGAAATAAACTCAAGTGATTTAACCACATTACGTAAAATTACTTTCAGATATCAACTTTCCAGTGCCTAATGTCACAATACGTCAACATAGGCTTATGGTAAATTGATAAATGATTTATTTCCAAAATGGTTTATATATTATAAATACAGTATTATTGTGTATTATTATTCTGCAGTATTATTGTCTTACTCAAGCCCTCTTACCAGCTTATGTCATCATTAGAACTTAAAATTAAGGTAACAGAGGAAACAATAAGAAGAAGATGGAAACCTGTTTGTGAACAATTCTAAAGGCAGTCAAGTTTTAAATGCCTATTTTGTAACGAATTTGGTTATTTTATATAAATTTAGAAATATCAGAACACAGATTTTTAAGCAAATTTTGGACGGTTGTGATATTATGAAAAATTATTAGTTCCTGATCTCCAGTGGTAGACTATAAAAATATAGTATTTTAATTATATCTTTTGGCTTTCAAAAAGGAGTTTTCACTTTTTCTTAACTTTATTTTCACCTTTTACAGAGCGTCGTGTGAGCGCCCTTCATCATAATAAACCCGGAGTGCCCCAAGGAAGCATACTCGGACCAAGTTACTATCGGCGACAGTTTTTCTCGCCGTGAAGTTGTCACAGGGGCGTTGTTTAGTTTAATAGCAAAATGAAGCCGGTCGTGAAGTTCGTCCACCTCGGTTAGTTGGCCGTTTCAATTAAACCGCTTTATTGAAGCGTGTCACAGCGATGGGAACGCAGACTGTTTGTACAACCAAATTGCATTCGTTACGATCATGCTAAACGCTTCGTTACTGCGTGGGTTCGGTCCACCAATTATTACATTAGTGGTTTCTTATCGGCGTAATGAGCTAGGTCAGCAATTTCGTAATTGTGTGTTTTACATGCATACTTACAGTATTAGGTTTTGATTCAAATTTCGTTTACCACAAACCAGAACTGATGTAGGTTAGCTTTCAAATTCCACCTTTTAAATTCCAATTCAATGTAGGTTTGTGTGATGGCTGTTCCCTATTGAAACGTGATTTTGGAAATAAAGTACACAAAATAAGGGGTAAAGCAGCGGCGTGGGCTCGTCAAAGTCAAGCAGGTTATCGGTCCAGGGCCTGTAACTGTACCGGTATATCACTTTGGAGTACGTGTCGATTTTCACGGGTTTGCGCGAGTGTTTCTGCCGTTACGGACGGACGTGTCGGCATCCCGGCATTGTGCTGCTCCGACAATCCGCTCGTCGCCAGAGCTTCCATCCGGGAGGAAAAATCCCTCAACTTCCAGTGGATGGCAAAGTTTAATTTTCTCATTCAGTAACAGCACATTGACCGAACGAAGACAGGCTGGTAAAAACTTAAAACAGAGAAGTAAAATTTATTTACTCACCAAGAGAAGCTAATCATTTCCAAATCTATTCGTCTTAGCTTGGATTCGAGTGAATAAGTTTTCCTTCAGATAAATACAAAGTTATTTACCAAGGATGGTTTTGATAAACAGTCATGGAAGATTCAATCCTCTAAAAATGACCATTAATATTGTTGTGGCTCAGTAGGAAATCAAGTCTCCACATATGGAAAAATCAAAATACGTGAATAGTTTCACAATATAGTTGAAGGGTTCGGTCTATCCCAGCCGTGATTTTAAAACATGATTCTTAGTCCGTGAGTCCAAGAAGATTTTGAATAATCGTGTCTTAGAACGTATTAATTTTATTACTGTATTGTAAACAGGAATTTATAGAACGTAAAAATAGTACAAATGATGGCATATTACGTTGTGATATTATTGGTGAAACATTTTTGAAATACTCGGTCGTAAAAGACGAAATATTTTTTTCTTGATTGCCAGTTTAGATTAAAACGAGAGTTGCCAGCACGAGTACTATTTCATGTCCTCTATAAAATCCCGTTTACTGCGTGCAAGTAACATAATTAATAAATCCTAAAAGAGGATTATTCGAAACCCCTGCAACGCTCGTTTTCTATATCTTAGCAATATTATTTCATAGCGCCGAGACGACTCTTGCTGCAGGGTGAGAGTGGGAGACCATCAGGCCCCGGACTGCCGTGTATCGGTAGGTATCGACCGATGAGAAGCAGAGCTGGTCGCTCGTTGCTCATCCTCGCTCATCGCTCGTCGATGACCCCACCATTGTCCAGCTATCCGATAATTGAATCCTCCGGTAATGGGGCGCGTGTTAAACACTCTAATTACCTTACAGTTTTATAGCTTCTTAACCTGAGTTATCGACGATCTGTTAATCGTCTGCGCAGGGGGTCGAACGATATAATACAATTTGCGACCGGGGAATTGAAACTCACGCGTGCCGTATAGATGGTATCTGGCCCGTAACGTCGGTCGTAACGCGCATGACTCGCGTTGGTCGGCGTTGCTCATGCGCACAACAGTTGCCGGTGCACGGCGCATGCGCTTGGCGTTACTGATACTGGACCGTATCGGCTATGTTACACGCAACACAATGCCTTCCTTCATACATACTGTTAACGTTTGAAGTCACTTTTTGTTCTCAAATTTGTTCACCGGATATTTTAAATCACATCAACGTCGCTGGAAAAAAACTGCTACATTTTTTTAAATTGAACAATATTAGGTGGGGAAGGAATAATTATGCCCGTGAAACGATTCAAGCTTTAAATTATCGTTTTGATCGCAATAGGGATAGTAATGAACCGAGGTGTTGTCGTAGAATTGACTTGTTCAGTTAAAAAATAGATTGATAGTTAGGCCTATTGTTAATTTGTTCGGCATATTATTGTACCACATCAGATGAGAACATCTGTACGTCATTTATCCAAAACTTCTAATATAGAAAGTTATAACAGATTTTTATAACCATTCTAAATTAGAACGATTAATAAATAAAACACTTCAACTTGCCATATATTTGACCTAAATACAGTAAATATTTACCGATTTAAGTAACTGTAAAGTCATCCTACTACAATGACCCCGACAGCTATACAAGTAAGTGCACATACTGTTAAAATACGAGTATATTGGAGTTTTATCAGCAAATACATAAAAACAAATTGGATATTAACCTTGGAGAAACGGTACGTAGGAACAATATAAAACATAACGGTACGGATATGGTTTGGAATGACCTTTCATATGAGTTCGCCAAGGTAAAACAATAGTTAACACCGGCTATATTATTGGCGAAACTCACGGTCTTGTCCTTCTATCTCGTCCGATTTCTGATGTGACCATAATTATTCTCTTTACCTGATTTTGGCCATATACGGTCTCCTACATTTTATAATTATTGCTTTGTTAAACCATTTGTTAGGTTTATACATTATTAAATAACCTTTATCATAGTAATATCGTTACACACACTTGTCCTATTAGTATTTATCGTCAGGATAGGTTAGAAAAGGTTACGTTAGCTTCATAAAATTAATTTTAGGTGTTGTTATGAACGACGGTGGATGTGATATATCGCTGTTGTAGAATAACGTCCGCTCTGTTGAATACGTTCATTGGCAAAGATCATCCTTATGAATAGACTAGTTCATATCCCTGAGGTTCGTATCCCACACGTTATATGTAGGTCCCTTAGATGACATTGACTGTTGGGCTTTTAAACAATCCTGCCTTATTAGTCAGTAACAAGACTACAAGATAGTGCCACAACCACACTTGGCTTAGAATCTACCTGGTTACGTCGCCAGATGGAAGGGAGATGCGGGTGAGATGAGATACCCTTGCCAGCTGAGAGTTGATGTAATAAGGGTCATATCGGAAAGCGAACGAGACGGGAACCGGACGAAATGGGAGGTAATCACAGAAGTTGCCGAGTGAATTTTATGGACAAAACACAATAGTTAACACCTGCTGTAAAGGTGAAACGCACCTTAGACGCGTTATGGATGTATTTTGTGGACAGAACTACGCTAGGGCGAGGTATTCGCGGGTTCGAAGCCACCACATCGCCGCGCCTCCGTTTTATGGCGGTGCGCGCGTTCGTACACCAGTCGCGCGGATGATTACATACACTCGGCCATTGTTGGCAACTGCGGCGATGAGAACGACAAGAAACACCTCACTGTTGAATATTACCGTTAATAACCGTTCCGGCAGCGATAAAAACGCAAATACCGCGTGTTCCGCGTGCTTTGGCCAGTGTTTATGTGAAATGTTTTAATTGCGGCGCGGACAGCTAAACATCTCTGTTGGAAGTAAATTCAGGATCGAGAAAATTGCTCTTGGTTTTTGTGATTACTAGAGGCTTTTAAAACCTGTAATATATTGCTTTGTCTTTGTTTGGTGCACAATAACGTGTTATCAATAAAGAATGTTGACTTTTATATATTTCACGATTTAACGGTGTAAAACACGTTTTAATCACATCATTGATTGATGAGCTTTCATCAAAAATCTAAATTGATCATTAAAGTCTTTATTGAGGATTCTAAATTCTTGATAGTATGCGCTTTCACAAAAGGTTTATTTTCGTGTTGAAGATTTTAAAATAGTGAACAGCAGTGATTGTCAATGTTCCCGCATTTCAAAGTCCAAATCAATTATTGATGAAAATGCTGCACATACATGGATACGATTTTAATTTCTGATACATTTTTATTTCCTACGCTATGCAGATATTCTATGCTATCCTTCCTTACACGTAATGCGTTAAACATCATTTCCCCAAAACTACTCATCCTTATATCTTAATCACTTTAACGTTCGAAGTGCCGACAAAACTTTTTGAGTTTTTCGTTTTGCAATAAGGGTTTAGATTTGTTTAAATTGTTTTCTCCTAGGCGTAAATTTTTACAAAAGTCCAATATATTTTATCAGATTATCATTGAAAATGAGTTTGTTTTAAAAAGTGTCGTTCAGCAGAAACATACAGTTTTACTAAATATTTTCAGTGTATATTGTGATCAGTGGATCGCGTTAGGTATCAGTACATTGAGAGGTAATCCTGTTTAAGTGAAAAAAATGATTTTTTGTTTTTCTAATGCTAGAGGCAATTAACAGAGGCAAGAGTGATTTCGCAGAAACATTTCTTGGGAAAGCAGTCAAAAACAATTGGGCATCCCGGGATATGAACCCGTGACCTCTTGCACCGAACTCAAAAGCCACGTCTCCACTAATCGAACATGTTCGACGAAAACTTTCAACAGCTCACTGACAGACAAATCAATGACTTTTCTCGAAACTTAAATGTTTGGTGTAGCTGCGAACTTGAATAGCGAACCTTTTCTCACCAATACTCCCATCACTATGGGGTCGCCATTTCAATAATCTAATCTAATCTAATCTAATCACTAAGAACAAAATGTTCGAGAAGGTGTTCCCACCAAACCATCACCGTACAACGTTATGCGAGCTTCACAAATATTTGGCGAGCATGTTCGGGTGGTGGAAACGCACTGAGACGCTAGTCACTATGCTAGCAAAATGCTCAAATTATTTTTATTCTTAGTTGAATTTAATTATAGTCCCTGATACAATATATACCTGAGTTTATTTTGTATTATCAAAAGATCGTCAGTTCGTATTCGCGGAATGTGTGACACAGGCGTTACTCGTCACTCGAGGGATGAGGAGCGATCGTTAGGCAGCCCGTTACCGCATTGTCTCCGCACTTCTTGTAGTGTCATATCGTTGGGACAAAGAGCTAGTTATGTTTCTTGTCCGGCTCGTTGACTCGTGGTCTCAGTTCGACCTCCCCTCGTCGAACAGATGTTCGTCTCACTGGAATAGCGGACACGTAACAACTCTTTTCAAAATGTTATATGTTATTAATATTTTTATGTGTTCCGGATAACTTTACAGTTTTTAAGAGGTTGAACACCTTACTGTCCAAGTAATAATACCCCCGTCGCAGCAGACCTGCGTACTCAGCGAATTTCCAAATCAATAATATAAAAATAATATATGACAAGTTTAAAAAAAAATCTGTCGATAAACATGAGAATTATTTGCCTATTCTCCACAAGATTAACATGGCAAAGAGTGTGCAGGTTTGCTGCTGTGAGGAACACTGAAATTAGGCATTTCTACCATAAATAATTTTTATCTTAACATTTATACCAACTTTCATCAACATCTGTCCATAAATAAAGGAGATTGCCTATTCCCTATATGACTATTATGGGAAAAGAGTATGCAGGTTTGCTGCCATGATAAACACATAAACTATGATTTTTAAGCATAAATGGATAGATCTCAACCACATGAAGCTAAATATCAAGTTTTATCCAAAAATATTGATTAATATGGGAAATATTAATTTTTCCCTATCCTCCATAAGATTAACATTGGAGCCCCACAATACAACGTACTGTGTTTAGATTTTTTAATATCTCGGTAACCGTTGGAGATAGAGAAAAACTTTAAGGAACTTAATTGTGTAGTTTTTTAAGCTGATTCTAATGGTGAAATATAAAATCATAAACTTTTAAAAATTACATGTGAAATACGCAAAAAACCCCATTTTGGGGTACAAAACCCCCCCCCAAACTACCCGTTCCCATTGACCGATATGTCTGGTTTACGAACTCGTCCGAGCATTTGTAGGAATACACGTCTCTACCAAATTTGGACTTGATTGGACCATTTTTACGAGAGTTATCGTGTTCACAGACACACACACACACACACACACATATATATATATATATATATACATATATACATATATATATATATATATATATATATATATATATATATAAATTTTAACGACTATTGTTTTTGGACTCTGGGCACCTAAAGAAGAAAAAATAACATGGTCCCGGGCTTAAGTCTCACCATGAGACCTACGGTAATAGCTTCTTCCCTATGGGAAATTCGCTAAAAAGAATTAAATCGCCATTTGTAATTCGACTCTTCACATACCTAAGCACAGGTCGACTTTAGTTAGTAACAAACCGGGGTTTCGACCGTTCACTATAAAATATTAAAAATGCTTCTGTCATTGATTGATAAACACGCAAAAAACGAAAATGTCAAACTTTTCACTACTTGTAGGTTGTCAAATAGTCTTCAAAACCACAACACAAATACAAACATTCAAAACTTAAATCTCGTGAAAGTCTATAGTTGCGTATGGTCTTGTACCTTTTTGTCGAACGTTTGTTTAGTGGTAAATATTTATATTTTCGAGTGGTATCTAGTGTTTTAAGGAATACTTTTTTACCTTAGAATGACATCTTAATTCATATAAATCCGAACGCCTTCATCACAACCGTTTCTTTTAATTACTTTGACACAAATGTATTTAATCTTTAAGTATATGTACAATATTTTTAAATTTGTAAACGAGATACTCAAGTTTGTTCAGTTTGAAATGAGATACACCGGTAATTCTGTATTATTAATTCTTGAGTATTTATAACATACGAGGAAAAGAGTAATCATCTTTGGCGAATCAGTGTCTAAATGGTTTGCAAGATTGGCAACCCTGATTGTGGATTAGTGAGAACGTAATTTGATTACCTTGGACGTGTATTTTCTTCCTTCCTATTTTTTATTTCATCGCCAAAGTCATTTCCTGAGATAAATATTTCTACCCTTAAAGAAATGGGAATCCCGGGTTTTGAAGCTTTTTATCGTAAGGTCTCAACCACATGAAGCTAAATATCAAGTTTTATCCAAAAATATTCATACATACGAGGAAAAGAGTAATCATCTTTGGCGAATCAGTGTCTAAATGGTTTGCAAGATTGGCAACCCTGATTGTGGATTAGTGAGAACGTAATTGATTACCTTGGACGTGTCTTAGATTAGATTAGATTAGATTGGATTAGATTATTTGAAATGGCGACCATACCACAAGGTAGGTATTTTAAGCCAAGTATGAATGAGGATTGAATGTAAGATGATTGTGGCGCGATCTTGTAGTCTTGTTACTGACTAAGGCTGACATGTTCCTTAGACAGGACTGTTAATTAATAGCCCAACAGCCGATGGCAACTAAGGGACCTACAGTTTAACGTGGAATCCGAACCACGCCCCTGAATTACGAATTGGTCTAATTATGAGCATAGTCTTTTGTGGATTAACGTAGTATTCAATAGTGCGGACGTTAATCCACACAAGAGAACACTACACCCACCGACCATCGCTCACAAAACTATCCACAGTTCGTGACCTCCAAGTAGCTGGATTACAGGATGACGCCACCAATCCCAGTCAGTATGTTCTTCCTTCCTATTTTTTATTTCATCGCCAAAGTCATTTCCTGAGATAAATATTTCTGCCCTTAAAGAAATGGGAATCCCGGGTTTTGAAGCTTTTTATCGTACTATAATATCATAACTTGAGTACTAAATGAGGCGTACACAAAAAATGGGTATCTGGGTATTCGTCTGATTTCCCTATCAAATGTATTAAAAGTGGTTGTATTGTGTTGGATGTCTTTCTAGCCTAGTGCTTAGTGTCTTGATTTTCGGTGTAAGAGTTCACGGGTTCAAATTCCGGGGAGTCTATTTGGGTTTGGACTGCTTTCTGGAAAGCGTTTGTGTGTAATCACACTGCAATTCTGTTAAAATGCCTCTGACGTTGAAATAGGGGAAACAAATAAAAATAATAAAAGTATAAAAGTCTGCTGTACTTTACGTTCCGCCAGCCGGCCGGCTTTTGAGACGAAACATGTTGTGTTTGTCCCTCGCTTTGGACGCAGTTTTCATCAGATTTTATTAAAACTTGAAAACAGCGTAGTTGAATAGTTATATTACAGCTCTCATACTTCAAAAATTGAAAATGAGAAAACAATTATATCCAGCTATGTTTAAAAGTACAGTAACTCAATTTTAGTTACTATTAAGATTTATTTGTACTTACACAATTTGTTTTTTCTTATATATCAGGTATGAGGGCCCTAGAACCAACATTTGAGTAAGGGACAGCCAAAGCATGTTTTTCGTGTTTCTGCAAGAGTGAAGAAGACTCTTAAGAGAGATGTTTCAGTATGTTAACCATTGCTCTTGTGGTACTACAGTAACAATCAAGATGGCTTAGTTACTACAGAGACTTGTGAACGCGCGAATAACAAACAAGAAAATTAGTTCTTTCAATTCAAAGTGCAATTACAACCATAATTAGTAATGTTTAAACAGATCAACCACGGCAATTTGACAGATCTTCCCACAGCGACGAAAAGTGGTTCCCGAGGCAATTAAAGCAGCGGTCAGAGTTTTTGCGACGACAGTCGCTGTCGCAGTGGATCGTTTACCTGCAGGTGAACTCCCGCTCGCCCAGGCAGAGCTCCAGGCAGTCCTGCCTCGTGCCCGAGGGCTGCGTCTTCTTGACGTAGCTGCTGAGCCGGTAGCCCTGGACGCGGTCGAAGCACCAGGCTCTCTCGCACGGCTTCACCCCAAGGCAGCTCTTCTGGGCGTAGATGGTGAACACGGGGAATTGCGACTTGCTCAGTGCTCCTGGAAAGGAAACGATCAAAACTGAAATATATACAAATAAAATTAGTTTTATAGAGTAGAGTTTTGTCTGTAAATTGTTGCAGTTATGATATTTCTGGTATTTCTTCGTTTTATAATCCCGAAAAGCCGTTATGGGTATCTCAATTTCTACCTGTCTGTGCCTGTCTGCAACGCTGAATAAGTTTTTTTGTCAAGAAATAACCATCAGCTGTCAAATTAAAATCAATATTGCGTAGTTACCTGAAATTAGTTGCGGTGAAGATTAAATTTACTTATACAACTTTTAAATTGGTGACGATGATATTTTTTACTGAATATGAAATTTTTCATTTTAGTTTTTAGACGGGTAACACTACTACTTACTGTAGTAAACTCTTAAATTGTTGTGTAAGATTAATTTGTTCGTAAAATATTGATTGAGTAAATTTGAAATTTAACTGTTTAATGGAATTCCTTTTCCCTACGTTATTACAAAATGTATGTTACATACAATTGTAACTACAGTATTCAATGTTTTTACGTAGTAAACTGTTCAGGAATAAAAACATATTTCCCCTTACCCACCTAATAGATGATTTCTAAAATTCTGTACATGTAAAAATAGTAATTCTTCTTCGGCGATAGACAGGAAAAATTACTGCCAATCTTAGCTGGTTTGAAAGAGGGGTTTTTGAAAGTTAATAATCTCTATCATGATTTTTCCCGATGAATAGATTTTTTTATAGCTGTCAGGTTAAATGGAACGTAAATCATAGAAAAAAATAAATGCAACAAGTCAAAGTTAATAAAAAAAATCTAAAAATATATATTAAGAATGATTTTGTAGCTTATCAGCTTTTTATTCGCAACATAAAGCAAAATGGGAGCGGGTAATCGAGAATTTCGTGGGAAACAGGGAGTCGCTTGTAATCCGTGTAATAACACTGATGACTTCCTCTATCTTACATGATGCTGCCATGTGACGTGAATGGATCATTAGCCCCACTTAGCGAAGCGCCTCATCGATATGGAGCAAATGCTCGCGTTGAGGTTGATGCGTTCTGTGGAGGAGTCTCATCAATATTAACTGAATAAGTCTTGGAAGAGTTAAGTCTTGGAATTTGATTATTAGGTCTTTAATCGTGTTCTGTTAAATTAAACATTGTGTTTTTAAGGTTCAGTGTGTATAATTCGCGTGTATCTCATATTATTAACAGCTCTCAATAGTAAACGTCTTCAACTACACTCGCACAGCTGATTAGCAACTCGTTATCAGCTGATAGCATCGCTTTACTGGAGTGAAGCCGCTTCAAGGTCCTCGACGCCATTTAGTTGGGAATAATTGATGCATTCTCCAGTGAGATGCTCATTCCAAATGTGACTCACGGCCACTGGAAGCTATCTCCAGATCACATATAGCGTATCAGTGGAATATGCTTGGAGAGAGACAGATACAGATTGGTGGAGGTTGCGGTGGTACCCGCTAGGGGAGCCACTGTAGAGCGCTGCAACACTGCAACACCTGCTAGACCAGTTCCGATGACAATGCGACCAGGAATGCTGCACTGCTGCAGCTGATATGATAGATTCTGCTAATTGCAAGGTTAACCATACACGGCGTCCCCTTGTTCATTAACCTGGAACGGATAACATCTCTTGCCGTCCCCTTCCCTCCCTCCTCACCACCGCAACACAACAGGGGGTCTCTCTGCATGACGTTGTGTTGCAACTGTGTAGGTTTTGGATATAATAATTTGTAAACCCAACAGTAGCTACTATGCATTTGGGTATCGTAGCGGTTATCAACATCGAATTTGTCCCAAGAGTGTTCGTTTATGGTGAATATATGTGACTGGTGAGGGTGATGGATTTGATGATCTGCAGCTTTGTTACGGACAAATAGGCTAATCGTTGACTGGAATTACAGAATTATAATACTTTTCTTATCAGTGTTGTGAAGAAATGAATCTCAACTGAAGTATTGTAGGTAGTTGACCCCTGACACAAGCAACATAGTAACTACATAGAGAATGGCTTGGCCGGTTTTCCTTATATTTCTTATACGACCCGGTAACGTCCAAGCGTTCCACATGTCCTGGCCGGGTGGCGAGCATGCAAATGGCTCGTTTGGCGAACGTATTGGCTCTCCCCATGGGAGGCCAGCTATGTAGATGAGCGTGAACCAGGCCATACTGCGCCGAGGACTGACAATCAGTGTTTCCATTCGGCTGGGAAAGATTTCCCTTGATGGACGTCAAAAATATAACTATAATATCTTTACTATCAAAAGGTCATCTGTTATGATCATATTTGTGTTACATAATTATACCTGACTAGATGAGGTTCAGTGGTTGTTTTACTTACTTCCTGGGTTTGTATCCTTACACAAATTTTAAATGGCTCGACACTGGGTCCAGCTGCTGTCTTTGTACATTGGGGGTAATAATCAATTTGTTATCCTGGCTCTGATAGTAGCATAGCTTCATGTGTCATAAAACTCAAGATAGTCCTGACTTATCCATAACACATTCTTTATTCTTATTCGCCTTAAAACCCCCCACCAGAGTGGATGGGTAACTTAATGAACGTGAATATACTTGTAAATAGTGACCTAAAACAGAAAATACAGGAATTTCCTAAAAGTCGTAAATCATCTCCGCCATCCATAAATGCAATCGGATATCTCAGTTGGGATTTTTCTGCAGGTTTTCACCTCCAGACAGCCCAAAGTATACCTAAAAATGAATTGAAATCCCTCATATGGAACGCTGAGGCCATTGAGCATGCGCAGTGCCTGGCGACCAATGCGCAGACTCGGACACCGCGCAGGCGCCATGGTCACTGCTTCCGTTACGGACCTAACAACCATAACTGTCTGCTGCTTTGCCAGCCACCGTTTTACAGGCGAAATAAAAGCGTGTGTCGAAGTAATCGCGGTGATTGGCTGTTGTGAATTAGCGATTTTTATTGGTTTATCAACCTTGGATGTCATTGTTAGCTGATTGGTTTGGTTCAGATCTTAAGCTCAAACAGTCGATAGCAAAAAATTAATGATGCGGCTGTGCAGAGTATAATTATTTAACGACTGCCGTTTAGTGAGTTCATTTCAATTTTGTAAGTTTATTTTCTATAATTGGTTCGAATTAGTGTCTGAGCGTATTGAAAATATAAACGATTTTAAGCTCATTTTACGACAACGTTGCAAGTCGTAAATCATACACAAGAACAGATGTGTGTGTATAGTGTAAAACTTTTAAAATATACATTTCATAGAAACTTTATCACCTAAAAAATAAATCTCTGCCGCAAGGTCTGATCAAGCTCTGAAGTTTCTGTATAAAGTTACTTTCTTGTTAAATTTATTTTGTGACACTTTTCTAAGTAAGTAAGGTACTATCAATGATTAGGTACCGAATAAAATTCTGATGTTTCTTTGAAATAATATTTTTGGATAATTAAAATTCCTATAAAAGTGTTTGTTTATCAAGCAGTAATCTCGGGAAAGAATCTTCAACCAGTCAGGGAAGAGTCTTGGCTTAACTTTGTTCATCCGGTTTCGCAAGAGCGCATTTTCATGCGGCCAGCGTTTACCTAGAGAAGGAAATGCGAGTTGAAAATAGACAAAACGGTACCTGTGGACGTGGAATTGACTGATTATAGGGGCTAAGTTGAAGGAGGTGCGTAGCGAGAGACGCACTCAGGTCGGAGGGCACACGCACCTCCGAGGCCGTCACCTCACCGGGCGGGAAGCGAGGAACAGCCATTCCTCAGGCTTTGCAACCCGAGATGTGTAATTAACCGGCAAAACTGATTAACAGCGTATCACACCGCGATCAAGATGGCGTAACGCACATCCTGATGCAATAATTTGACTACGTGCAGACGTCTAAATAAGGGAGTGGGGTCATCCATCTAACATACCTTCTGGTTTCTGACGTTCAATTTTGATACTTAAAATCTGAGGTTTAATTTTACACGGAGATTACTAAACACGCTAGTAGGCTCTGGTAACATTTCGGTTTGATAAAAATGTTTGTGGTTTTAACAGCTAAGGATACTAAAAAATGGAACTTTTACAGTTCAATGTATTCGTACTACTGGTGTTTTTAAATAGCAATTTTAATTATATATTGTTACCTATCATCGTTTGAAATGACTACCTATCCATGGGCGTATTTTAAGCGAATTATGAATGAGAAATGAATGTTTTAATTAATTGTAATGCGATCTTGCTGTCTTGTTACTGACTCATAATTGTCTAAGTCATTTTCCTTAGACAGGTGTGTTAATTTATAGCCCGATAGCCGATGGTATCTAAGGGTATTGCAGTTTAACGTCTAATTATGAGGGTGATCATTGCGGATGAACGTAGTGTTCAATTCGTGGACCTTAATCCACACCATATCATAGCCACTGACCTCCGCTCATAACTTTCCAAAATTTTGTGAATTAATGAAATAAGGTAACTGCCATTTTTGGAAACTAAGTTAAGTTCAGACTGACTGTAAACACGTTTCATGAGCGAAAGATGGGAAGACAAAAGAAAATAGGAGCGGCGCAAGGACGTCTCCCTGGGTAACCCCTGATCCGTGTTGCGGCCCGACGTGTGTCCCTTGATGGCTGCCCCGTTACTCACCTCCTAACGAGTGAATAATTTCATAATGGCCGCTCGCGTCGCACGAACGGATGCGGCCGCGTTCCTGCTAATTATTTCTCGCAGTTGAACTCGTTGGCCTTCCCCCACATTCGGAACTTTTGAGTTGTCGTGCGAAAAAAAAACTGCAGAAGTCATCATACTCTCCGGGTCTGGGTAAGAAAACACGCGCCGCGATCGTCATTAGGCATACAGGATGTTGTTCTTGGGTTGTAAATGCTGGAGTTTCTTGTCGGCAATCATGATTTGGGAACGGTATACGGGTTTTTATTCCAGATGGAAGTGAGTCATTTGTGTAATTAGGTAAACTATATCCTCATATTAAGTTTTTTCCGGTTCTTATGTTTTTTAGAAACCATATTATATTGATCTCTTCTTCTTATATTGATTTTTAAAATATTATTTTCAAATAAATAATGAAAAACCATTCTCAACTCAAAATACCATAACAGCAGACTTACGTTTGCTGTTTTAAAACTTATCTAGGCTATTTAATTAAATAATAATAAGTATACAAATAATCCGATGTTTAATTTTGTTTGAAAACCTCGTGGTTTAATCACTAATCAGTCAAATAATCAGTTTCTAAAAATAACTGTTATTTCAAGACTTAATAAACTCTCGAGTCTTGAGACTAATATAATCCAATAAAACTTATTGGAGTGACCAGAAGGTATTGAAACATTTCATCAAACATCCTGTGGAGCTAACTGTCGTTTTTAATGATATCGAATAAAATAAAATCCATTTATTTCAATAAAAAAACCATACAGTACTTATACAATATTAAAAAATTGTAAAAAAGATCCGCATAGGTCACAAATGACCTTTGCGCGGAGCAAGTTCTTATTAAAGTACTTAAGAATACAATTACTTGGATTGCCTAAGGAAATTAAATTAAATATATTTAAATGAAAAGGAAACAATAACTATTAGTTTGAGACAGCTACAGTCTTTAGAAGTTAAAACAGAATATGTATAAAATAAAACTAGAAAACCCCAACAGTAATAATAAGAGGAAGTTTGTTAAAAATGAACAGGATAGCAATAAAAATAGTAAAAATTCGTGTCAGTTAATTATACGAAATAAATTTTATTAATAATAACTAATATTGAGAGAAAATTTGAAGAAACACAACTTATATACTATTTTTGAAGAAACTGAGAGTAAGATAATATTACAATATTTATAATTAGGAAGAAGAATCCAGTAGTCAGAGTGGTGCATTTAGATGTGTTTAGTCAGAGGTATTCAGAGCTGATAAGAGATTCAGATTGGTCAAGGCCAAGCCCCCAACAACCAGTTATTGATGGTCTTAGAAGTGCTATAAGACACCTACAGGTTATTGATCTCAGACAGAATATTTCTGCAAATAAAGTTTGCTTCAAACAACGAATTTTTTAGATCAGTATTGAATTATTCTTTGAATTGTTCTACAAAGTAGAACTACTTTTATTAAACTTGACAATGTGAGTTTAATTATTTTATTGTTGATGCTATAATTATTTCAGTGCATCGAATACACATATCGGCACGTGTTTCCCGAGGAGACACCTTGGGACCACTTCTTTTTCTCCTTCTTAATCTGCTGATTGTGAGCGCGGTCATCGAAATAACTCGTATTCGTAATCATTGAGAGAGTACTAACTCTGTAAATATACCAGAACCTTTTTAAACTATTACTCGTAAAAAAACTATCGTTTTATAGCGAAAAGAATGCCAGATGGAAAAAAGGCGCGGGAATACGTAGATTACAAGTCGGCGTAATAGATCCACATTCTCCGGCGATCAGATAAAAATAATTCGGCTCAATCTAATAATGAACGCGCGAGTTAAATAGCACGCGGAGAACACTCACCGGTGCACGTAGCAAACCGATAGATGTCGTAACAGTCGTAACAGCCGGTGTAACGCCGGGCCAAAATTAGATTAATGATAGGCCAGGGCGCACGCACACGCACGCACACACGCGCACTGGAGTAATCGCAGCGTGAGCCGACTCAAGGCCGCCGGTCGTCCTTGAACCTGCCCGTGACAGTCAACTTGCCGCTTTCTACCCGCAAATTACCTTCGCCCGCCTCCTGTCATGCAAATTGCGCCGCTAACGACCTCTGTAAACCGCGGCGTTGTCAAGTTACAACGCGAGGTTTGAATGGCTACGTGAATGCTACTTACGCTAGTGTGTACAAACGGAAATGACGGATTGGTATCCCACTACTAGTGGAATTTGAAAGTTGGGAAAGAATTTAGTAGCAATTCAGACTTGACAATTGATCGTAGTTTTCAGATCAGGTGCTATTTTCACGATGTGTTAGATTCACATTTTTGTCTGAGGAAAATGGATACTATCATAACATCAGTTTTTATATACTTATCATTACCCGATGATTAAGAACCTTTAACGATTTTCTCTAACTTACTGACATCCTATGATTCGCAAGAACAATGAAACACATTGGCTTCAGTTTGCAAAGATTCGTTCTTTAGGTGGAAAGGATATAACTGAAAAGAATCGTATGACAATGTACATTAATCAGATATAAAGTGATATTGAAATTCGTTATACATGCTATACGTAACAATCTATCAGGTATAAGTTGCAAGGTTTATTTTCGGGCTGGAATAAATTTTCAAGACACCTACCCAAGTAAAATAAACTATCGATCCATTCCATCCTTTGAAAAACGACTATTACGGTATATGATTTACACGGAACGAATCCGTAAGAAGAAAGTTTGTATACAAACAGATTTTTAAAATTTATCCTGCGAAAGAATAAATTTCAACCGCTTATTGAACCTAGTTATTGGGTTTTGGTGTAACAATATGGTCGTAGATTTGGGTTATAGACATACCGATAAATGAAATGACCTGTGCACGTCAACCTGCTGGAGTGTTATACTGCTCCAAGGCTCTTATTTGAGGTCACAGAATCCTCGGGTGAGCTGTAGTAGCAGGTTGACAATACCAGAGAATTTAGATCAATCTATTTCAGAGGCTCCAAAGATCTAGAAGTACCTAGCATTATTAGATGATGGGGAAGCTGTTTCTTCTTCTTTCTCACTGAAATGGTAGACAGGGACACCTTCTGGTTAAATACTGTATATGTTTTCTGAACTGGTCATGTCCAGTTAGAAGAATAAGGCTAGCCTTATGTATCTCAAGTCTTAAGTGGAGAAGATCCTTGGGTTAAGGATTTACTCCGGTCCAGGTGCACAGAGCCAACGTTTGTGGCGTTATTCCCTTGCCGACTTTTACTACTGGCTAATGCCAGCAATATGAAAGCAATATTTCATTAATGCTCTTGGGGCGTTTCAAACACGCACTCCCAGCCGACCGCCACACCGCCTGGTGGCAGGAGGCAGGAGGCAGGAGCTGTCAGCAGGCCGGGGTGTCGTGTTTGTGCAGCAGATAACTCCGTCATAAATTGACACCAGCAGGGGTTTATCATGAGCCAACAAACATCCGGAGCCATTACAGCGTGGAAGTGTAGATGAGAGCCGCTGTTGGGAGCACGCGGCCGAGATCTCTACACGATGTGAATTGGCAATAATTCATACCCTTGCTCAGGGCCCGTGTCTCGTTACGGCCCTCTGGTATCAGAGGGAGCATTCAAATCCAGGCCACTTGTACCTAGTGAATTATATAGGTATGCTTCTGGACAAGGAATATTGTCAGAGTTATCAAGTTGCACCACTGTCTCTAACGTGACAATTACTCATGTCTGATTCCGTTGACGTAACGTGCTTTCTGAAGCATGGTGGCAATTTTTCATTCCTGTCATGGCTCTTTGGTGGTTTTTAAGAAGAGTTGATGTATAGTCTGATGAAGTAGCCTCTGACTAAGGTTTATTTCAGTATAAAAACACCCGGTAAATGTGAACAAAACATGTGGCTGACGAGAATATAAGGTTTTTGTATTCTTTATGAGGCCATAGCACGCAGACATAACGACCGTATCTGAAGGTATGTATCGTTTATGGACCTACTTCACTTTGGTATTTCAATGTTTTTCAATAAACGATCTTCTTACTTAGATCCGCTCGTCTTTATGAGTAACAGTGCTTCAAAAAAGCCTTATTTCTCTACACTCGAGATTATTTCTGTTCCATTTTACTATTTCGTAATACAATCCGTAACACAACCTAGACTCAAACTTACACCGGACTGTGTCGTGTTCGTTCGCACCATTAATGTTTTGCAATGTGTGTAGTGACAAATGTTAATAAAAATAACGATCCCTGGGTGAAGTGAGAAGAAATGCATCCTTTTCTCGCCTGGTGATGGCTCCTCGGTGCCGAAACTAGTTGCTATAAGCAATACTATTTGGATTATTGATTAGCAGGCATTTTAAACCATTTTCTTTATAATCCGTAATACTTAAATGAGAGAAATAAAAGACGAAGAACTCGCGAGTAATATACGAGGCAATATAATTAAGAACATTTAAGTACCTTACTTACTTCTTAACTAATAATTTATCGTCCATCTGCCGAATTAGGGGTTTCACGTTTCAGTACTTCATTATTTTCAATAATTACGACGAGATAAATAAAACTGAAAATCATCCGTGAAAATGTCAACACCGTAATCACAAGACAATTTCGAGACGTTATTAATTCTCCATCTTTAAATCCGACCATTAGCCATTGCACTTGACGATCCGACGGGGAGAAGGCAATCTCCATCCATCTCGCGGAGACGACACTGGGCGAGAGGGAAGGGGGGGTAATGTCGAAAACGCGCGTACAACAGTAATTTACAGCGTCGGGGTGAACGTACAAGGGTGAAATTAATCACCGATACGAGTCCGCTTTCATGTTACTGACAAAGCATATGGCACTCAGCGGGCAATTAGAGCAGATGGGAGGATCTCCGCGGGCAAGGTCACCGCACTCGCCCAAGGCCAGTGTCCTGTGTCCTGTGTCCCTCTCCTGGACATGCGCGCCTGTCACACTGTCTCCTGGAGCACCGGAGCAGTTCGTGTGACTCTAGTGTAGGCAATTCTTCAACGTGACTGGCCGACACGTCATAAGTTGGAGGACTCTGATTAAAGAACGACGATTTATAACCCATCGGAATTTGCAGGATTGAGTATTGGTCGTTGTGAGAGACGTGACTGGGTGTTGCAATTGAAACGTCATGAGGAAACCTAAGATAAAGAATGATGACGTATGAGTCATAGGAATTTGTAGCATTTAGGCTCTGAGAGAAAGAAGCACCTCAACCCAATTTACTTTCATGAACGATCATAGTATATTTATGAAGCCACCAATCTCTCTAAGATTAAATTTCATTTTTCGTCCGCAGTTGTAACGCCTTAAAGAGAGAAATCCATATTTTTTAACAGGGTGATAGGTCTTTTATCAATATTGGTAGCTCACTTAGATTACGAATTTGGGCATGGGAGCCGAAAGAAGTGAGCCGAAACAGGGCGATTGCTGACTCAGGTTCGGAATCCGTCTCGCTATCAACCACGCCACCGACTCACCAGGTTAAGAGTCTGCATCAGTGGTAGCCATCTTGGATTTTAGTCCCGTAAGAGCAATGTTAAATTCTGGCGGAACATACCTTCACTTTGGCGTCTGTAGTGGCGTTAATTATCAAAGTATCAATGTAAAACTTTGGAAGGACATTGATGAGATGTGGCTCAAGGGCATGACCTTTTAATATGTTCAAAAATTTAACTTGATATAAAAACAAAAATCCAGGAACATTTTACAAAATAAATCATTATTATTTTTTATTGAGAGCGAAAATAAGAAGTTCTGTAAGGTGGTGCCCTGGAGGACTGTAATACCTTTAATTTGACACTTATTCCGTTAATTTATGACAATAGGTCAAGGAGATATAGGCGCCAGAATTTAACATTGCTCTTACGGGGCTAAAATTAAAGATGGCTACCACTGTGCAGAATCATAAATGCTATTCGTTTTTCCGATGATGACTATTTAATAGACCTGTAAGAAAATATTCAGTGGACGAGTATCGGGATAGAATTAACCTTTTCATTATAATTTGAATTGGGACATAGACGTTTTCTCAGCTAGTGGTAATTTTGAAATAATTCTGAATTGTCGTATTCTTTGGTAACCATCACAATGGTTAGTGACGTATCCAGAGGTTGCGTTCGTCGACACCTCCACAAAGATAGTCTTGTTTTATGTTTAGATCACATCGCACTACGGCTAGGTACAGCTCCGGCTCTCGTATAACGTGTGTGGTGTGCTGCAGGGTTGTAATCCCGCGCCAAGTTTGTTTCTTCGTGATTGCTCCGTTGTTTGTTTTTGCAGTAGTCGTGTAATTTCCGCTTATCTCGCTAGCCAAGCTCATGCAAACCGCCTCCAACTCCGGCCGTCCGCTTCCTCTTGGACCTGTTCTCGCCTAACCACTTAATTGCGGCATCTCTTTTTATCGCCGTCATAAATTGATTTTTACGAACCGCATTTCGTTAATGTCTTCAAAGCATTATCCGGCCCTTTATTGTGACCCTTGTGTGGTTACTTTTTGCTTGGGCTTTTTGCGAAGCCTCAGTTCTGCCCAGGTTCGCTCGCGGGTACTAGAAATGCGTGTCACTAGAAGAAACCTACACTTAGTTGTTCCGCTCGAAAAAGAAAGGTAGTAAACTTCAATAAGAGACGCAGGAGTTGCTGAGTTGCATGCTTTCCGATATGAATAATGTATTGGGTGTCAAAACCTTTAAGATGATCGTTTGCAAACTTTTCTTGTGTAATTTCTGAACTTAAATTTTGAAGTACAGTTGAGGTCCCACAAACAAAATTCGTACATAATGTTTTAGTGATGGTTCTTTTAAGTTTCAATGGATATGTTCTCTAAAACTAACATTGCATTGTATTTTAAACATTACTGATACATTCCTCCAAACTTATGAATAGGTAAATTTATACTCCCTTCATTTTCACTTTCGCTCAACTCCTTTCCTTTTCTCTACGTTCCTACGTCCAGACGAGGTGCAACGGACGAAGCTTTGCTGTAGGTCTTGTCACGACAAGTCACACGTTCTGTCCTTCAATTGGTGTAAATTTGGCGTCTCGTCGCGAGCACTAATTGCGGTGGAGGCTGGAGACACTCTTCGTTTCACTGTGACGTCACGGCGCCGTCGATCACAATAATTAAATCATACGTCACGTAATTACGTCACATTCGCGAGTCCTTTCTTTTGCGCGGACATTGGCACCTCTGCACATCACGTTATGCAAGAAGTATTATTCCTCGAGACAGGATGCATCAAACGTAGGTGGTACAGTATTGTTGGTCTACCGTTCGAATGTCTAATATTAATTATACCTTGATTCATTTCCATTTACCCTATTTTACATTCTGAAGACGCGACTGCTACTTGAGTCTTGCTACCCAGTGTTTAGTTATTATTTGCAAGAAGTCTTCGGATGAAAAGGCTCTTTATACACATCCTGTGAAGAGTCACTGATCAGTGTTAGACAAAGCAAGTTCTGATGAAGTCTCAAGGTAGTGAAAAGACAGGAAGTCCATTTTCTTTCTTATCCATCGCTATGAGTTTAAATTTTTTTCATTTGTCATAGAGTTTTCCAAGAAGACGTTCTAACTCTTTATGGAGTATTTTGAAATTGTAGTGTCACGATGCAAACAAATATGATTCGTCCAAACGTTTCAACAGAGAGTAATTTTGATTAATAAGAACAGATTACTGGTAGCACAGCGTTAGGTGTCTTTCCAAAGTGCATGTGATAAGTTTTAATGTCCTGATAAACTCAGTAAATCCTAAAACTCATCTACTGTGCTATAACTGAAATTGAGTATTTTTAATTAATAAATTCTATCTGCAAAAACGATAAAAGAAATGGAAACCGAAATGCTTATTTCAGTAGCTCGTTTCCGTAACGCATGATGGTAGCAGAGTGGATATGATCGGTGTCGGACGATGGCCGCATCACGATTTCACGGTTATAGACCAAGCCCACCCTGCCGGCGCTGAAACTGACTGTTAATTGAATCTATTTTAATGCTTTTCGACGCGGAGGCTTAAGCTAATCCGTGGTTATGGCCTATGTAAATTACCATGGGAGTAAAGTTTCACTGAAAGTAAAATGTTTTTCTACGTAAATACTCTCTAAACTAACTAGTTTAACATTTATGGAAGTTCTGGATTGCTGAATAGTAATAACTAGTTGAAATATATTTATATGTAGCTTTTTTATGTCGTTACAGTCAAAGCTTCGGTATTTTTCATTAGGGCATCGCCAGGAAATCAAGGATGTGAATTTATCTTTATATGAAGGTCGCCAAGTTAAAAAAAAAACTGTATATTACACGCAAACACACTCACACAACAAACATTTAATCATTGATAGCCGATTACACTAGTGATGATCTTTAACACGAACCGGTAAGAGTAGACTGATTGAACTGGTAGCGAGTGGTAAAGAAATAATGTTTCAAACTAGATTCGCCCTCCGTAAAGATGGTGTCGTGAAATTGGCTGAAACTATTTGTAACTACATCTTGGATTGCTCCAGATATAGGTATTTAAACAGGTTATATGTGTAAAACGAAAGTGAAGTGGTGGTTACCTGGAAAGGTGTCCGCGTTGGAAGCGAAGAGTACGCAGAGGCCGGTCTCGTAGTTGACGGCGTGGCAGGAGTCGTTGCTTTGGCAGGCCTCGAGGCAGTCGGTGAGCATAAGCGTGCCGGGGACGCTGTCCAGGAGGTCGTCTGGAGCCGTGAACACGTAGCCCGTGATGAGCTCGAACCCCAGCATCTCGGGGTCGCACTCCTCCAGGGAGACGCCCCCGCTGGTGATGTCCTGCGTGGAGGCCGCCGCCAGGCACAGAAGGATGGCTATCCGGTACATCTGCGGGGAAAACGGTAGAGTTAGGGAGACATAACGACCTAAGGTGAGCCTTTCCAAGACCTTGTAATGATCCTGAGAAACATTTTGACATATTTTCTGAAATAAGGTACTTCTGTTCATTGGGCTAATAGTTAGTGCGTGGCAAATAAATCAGCTGGTCTTTGTCAGCTGATTAATAAAATCCACCACACTCTTCACTCATTTTCACCTTAAAATACCTACCAGATGGGTCTGCGTAGTATCTACGATTATGGTTAAAATATACCATGGGGGAAATACCAAAACATTATTGGACTTGGCATGCACTAGGAATAGATGAGCTAAATGAACGTGCTAGGAAGTGTAGTAAAAATGTAAAAACTTCCAAGTAAATCAAGCCAAGTCGTAGCGTCGGGCAGCTCAAGTAATACTTTTCTTCTCGGTAAATATTTAAAGTTATGTCAGACAATTCAGTTAGTTAGTGAACTCAATGGTCACTTTTCTCAGCTCGTGAGACGTCTTAAGCTCTACTACACAGTGGAAGATGCTAGGTTGTTCACACAATACACCTCGTTGCTACTAAGATATCTGAATGAAGAAAAAAGTGTCATCAGTTAAATTGTTGATATTCTCAGCTCGTGAACAGAAACGGTGTTTCTAAATTAGAATTATGATAAAACTTGTTTAGAATATTTAATCTTTTGGATTTCCCGTAAACGATTTAAAACTATAAATGACGTTGAAAGGAGTTTCCATGCTAAAATCGTGGATCCAACAATAAAATTTACACTTTTCACAGTTTTATTTCAATGTAAAGAAGTCATTCACAAACCTCCTTTTCTCTCACATATTCTTATTATAATTACTAATCACCGCACTTAATTACCAACATTATGAATTCACACGAACGCGTCCACCAGGCTCCATTGAACCACAGTGATTTAATGTTTAAACAGTGTTTTGCATCTTATCAGGTATGATTGTAACTGTGGGTGTACACTGTGCAGTGCGCACTTGCGTGACGGCTGCAATCCGTCAGCTGACCGGAGGATCTGTCAGCTGCTGTTTAATCAGCTGTTCCGCGGGGCCTCGTAACACCAGTGATTACCGTGGGGTTGGTAGCGGCCATCACTCACACACTAATGCAATGGTTTCTGGAACGGCTCTGTTTTTATCTAGTGTGACCTAAATTAGATGCTAAATGTTTGATGTTAGGAGGTCTTAGCGAATCCGGATAGACACCTTTTTCTGTAGCATCGATACGATGGGATTTATAATGATGGGAAAGGTATGAAGTGATTCAGAGAAATTAGAATGAAACATCAAACAATACAGATCTGGGTTAGAGGAACATAACGCTGTCAAAAGATTCATACTTGAACTCAAAAACCCTCCGTGGTTTCTAGGCTGTGGAAAGATCTACTCCAGGAAACTCAAGTTCTCAATTTAGGGCACACGTTCTAGGACAGTACATCCCCTCTCCAACCTCGACAGCTCTCCAAGTAAGCATCCTCTGTCAAGGGCACCCCTCTCTTGCGGACAGTAAGGAAGAATATCTAGTCAGATAGGATATTCAGAGTCAACCGGAAGTAAAGGAATCAAGATGACAGAGTAACCCGTTACTCCGGATAGCTAAAATTAAATTCCACTAATGTGACAGCTTATTTTTTAATGTATCCAATTTGAATTCCTGAACTATCAAAACCGGTCAGAGAGCTTTTGATCTCCTAAGTTATAACGTACTAGTTATGTATGTATTCTAGTTCGTGTAAAATGTTTCGCAATGATGCTTCGTGGTTGGAACAGTCCATAAAGTTTATGGGTATGTAATGCCATCTAGATACCGGACAGTTGGCTCTATAAAAATGAACGGATGATCAGTTAAATGTCAATGACTTATTTGTAATGTTCCACTTCGATTATTGCCATTACCATTTTGATGAGTGTCAGTAATAGATCCAGTAATTCTCACTATACTGGTTTTTGGGCCGGGTCTTGTTTGTGTTTGTGAATGATACGTCTCACCTCCTGAATTTCTTTCAAGTATTCAACAGAAAATGTGTATTAATAGAAGATTCTGACAAAATAATCGACTCCTTTTTCATGAGTGAGCTGTCAATGAACATTCTCGTGGTTGCAGGTACAGTTTGTTAGGTAAAAAAGTATTTTTTGTATCTCCCTAGTAATCCAATTTAACATATTTGCCATACTTTCATGACTATCGTGTAACTAGTATTGCTGGCATAATATTGTTCTTATTGTACTAAAACAAAATAGTCCCTCATTAGTAAATAAGGTAAATATGAGTGTGATCAGTGTAATAGATTGTATAACCAGCTGTTTAATTTCAGTAGTTCAGTTTCAGGGTTCAGTATCGAACCATCAGAGTTAAACGAGCGTCCTTGAGTGTATGAAGTGGATATTATAACCACTAATCAATCCAGCCAGTCATAGAAGAGTAATCCAGCTACTTGGAGGTCATTTGTGGATAGTTGTGAGCGATGGTCGGTGGGTGTAGTGTTCTCTTGTGTGGATTAACGTCCGCACTATTGAATACTACGTTAATCTGCAAAGGCCATCCTCGTAATTGTAAAATTTCGTAATCCAGATGGCGTGGTTTGGCATGGTGCAAGGGATGGGGGCCTCTTGACGTGCAAGTGCAGGGTCAGTGACAGTGGCTATCTGCTTGGCGAGCAGTTCGGCGAAGTGACGGTCGATAGTTGGGCGACACGCTGCTACGTCATTCATTAGGCTGGTTAGCGCGTTAGTGAGGACCGAATGTCACGTCCAGACACCCACACACCCACGCGCGGCCGGTGTGTGGGGCCACACGCGGGCGCTTGACCTGTCACGGTGTCTGCATCACAGGTGCATAGCAGATTCGCAGAGGTTTAGATATCAGGTTAAACTGTAGATGCCAATGACTGTTGGGGTATTAATTAACAGTCCTGTCCAAGAAACGTGCCAACCTTAGTCAGTAACAAGACTACACGATCGCGCCACAGTCAGCTTATATGATAATCAGAAGCCCGTGCTAACTTAAAAAAGATTCTCTCATTCATATTCGCCTTAAAATACCTACCTGGGTAGATCGCCATTTCAGAAAGATAATAATAATAGGTAAGTTGTAAATCTCGTTCTTATATTTACTTAAGAGGAATATATCTTCACCATCTTGGATTTTAGTCTTAAAACAAGACATTTTAATTTTGTGGTGGCATTACTGACAACTCGATAGCCATAAAAGGATGGTTGAGGTATCAAATGAAAGGTAAAGTTGTTATCTAGGGAGTTAGATTTCTTATTTTTATGAATCTACATTTTTCTGAACTTATGGGGAACCTGCGTAGCGTGGAAACAAAGGTATCTCCAGGTAGCTAAACCTGAACGGAATTTAAATTTAAATCTGCAACTAATTGAATGATAAACTATTAGTTAATTCTTAGAAGTTGGCTGTTTGAAATTTTGATTACATGTCTAACCTTTTTTATCTTTTTTAACCAAGTCAAGGAAAATAGGTTATGTTTGTCAAATGTGTGTATTCTAAGGTAGATGAATTAATGAAAATATTCTATGAGTCATTAGGCTGGTGAGCAAGTGAAACGAGAGATTATACTATACAAAATATAAAAATCAAGAAAGTTAAACTTTCCGTTACGAGTTGTAGACCAAATTAACATATGTAAATTTTATACGCATCGCAAAACTTATTAAAATGACATATACATTCACACACAAAAATGTGTACATGTTGATAAATATGTTAATAGAAAACATGACTAATTCAGGCATTCATTTTCGGACTCTGTGAGATAAAATCAGATTGATGGCGGTGGGAATAAAAGGAACACATTCGTGTATAATGGTCTGATTGTACACGTCCTAGCGTCTGGAAATTACTAGATGTAACTACTAGTAACTACTCATAAAATATATTTAGTTATTTTTGAATCAGGAAGAAATTGGGGAACTCCGTGATTCCCAGTGTTTTGGAAAACTCGACCAGAGCTATTCAAATCTTATCACAGAGTCCATTATAAAACTAGCGAACATTAGCATGTAAACAAACCCGCCGTGGTAACAGGCGTCTGTGATAACATCTATAACGGAAAAATGGACCGGACTCTCCTAATTCACGGTTAACTAATTTATGCCCCGTTCTTCTCCATTAGATCACGACTAGCTATTATCGTGAACTAAAAAACTATATCTCAGCTAAACCTTTTTGCCTTGGAAAATTGTCCTAGACCATAAATTTTAAACGACAGTTTTTTGACGCATCAGAACCGCTACGGCTCTTCTTGTTTATCTTCAAATCTACGGGAATCTTAAAGAAAGAAAAAGTTCGTGTTTTTGTATCACAAATCCGCAATCAGTTAAGAGTCTACAATACCTTCGCCGTCTTGGAGTTTTAGTCCAATATAATTATTGCAATTGCTTTTCTTGAAACACTAATTTTAAAAATAAGGCAATCGGAATTGTTTGAAATCAGAATATTTTTATCATTAAAATATTTGTGAACGAACTATGTGATTAAAATATTATAAAACCTCTTAAAAATGTGTAAATAATACATTTTGGGGAGCTGATATTTTAACAATGATTTATTATGTATCCTCTGAGCAAATAAAAAAAATTAAATGCTAATCATATATACTGTAATGTATATTGACAAAGCATAAGGTTTTCTTATACAAAACAACGTCACAGCAGTTATTTGTCTTTATCGGAAGTCAGTAAGAAATGAGGCAGTACTGCATATTTTTGGGCTTCCACGAATTCAGAATAGGTTCAATATTAATTTTTCCTTATTTGAATCACAGTTTTTTAATGATTTATCAAACATTTTCTGTCAAAAAGGGTTTATTTTATATTCCGGTTTTGCCTCTAATTAGACCAGTTCGTAGTTTATAGGTAAACTTATGGTTTCGGATTTCACGTTAAACTAAAGGTCCTTTAGACGCCATTGGCTGGTAAACTACTTAAGTTGTGTCGAAAGAACATGGCGTCCTAGTCAGTAAAACGATTATAAGATGGCGTCACAATCGTCTTATGCTCATTTATCATCGTGTATAAAAATAATTTAAAATAAATAATTAATTTAAATAAAAAGTAAATAATATTAATTTACTTCAAAATGGTTGAAAATAATTACAAGTTTTTGTGAAATATTAGTTGATAACGGAACATATGGCGGGTGGCGATGAGTAGTTCCGCCAGTCGCCGCTAGGGAGCACGTCCGTCCTTAACAACGTCACGTAACGCCATCCACCAACCAGATGTTTGACATACCCCATAATATCAACTGATCAGCTGTAGTAGTCGCGGATCAGCTGGGAACGTAGGCGGTGCACACGATGGCATGGACTCGCCTGTTAGCCGAAGGGGTTTTTGTCACACAAGTTACTACCCGAAGCGCTCCGCATGGTCGACTGTTTATGAACCTTGTTAGTACGGACCGTTCCAACAACGGTCAATACCTTCATTAGACTCATCGGATTGTGACGTGTTGTGAAACAATATATATGACGTTGGAGTAACGGTTACGTATTAGCAGAACTGGCTGGTTCTGCTTCATAACTTGTAGCTGCTTTTTAATCTTTGTTCATTACAATCTTCAGAAATACAATATTATCTTTTATTCTGGTCCTATTATTATTACCTTTATTTTTCTGAAATGTTGACCTACCCAGGTAGATATTTTAAGCCAAGTATGATTGTGGTGCAACATTGTAGTCTTGTTACTGACTAAGGCACCCCGTTTCTTACATACTCTGTTAAAGCCAATGCTATATCTCGTAAGGAACCTTAAAGCTTAATTTGATACTATAACCATAATTTTGCCTCTGAACTATGAATGGGTATAACTAGAAGGATCCCTCATAGGTAGTTGTGCACAACAGTATCCTTTTTAACGTATTTTTATTCTGAACGTCATGTGGTACTCTGAAAGAACGTTTCTACCTATAAAATTAATAATGTAAAATTAGCTAAACATATTATGTTTCCGTTTCAATGTATGTTATTTTGATTGGAGTAATGCAATTTTCCTAGAATTTCCGTTTAATTTCGAATGCAAGAAACATTCTGATTTTACTTAAAATAATGGAAAGTTACACCTATTTTTTGGAATTCCCAAATTGTGATGGTCAACTAGTGTTTGTTAATGTTTGGTTCCAGACCCAGAGGGTTTGCCATCACGTCTTATTAAGATTCTGACTAGAAGATCAACTGTGTTTTGTCGATAGTAAAGCTATATCAGTTAACTCCTCCATTTGATGAGCTTCTTGAATTAATGCCCACCTGCATTGCTATTCTAATTCTAAATGGTGATTATATTGAATAAAGAATCGTTATATTGATTAATTATTCAGTCATTAGTAGAGTAATTATTATCAGTCAGAGTCAATCGATTAATTAAATAACTTCAGTTGGAACGACACTTAAAAGTACGATTTAGCTATAGCAGCTGATAATTATACTTGAAAATACCCCCGTCGCAGCAGACCTGCGTACTCAGCGAATTTCAAAATCAATAATATAATAATAATAATATATGACAAGTTTGGTAAAAATCTGTCAATAAACGTGAGAATCATTTGCCTATTCTCCATAAGATTAACATGGGAAAGAGTGAGCAGGTTTGCTGCTATGAGGAACACTGAAAGTAGTCGTTTCTACCATAAATAGTTTTTATCTTAACATTTATACCAACTTTCATCAACATCTGTCCATAAATAAAGGAGTTTGGCTATTCTCCATATAATTAACATGGGAAAAGAGTATGCAGGTTTGCTGCCATGATAAACACATAAACTGTGATTTTTTAGCATAAACATATGGGTCCCAACCACATAAAGCTAAATATAAAGTTTTATCCAAAAATATTGGTTAATAAGTAAAAAATTAATTTTTCCTTAACCTCCATAAGATTAACATTGGAGCCTCAAAATACAACGTACTGTGTTTAGATTTTTTTATATCTCAGTAACCGTTGGAGATAGAGAAAAATTTTAAGAAACTAAATTGTGTAGTTTTTTAAGCTGATTCCAATGGTGAAATATAAAATTAGAAATTTTTAAAAATTACATGTGAAAAACGCATAAAACCGCATATATACATATATATATAAATTTTAACGACTATTGTTTTTGGACTCTGGGCACCTAAAGAAGAAAAAATAACATGGTCCCGGGCTTAAGTCTTACCATGAGACCTACGGTAATAGCTTCTTCCCTATGGGAAATTCGCTAATAGTTTCGCTGAGCCAGTTCCAGTTCCAGTTACCAAAGACCGCAACAATACAACGGCAATCGCGTGCTGGTAGCCGTTACCGGTAACGAGGGGTCACTGGTTACTGGTCACAGATCTGCGTGAGATATGCATCTGGGTTCCGCGTGCCGCTGGCCGAACCGCTACCAACCACCGGCTGTGGATCTTCAGTACTGACATCTTCAATATTAGGTTATTGTCAAAAGAGAGGTTCCGTTACCACACTTGGTGGAAATCTTTTATTCAATTAATTATTTTTCAATTTAAATTACATCGAAAATAGCGTTAACAGCAATTCTTTACTAATTTAAAAGTGGCAGTCATAGCTGAGTGGGTAGAGTACTGGCCTACCACCCAAAAAACCCGGGTACAATTCCCGGTCATGACACGTGAAATTTAATTTCTCAGACTGCCACCGTGCTTCGGAAGGCACGTTAAGCCGTTGGTCCCGGCTACATAAGTAGTCGTTAGGTCACGTTAGAGGCAGTAGTGCGACCTGAAAACTCTAACATTAGACCTTGGCCAGAAGGTTACACGGAACTTTACTTTTTACTAATTTAAAACTTTCCTGAAGTTGAATTTTCGGCATGGATATGTCTTAGCTCTGTGGGGTGGTGTGGGTGATTTTTAGATGGAAAATATGTAACAGGTTTCCAAAGAAACTACTAGAGCTTTTATCGACCAAAATTTGAAAAATGACCTCATTTGGTTAGTGACGTCATAGTTTGGTTACAACAACAGCTGTGTAAATACAAACATTTTTGACATGGATATGTCTAAGCTCTAGGGGGGTTTGCTCTATCGCAAAACAGTGCAACGGAAGTCATTTCCATAGAAACTACCATAGCTATTTTATTGAATTTTTAATATAAAAGAATAAGTACATCTGTTTAGATGGACTAAAAACTTTCCCTTTAGAGATATCCATGATCTAAACTATTTTCCACGGGGAAGTAAATGCAAAGATTTTGAAATTACACGTGAGTTTTTCTTGGATTCTCTTTCCAATTACCACTTTTTAAAGATTCTGCAGTACTTGTGCTGTATTGTATTTTTAATTCTTTAACTAGAAAGAAGATTGACTATTTTTTTATTTAAAAGGACAAGTTGAATTATTTGCGCTCTGAGATATTGGGCATTTTATTAGGGATTATTATTTAAGAATTTGTAGTGGTTTCGCAATTTTACTTTCTCCCCTTATACGTAGTATATGGAGAAAGTATTGTTTTCGTCAAAATTTTCGAATTTGAGTTGAGGGTGGATATATCCGTTTTGGGGTCCCCTGAATCCAAAAAAGTGGGTTTTGACGTGATGTCTGTCCGTCCGTGTGTCCGTGTGTGTGTGTGTCTGGATGTGTACAGTGCCACAGCCTACCCCGTTGGTCCGATTTAGATGAAATTTGGCATGTATGTATATATTCACGGTATCTCCAGGCGTTTTTTTTCATTTTTTTGAATTTTTGATTTTTAAGGGTAGTTCACCCCTAAAAACCCTTAAAAAACGTGAAAAATCCAAATTTCTCAAAAACGGCTCTAACGATTTTGATTATAATTTGATAGTTTATAGTGCACAGAGCACTAAATAATTTGACACCACCCGCATGTCTGTAAAAATGACGGTTCAAAAGTTATGGGCTTTTAAATGTCAAAAAAATCAAATTTTTAAATTTTCAGCGAAAACAATAAAAGTAAAGTATAACTTGACTGGTACCATTGAAACCAGCTTAAAAAACTAAACAAATTAGTATTTTGAATTATTTGTCTACGACTAACGGTTCCAGAGAAAAGTTAAATTTACTGTCCACGATAAACGCAGAACGTTGTCTGACAGCGCCCAATGTTATTCTTATGGAAAATGTAAAAAAATCAATTTCTTCCTTACTTTCCACCCGTTTTCCATAAAACTTGGTATAAAGTGTAAGGTCAAATCACCAAACAAAACCAGCTCAAAAAAGCTTGGTATTACCGAGGGGGGGGTTCCCCCATACCATTTGAACAATAAATTATTAAATGATATTTAGAATTACTTTGTAGAACATGATAGTTTTATTACAGATTGTCTTTTTTAAATTTACTTAAGGGAGAAAGTATGTGTCAGTCCACTGGTACCGTTTATTTTGTTTTATGACCCTATTTCTCCTTTTCTCCTCCCGTGTAGATGGTGACGTTTCTCCAGCCCCAGCCTCCGTAGCCTCGCCTGGACCTGCCGCGCCGACGTCGATCATATCCGCTGATCGGCGTCGTACGGTACACCGGTACACCGGTACACCGGTACACCACGACCACGACCCCGACCACCCGGTCGCCATTGTCTCATCTAATTATTTAATTAACACCGGCGTGATATCGCTTGATCGGTCCGGTCGAGCCGGTACCGTTTATGAAGTCATTACGCGTTCGGAGTGGAATTTTTAATTGGCGCGGTTCAGGGTTAAATTTGGAAATCCGGGGGTTTCCCGGCGCGCCTCCGGAGCCGCTAAATTATGAACTCCGGACCAGTTCGGAGTGAAATACCGTAACGGTGTCTCGGGCGGGGGTTTAGTACTCCGCAAAATAGCGGGTTCCTGTTGAGAGGCTGTTTATGAATCATCATATTAATTCTTTGAGCTAGAGAATAAGGATGCAGCATTTAAGGTTATTTCGTTGTATCGATGTGGATTTCTAGTATCAAGTATTATTTAATACTTCTAATATATTTTAGTGACGTTGTGTTTTTAAACAGAACATTTAAACATGATGTACGTTAGTTTTGGACGTGATGACTACGTAAATTTCCTAATCCTCGGAATCTTTGGAAATCAAATCACTGTGGTTGGAAATTATGACCTGTGTGTAGTGGTAAATCTGTTTATATGTACGTTTTACCATCCTGTAAACTTAACTTCAGGTACTCTTTGCTTTTCAGTCATTGGTAAATATTGTACAACATAGTCATAGAAGACAGTATAGCGGAATTATGAGCAGGTATTGCGCTTGTAAGGAAACAAGTTAAACTCTAACAATCCTTTACTAGCTAGTAATTTGCTCCTGCATTTTATTTGGGTTCGTAATACGTACAGTACATATTTAGTTGACATAAAAATTTGAAGTATCTCCTTCATCTTAGATTTAGTCCTATAAGAACAATGTAAATTTTTTGATAGCATTTACTCGATTGTTGCAAAACGATGGTTAAAGTGTTAAATTACGAAATAAATTTTCCAATAGAGAGAATTTTCTATAATTATTTGTTAAAATTCTGAAATTATAGCGTGGCAAATATATTTTACTGGAAAATGAACTAAAATGATTAATACAATTCCCTACGTAATCAAGTTACCTTTGATTTGACACGTCAAACATTTTTACAACTATTTTGTAACCAGTAAAATGAATATTGTTTTCATGAGGCCAAAATGAAACATATCGTCACGCCTGAAGACTCTTTATAAACGAAACCGGGAAAACATTATTTTTTGTTCAGAACGAAATTTGTTTCTATTTTAGCTTGTCTGTTGGCGAAGAATCAGCAAAGCAAGGCAACTTACTGTAGTATTCAACCAAGCAGTCAGTTGTAAACAAAATGCGATGGAGCGGAAACTATTTTTTCGGGTACCAGCTCTGCTGTGCCGCAGTCACATCGGTCCGAGGACTGTCATCCGTCGTTACTAACGCTTTGTTTATTTCTGGTTGAGTCCATTACAAGAGCTATTGATTTTGAGAATTGTTTTGGTGAACACTTTGAATTTGGCTATTTTTTTAGGTTAGTTCACCAAACACATCATTGATTGATAGTGTTCTCTTTATTATAATATTTTGCGGAAACCTGTATTTAATTTTCGTACTCGCTGTGTCAATTATTATTAATATAATTTAGTAAAATATTTCTCGAATTTCACATTTATTTAAAGATTTGCCTGATAGCCACGGCTCTTGTTGAACAATGAACGGGATTTGATTACCAGTATATGCCGTAAAATTAGAATAAAACAGAAATCAATCACTCATCCCTAGCTTTTCTTCAATTCTGTATACATTTGTTCAAGTGATTGAATAACTCTTTCATGGTTCAGAAGTCACAGCATCCGTTAGACACACGTACAAACATAAGGTAATTTTTCTTCTTCTAATCTTTCACTTTATCCCCAGTCTCCTCTTAAACGCGTAGGTGTGTATTGAAATGTTTACATTATATGCAAGACATTTAAATATATGCATTGTTCAAGGGCTTTCGAATAGTAACATGTATTTCCTGTAACGCCGTTAAGATAAGAACATATCTGGAATTAGGAATAACTGCGGACCGTGAGAACTGGTTTGACCGTTACAGGAACGTCGGAGTTGGTAAGACGAGACTTCCTACGCGACCGTGTTAGCATAATATTGAATAATGCGATGACAACGCGGCTGACCCGGAATCAAAACACATGTATAACTGCATGTCACATCCGCGTCCTCACAAAGGGCATTGTGAAACTGATGGATTTAGATGGATTTGCAAAACCGGCTTGGTCGTATCTGTGTTGTTTGTTGTACCGAAGCAACCGAAGAGTTAGATGTACAGTCTATTCTCGATGGAGAAAATGAACCTCCAAAATTATCTAGATCCACAGCCCTGCAATAAAACCATTTAACCAGTAAATATTCTAACCTAAAGAATACATTCTGTTGAGACATTTACATTCTGCAGTCCTCACACACTATAGTTAAATGATAAAAGTGATTAAACTTTTTCTAATATTGAAACAGTACGTTTTAATTATACCCCGTGTACTTCCTGAACCAGTTTTTTCCAAACCTTTACAAATACAAAGACGGTCATAAACCACCCAGCCATCTAGACTCTTTTCCACTCCCTCAAGTTCTAATCTTGGTTGGACGGATGTTTAATCTCGGATTATACTGGATTTCTACCGGTCTACTATACGTACTGGGCGTACCTTATGGAATGTTCATTAGCTTATTCAATAATGAGTAGAAAGATGGTTTGTGTACTGTAAGATCAACGGAAATAATGGAACTGATGGTTACAAATTAAAGCATTTTTCAGCGTTTCCACCGTAATACTGATGTATTATTTGTTTTATTGAGCACTCACCTATTTTTTTAGAATATGTGAGTGTGCTGAATAAAACAGTATGGAGTATACCTCACCAAAAACATGTCTTTTAAAAATAAAAAAAAAATGAAATAAATACTGATAATACTTGCTTAAAACACTCTTAAGGTACAGGCGATTAGTGTTTCTAACAGAATTATCGCCATCATTCACACGCCGCAATTACAATTTAGCAGCGCCCATTCGATCAGGATCTTAGTGTATTCATATAAGCAAAGCTCGGCCCCCGGGCAGATTAGCGGATTAGCGGATTGCCTAGACGTGACCGGGATCACCTCTGGTTGGGAATCAGCCGACTAAACGGCAGCCGGGGATGCGCTCGAACGAGGTTAACAATCGTGAGAAGCCGCCCGAAGATGCTATCGTCTGTTGCCGTTCCATATAACAGTAATTGTGCCGAGACATGAACACTCGATCTGTGGTCGACGGCCACAGGGTCACTGGTTCGATCCCGGGAATCCGGAGAGATCACGCGCAGGAATCCCAGCTTTGTGGTGTACCGACGTACGTGGCATGGCCCTACACGGCTCTCTGACGTGGAGAAGAAACTGTAACAGTGCTAGTAACTTCTCTGGATAACCCGTGTGACAGGCTTCTATCATCCTTTTCCTTGGTAATAACTTGATCCATTGCAGGCATAAACCCCAGTTTAACAATAGTACGAAGAAGTCATTTCCTTCTTCTTTTCACCTGAGCGGAAGAATCCTAGGTGGTTTTAGGGCTCGACTAATTTTTAGGATCTAAATGGTTGAAAAAGGCACAGTTACCTGCGAAATTAGTTGCACATTTATCTAAAGCATTTAGCGGAACGTAGATAATAAGTTCTAACACGACGTTGATGAGGTTGTTGGATTTAGTAGTCGAGCGTAAAATTTTAGATTAACTTAACTCTGGGGGGGGTATTGGCAATCTTTCAGTGACGTCATATTGTTATAAGAACAGCTGTTTAGAGGAACTGAAAACATTCCCTAGACATATACATGATCTAAGCTATTTTCCAAAGGGTAGTAAATACATTATGGTTTAGTTGGATACCGTGTCGGTAATTTTGTGAATTGCTTATGTTTCACTTATTGTGTGACTCCAGCTATAATTGTGAGACATTTATGGTCTTCTTAGACGCGGTAGTTTAAATTATCATCAAATCTGACAGATTAATAACCGTACAAAGCAAGCATGAACATAACGAATTTTATGGATGTACCCTTTATGGACTTCATAGTTAATCTGTTGTTATTTTATGAGTTACGCTTTGAGAATAAATGTGAATTCGAATGGCAGAGTGTTTCCACACATGTATAGCGAGTGCTTATCCCCCATATCGTGTGTGGGGTTCGTGTCAGCAGGCTGTCGTGGACAACGGTACTGGCCGTTTCCGTAATCCGAGATTATTTGACCGCTCACGATAGAGACGTTTAAGGAAGAGATTCGCAATTAGTGGTTCGTTAGAGTGCGGTGGCGTATGGTGCTAATGGAGGTGGTTATGGTGAAGGTGTAGGGTCAGGAGTCGCCTCTGGACATGGCGGTTCTCCACAATCAGGGTACGTTGAGGTCGGTGAACATCTGCCATCGCTCCGGGCCAGGTAGTATGAAGAAAGGCTTATGAAAAATAAAATTAATTGTGTGTATTGTGATATTTTTCATTCGGAAAATCCATAGTCAAAATTTGTAGCCTATAAGCTAAAACTTAAATAACCAGTTTTACAGTCAGTTTTTAAAATAAATCCTCTAGATTATTTGTTAAATTATTCGTTCCAGGCCTTACTAATATAAATAAAATAATTGGCTAAACTATGTGTATTATGACAACGCTTGTTATGGAACACTAATCATTATATTAATTGTCACGGATGTGTCATAAGGCAATGCTAATCTGAATAGTGATGTTGCCAGGAATGCGTAGGGTCACGGGGTCAGCCATCCAGTGTCTCGTGGCTTCAGGCTTGAGGCTTCCCACGCAATTAGCCAGATCCCGTTACCGTGTCCACCTCTGTCCCCAGGACTGTGTTTACATTGGTCGGTCCGCGACACACGATACAGCCGCGAGCGCGCCGGTCCCGCGGAAATATGGTCCCTCCGAGCCGGATGTTTCAAAATAATCACTAAATTTCTCCACGTCCATCTCTGTTTAACTACGTCAGAGTGTCATGAGCATAAAACATACGCCACAGTCAACCTACATCATTATCATTCACCCAGACCTGACCTCAACTATTACAAAATTTAATTACAACTATATTGTAGAAAAATTGAGTTAACACAACATTTTTTATAATTCTATCACACATGACGTGAAATATTTTCTTCTTCAATATAACATGCACGCTTCTAAAACTATTGGAAAAACTAGTAAGATTCTAAAAATTAAGAAATATAAAATCAGTGTTTTTGGTTGTGCGTGTGGTGGACGACATTTTTTCATGTGCCAAAGTCTCCAGAATGCAACAAGTTGCGTATACTACACGAAACATTGTAATTTGTCAACTTTCTATGTGTGTACACATTTATTGTACAAATTACTGAAAATGAGAACATACATAGCCTAATTACGCTTCTAGCACTTCAGTCCTATAGTCGTTAAAGTCTCTGTCGATGATTTACAATTACATTATTTTCTGTCACGATCTTATACATCTGTCAGTTTTAAAATTGCAACAAACAAGAACTTGATTTATTATCAACTTATTTTTAAACAAAGTTTTGAGGTACAGTATATAGTTTCACAAGTTGTCATTCAGAGTGCGCTAGTGTTGCCCGGGGGTAATAACACGTGAGGGATCACGGCCTCGTGTTCAACAATTGTACACGGTATTATTCCGTAAAAGGTTTAATCACTCGCTTTTACTACGACAGGTTTCAAATTTACTTTCACGATCCTTGTAATTGAATTCGGAATTACGCTGTAAATTTAGCATTCGTGTAATGGGTTTGACTTTACCGCCGACCGGATAGTTTAGCGCGCCTATAGTGTTTCCTGGGCTTTTGTCGGCTATTTGCATTTATTGTCTTTTGTTTTCGGTGTGTTTGAATTGCTCGGTACCTGTATCTGTATTGTAACACTTGCAATAAGTGTAGGACAGCTGGTGTGGTTACATACACCTTTGGTATCTAATTCAGTCTTACAAACCTACCTTAATTTTAAGTCGATTTAAAACAACTCATACTTCATACTCTGTAAAATCCCTAAGAAAATTCACCGAAAACCAACGGCGAAAATATGACAAAACTACTTTTTACAGAGCTAAACGAGATACACCTGTTCGTATTAGCTCATTTTGATCGAATAAATTATTTCTGTAAAGGTACGCAGTTATATTCACCTCATACTTTAAATTAAAAGTGTTCGAAATTGCTACGATGTTGGATTTTAGTTCTGTAAGAACAATGTTGAATGTATTCTCAGGCACTCTTTACTCAATAGTCATAAAAAGAAGATGAGGTGTTAAATTGCCATAATTGTAGTTCTCTAGACAGTTAAAACATTATACGTGACGGGGTTTCAGGACAAAATGTAACTTCTGCGTAGTTATTGCCTGATAGTTAACAACCCTTTTATTACGAAACATAAAATTTAATTACCATATCTTTAGATGAGTACTTTGACTTTAATTTAACATGTCAACTACCTTTTCCCAGCTATTATGTGGCCAGTGATGCAGTCACAATATTAACATTTTAACATAGTGCTCTAGCCCAATATACTACCACTGATGAAACTATTTAAAAAAAGTGTCATTAGGTAACTATTCTCGTATATTTTGACAGAATGATTTTAAGTAATATTTTTTAGTAACATTACTCTAGACGTATATCTAGTACAAGAGTTTGAAGGACCTACTCAGAACACCTTTATACATATTTATATTCGTAAATATAAATAGTAATTCTATTCATATTCTAATTTTTGGCTGGCGCGATGGAATAGTTTTTATCTTTAATTTTCGTTTCGTACAATACAAATCATGTACTATTTCTATGTTTTATAGAAAATTATGAAGACAATTTAATAAAGTAATGATGAAATGAGCTTATGACCCAATAGTTCCAACTCAATGAATGATAGTGTCAATTCCTAACAGTTCTGTAGTCTCTCTTCTTTCTTTCTTTAATTCTTTGTACCTATTGCTAGTTCTGGAAGGAGTGGGTTCATCTGGTGAAACGTCTTCTCATTGAGTCTTTGTGTTGAGTTCATTACTATGTTGAAAAATGGCAAATTTTTTCTTGTCTATTTTTTGCCAGTCATGAGCCTCAGTAGTTTTTACTAGACGCTGAAATTTCTTTAGAATACATTTTTGATGTTAAAAAAAGCTCAACGCGTAAGTCTAAAATTTGTAAAAATAGAGATTACATGTAGGACCTTGACGATTGAATTTTTAAATCTGTGTAGTAATTTAAGTAGTGAATTGAGTTGAACTTTTGGAATTGTATGTGGTAAGCTACTAGGAGTGGCAAGACCAAATGTGGTCTTACGTATCGATCGGTTTTGGTAGTAGGATGGGAGAACACGTTTTTTTTAACGTATAGTGAACTTTACATGGGTGGACGTTAAGAAATTAACTTTGATACTTCAATTTTTAACCGATTACTAATTATATTACTAAGATTTAATTTTCTTTTGTAAGGTTAGGATTTCTTAAATATGATATTTGGTATCTTTAATGTCAGTAGCTTATTGTACAGAACAGCTGACCAGAGGGCCAGAGCAGATCCTGCGTTCGTTGCCCGATGTACAGTTTCCTGGACAGCTCGAATTCTTGTCTCGGTTTTTGCAGGCCGCCTTGTACGTGTGGAACGGCAGGGCCTCTGCCCTCATTTGCACGTATCCATTTTAAATAGGTGGCCGTTTAGCGCTTTTATGCGGCATTACGTTTAGAGGGCTTCTTTTTCCGACCCTGTTAGACACGACTGTAACTTTAATTTGGGAAAACATTGCAGCGCAGGTTTCGAATATCTTCACTTTACGAGGCTAGAAATAAAAGGTGTATATTTTTCCCACAATGTGTTGAGAAAATTTTGGATCCGTGGTTGGACAATGCGGCATTATTTTCAATGTTTTCTAAGGCTATAAGTAGTAGATAAAGAAGGAACGAACTATAAAATGTTTAGTTTAGTTTAAATAAATTAAAACTTATTTGTTTGAGTTCTTATCAAGTTGTTTTACTTAATAAAAGTGAAACCCAGTGAAATAAAAATTCCATTATCTGCAAAATTTAATAGTTACTACTAACAAAAATTTTTAAATGGTCTCATATCAAAAGCTGCCGTTTTACGTAGAACAAAATGCTAATTAATTAACAGCTAATAATTCTTCTTATATACAATGGTAGGGAGTTGTCGGTATAATATGGAAGTAGGTTAAATAGTTCAAGAATTGTTATACATAGTTGACCGAGGTTACAATCCCAATACCTCATTAGTCCATGCATTCTCCGTACGCTTTTCTAGCCACTGCTCTCTCAGTCCGGCTCTCAATACAAATACGTGTCAAAAGAGACAGCTCAATCTTGCATAAACCTTCCACGGTCATGATGTCACACTACAGCTTCCACGCACCACATATTGACCTTGTGCTGTCATTGCGCATGCGCAGTCACGTATCGCAATATTGAAGCGTCGCTCTTGTCAATATTGGGCGCTTGACGAGCGCGTGACTCCGGTGTTAACCCACTTCAACACTTGTCACCCTTCTTATCTGGCGTTATTGTGGCCGCATCGTACGCGCCAATCCTACATACCGTTCAGCGGGACAATGCGTCGGCTGACCGCCGTTTCTCCCGGTCCGCACGTGATTGGGGACATGTTAATGGGATTTGCATTTGAAACGTACGATAAGGATGAAAAGGAGTGTTTCACGGTTAAATTGTCAGTGGAACGATTTGCTTCTGTTCTTAGTGACAGGTTTTTTTCTATTTTAAAGCGGGTGGGAACCCCTTTGACGGATACTTTACTCACCTACATGGACTATATGGTATCTTTGTGTGGGACGTATTTAGCAAAGATAGAGATTAACCAAAATAGCACTATTGGCACAAAATGGACCCAAACCAGGACCATCATTGGGTGTGGTTCGCAGTCCTTAACTACCTACAACCCCACCAACACGTCTAAATAACTTATTTTAGTTTTGAAAATTCTTTATAGGAAATCAATTTAGAGATTTTGTAATAATGTATTATGCTTTTTTCATATTCGAAGCGATCGAATCAATTCATGGTTTTCAATATAGTTGCAACTTCGACGGATTTCGGAAATATGTTTTTTAAAAACTTGTAGTTTTACTAAAGTTTCATACTGTTATCAAGGAGTATTTTATGAGAGTAAACAATGTTATCCGGCACGATTTTAGAACTAAGGGATTATTCAAAAACCCAAGTAAACAGACACATTAGGTGGATAGGTGTCCTCAGAAAAGAGCATGACACCGCCAAAAGAAATGTGCTATAAAATAATACAGAAGGTAGAAGACCTACAGGTAGACCAAAACTTGGTCTCAAGTGGAAAGATCAGATGCGACAGAAGTAGAGAAGTATAGGTAGAAAGAGCAGTAGAAAGACAGAGACGATTTGAGTCAAGGTGTAGGCGAGGCTAAGTACTATGTCGGGTATCAATGGCCACTGCAGCATGTAAATTAGTACACAGTTGTTACTTTCATCAGCACTGTGCTCTTAGACAATATCTACGCCTTCTTTAATTTCGGACGTTAAAGTCTCTTTTCATGATCAGGATGTGAGGTTTCAGTGGGCTGAAGGCCCTCTTAGAATTTTCAACATTTTATGAAAAGAAAGCTAGTTCGTTTTTTATTGTTGTTTCTACACTTGACGGCCTGCGCCGACGGAACAACTGGAAGAGTAGCCGGCAGTAGTCTGCAGTCTAGGTAGGAGTGTAGCGGTAGATCTTCCTCCGCGTGATGTTCCCACGTCTCTCCATTGTCTGCCTCTGCTACTCATTAGTTTTATACTCACTGGTTTCCTCATCACGTCAACTGTCCCCCCATTTCCTTCACTTAATCTAGACCATCAGTGTCTGAAGAGTTGTGGTTTTAACTCAGCTGGAATGGCTAACAATTTCACACAATGTGTGATTTGTGAACAGTGATATCTACAGTATGTATTTTTACAATTTAGTTTACAATGATTTTGCAGTTCAACAGTAAACTCTACTAGAGGATATTCCGGTAGACAGTTTTTTCTGCGGCCGCTAGGGTTGTCGGTGACCGTGTTCTACCTCAGTAGTGGCAGACAACCACGACTTCTCATGACCTTTGCCCCAGCACGCAGGTGGTCCAACCACTCCGGCTTCCTTCGTTTGCACTTGTATCTTTTAATTCTGCTTGGTCGACTGAGAATTTAAGATTCACGTTAGTTCAGAATTTGGATCATTGTATTAGTTGGTCGCATGAATAAAAATAGGATTGATAAAATTCATAATCTTTGATTGGATATTTTAATGCCTGATAATGTCTTTGAGATGTGAAGTAAAAAGTGCACTATATTTAGGTAGTGAAGTTCAATCATGAGATATATGAGTACCTGCAATATCCGTTATTTGAATTTTTTTATTCGTCGTTAGCTATAATTGTTTAAGTATTATATTTCCAAAATAAAGCACTGAGATATCGCTTTTACTACGTTTGTACCCCTTATGTTTTAACACTATCGACTTAGGAAGTGCTACAGCTGACACAAATCTCATTATCTTTTGACGCGGTAAGCATTCCTTTCTCGAGGATACTGTTACAATGAAAGTTGTGTAACCATTAATACAGTGACCCGGGGCGGCAACGTTGCTGGGGTTTCGGCACGGTGAACCCTGTATTATTTCCACGGTCATGTGTTCACGGTTCACGCCCGACACGTAATCCCGGCGAAATGAGCGAAGTGACCGTGCCAGAGGTCACGTGACCCATCCCACCTGCTGACACACTTTGAGTTTAAATACCTCCGCCGAGCACTGAGTCACTCGCTCGGAGGCGTCGTCATCGTCCAGAAACGAGTTCCTTTAAAAATGGACCTGTTCCAGAGCCCGCGGGTATTACTGTATTCAACGGGACTGATTTACAATCAAATTTCCTACTATTAGCTCAAAATATGCAAACAGCTGTTTCGAAGAGTAGTAACCGAGTTAGGTTAAAATGACATAAAGTAATTTTTGTGTTTCCATTTAGGAAACATTTTAATTTTTCTTTGCAAAATCAGTTTAGAATGAACGAGGCTGTATTATTGATGTGGTTAAAGATGTTGTATGTAAAAAATATTGATATTTAAAAAGCCTTTATTAATTGAGGACCTATTTAATTAGTTTTAGGACCGAAAATCACGTATCATTAAGTTTTCATTAAGTATCGATAATATTTTTACTGCATTTCGTTGAGTGCAAATTTAATACTATTGTTATCCACAAAATTTTACAATAAGGACATTTTATTACAGTGCAGTGGCATAGGAGTGGCCAAGATTATTTTATAAAGTTACTAAGTTCAAAAAATTTAGAAAAGGACACGAAAAGAGTTTAATATATTTATAAAGACTACAAGGTAATGTAGGTGCAATCTGGTGATTTCGTTCGTTAGCTGTAAACAATATCTATACACTGTACATGGGATGAAACAAAATTCTACGATCGGAAATAATTAGACAACTTAGTAGGTGATTGTTGAACTCATGTGACGTTCGGTCATTCATGAACCAATTGACTGGAGTGGGATTCAATACCCTTGGCCAAGACATGTCGTCAATTCAATTGGTTCATTAACCTCACGACTTGAACACCTCTGACCTATTCCAACGTGAAATGACGTGTGTCGCAGACGCATTATGGTCCAGGAGAATGGACGCGGTGCAGACAGTCGGACAGACGCGTGCGACAGCGGCTGAGACAAGGTCAAGACACCGTACGTCGTCTGTTGCGTGGTCGAGTTCGAGTTCACCGGAGCACTCGCCTTGCTCAACTGGGTCCGCTTGTAAGATCGATTACTTTCCTCACTCATTTCCTCCACGCGAGCAAACGGTATATCTTTATTACGATCGTAATCTGTACGCGGATTGAGATATTTGTGGGAACATCTCCGGCTCACTGGTGAGCTGTGATGATCACGTTCGCCGCCAAGTGCGAGCTCGTGGTGCGGTTATTGAGCTGTATGGTGTGAACACGTCGGTGTACGGTCGTGTTGGACGGTTCCCAGGGTGTACATCAAGTCGGAGGTCTAGGAAAGGTTTAAGACCATACTCATAATTGGACCAATTCGTAATTCAGAGGCCGTGGTTCGGATTCCACGTTAAACTGTAGATCCATTATTTGCAATCAGCTGTTGGGCTATTAATTAACAGCCCTGTCCAAGGACAATGTCAGCCTTAGTCAGTAACAAGACTACAAGATCGCCCCACAATCATCTTACATTCATTCCTCATTCATACTTGGCCTAAAATACCTACCTGCGTAGGTCGCCATTTCAGTTAAAAGTATAAAGTAAGTGCGAACATGGATGTATATTAAGTCATGTGTTTATCTTTAAGGTGAAATATAAACTAATAAAAAATTAAATGGTTCAAATATATCTCCTTTATCTGAAGCAATCCTAAGTAGTTGAAGTAGTTTGAAATAGTTTCGGCCTACATTATACCATTATCAGGTACAAGGAGACTTATTTCTCTGATTTCTCACTTCATATGAATGCCGTCAATTTTAAAACAGAAATAAGTATCCTTGTGTATAGTCACATTTAGTTTTATATACAGATATTATACAAACTATCATGTATTATACGTCTAAAAGTACGTAAAATGACAATATTTTTAATTTTTGAAAATTTCTTACCAGTTTTCCCTAAACGTTTTCAAACATTGAGTTTTCTATGATTAGTATTACTATGTTATTTGTCAATCCTTGGAAAATACAAATTTCAAAAAATCAGTTTAGCGTATTTTTTTCATGACGCTGAAACCTTAACCTGACGTATCTACAGCGCCAGTCTGACTCCCTGGGGAGGCAGTAACGATGAGGAATAGCGAATGTGAGTGAATTATGACCGAATCTCCGTTACATTCCTCGTGCAGGGAGATGGATTGTCTCCCTGGAATGTGACGTGTCTTATAAACTTTAGTAACATACACTACTAACGTAACGTGTATTATTTGCCATTAAAACATCGCTCATTAAGTCTTTGACAATTTGACGTTTGTCACCCATCTGGTTTATACGCGTTGAAGGCCTCTTAGCAGGAAATAATTGATACTCTTTTCTGGCCCATGCACTATTCTAACTGCCGCTCCTTTAAAACATGTTTTCTGTAATTAGTAACATATTAACAATGCTCAGTGAACATGATTTGATAAAAACGTTAGCGCAAATTTTAATATTATGACGATACCGGACGCCGTACGTATATATAATGCAATTTATAGACTGGGTTTGTATTGCGTTTACAGTTTTGCAGGCGCTTATTTTGCAAGCTAACCTCCCACGCTTGTTACGCCAGACTGTCACTTGATCTCGTTGACTTGTGTAGTGTTATATTAATGCTGGAATATTAATTTGAGAAGTTAGGAGGAAAAAGGCGATTTGTGGGTTATGTCTATTAAAGTACAAATGGTCCAAGATATGATCACCAGATATGTCACCCACTCTTTAACCTTTTTGCAAACGCACGGTAAGAAATGGAAAAACACGACAAATAATTGCTGTGTGATTTTTTTGTGTTCCAATATGAAAATGTCTACGACTGGGACAGTTTCGTAGTCCTGTAATCCAGAGCTACTTTGAGCTCACTAATTGTGGATAGTTGTGAGCGATGGTCGGTGGGTGTAGTGTTCTCTTGAGTAGATTAACGTCCGTACTATTGGATACTACGTTAATCCGCAAATACCATTCTTATAATTAGACCAGTTTGTAATTCTATAGGTCCCTTAGAAATGCCATTAACTGTTGTGGTACGGTCGTCATTTCAATAATCTTATTTAAGAGTTTGCATCAGTCCTAGCCATCTTGAATTTTAGTCCCGTAAGAGCAATGTTAAATTCTGGCGGAACATACCTTCACTTTGGCGTCTGTAGTGGCGTTAATTATCAAAGTATCAATGTAAAACTTTGGAAGTACATCAATGAGATGTGGTTCAAGGGAATAACCTTTTAATATGTACAAAAATTTAACTTGATATAAAAACAAAAATCCAGGAATATTTTACAAAATAAATCATTATTATTTTTTTATTGAGAACGAAAATAAGAAGTTCTGTAAGGTGGTGCCCTGGAGGACTGTAATACCTTTAATTTGACACCTCTTCCGTTAATTTATGACAATAGGTCAAGGAGATATAGGCGCCAGAATTTAACATTGCTCTTACGGGACTAAAATCCAAGATGGCTACCACTGATGCAGACTCTTAATCTAATCTAATAGTGTCCAGCCGGAGTGCGAGACCTCCAAATCCACTCATGACCCGACGGATCAGTAGAGCAGCAGGTTGTTCGCCGACTGCTCGACCGGACGTCGGGCTGTATCGAGGTATGATGATTCGACCGTTAGTGCTACTGCCGCTTATCACGGCAGGGTCTCGCAAACATATTGAATTACGTCCAATATCTGCCGCATCCCGCTACTCGGGCTGACACGTCGCAACGGGTATTGACGTTAATTTATGCACGTTTGCGAATTCGCAACTCGATGGTTTTTCCGTGAATTTAACCCACACCAGTGGCTTTTTAACGTTTTTATTGGAAACAGTTATAACCCAGATTTTGTTACTAGCTAATATTACATGTATGTTTATGTGTTGTATGTAGTGTTGTTACTAGATTAGATTATTGAAAAAGCGTTCATTCCACAAGGTAAGCATTCTAAGCCAAGTATGAAAGAGGATTGACTGTAAGATGATTGTGGCGCGATCTTGTGTGGTCTTATTACTGACTAAGGCTGACATGTTGCTTAGACAGGACTGTTAATTAATAGCCTAACAGTTAATGGCGTATCTAAAGGACCTACAGAATTAAAAACTGGTCTAATTATAAGAATAATCTTTGCGGATTAACGTAGTATCCAATAGTGCAGATGTTATTCCAAACAAGAGAACACTACACCCACCGATCATCGATTACAACTAACCACAATTCGTGACCCCCAAGTAGCTGGATTACAGGACGACGCCACCGTAACTTGTTGCATGTTATGGAGGTAATTAATTATTAATTAACTCACGTACAAATGGTGACTGAGTTTGGAACTTAATATTCTTAGTCAAAAATGTGCTAGTCGTTTCAACATGAATCTATTTCGAATACCGCTTTTGGTCCCCTTTCATGATGTGTACATATTGAAACCTACTGTTACTACGCTAATATTCAATTGGGGTGCAATATTCAATGCAAATTTTTATATTGTAAGAAACAAACACTTCGTTCAAAAATAGAAGACTCAGGTCTTCATCTCAACGTATATTTACGATGATTTAATATAATAATTATATTTTAAGAGTTTAAAACCCACTGAATACATTGTTCTTCAGCATTTGCTGACGCTAGATTCTTTCGGACGCAGATAAAAAACAAAACACAACAAATTAAAGGGGAAAGTATGCCTTACCATTTTAGCTTTTTTTATTGCTGTTAATAACTCTGCAGTAAACTTGAAGCTCGTAAAAAGTCACTTATCAAAAATAGGAAAACAAACCGAGCTTACGATTTAATGCAATTTAAAATGATATATTAAATATTATGTTATATCATTGAAGAGCAAAAAAACGTACTATCCCCTCGCTTAAAAGCAATCGCCTCTAGTGTAGCCCTTCCAGTCATAACAAAGCCTTACCGTCGTAAGAAACAAAAACTCGCTGTTAACTCCTCTAAAATATCCATCATAAAGGTTATTTTTATTAACATTTATAGTTACGACTAAATTACTAGGGGGTGCCGACACAGCTAGAGCATGAGTAGTTCATCAATCCGCCGCTTCGGCGCTGTCGGCGACCAGCCGGTGCATCGGCTCTGTTTACAGTGCATTGTTCTGCGTTGCCGACGCAACAGCGTGTTAATGACGCGATCCGGTCAATTATGTACACGCTATGACCGCAACATGTCGTATACTCTATTGTTATTGCTGCCAGCTCGCTCATTACGCGGATTAATCTTCGTTGCCGGCGCTAAACTATATCTCAACTAATGATAACTTGTGGGAACTTGATTGGGACAATGATACCTTGTAAATTTAATCATTATAATACATAGTTATGTTAAGGGTTATCCAAGCAATCTTGATATGTTTCCTAGAATCTGTTTCGAAGTCGAAATTTCATCGGCGAAAGGAAGTACGAATGATGGTATTTTAAGTCTAGTAAGTTTTTCTTGATACTTCAAACTAAACTCACTTTATTCTTACTTTCACATCCTTAACCTCTTTTTTGTCCTTCAGAACAATCCCCAGCCTTAATCTTGGAACAAACATGAGGTTAAGGCTGTGAGAGATCGATGTTATCTCAATTTTTATCAAGTAATGTTCGTGTATTGTGTATTGTAGAGTGTTGTTCATTTAATTTTGTTTTGTAAAATTTGATCGTCAGGAAAGTTAATTGGGTGATACAATCGTCAATTGGTAAACGTGGGGAGCGCGTTCCAGTGTTAGTACAGTTTGATTACGTTAAGTGGTACACGTATTGCAGACTTACTCTATGGGATGTGTTGTAAGGTTGGAAGAAGCACCGCCAGAGAATGTTGGAGGTGCTGTTATCACGTGTATCAGCACGACATGTACTCTGCAACAGAGAAATGCAATTAAAGTGGGTGAAGAGAAATGACAAAAATCATACTGTAATGGTGGCTGGTCCTACTAGGCTACGTTAAACCACAAAGAGGATTCTCATAACTAAACCAGTTCGTAATTCGGAGGCAAAATTGGTTCGTATCCCACATTAAAGTATAGGCAGGTCCCTTAGATGCGATTCCCTGCTAAGCTATTAATTAACATTCCTGTCTAAGGAACTTGTCAGCGTTAGCCGGTAACAAGACTACAAGATCACCTTAAACCCATTTCTCACCTAAACTCATACTTGGCTTAAAATATCTACCTAGGTAGGTCGTCCTTTAAGTTAAAGGTATAAAGTATATTGCTTAAAATTAAATAATTATCACTCATTCTGGTGGATAACACTCATCACACCCACCTTTCACCCATATTCACGTTAAAACTTCCACCAGGATGGGTCAATGTCCCTAAGGGTTTTATGGATAGGTCTATGTCGGAGCGCGTTTTTGTCAGTACCATGTGAACTCTTATGTAGATTTGACGTTATGTGATAAACAGCTCTCAGGTTGCATTATTGAACCTCACACCGGCCGATGGAAAAATAAATAAACTACAGCCATTGAATAAAAGTCCACACACAGTTTCGAGAGTTTTTGAGCATTGGATGTCCACGTATAGTCTTAAGAGTTATATGATAACTGCTTCAGAGTACTTAAAGCTATTTTTGTTGAATGCTTTCGAAGCTTTCAACAATTTTCACGAAACTACTGCATGATAAATTTAATCAAATATACTATTGTAACAATACTTACTACTTTTTACTTTAAATAAAGCACAGTATGAAATGAGACAGTGAAACACTTCAGGTTTAATAATTTTGTGCCATCGCGAAAGGTCATTTTGAGGAAAAAATATGGGATTCCAATTTTCTGTTCTTTGTGATATCCATGGCAGAAACATTTTTGTACTGAGCGAATAGTTATACAGTCGATCTTTGTGTGAGTTGTCCAAACCCATGAGCATATTTAAATACCAAGATTAGTGGATTCAAACTTTTGATTTTTATTTGCTAATACGGTACTGTCAATTTACTAACTGCGTTGAAACATATGATACAAAAAGAGTAAGAGTTATGCTATTTACAGTGTACGTATGACAGTTTGTTATGTATTGTAAGAAGCTACTAACCAAAAGACGGACAAGATTCATAAATGTTTCACAAAGACAACAACGACACGAAATTCAACGATGGACTTTAACTACCTAAATGTTTAAGAGTTAAAGATACAAATCTTCAAAATAGAATCCCCTAAATAATTACTTAACCTATAATTTGACTTCTTAACTATCGTTTTACGACCATCGTGTAATCAGTAATGCCGTCACAAAATTAACACTGGTCATAAACGGGGCTAACACGAAACATTTCGTCAGCAAGACAGACTCTGAAATTGGCAAAAAGTATAACGTCTGCCAAAACTCAGATCGAATTGTCCGCTTCGCAATGGCGTTTCGCGTTGTACAGGTTCCGGCGTCACGTGCCTGACTCCGTTACCCGTCACTGTCACCTTGTCCGTGACGTCATTGTGGCCGAGTGGGCCTCCTAATTTTGGCATGTATCTGAGACAAGGAAGTAGGACATTGGATTCCGCTCCTCCTACGTTCTGCGAGGAGCCAGACGAACGGAATCTGTGTCCTTGGACTTCGGAGTAAGACTGTAAGAGTAACCTTCTTGCCAACGTGTCACAGTTTTTCTATTACATTATTACTTCTTACGTCACCATCAACTACACAAATGCAACCAGGACCAACTGTCGTAGAGCCTTCATCATTGGTGGACTGGGACGGTGGCGACGTCCTGTAATCCAGTTACTTGGAGGTCACAAGTTGTGGATAGTTGTGAGCGATGGTAGGTAGGTGTAGTGTTATCTTGTGTGGGTTAACGTCCGCGATATTGAATACTACGTTAATCCGCAAAGAACATCCTCATAATTAGACTAATTCGTAATTCAGAGACCATGGTTCGGATTCCACGTTAAACTGTGGGTCCATTAGTTGCCATTGGCTGTTGGGCTATTAATTAACAGTCCTGTTTAAGGAACATGTCAACCTTAGTCAGTAACAAGACTACAAGATCGCGCCACAATCATCTTATACTCAATCCTCATTAATACTTGGCTTAAAATACCTACATTTTAGTACGGTTGCCATTTCAATGATCGAATTTAATATTTAAGTTTAGCCATATAACAAATTTTATAACAGCATTACCTGCCACTCGATGGTTGTTAAAAATGGTGTAGTGTGAAATTTAACGCAGTCTACTAGTAAGTTACATAAGTAATTTTGATTTTTTTATCATAAAATGATAATAACTTGTTAACTATAAAGAATAATTGCGTAGTAATAATATTTTTTGGAAAATAAAACCATAATACTATTTACTTCTCTAGATCACTATTACTTTAACTTATCTTTACCATTTTTTACGACTGCTGTATGGCCAATACTACTGTTAAAAATTAACATTGTTATCATTGGATAAAAATCAAATATGGTGGTACCTATGCCACTATATTAAAAGTTCATTTAAAGATGCCACTCTTCAAAGTTCCTTACAAAGTGAGGTAATACGAATTGCATTTGGATTGATGGGAATCGAGCCCAAGTCTTGGATCCGTTCTAGGATGGATATGAAATCCCATATCCATCCTAGGAGGGATATGTAACCGGCCAATCACATGCGATTTGGGAACACTCCAAATCGATATGAAACGAACCAATAGCATACGCTAAGCGCTCAGTCAGCTGATAAAGGGTCAACGACCCTACAACACTAACTTCCGGTTTTGTTCAATGAAACTGAGGTTACCGGAAACGTTTGAGCTAATCCGTCACTTATAGTTAGTAGTTATTACAGCGTCTCGTAATGGCAAATCAAACATAACCTAAATTACCTTTTATTGTAGGAAAAAATCTTTTCTGTAATACGAGTGAAAACTATCATGGCCGCCCTCGAAGTCCTGGCAACACTCAGATGACGCTTTGTGCTGTCATATGAACCTCTCAGTGATACGACATCCTTTGCGCTCTTGTTGCACAAATAGATATTCTGAAATGGCGACCAACCCTGATAGTTATTTTAAGCCACGTATGAGAAATGGGTTTAAGGTGATAGTGGAGCGATCTTGTTGTGTTGTTAATGAATAAGGTTGACATGTTCCTTAGACAGATCTGTTAATAATTAATAGGAGCCAATTGCATCTAAGGGACCTACTCTTTAACGTGTATTCCGTATCACATTTGCCTCTGAATTACGAACAGGTATAATTATGAGGAGATTTTTTTGGATGAACGTAGTACTCAATAGTGTGGACGTCAAATCACACAAGGGAATATCCCATCTACCGACTACCGCTTATAACTATCCGAAATTCGTGACCTCCAAGTAAATAGGACACGCTAACGTCCCAGTCTTAACAATTCAGGAGCAAGTATAATATTCAAAACAAATTAATGTTCGTACACCTTAAAGGTTTTGAAAACACCAATTATAAGTTTATTGAACTAAATTTATGTGACCATATATTGAAACATATTTCCTCAACAAAATTCCAGATTTCCTGATAAAAGCCACAACCACGTGGAGCGTTTCCGCTAGGACTCGGTAGTGGGAAGCTGCAGTGAGTGACCGCAGCACGGTTGGCTAGCCGCCGCACTTGGCTGCCCCAGTCTGACTCATTACTGCCTTCCCAGTCCACAACTGGGCTTCACTCTGCCAGCCGGGGTAAAGTTGAAGAACCTTCGAAATAGCTATTTGTGTAACAAGAGTGCAAACGATGTCGTATCGCACAAGAGGTTCTGGGAGCACTCAGCGTAGATTTTTCCTACAATAAAAACGTCATTTAGGTTATGTTTCATTTTCCCATCGGGATATTAATGTAAACATAACTTTAAATTTTCATAACTTTCCGGTAACCTCAGTTTCATTGAGCAAAACCGGAAGTTAGTGTTCTAGGAACGTCTACCGACTATCAACTGGTTGACCGCTTAGCGCATGCTATTGGTTAGTTTCACATAGATTTGGAGATTTCTGCGCATGTGATTGGCCGGTTACTTATTCCCGCCCTAGGGTGGATATGCGATCATATCCACCCTAGGGCGCATATGCAACAATTATACGTTCTGCCAACAGTGCGAAATGCGCCTGTTATTGTGCGGTTGTAGAGGAAGTAATAAAAAAGTGGTAATCGATGGTGTAAGGGTTTGATAATAAAAAGTTACATTCAAAGTTTCCTTTAAACAAAGTGCTACCGACACGGTGGCTCACGTTAGCGTGTTAGTGTTGTCAAGTTAGTGTTCACCTCTGGCTAAACTGTGTGACTCACACCATTACGGTACTTTAATGTCTTTTTGATTCACCCCACAGGCCCTAGGTGCATAAGGATGGACAGTTTATGGTTTTGCAAGTGTGCAAGTGAACTTCGAAACCGTAGTTTTCTATCCGACGTGTAACCAGATTCCATAAACACGTTTACGGGAACAGCCTGTTTCCGACTGTCGAAGTTGTAAAACAGCGGAAGACAATGGGGCACAGTCAGCATCCCTGGGTCATACTGTTGCCCGACCACGGACCAGGTCCGGTCACTCCATGTACGGCGCGTCACCGCCGGGCTTCGACTTCCCGCGGCATCCACCGACCGGTTAATAAATCCTCCATCAGTGGGAACAATTCGGCAAAACAATGGAGGTCGTTGTGCCGCGGATTCTTCTCGTTAGCCGGAGCCAATTACGCTGGTCGTAATGTAATGGATTCCCCGGTCAACGACGGCAAGGGTTATCTAATTAGGGTAGTCCTCTCGAAGGACAGGTCCGTTTATGCTGTTTTGTAGTTGAACCAAACACTTTCGCTGTGCGCCTTACATGGTGGTGTTGGAGAAAATATTACAAGTACGTTATGTACTGGGTTTTACCATTACGTTTACCTAAGGACACTTAAACAGTCTATTGCCATTGTAAAAACTGAGAACGGATTTTTGAACCCACACTCGGTTAGTGTGGAAGGAAAAATCTAAAACTATCAGATTATACTGTAATTAATCTATGGGAAGCCTAATACGTAACTCAAACTTAGATTGTGTTTATGTCGTTGCGTTATAACTTAAAGGACAGTCCGAGATATATATTTATCCATACCGGCCGAGTGAAGAATGCATAATGCTGATAATGCAACTCCAGTATTATCAGCTATGATTCATATTGCCTTGCATGAAAAAAACATATCCAATACTTCTAGTGTGTCTGTTGCCACGTGACTAATTTTGTTTTCTTTATTCTAAATGAATTTTTTTGTAAATAATACTACCGGTATATTCACAAAATAAATATACATGCAACTAAAAATGAGGTTAGATGTTAAAATGTTCACTAGTCAGAAATATGTGTTAACCGATTTTATGTAAAATTACTTGGTCCCCATGAAGTTATACATTTCGTCCCCCAGAACTTTCTAGAAACGGAATTGGGACAGTGACAAACTATCTGGAGCTGACGTTCCACATCATTCCACTGGTCAGTCAAGTGTCAGATTGAAACATTATGATGAAAACTCAGCAAAGCCGGAGAGAAATTTCTCTAGGATGATGAATGACCATCGAAGAAGAGTTCACTAGTAACGGAGTGGCCAAAATGAAACTAAATGATTCGGAATTCTATGACCTAGAAAAACTTATTCGTAACTATTAACACCTCTTGAGTTTGTGGCCATTTATTACTACACTGGGAGGAGCAATTAATTTCCTAAATTTTCCGACCAAGTTATATGTAAAACTTAAAGAAATACGTGGAAGAGCAAATTTTAGATGAATATATCGTAAAATGTTAAACTTTCAGTGAACAGCTTCTGTTTAGCTACTGTAGAGTAGCCCGACTCCAGTCTTCCGGAAGCCAGGAGTCACATCAGTGTCGGTGTCACGTGGTATGTAAGGTCCACGCCCAACCAGCATCTCCCGTTAGAGGATTTGCATTCACGTCGGCAGAGACCGCGGCATCGCCCGTTATCAGTCGTTAGCCCAGTTGCCGCTGCACCGCGCTCTGGTCGTTGTCTTCTGCCCGTTTTTGCTTTCACTCATGTTGAAACATACCGTTTTCAGATTCGTGTCACCTCATGGCCCATGAGTTTATAATATAGTTTTCACTGTGAATCAAAATCTAAGACAATCTCTATTAAATTTTAATATAACAAATTCTTGAACCTAAGAACATTCATTATCACCAGTTCATTGCTCTCGTAACAATTTGTAATTGTAGATCAGCATAAATTTTAGAAATAGATTTTGATCACATCTTTTACTTTAAAAAGCGACTGCTAACATTTCTCGTACATGATCGACACTTCTGACTTGCTGTTAGAGAAGGGAAACTTCATTTTCAAAAATGGCTACAGTACCTTTTTAAATGGCTACCTACTTAGATAGGTATTTTAGCCAAGTATGGATGAGAATGAGTAGGATGATTGTGGCACGATCTTGTACTCTTGTTCCTAACTGAGGCTTTTGTTTTCCTTAGAAAGGACTGTTAATTAATAACCCTACAGACTATGACATCTAAGCGACCTGCAGTTAAACGTAAAATCCGAACCACTTTTGCCTCTAAATTACGAACCGGTTTAGTTACGAAGATTTTTTCGCGGATGACGTAGTAGCGTATTTTGCTGACGTTAATCCATACTAAAGAATATCCCATCCACCGACCATCGTTTTTAACTATCCACAATTCGTGACTTTCAAGCTTGATTACTTGACTCACCGTTCCAGTCTAAGTTTGAGCAATACTATGGAAAAAAACACATTTGAGATACGTAAGTAATTTTGTTAAGGTTAAATATGTATTCGTAGTAAAATCTGAAATAGAACTTAGTCGTAGAAGTAGGAGAGCCCTCTTGTGTTACGGCGATGACCGCTTCACACGACGAGTGTCCGAGAGCACGCCACAACAAAGACGCAGCTGAGATGCTTCTCTAGCGGGTGTAATGCGTTTTTCATGTTCGATCAGTTTAGCACCGGGAAGGTAAGTGAAGTCCGGTGTCGTGAATCTGTCTCCCAAGCTCACTGAAGAATGCGCTGCAGATGGACGATGATCTTGAGTGTTTCTGCGTGAAGCTTGTTATGTTTTGAATCTCTAGACGTGTGAGAAAATGAATTTGCTAAGTCAGCATTACCATTTTCTCGGTAATGAAATAATGCGGGGAAGTTCAGAAACGAGTAAATTTTATGAGTTAAGTATGAGGTTTAAGATCAATGAGTGCAAATTGACATAATATAAAAACTATACCTATTATGATACTCAAACTAATTTTAGATTTTTCCATGTCATGATTTGTTCAAAATTTATACCTGTAGAAAAGTATCCAAAACAAGTTGAAATTATACAAAGCCTTCTTCTACTTTGATATTATTATTCTTGAAACACCAACCCAACGAGGTGAGTATTAAAATGGTATGGAACGCAAAAAGTGCAGCGGAAGTAGTGTTGCCTAGCGATGGTTTATATTATTTCAGTTTATTGTTTGAAATGGTTAGATGAACTAAATATATTCCCTTTAGAAATATCCATGATCAAACCTATTTCCCACAGGAAAATTAGTATTTTAAGGTAAATATGAGTGAAAGGTGTGTGTAATGGATTAGATGATACATATAGATTTGTAACCGGCATTGATCAGCCCTTTCATTTGTCAGGATCTTTAATTATTTGTCCAATGAACAAAGACAGCTGGATCTGGTATTGACTAGGATATCTTACAATATTGTGTCCACATAAGCGTATGCATACATTTTCATAAAATATTATTTAATATAGTATATTTTTGAACTAAAGCATATTGAAAAAGTAAAGTATTTAAAGATGTGGTAGTCGACGAACGTTGTAAATCCATTTCCAAAAGAACGGGAGACGAGTATTGGAGTGGTTCCAAGAGTCACAGTCAACCTTCGCCAGGGTCCCCGACACCGACAGTGTGTGGGCGTGTGTGGTCAGATCGATGGGTGTGTGGGCGTGTGGGCTTGCAGTGGGTCACCGTTACACCGTGGCCCTGGACTGCCTCAACACTGTTTACGTAATCAGGCTACGCACCGGCCGCGTGTCTCGAGTGATAGAGCGACGAACTTTACCGGACTGCTTGGCTCTTGTCTTACCTACTGGCTCATGTCGGCTCTTGCCTTGCCTACAGGCTCATGGTTAGGCTATTTCCTTATCCACTGTCTGGTTGTTATGCTCTTGTCTTGCTCACTGGCTCATAGTTCGGCTCTTGTCTTACCTTCTGGCTCATATCGACTTTTGCCTTGCCCACAGGCTCATGGTTATGCTATTACGTTATCCACTGTCTCGTAGTTATGCTCTTGTCTTGCTCACCGGCTCATAGTTCGGCTCTTGTCTTACCTACTGGCTCTGGGTCCACAGTATTGCTTTGTTGGATGTAGATTTATTATGAGATCTTGAAAAAAGTTATGTTCTAGTAGTCAGGTATAGATGACCGGTGGTTTTTACACGTATTTATTTTCTGCAGGATTTGGAAATCTCGTATAAGAATTTGCTGCACTTATGATGTTTTCTTAAAAAGGTTCACTGTACATGAAGAAGTGAGGTTCCTCAGTGGCTTGTAAATCATTAAACTAAGCGCTCGTGATCTCACAAGTTTCGCCCGCCACCGGTTGTGAACCACATACTGACGTTAGTGTAACCCAACTAGAGACTTGAATGGTGGTATTTACTTAAACGCACGTTAGTAATTTCATAAATACTTTGATATTTCAATTTTTTTAAATATGTTTTAACTTGTTTTCTTAATCCTGATGATCAGTAGATAGGCTCAAATAAGCAAATATAAATAAAATATATTTTTATTTCACAAAAAAATCACATATAGAATCTATCAGTAAATACAGTCGTTAAAGTCTCCAGGAAAGGTGGACGCTCCCCATTATAGTCGTGGCGTTTAACGGCCAAACCTCGTGAACTTGACGTATCCCTTTTAATTTATTCACACGTCCCATTCAGAGTCGGGTCGGCGAGTCATGCTCGTACTAGAGTAATGACTGACAACAATACCCTGGCGTGTTATGTCCCACGCCCTCGAGGAATGTGGATCATCGGAGTCAGTGGGGTAATACGGACAGTGGGCACGCCAGTCACCGCTGTCATCGCCGGGGGCAGCGGAGGACATTCTACAATATACCAGACAGAGTGCACCGTTCCGCTGGATACAGATTCACTCATGAGTAAACTAATCTCGTTTACCCACGAACGTCGCCGTCAAATCCTCGAACCGACCGATTGCAGATTTGGGATTTTTTAAATGGGCGTCAGATCGCCGATTTTTGTTGCTGAATCAAAATGTGCATGTCAGATCGTCGATTTGAACGACCTAAATAGGTAAATTGAAGCGTTAAATTTCCGAGTCGTTAAAGTAAATAGGTGATTTGACGTGTGTCTTCCTGTAGTTTTAAAAATCTTGAAACATGGGCGATTTGCTGGTTTGGAGATTTATCGGTACGGCTTTTCATCGACAAACTCGCAGCGCACACGGTCCTTATCACGGCTGCCTTACTATGCAGTTTCTTTTCGAACTATAGATTTAAATTAAAGTTGTAATTTTCCTACTTTTGTAATTAACATTTTTATAGAAATAAACATGAACTGTCCGTCCTCTCGTCGGAATCACTAGCCTTAAGCCTACGTGTAATTATTGTATCATGATGTACTGGGGCAGTGGCGTGTCCTGTAATCCATCTACTTCGAGGTCACTAATTATAGATTGTTAAGAGTGGTAGTCGATGAATGTGATATTCTTTAGTGCTGATTAGAGGACGAAAGTGGTTAGAATACCACGTTAAACAGTTAAACAGATGCCATAGGCTTTTGGCTACTAATTAACAGTTCGGTCTAAGGAACCTATCAGTCTTAGTGAGTAACAAGACTACAAGATCGCGGTACACTCATTTCTCAATCATACTTGGCTTAAAATACCTGATTGGATTGGTTGAAATTTCAAAAATTAATATGAATAACATCTCTAGTGTTATGTGTATGTACAACTTATGATAATGCGATGTCCCTCGTTGTGAAGTAAGCAAAACAACACTTATACGGGTTGTAAATGGTTGTACAGCGAAATAAACTTAGTTTCCATTTTTAACTACAAGTGCAGATAAGGGAATTCAAACAAATTTTTATGTATTAGTAATTCGGAGTATAGAAAAAATAATATATATATTTATATATGTTATGAGTTTTAAAAGTTACAATGTATCTTATAAAATTAAAGTGTATTGGCTATTTTTAGAAACAATATTTTTTGACGGTTTTTTAGACGTTATTTTGCGTCAGTATAGGTTAGTTCGGATTGAACAGCGTGTGGCGGCAGAGTTGAAAGTGGGCTGAACATGAGGACTGTGGTGACCGCTAGCCGAGGCAAGATTAATCAGGTCACGCGACATTGGCTGATAACTGTCACACCTCGCGCGAGGCTCTATAACTGTTCGTCCACTCCTTGTGCGAGGCTAGCTTTTCAACAGTCGATGACGCAGTTGATCGTAATGTTAAGTCGGGTACTTTACACACGTATTTTTAGATTAATATACCCGGTATTATTTGCATAAGTTTATACCCTGTGTTAGACTCAAGTTTAAATTTATTGATGATTATTTGTCTCATGTACCAATTCAAACTAAATAAAAAATGTTACGTATCTTCTATCGTTGTAAAACTAAAATTCTTTAATACAGATTTCTAGTTTCGGGGTTAAAACCGTATTGTCAAATCTAATACGAAGTTATTTGAAACATATTTGAAATAAATATCCTCTGAAATTCTAAATTCTGGGGAAGCAATGTGACAATGGTGTTTTATCTAATCAAACGTACATAGCCTTTTACCATTTTTACAATCGAATTTACGCATGTGCATTAACAAATACGTCTTTTAACAAATTTAACGACTAAATCAACTAACCTAAAAACTTGAAATACTATAGTGAATAGTTTGTTAGAATGTTGACCTTCCTACCTCAATAACATTGTGCTCTCATGTTGCAGGTATGTACCTCGGATCTCCTAGCGGTCTGAGATAGCGGTGAGTTCAAAACGACTTCTGAAAACAGGTCTCGTCGAGGTATTAATAAAAAAAACAACAGCCGTGGGCGATACAACCAGTTCACGAAGGCTATTTATAGAGTGCGCTGTGGTCACTGCGGCTGCGCATCTGTTCCGGATTCCACGTCACGCCCACCGATTACGCGCCGATAGCGTGTATCCATTTGTTTGGTTTATATATATTTATATTTTTCGTGTAGCAGTAATATTCATAATAGGATCCACCCAGTCTGACCAGCACTTTTTGAGAGCGGTATATCTCTTCTTTTTCCCCCTGGGAGGGGCACCCTGGTGCCCTTGAGGAAGGGTGTTCACAGGTTGAACTCTGTAGGGTGTGTACCCTCAAATAAGTTGAGGGCACCCTGGGATGGATCATATTCTCCTTGTATGGATGATTTTAGAGTTGTTACGTTTAATTCTGAATTCTCGTCAGGTATTTTGTGACACGAGGTTGGTTCTGGATTGATTTTGAAGGTGTTTTTACTTCTCTGAGAATTAGTACCTCCTTATTAATTCCTTTTTCAATATTCGTGGCTGTAAGATATTCCACATGAAGACATGTTTATACGCCTTTGTTGGGGCTACCTAAGCCAAATTTTGGTACTGAGAAAGTAGATGCCTACGCGGCATCCAGGGATGAAGAAAATTTTTTAATTTAGAAGTGGAATTTCGAAATTTTACGAGGGATTTTTAGATTAAGCAATGGATTTTGAAATCCAATACTCCACTATAACATCTTGACCGTCCGTAACCAGATGCAATTTGCAGAGCGCAGAGGTCGCCGAGTCTTTACACTCTGACCTCGCGTCTCTGACCCTTGAACCGTTGTTTTACGCGTTATGAATGACCGGTTACGATACTTTATTATTACCTCGTGCCGCTTCCACAATGTGGGAGGGTTCTGAATGGGTGGTTGATTAAAAACTGTCGTAAAGAAGCGGTTTTTAGATTGGATTTACTAATTGTGCAGAGGTGTGAGTTATTTTTGGCTCGTTCGAGACGTCTGCGCCCAAGCGGCTGTTTAATATTCAGGGAGTGTCAATGTCCAGGTTGTAATTTGTTGGAATTTAATATAATGATTTGGAAAACAAGGAGTCTGATGAAAACTAAATTACCCTGGCGGTAATTGGTGTCGTCAGTATTTTTTATAGTTTTTTAACTGGAAAAATTAAACTATTATAAATGAAGTTAAAAATAAAATCAAAGTATTATATTTGTTTCTATTGTCAATGTGAAGATAATACTTTAAAGTATTTTTCTTAGTAAATACTTCGCTTCAGAAGAAAAATGTAATAAAATGCTATAAATGTAAAACAATACATTTCGAAGTAAATTTTTAAACGGAGTTCAGCTCTCACAAAGCGGCTTGTGCCACGACCATTAGCTATTTATTTTTGTGGTAGAAAACATACACATACAACTGGCGTAGGTGGTGTCTCGGGTAGTACTAAGATTAGGGCGGCCAAGATCAAAATTATACACTATTACCTTTAAAAATGGCGAAGTATGAATGAGGAATGAGTGTAAAATGATTGTATTGCGATCTTTTAGTCTTGGTACTGACTGGAGCTGGCATATTCCTTAGACAGAATTGTTAATTAATAGACCAAAATCGATGGAACCCAGGGGACCACACATAACATGGGATCTGAACCACCTTTACCTCTGAATTACGAACTGGTCTAATTATGAGGTTGGTCTTGCGGATGAACGTAGTGTTCAATAGTGCGGACGTTAATCCACACCAGAGAATATTACATCCATCGACTACTGCTTAGAGCTATCCAGTTCGCGATCTCCTAGTAGCTTATTTACAATACACGCCACCGTCCCAGTATATGATACGAGTATTTGGACCGTTGTTAGTAGATAGGTAAGAACGGGGTTTTGGCCGTTCCCATAAATACGTTAAAATACCACCAACGTACGCACCCTGGAGTTTTGCGACCACATTGCAGGATATTTCATTACCGTGGACTGTCGTGTTGAGTTTACCGCGGTGGTCGCAGCTTCCGGCCAGCGGTGCGCATGCTTTACGGACTGTTTAAATCATAATAGCGCGGTTTAACAGGCATTAACGCCCGCGCGGAGGTGCGGTCACGTCGGGTAACGGACCACGGCTTCCGGCTATGTTTTTGGCAGAACCTACTGGTTCTGGTCCGTGGTATTCGGTAGGCATACCTGCCTAAAATACCGCATCGCTGCGGGCCTTAACGATCGGATAAGTATTATATTTTGTGCCAACGGGGTTATCAGTGTTCACCCTGTTTGGGACCGGTGTTTCCATTTATTTAATGGTGTGTTGAGTGTTTGTTGCCTCGTCTAACAATCGGAAGAAAGCACTTATGATAATCTGGGGAAAAAGGTCAGCCTTTGTAGAAGTTTGTACTTGTATTTTTTTCCTCAGTGTGATCTTTTACTGAATAGTAGCATAATAAAATTAATGTTTGTATTTACTTCCCTGGATATGGATATGTCTAAAGGTAATGCTTTTAGTTCATCCAAACAGCTGATCTTATAGCCAAGCTATGACGTCACTAACCAAATGACGTTACTATTTCAAATTTTGGTCGGATAAATTGCAAACAGCTCCCCAGAGCTAAGATATATCCATTTCAAAAAGTTGATTAATTGGTTTCATTTTTATAACACTGATGTCATGTCCTCTTTTACACTACACAACTTGTGTAAAATGAACAATTGTTCACATTCTGCAGATTGAATAACGTCTGAATACTAGAATTCTGTTTGAATTTGAGGCTTAGAGATCGGACCGGCATTCAAAACTCACAGTTTACGATAATGTGTAAGCTAAATTACGTACTTTTACTTTTATTTTTCTAGTGTGATGAATGTTTCATGACATCTAGCCCTGCACCCCGCGGTCAGTCACACATCTGATACGTCATCGACATGGGACATGTTTTGCTTTTTTTGTCTGTTATTGGTTAGTTTAAAAGCGTTCAGTAGCATCATTGTACGCCTGATTCTACGGAATTGGATGTTTAAATAATAAAAAAAGACATATAGCTCTGAGAAGGATCAATAAATAATAGCCTTATGATCAACGGCTACTTGTCCAGTGTCGAACCTTAACATTTTTTTTTCAAGCATCAGAATCAGGATCACATCAGGGTCGAACCTGCTACTTTCATATTATGAAGCGTCTTCTATAACCACCGTACCACACCCTTTTTGGTCATTTGGGGGGGGGGGCGTCTGCTATAAGACGGTCCAGTCCGCGGTGAACGAGCGAACGATTCATGTGAACGTACACGCAGGCGGCCGTAGCAGACGCAAATTGAAAACTAAAACGAAACGCACCTTTGTTGGCGGCGGAGCGGTGCAAAGTGAAGACAAGGCGTCGTTTTCAGCGCAACTATGCACAACGGCAGCCAAATTACGCGCCGGTTCGTCACGAACGCGACTCCCATAATTGTTCTGCCTCTTACAAAACGCTTCTCCTGGAATTGACTGGGCTTCGACGTGCCGGTGAATCGAACGCCGGGCGGCCAGTGATTCGCTCGGAAATGTGGAAACCACGTGTGCGCTGACGGACTGAAGGGGAAACTGGATCGTAGGGGTTAAATGTGGAAATATAAATCAGTGACAATGTACGATCACCATTAAAAAACTTTAAAAAATAGTATATGTTAATATACCATTGATAATATACCATTATACCATAATATACCATTGATTGTTTGTACTTAGCAGACTACAAATTTGTGTGTGGAACATATCAATCAGAGATATACGTGCGCAGACACACTACTAGGGGGACAGTACTGAAAATAATATCGATTGATTCTTCCCTGTGGGAAATGGGTTAGATCATAATATGTTTTCAGTTTTAGATGTTCTCATGACCATATTACATATTTTCTGTCACTCTTTTTGCGTCTCGTACATTTCTCCCCCAGAACTTAGACATATCCATGTCACAGCACAATTGACACTTTAAGTATCCGATCCTAACGCTCACTAAGGTCCGGAGTTCGTCTCGCTATCAACTACGCCACCGATTCTCCGATGTTATAAGAAGTCTTTCTATTTTTTGAATAACATTTAATTAAATGCAGTAGACACTACGAAACCAACGAGGGGTATGTGGGTTGATCTTTTTTATGTATAACGAAGCCAAGTTTGTTTGGTAGACAAAAGTTATTATTATAAATCAGGTTAATCTTGGATAACCTACTAGTTGGTTTTGACAACTTCGTAGACCATGTGTGCGTTGTTTAATTGACGTTGCCTCAGTGCAGCACTGGTCGGTCGCAGTGGGTCGTGAGAGACGCTCGCCAGGTCGTGCCGGTCCCAGATGTAACGGTCAAATGACAATGTATTTGTGTGGCTTATCTGCTATGTCGCCCGTGTATACGGGTCCCGGACTACCGTCGGGTAGCAGCTTGGGCGCCAAGGCTTTCTCTGACCCCGCGGTGCAGTGGCACATCTGATACGTCATCAGCATGTAGCATGTCGAATGTAGATGCGTTCACCGAGATCTTCCTGGTCTGACTGTTGTTATTGGTGGATTAAGCGTCCAGTGGCATCATTGCACGTCTAATTCTACGATGGAATTGGATGATAATTAAGAGTGTATGTCTTTTTTTATTTACGATTGGCTGTGACGATTAGTTTCCTAACTCACTCAGTACTCGGACCAGTCCATCAATATAACTGCAAATTTGTATTTATCGTATGTATTACCGTATTTATCCAAACTATGGAACATTTATGTGTTTTTAATAAAACTTCATAATCTACCTTGAACGCGAGTACAAGACACGCTTTTCATTTTTGGAAAAAAATAGCTTAAACTATATTGTATATGTCTAAAAAGAACGTTTCAGTTCATCCAAAAAGCTGTCCTTATAACCATATGACGTAACCGTTTTAAATTTTGGTCTGACGGACTGCCAACAACACCCCCCCAGAGCTAAGACATGTTCATCTGAAAATGCTGTTGTCAAAATTGTGTTCAATACTCTCCCGTCAAATGATATGAACAACCTTTCAAATTGTTTTGAGACGGTTAAATAGTAGGACCATATGTTTCAATAGTTCTCCTTATTACGTGAACTTACAGTACCTTTTGTATAAACTATACCTCTATTTTGATCTTTCTTAATCCAAAATTTTAAATTTAGAAATATTTTTTTAATACTAACTCGGTATATTAGACGAAAAACCATTGTTTGGTTATGACTACTACCTAACCATTCTGCGAAATCTAATTTCGTTATGCTGATATAATTGGTGTTTTAGCGAGCAACTACTTGCAATATCCATTGTCGATTGCGGCCTTATTTATTACTCCTTTTTTAAGAGGCTGGCATGCTCTTTTAGCTGTACTTTGCACGCCCACATATGACATAGATTTGTGCGTGGGACGTGAGCAAAAGTAATGGTGATCTTACATACTACAACTTCTGTATCCGAACAGGTTTCCTGACTGAGATTAAAAATCCGCCATGCTACCAAGTACGCTACCGGTTCAACAAATTGACTTGCAAAATCGTCCAGGAAATGATCACCCGGTGAAATATTCTCATCCGAATATAATTCCTCGCCTCTCCCGTTGCTTTTAAAGCCCATCCGCTCTCGCGATATCATAACAGGTCCGGGGTATATTGTCGCGGTGCGCTGGGGATATATGATTAGCCGAGCTGCCGCTATACTTAGCGATAACACCGCGCAGAATGCAGAGTTACCACGATCGCGGTACATCCTCTTTAACCTGCCATTACGTCCCGTTAACAAACAGCAATTACACCGGCAGATGGTATTCCATTGACCGACATTCGCTCCGGCGGATCGCCGTCGATTAACCATTCGATTGTCGTTGTGCTCTTGTTTACAAGCCTCGGGCGACAGGCGTTACGCGTTCCGATATTATCGATGTTACGCGTTGTTCAAGTATTATCGATGTCAGTAAATTTCGATGTAAGTTTTCGGTATTTACGATATTATATCGAAGAAAAAAGATAAAAGAAGAACAGTTTGCAGTGAACATCGTGAAAAGTTGTAGAAACGCTTTTCTCGTGTGAAAATAATCCGGGAGAAATTAGGTGTCAGTAGGATTTTACTTACATAGCCGAGTAGTGAAATTACCTTGGAATAGGGAAATTCCCTAGTATTTCCCAAACGGTGGCAGCCTGCGTATCAAGCGCGTACATCGGCGGCGGGCGGCCTACACGAGCCACTAATAGACACCGCCGCCTACATTACCATATGTAAACACAGGGCCCCGTTACACTAATAGTGTATTGTGTCCTCTTTGTTTTTTGTGCAACTGTCGCATTCCACGGCCTGACTGACAGCTGACCCAATGACCTCTGCGACGGGGCGCATGCGCATGGCGGCCACTTCAAACGTGCGAGTTGATACATTTAATACTAAATTACTTAACAATTCTAAATGAAAACAGATGCAATGAGTTATATAAAATTGTAAAAGTAACAGTTTGGTTTCGTATATATTATGAAATGTTTGTTGTGCATGATCCTAATTTCTTTATGATTCGGATTGATGAAAGCTTTAGTTACTGATATAATGTTTTACGACCCATCGGCTACTCATGTATCGGTACTTCTTGAAATAAATATACTCTCTTACAATAACGTTACAAAAATTCGTTTCGCAGTTGGAAAAAAACTAACTAAGGACCTACCGCCGCCTAAAATAAGTGCTCTATTTCCTAAACGGGCCCAAATAATCGGTATGGTCGCCAAGGAGCCGGGTCCTGTTCCAAAATTGGACCGGTCCGGTAGTTATATGTTGTGGCAGAAATATTAGCATCGGTCGACTAATACGAGGCTGGAGCACGAGCATTACCATACAATGGCGGGGCCAGGATGGTTCGCCAATCGCCACCCTTAGCCTCGGTGACTTGCTACTTCCTGGACACCGGTGATAAGTAGGTCCGCAACCTCGCACCGGTGATATACGGGATGTGATGGAGTGTGATATCACATCACTCGGGTTGTGATGAGGAGGAGGTACCTTACTGTGCAGCATCCAGTAAAAGTAAGAAATAGGACATTTTTATCCTTATTCGCCTCTTTGTAAACACTCTTTTTACAAGAAAGAAATGTTGTATGGGGTGAGAAATGAATAGCCCGACTCACTTATCATTTAAACTCACATTTATAACTTTATGTAATTCCACTGTCTGTATAAAAGTGAGTTTTTAGCATAATGATTTCATGTTTATCGCCAAGATTGTCCTGTTCACAGCGGTACACTTTGAAGTAAAGTAATGTCAAAGGTTTTTATATAGAATGCACATCCGCTTTGATGTAGATTAGCTGATTCTATTCTTATTAAAAGGATATTAAAAAATGACGAAATCGAAATAACTTGAGACTGCAAAAAGGACTCTTGGTGTTTTGTAGTCCAGCGAAAAACTGAGGCTCTCCTTTCTCTTTTTCCATTCATCGCTGACCATTGTAATCCTAGCTATTTTACTGTCAATAACTATAATCAACAAGACAGTCGCGTTTCAAGTGGTGTTTTGGAGACAATCCTACAGTTTAGTTCTTGTCATTTTGTGATATTATAAATTAGTTGTCTATCTATTACTTCCATTGCTTGCTATCAACCGTGACGAACTTCCGCCTCAGCATTGTTTCTCCGGTGGATCGTGCCGGTAACGGAGGAACTTGTAAGTGCTCGTGCAGCTGCAGACGGTGCATGATGCCGGTAACGGAGGAACTTGTAAGTGCTCGTGCAGCTGCAGACGGTGCATCGTGCCGGTAACGGAGGAACTTGTAAGTGCTCGTGCAGCTGCAGACGGTGCATCGTGCCGGTAACGGAGGAACTTGTAAGTGCTCGTGCAGCTGCAGACGGTGCATCGTGCCGGTAACGGAGGAACTTGTAAGTGCTCGTGCAGCTGCAGACGGTGCATCGTGCCGGTAACGGAGGAACTTGTAAGTGCTCGTGCAGCTGCAGACGGTGCATCGTGCCGGTAACGGAGGAACTTGTAAGTGCTCGTGCAGCTGCAGACGGTGCATCGTGCCGGTAACGGAGGAACTTGTAAGTGCTCGTGCAGCTGCAGACGGTGCGTTGTGCCGGTAACGGAGGAACTTGTAAGTGCTCGTGCAGCTGCAGACGGTACATTGTATCGGTTTTGGAGGAACTTGTAAGTGCTCGTGCAGCTGCAGACGGTGCGTTGTGCCGGTAACGGAGGAACTTGTATGTGCTCGTGCAGCTGCAGACGGTGCGTTGTGCCGGTAACGGAGGAACTTGTTCCGTTGTTGCCGATAGTCGAACTGAGGCAATCGGTGTTTGGCCGTGTCCTCGCGGGGTAACCTACACATTAGGAGCGGTTTGCGGGGCAAAAACTGTTGACTCTGAGACCAGAGTAATGGGCGGAACCAAAGAGAAGCGGTACCGGGCATGTGTCGACCAAGACAACGCGATGCTACTGTCCGCTGCTGCGCTGGGCTGCTACCAGTGCTCAATGGAAACTACAACACTTTCCTATCGGTCCGGAGAAATCATATTTAGTGTGTCCGTACTTACTTGGATTTTTTTATTTTACACCTTCGATATTGGTAGGCATTCGTTTGGTGTTTATTAGTGACGGCACATTTGGTTTTTGTCCCTTGTTAAGCTAATTGTTAGTTTGTTGTTTTCGTGCTAATTACCTTTTTTAAAAAGAAAACTATGATTTAGTACTTTTGATATCTTAAAGATAACTTTGATGACTTAGATAACAATGATTACGTTAATGACGCTGATGAAGATTATTAATCATTTTATTTTCATCCCCACTAGAAAAAGAGGTTTTTGAGGTCTGACAAAATAAAATCTCGCTGAATTCGAAATAGTTGTTACAATATCCTGTCTCACTACTACTTCATGCTTTTAGGGTGTACTAAAACATTACCTACACGGTCCAGTACAACCGCTAACGTATAAGTCAACAACTCAAGAACAACGTAGGGTATTAGAATAATAATTTACTTCAACGTCTCAACAGATAACAATGAAAATCTCTAATGATGAAACCTCCATCCGCAAGGACACTCGTTAACACGGAAGATTACTATTCAGAGTGCACAAACCCCCATAAATTAAATCACCTTGTCTCGTAAAGGCGATACGTGTGAAATGTTACTCAATTAGCAATAATTGAATCGTCGCGTAAAAAGCGATCAGCGCCCACGCTAATGAGGAAATGGACTCGGACCGGAGGCAAGAAGTGATAGGAAGCGTCTCCGGAGAGGTGGCACCGGCCTGCCAATCATCTTGTCTAATTGGTCAAGTAGTAACGGGCGCCCCCACCAGGGGTCGCTGCGCCACATCCCGGCGACAAATTAATATTTGTATCATCTCGCTTTGCGTAATGGTACGTGAGGTGTGACGCGGACCGCTATGACGCGACGTGTAGCCACGCCTGGGCCATTGTCGCTTTCTCCGCAATCCCATTCTGCAACACATTCCGAGGCTCATTGCCTTCTGTGACATGCCGGGGAAAGTCACCCGGTTTTGGGCGGAATCGTTGACAGTCTTGGAATGATGCTAATTTGAGAGGTCGGTTGTTGTTGCATGAGCCCACTGGAAGCCTCAGATCGATGTGGATCCTGCTAAATGGATGCTAAATGGACCATTCTATATTTTTCAGTAACAAAGCTACTCTGTGGAATAGTTACAGCCCTATTAGGCTCTCAATTTTTTTCCATACGAAAGATCGAAATTAGGTACATTAAAATGGAATTCGATCGGAGTTCGATCAAAGATTTTATTGTGTTCTGTCTTCATGTACTGGAACGAATTATTTAGCTGAATTTAACAAATTGTTGTGTTTATTTGTGTTACTCTTATTGCCAATATTTAAAATACATTTGTTAAAAGCAAATACAGTGAAATTTAAGTACTTGTCCGTAATAAAAACAAATAATTATTTTGTTATAATTAGTTCTTTTTTATTAATTTATTACTGTTTTTTTTAATCTCACAGAGCCAAGTTATCAAAGATTGTCAGTTGGATCCAATAGTATTTTATAAAGTTTTCTTAAGTTAAAATGATTTCATAATGTAGTTTTTTTCTAAAGGGACTTAAGACAGGCACGAAATTACCTCACAGGCAGCTAAACCTTTTTTTAATGTTTAATTTTTTATTACTAGTGTACCTTATTATGCTATTTAATCTTAATGTCGAAAGACCATTGTCAATCACTATTCAACAAGTCAAGTATAAATATCTATATAATGAATATAGTTTCAATTACGTTTCTATGTAACATAGACCGAGTTTACAATAGTTTAGTGATTTAATATAATTGTGGACCTTTTTATGAATTAATGAATTTTAATCAAATAAAGTGTATTTCTTTCATGGACACAAATTTTATGATTGAACCTTTTTATCCAATTATATCACACTGCGTTACAAGACCGAACCAATAATGTAGTCAAGTTGTAGGGTTGCAATTTTGCACTGAATATCTTACAGAGACTTAGATCGTGCAGCAGAAGGTTGAAGGACCGCAGGACGAGCGGCCAATATGCAGTAAACACTACGGATCTGCGCGGATCGCCGGGAAATGACAGGGCGCAGTCGCTAAGCCGGGCTGGCATCGCGCCTGCGCAGTGCGACTCGACTCAGAAACGCCGCATTCATTTCACTCTTGACTGAGTTTGTTTAGGAAATTGCCTTCAAGTCGAGATCGGAAAAGTCACGGAGACTTAAACGACCGGAATGATGGAAGTTGCCAATAAAGATTTTATTTACGAACATAAGTGAACGGGTTCAATCTGAACAAAATCTCGAGACAATTATTTGATAGTTCGATACTATAATCAGTTGCGTTTATAAATTCACTAAATGATTCAGTAGTTAATGATTCTGATAAATGAATTAGACGATCTTTTGAGTAACAAAGCTTAAATTTATGACATACTATTTTCATGTGATTTGAAATCATGCGTTGTCATGCCATAAAATCTATTGCATTATCACAGACACCTTTACTCATATCGACGTACTTTGTTTGGTACCTTAAGAATAAGATAGAATCGAAACGATGACTTTGTAATTTGTAAGAGTTGAGCAGGTTACCTCTGCCCAGCTGTTAGTTTCTCAATGTTACAGTTTAATTTTAGATAGACAAATTCTAGTACGCTGCTACACCAGATGGTAACATGGACGCACTCGTGCAGCTGGCGCCGGCGCGTTCCTCTTTGATTGACACCACGCATTGTTTGCGTTTTCGCTTCACGCACAGTTTGACGTGATTCATACACTCTCCTTGTACAGCGATCGCTTCATGGATCGACGGCCAAATCTCCATTAATAGGCCGTAAACCTTCAACTCGGGAGAAATATCGTGTACGTTACGTTGTGAATGGACGGCCGCTCTATATTGGGAGACGGTACCGTTGTTGTGCACGGGAACTTACTGATATCCAGTTACAATGAGGAAGACCAATGGAATCCCTAGTAAAATACTTGAGGATCTCCTGCGCAATATGCGGAATAAGGAAGGTGGAATATGAGAAATTTTGAATTAGAGGATGTGAAAAAATTATTCAACATAATAATAATGTTTAAACAAATACAAAAACTAAGATAAGTACTATTTAACCAGCAATCATAACAAAATAAGACAAAAGTTAATTATTTTTAAAACGTAGGCCAATGTCATAACATCCAAGGAACTACAAAAACATTTTCAAGATTAAAATATTTCAAGATTCACGAACAGTTTAATGAGGTGGGGAAAGAGGTAAAAACTATAACCTTGGGGCTACACTAATATCATACCTTGCACCTTTTTCGGCCGTATCAGAAATAATAAATAGTTTTCGGAATTTCTTACCCTACGGGTTGGTTTATAAGTAGAAAACGTCACGGAAAAATTGGAATGATAAAATTTGTTAGAATCAACCACTAATTATCCAAGTTCCACTTACTATCGTTTTGGAGACTTGCCAACATCTGCGGGATCACTGAGCCAGAATATGTCCTGAAGCACTGCACAACCGGATTATAGAGATTGTCTCTAATAAAATAGTGTTTGTAACATGTGTAGCCTGGCATCTCAGATAGTAATAATGTCATAGGTTTATAGAAGATAATTCTATTTTTAATTGGCAACTATAAACATTTAATTCTTAGAAGTTGCATAGTCGTATAAGTGATTTCGTTTCAGATTATTTCAAATGTTCATTTTAATGTTCGTTGAAGTTTGTGTTAATGGTTCATAAACTACGGTTCATATACGGATTAGTTAACTAGAAGATTAATTTTCTTACATGCCTAAAATATAATCCTTATTCGTACTATATAAACACACAGTGCTTGTACTTATTTTTCTTTTAAATTAGTCTACTCATGGTCCAAATAATGCTGAAAGATTTCGACGCTTGTGCTGCTTTCTATGTGGTTCTAAAACATTTCCAGCAAATACGTGACACAAATTACAACCGTGTAATTAATTTTGAGTATGTGATAATATAAGTAGTTTACGATATTTATGCAATATCTATAGGTGAAGTTAGCAACCCAAATAGCAGTTTAGTTAAATTCTTTTAGAGATAAATATTTATTTTATTAAGATAAAAATAATAGTAAGAGTCGCGAGGTTTACACGAGAGTCTTCCTCTCGGACAAACACTTCGTTTCCAATGGACGCTACGAGTAGAACCTGCGCGTGAGTTCAGTCACCCCCAGGACACTCTACACCGGCGTGTCCGTCTCCTGCGGTCCGTTAGGTAGCTAACGTTGCTGTGGTGACCAGTATTCGGCTTACCCGTGATTCACCTGATGATCGCACATCCATCGTCTCCCCGGCAGGTCAAGGCCACCGGTTAGGTAGCTAACGTTGCTGTGGTGACCAGTAGTCGGCTACCACGTGTGATTCACCTGATGATCGCACATCCATCGTCTCCCCGGCAGGTCAAGGCCACCGGTTAGGTAGCTAACGTTGCTGTGGTGACCAGTAGTCGGCTACCACGTGTGATTCATCTGATGATCGCACATCCATCGTCTCCCCGGCAGGTCAAGGCCACCGGTTAGGTAGCTAACGTTGCTGTGGTGACCAGTAGTCGGCTACCACGTGTGATTCACCTGATGATCGCACATCCATCGTCTCCCCGGCAGGTCAAGGCCACCGGTTAGGTAGCTAACGTTGCTGTGGTGACCAGTAGTCGGCTACCACGTGTGATTCACCTGATGATCGCACATCCATCGTCTCCCCGGCAGGTCAAGGCCACCGGTTAGGTAGCTAACGTTGCTGTGGTGACCAGTAGTCGGCTACCACGTGCGGTTCACCTGATGATCGCACATCCATCGTCTCCCCGGCAGGTCAAGGCCACCGGTTAGGTAGCTAACGTTGCTGTGGTGACCAGTAGTCGGCTACCACGTGTGATTCACCTGATGATCGCACATCCATCGTCTCCCCGGCAGGTCAAGGCCACCGGTTAGGTAGCTAACGTTGCTGTGGTGACCAGTAGTCGGCTACCACGTGTGATTCATCTGATGATCGCACATCCATCGTCTCCACGGCAGGTCAAGGCCACCGGTTAGGTAGCTAACGTTGCTGTGGTGACCGGTAGTCGGCTACCACGTGTGAATCACCTGATCATCGCACTTTTATCGTCTTCCGTAATATCGGAACTTAATCATACGATTCTGTGTTCCCAGTTCACCACACTTAGTTATGAGATTGGTGTTTTTTCTCCTCCGCGTCATGTGGTCTCGACCGCAGACTCCTACATTGCGGCTGTGGAATACGTTGAGCGGTGGTAAACGTTTTTGCTGGACGCCAAGCGGACGTAATTGATGTCCATTTACAAACGTAACGTCGTGCGGTGTGAGAATGCCGTCGCGGCGACGCCTCACCTTCCCAGAACCTCTCGTAAATCTGCGGAACCTACGGGCTTATCGCGGAATGCCATTTATTACGCCTAGAGCGGCTCATGCGGTAATTTTACGCTAATCAGTTGGATAGGTTTCATTGAATACGTCCGACTGAGTATTTCAAGGATGAAATTGATTGTCAAGCATAACTTGGAAATATCCACAACAAACTAAATTCGTTTTAGTTTTCCATGTTTCCTAATACCGACTCTTCTTTTAACACGGCAATCATAGCTTAGTGAGTGCAGTACTGGCTTACCACCCAACAGGTACGGGTCAATACTCTATCATGACAACGAAATTCGTTTGCCAAACTGCCTCAGTTCTTCGGAAGGCACGGAAAGTTGTCGGCCCAGCTACACAAGTAGTCGTTAGTTTCCATCAGGTACAATATTGCGGCCTAAAAACTCTTGATCATTGACTTTGACTAAAGCTACACGAATGAAAGATACAAGTAATTTAACCTTTTAATTACAAATACAGAGGTATTTGTGGGTAAGCTCAACCAGTTTTAATATTTATCTATGCTGTTATTACTACCTGGAAATAGTGACCAGTGTATATTCCTGCTAAAGAACTGTTATTTTTGTTTTATTTTATGGGAGTGAAACTTTATTTTTTTATTATTTTTGTTGAACCAAATTAAGACCTTGGGGAAATTTGGCATTTTAGATGCCAATCCCTGGGTGGTTCCAGGGATGTTGTTCAGAATGGAGTGTTTGAATTGAATTGATTATGAGTTGTTATTTGAAATAAGTGGAAGATGTCGCGAAAAAAGTGGTGTGAAACGACTCCTGCCAGAATATCTGGTCCTGGAACCCGACTACCGGAGAGAAGGATGCAACGACTACTGAAGACTGACGACTGTCGACGCTTGAGGTCAGGACCCAGCAACTATTACGAAACCATTCGGAATCCGTTGAGTATTTCATAACTACTTCCTCTCCGCGGGGAATAATTTTAGGTATTTATATTCGACCGCATGCTAAATTATGCATCGAGTTATTCGAGAAGACGCTCTTCCCGTTTGCAACGTTGTTTTAATATTTTTCATAAATAAATTAACTGGTAGACGACACGATTCATCATTAGTCTCCTTGGTTTCCTAATCTTTGTGGAGTTATGTGGTTTTATCTAATTAGAAATTTTGTAAATTTGGAGAAAAAGTCATACAAACATGCATTTTATTCTTAATTCATGGTCCGCCACCCCATCTGAACTATGGCAGGATTATTGCTAACGTTGTTTTCTTATTGTTTACATTTCCGTAAAAAATTTTCATTTTGTTAAAAGTACGTTTGAATTCCTAATGTTCACTCGGAAATTCGTCACGGTATAGTCACAGCTCTAATTCTATTTGTTGTGGCCAAAAAAATTAAACATGGACCACCATGTCCGGCTGTGGTTACTGGATGAGGATATTTGAGTACAATATACTTCCTTGTTTGCGGCCTCACTTTATCGATACTTTTAAACCATTCACTATATTTTTACAGTAAATAATTGCGAAACAGTACTTGAGTTCTAGTCGTAGGCTTCGATTCAGAACATCGTAAGATAAACTCCTGAAATGTCTTTGGAACTTTGACGGATTTAGACAAATCTTCATTAAAATTTTTATAATCTCCTTCTGTGCTCAAAGTCGTGGTGATTTCATTGACTCACTACACTGCGAGGTTTGTGATTGACACATGTTTTATCATTGTTGTGATTTCATTCAATGAAATCTAGAGACAATTAATTGTTTGCGGAAAAGTATCCCATCCGCACCCTACGATCGATCTGTTGACACGATTAGCTCCTGAGACATAATACGCAAGTTAGTGTGAATAGTTTGGAGCTATGAATGATAATTCACTCATCATAATGAGTAACTGGACAAATCCGGAATAATAATTTTCCAAGTTGACGATGTACAATACTCTAGTGGTAGAGAATTTAAATGTGAGTAACAATTTATAGGAGGAAATAAAAAGAAGCAGACTGGTTCAGGAATGAAAAGAGGAAGAATACAACATTTGTTACATTTGTTAAACTGTTAAGTTTGAAAAAAAATTAAATGAGAACTACACTAAACATTAATTTTACTAGGCATGCTTTACAGAAAAGAAAATTTAGTAAACAAATATTTATTTTTTTAAATTTTGTTGTGTTCTTATCGTTATCAGGTAAATATTTAGTCATAACTAGCAGTAAGCCCGTCCTTTGTACGGGTTGTAGGATTTATTTTAAAGAAGAAAGATTATCATACCAAAATGTAAACCTGAAACCCTAAACATATCAGTACAAAGAAAATAAATCAATACCCAGCTTTATTACTTACTATAGTATGATTTCGAAATGGGTTTAAAATCAATAACCAATATAAACGAACTAATATTGATTTGACAGCTGTATGTTTTTCTTTAAATTAAATCTTCAAACTACAAAGACAGCTGATTATTACCAGTAGGTTATTCATTGAAAACTGAATCAAAATGCGACCAATATCGCGTAAAAGTGGGGTTTTAAATGCTCGGTATTTACTTTTCAAGGGGCGGCGGGCCATTTCAAGCATTTATAAACCATCTATGGAATGTAGAGAATACATGAAATAAGTTTCATTGTAATCAGTTATCCCGTTTTTTTCGGAGAAGGCGTAAAATGCCTCCTAGAGCGTCACAGACAAACAGACAAAAATTAAGAAAAGACCGGTTTCGGCTTCTCTAACGCACGAAAAGTAAAAATAACTAAAAAATGAATAATTCTGAGCAATGTACAGACAAAACTCTAATTTTATTTATATAGATAATAGGTTCCTTCTTAAGGCTACACCGTACATCGTACAACCCGTTCAAAGGACGGTTTAACTGATAGTATTTAAATATCGAAGGTTGTGGATAGTAGCCGTCAATTACCATCGTGTCGTGTTTCCTCCAACAGCCACCAGGTGGCGGGGTTGAACGGCACCGCTACATGCCTACATGTGCTGTTTAATTGACATGTGTCGAGCAGGTTCGCCGTAGCCCCGCTCTTGATAATCCATCTCTCCTCTCCCCTCTCTCTCCGTTAATCTAGTTTTTCATCAGGTTTTTGCCTACTTTGCGCTTTACATTTGCCCTTTGATTAGGAGAGTTTAGCGCCTGCGCTGTCGTAGGCTGGTAGACTGGGACGGTGGCGTCCTGTAATCCAGATACTTGGGGGCTACAAATTGTTGATAGTTGTAAGCGATGGTGTGGATTAATATCCTCACTTTTGAGTACTAATTTTATCCGTTAAGACTATCTTCATATTTACACCAGTTCGTAATTCAGAGGTACAAATTATTATGTGTACTTATCCAATGTTAAATTTTATATCATCCCTTAGATGCCGTTGGGGTATTAATTAACAGACAGGTCTAAAGAAAATGTCAGCCTTAGTCAGTAACAAGACTACCAGATCGCGCCACAATCATTTTACACACACATTTTTCATTCATACATTGCTTAATATACCTACCTGGTTGATTGCCATTATAGATAGGCAAGGTTAGGTACAATGATAAATGTCAAGGTGTTCATTAAAAGTTAGTGAATGGATTTACTTTGACGATCCATGTCTTAAAGAAACATAACTGTAATCAAATACCTCCATACATTTTGTGATAAGTTATTTGTATTTTTGCGGAAATTATATATTTTATAATAATAAATTGGTATTATTTGTTGTATTTTATATTTTAGATATCTCAAATCAAGTACTATCTTGTAGGCTTGTTTCTGTCTGAGGCTGACATGCTCCTTAGGCAGGACCTAATTAATAGCCCTATGGCATCCAAGCAATCTAAAGTTTAACGTGGGATCCGACCTATAATTTTGCCGATGAATTACGAACTGGTCTAATTATGAGGATGGTCTACATAAAGCTTGTAACTATCCCATTAAGTATTTGTAGATTAGCTCGTAAAATAATAATTAAGACAATTAATAAGGGCTGAATCTTTCAATACGTAATATATTTTATTTTAATTTATGATATAACAATGTACATTGACAAAAAATGCATTTTGACTCAGTATGCACTCTCACATGACCGAAGACTTCAGCTCAACCAGTCATTAAAGTCTCTAATTGAGTTTCGACATTCACTGTCAATATTTACGTTCATTATACTTCAATTTACATTATACTACTTTTATATACTACAATGTACATTTTTACAAGTAGATACATTAAATTACATTACATTATAATTTATTAAAAATTAATCGATTGCTCTGTACTTATAGATTTTCATTCGTTTAAGTATGTTTTGTGTAAAACATTCTGGTAGGCTGCATTCTTTTAGTTTTACTTCATTCACTTTAAGACTAAATTTATTTTTTCATATTATTTAGTACAAATATAATATCGTGTCGAGTAATGTAAATTTATATTGTCAACTATAAAAAGCAGAGATACGCCGGCAGTTTTCAAGAAATGTTTTCTGTGCCGCCCACTGATCGTACACGACAAACGTGTGGTTAATATAGTCCCCCATATCGACAGGCAAAACTGTCATGGAGGTAGGCGTGGATTAGAGCTTGTTCAGTGAGGAAGTTTACTTTCCATCAAAGTTGAATTAATATTTAAAAAAAGTTAATATTAATAAAAAAATATTGTATAAAAAGAAAATAACCAGCCTAAAGCGCTGTATTTCACAATATGCATTACCGTTATACAGGTGGTCAGTATAATACGCAAATAAGACTCGTACATACTAGTATAATATATTTTTTGTATTTAGCTTGTGTTGTTGTTCTGTATTTTATGAAACACTAGTGATCTACTCTAATATTTAGGCAAAACGTGAAGTTTTGCCTAAATATCTCCTCTGCCTAAATACCACACTCTCGGCATTGAAAAAATAAAACGTTATACAATAGTCTAGACAATACATGTTATGTGGTCTATATAGAAGATTATTGAAGTAAATATTCTTTTAGACATGGATATGTCTCAGCTCTGGGGGGATGTTGGCGATTTTCAAGATGGAAAATATGTAACAGATTTCCATAGAAACCATCAGACCTATGGAATTGAATTTTTATTATGAAAACACTTCCTTTAGACCATGATCTAACCTATTTCCCACAGGGAAGTAAATACAAACAGTTTCAAAGACTTAAGTGATATAGTTTTATAATTTATTAAAATTAGTAATTTTTTATTTGGTTACCGAAAACGTGTAATTTTTCTATCTGATCTAATTATATTCAACAAATAAACACACGTGTATCGTTCAAGGTTACCCATCAGACCGGCTAACCGACCCGTTTATGCGTCATTACTCTATCCGTTTCCCCGGTCCTGCGTTCGTTCACCCTCCCGCGCCTCGTTCGACGCTCGCGGTTTTTACAAACAGGTGAGCTTAAAAGTAAACGCTCGCCGGTCGGTTATGTTAATGTTGACTAAAGATAGCCGTAATGAGGCTAGCTGGACCGGACGGACCGCGCGAGGCTAGGGTTCATGGTCGTACAAGGCCACCGATTACGCTAGACTACATTCTCTGACTACTGGTTTTCTATTACTTATTATGTATCTGATATGGCGACTACCCAGGTAGGTATTTTAAGCAAGGTATGAATGAGTAATTGATGTAAGGCGATTGTGGTGTGTACTTGTAGTCTTGTGTCTGACTACTACTGACAATTAATAGCTGAACAGCCAATGACGTCTAAGGGACCTACAGTTTTTAACGGTCTAACTAATCTAATTATGAGGATGGTTTATGTAGATGAACGTAGTATTCAATAGTGCGGACGTTGATCCACACAAGAGAATATCACACTTACCGACCATCGCTTATAACTATCCACAATTCGTGACCTCCAAGTAGCAGGAGTCGCCACCGTTCCTTTCCTTCATTCCTCAGCGAAAATATATTAACAGACCGCTCGGTTCTGTGGATATAGTACTCGCTTCGATTTGTTAAAGATATCGGTTCGAGTATGATTAAAATATTAACGATATTATGTTTTTTTTCAAATTACACACTATTTGCCAATGATTCTACCAAATGAATCAGATGATCTTAGCCGGTAACAAAGCTACGAATGTCCTCAAGTCCAGTGAAGGCGTATTACGTATACTGATTTAAGAATTATTTTGGACATCCATTTAGATGTTTAAATGCCCTCATAACACAATAGAGTATATTGATAATCTTGGTACACGTAAAGAGGTAGAACTTTGAAGGAAAATTATTATTTTACGTTTAGAAATTTGAGATAAAATTTATTTAGATTACATCAGCCGGGGTTTAAAATATTCTTATACGTGAAACACTGATTTAATTATCATCATAATATTATAAGGTGAATATAATGGAATGGCGATTACAATGGAACCTAATTTTGTTAATTAACAGTTCAATTACAAAACTGGATTCAGTATCGAAATATTGAAAAGAAACTATCTAGCCAGCTAAAAGGGTGTATGGATGAAATTACTCATAATAACATTTTACTTTAAATTGTACAACTTGATATCTAAATTCTTACATCTAAATAAATAATATTAAAAATTAAGCTAAGTACTTGTACTTTATAGCAGAATTAACAGAAATAATCAGTTACATTTATTTTCCCCAAAGTGTCCCTCGTGATACGTTTGATTTTTAATTACAAGTCGTTAAGTAATAAATAAAAAAATTGAATCTTTCTACTCGGAAATTATTGTACGTACAATTAATCGTTCTTGGTTCTTGAGAAAACTAATCGATACTTGAAATAAACCGTGAAAACGATGTTTAAAATTTATAAAATATTCTTATAGTTTTAGGATTATGTATATTTATAATACATTTGTTCATACCGGTGGTTTACGTAAAATTTCATTGTCCATGAAAAATGATTAAGGATGCTCAAATATCATGTGTGCTGTTTGAGTTAATTTATATTTTATATAAAAACCTGTGTTTGCGTAACCGTTGTCTTATTAGTTTTGCTATGGAAGATTCAAGGTTAAACAAATGCATCTCACCCTCCAATGGTTTGATAAATATGAGTAACTCTTTAATGTTTAAGTTTATGTTTATACAGTATGTTCCATTTCCAAAAGCTTCAATTTATATTTTTTTATTTTCTTATCCGAATAAATTTTGCCTTTAAAAGGGAAATAATTCAATAATAGTTTCCTATTTAATCTTAGTGACACAATGTTTCGTAGCTGGAAACATTTTTTATTTTTTAGTTCTTTTGTAGCTTGCAAATATTTCAAAACTATTTAATTATTAAAAGTTGAATAAAATTGATTTACTTAAATTTACCCTCTGATGATACTTTAGTAGTTGTTCGACTAGAAGTATAACATTATCCTTCCGGATAATGTTATACTTCAAAATAATAATTGGCTTTGCCAGTCAAATGTGAAATTTACTTGTCTGCATTTTGTTACAGTTAAGTAGTTTCTTAGGAATATTGTACTGATGATGAATACCCATTGATAAACCTATGCACTTATATGAGACTGAGCACCGTACTGAAAATTAAATTTATGAAATAATTTATGTCCTATAAATAGGTGTTTGTGTTTAGAATTCATCTCAAAATTGTTTTTAACTATAATCTTTAGAGAAAGTGTTTTTTTTAATTTTCTCTAAAGGGTATATTAGGTTTAGGGGCAGGTAGCAAATTATATGAAAAAATTAAAAAAAATATGATTAAGAAAATCGATTTTTATTGTAATTTGTTTACATAGATTGTGAGTATTTGCTGATCTTCAGTAACAGCTTAAATAGTGTTTCGATTTTGTATGGGCGAGATTAACGCCGAATACTGTTTGGAATTTGAAGTATTAAAAAATTAACAAATTCGTAAAATCTATGTTTAATATCAAATACTGATTTTAAAATTAATATAACTTTAGGTGTGTACAATTTTAATGAATTGAAAAACATTTTCACGAGAAAGGCGGGTAGTGTTGTGCATGATCGTAAGACTCACCAGTGAGTATCCACAAGGTCGCACCACGTACCAGAGTACCAGAGACGACGGTCCACGAGGATGCACGCGGCACAACTGGTGGACTGGCGGAGCCCCGGACCCCGGGACCGCTCGTCGTCCCCTCCACCGGCGCCTCCCCACTCAGGTGTCCGAGGAACAAGTGAAAGATCCATATCCCGGCGGACCGCCACGGAAAAAATCCAATACTAAATCTGTTTCTGTTTCTGTAATTATCGTATTAGTAGTTATGATTTTGTCGGTCACATTCTGATTTGCAAAGATCCTCCAACTGTTCGAAGGAAGTGAAATATCCGTATCCATGCGTACGAGTACGTGGACAAAATCCAAGACAGGTTATTTTGGAAAAGGAGAGTTGCCCAAATTCTTACTTGGTAACTGCATCGAGCTATCTGGAGGACAAACGTGAGATCCATACTTTGGCGGACAGGCATTTGCACAAAATCCAAGACCAACTCTGTCTTTGGGAACAGATTATGTTACATTCAATCTCGCATTTGCGATTTCGTTAAGTTTTTATCAGTCATATTCTGGTTTGGAAAATCCATACAGGTGTCTAAAGACAAGTGAAAAATTCGCACCCTTTCGAACGGGTGCTCGTACATAATCAAAGACCGATTATTTTTCTGGAATCGATTTTTCTGGACATGCGAATCACATACGTGATTGTGTTTCGTTTTGGCCACATTCTGATTTGATAGAGGCATCAAAATGATGGATGAAATAATATGTAAATGATAGATTCATTCTCTGGTGGTCAGACACTCGTACAAAATCCTTGACCAACTCTGTTTTTTTGGGAACGGAGAATGCTGTAATTGAACTGTATTAGGGATTTTGTTATATATGTGTTTGTTATATTCTGATTTGAAAGCTCCATCCGGGTGTCTATGAAACAACTGAAAAATCAACTCTAGCGCACCTGCACTTCAACAAAAACCAAGACCTTCTTCTTGTCCAATTCTTCTTCAATTCTTGTCCATAAAAATGATCAATAACGAATAACATGGCACTTATTATGAATGATAAAACACGTTTAAACTTCTCTCTTGCTTCTTAGTTTCTAGTTGATAAAGTACAATTATAATTTTTACTTAACATTTCTTGTGAGTTTATAAAAATATAGTTTATAATCCCCAAATACTATATCAAAAAATAGAATTACAGTACATCAATTAAATATTTCTAAAATTCATTTTGCTGTCATGACATATACGAGTTACTGCAGAGTAGCATTTGCTTAGTTTCACCTGAATTAGAGCTAAATAGAATAGTAAATGTGAAGTGTAAATGACTATAATCTGTGGAAAACACCTGCCATTAGTATGCAAGACGAAATCCCTCATATGCAATGCTTCCGAGGTCACTGCCAAGGCTGTGCAACGACCTTCACCTTGCTCATCCTTGTCTTGCAATCAGACAAGTTATATAGTCGCAAAGCTCGGGTGCATTGCTTTATAGATAGCATTCTCAAGGTTACTGTCAGGGTTCTTCAACGATCTTAACCTTGCTTCACCTTATTTTACCATTAGACAAGTTACATCGTCAAAAAGCTTGGGTGCATTGCCTCATAGATATTGCTCTCAAGGTCACTGTCTAGGTTGTTCAACGACCTTCACCTTGCTCAGCCTTGTCTTGCTATCAGACAAGTGAACATTGCATAGCTCGGGTGCATTGCCTCATAGATATTGCTGTCAAGGTCACTGTCTAGGTTGTTCAACGACCTTCACCTTGCTCAGCCTTACCTTGCTAACAGACAAGTGAACATTGCATTGCTCGGGTGCATTGCCTCATAGATATTGCTGTCAAGGTCACTGTCTAGGTTGTTCAACGACCTTCACCTTGCTCAGCCTTACCTTGCTAACAGACAAGTGAACATTGCATTGCTCGGGTGCATTGCCTCATAGATATTGCTGTCAAGGTCACTCTCAAGGTTGTCCAACGACCTTCACCTTGCTCAGCCTTACCTTGCCAACAGACAAGTGAATATTGCATTGCTCGGGTGCATTGCCTCATAGATATTGCTCTCAAGGTCAATGTATACGTTGTTCAACGACCTTAACCTTGCTCAGCCTTACCTTGCCAACAGACAAGTGAATATTGCATTGCTCGGGTGCATTGCCTCATAGATATTGCTCTCAAGGTCAATGTATACGTTGTTCAACGACCTTAACCTTGCTCAGCCTTACCTTGCCAACAGACAAGTGAACATTGCATTGCTCGGGTGCATTGCCTCATAGATATTGCTGTCAAGGTCACTGTCTAGGTTGTTCAACGATCTTCACCTTGCTTAGCCTTACCTTGTTCAATTGCTCGGGTGCATTGCCTCATAGATATTGCTGTCAAGGTCAATGTATACGTTGTTCAACGACCTTAACCTTGCTCACCCTTGTCTTTCTATCAATTAAGTTATCATGCACGGTATGGCTTTGGGCACATCGCTTCACGTGTCTTATAGCTCCATGTGTATCCTGCCTTAGGTCCTGAAAATGCTCAACGACTTTCATCTCGCTCAGCCGGGGTTTGCTACTAAAGGGTTTTAATTGTTTCAATATGAACGCCAATTTCTTACTTACGTTTATTTCGGATGTTGTACTACTATAGCAATGTTTCAGCCTGTTGGTTTTTTATCGAAATTTCCAATATTTGGAAGGGTGCACTGTGATCTCTAAAGTATCCCTTACAACTTTGTTTAAGATGTTCAAATGCCTTATATTTGTTGATCTCTCTTGGTTCCGATACGTTGAGTTTACTTCCTATATAGATAGTGAGCCCATTTGGCAACCTACGAACTCACAAGGTCACTTGGAGACCACTGCTAAGGTTTGAAGGACATTCACTTTCCGTTTCGGCATCAATGTTTTTTTTCAACCTCAAACAGGGTAAACACTTACATGCAGTTTGCCGATTATAATGAGTAATTAGCCAGCCTATATTCGTCAGTCTTACACATTATACACATTTTCTTCTTGAAATGTCTTATCTGGACGAGACTTCCACAAAGCCCATACGGTGATAGTCCACAGCCAGGGGTTTGTTCGCAAATAACAGAATTTAAAATAACGCTTTACACAAAATTCCCGCTTAACTGTATCCGCTAGTCGTTACCGGTAACGCGAATATTTTAGCGTACTGTGTATATTGGCAACGCATAGGCACATTGCAGCACAAGCCCGGTTAGGCAGTGATGAGTCGATGGTGAAAGGGAACAATCGGACGATTAGCACAAATCGTTTTGCCAATCGTAGAAGTGAACGGCCTGGACTGGCGGTAGTGACCTCAACAACGTCTCTGTTGTGACTCGCCGCTCGATAAATATAATTACTCCTGACTGCCCTGCATTGTGCTTCGATTGAAACCTATGCCTACATTGAGAGAGAAGGAGTCGAACAACACACGATCTCTACGGTGGCTCGTTAGTTGCACTTTTCTGTTAAGGAAACTAGAATAAAGTACAGTCGAGTTAGTTTTAATCATCTTTTACGTGTGGTTAAAATTACGTTGCAATTTAACCTTATAACTTATAGTTCCTAATGTATATTAAGCACGTTACGTATGAGTTTTTTATAAGTCTCCTTCCTTTGTTGTATACTCGAAATTCACGAGCAGAGTCAGCAGTGTTTCAGATTACGATGAGAATATTGAACTTTGTGTTTTACCGGACGGAAGTTAGATCTATGCTTATACTAAAGAAGACATTTCCGGACGCTTTCCTGTCCTGTTCCTGTTGAGGGAAGCGAAGAACGGACTTGGAGGCTGCGGTGTCACGGTCCCTTGCCGCTAATGTATTTGGTCACTAATGTTGCCGCTTAGCCATGGCCCAGTGGTTCTAACAGTACCCTCCCCCTCCCCCTGCCTCCCTCTCCTGTCGTCACTTTTACTTTTATATCACGCACCGCTTTGTCTCACGGGTAAGACAAGATTCAGTGCTTACAATGTTAATGAACTCTTTGTTAAACAAGACTTGTTGCCTCTATGGAAAGGTTTAAAAAAGAGTACTTTTTTAATGGGAGGACATAATAATAAGGACAGTTTGCTATATTGACGAGGTCCAATATTACTCAGTAAGTTGAATGACACTAGTCAAGATAAGGTGTTGTTGAATTCAGGTTAGCGTAGACAAGTATCTCCAGACATTGTTGAGTCAGATGTTCCGAACGTTGTTGAGTTCCGTCTAACTGATGTCAGTAACTAAAGACGTGGTTGAGTTAAACCAACTGGTGTCATTAGTTCAAGACGTTGTTGAGTTTAATCTAACTGGTGTCATTAGTTCAAGACGTTATTGAGTTCAGTCCAACTTATATCAGTATATCTGGGCATTGTTGAGTTCCGTCTAACTAATGCAGTAGCTATAGACGTGGTTTAATTTTATCTAACTGGTGTCATTAGTTCAAGACGTTGTTGAGTTTAATCTAACTGGTGTCATTAGTTCAAGACGTTGTTGAGTTCAGTCCAACTTATATCAGTATATCTGGGCATTGTTGAGTTCAGTCTAACTAATGCAGTAGCTATAGACGTGGTTTAATTTAATCTAACTGGTGTCATTAGTTCAAGACGTTGTTGAGTTCAGTCCAACTTATATCAGTATATCTGGGCATTGTTGAGTTCAGTCTAACTAATGCAGTAGCTATAGACGTGGTTTAATTTAATCTAACTGGTGTCATTAGTTCAAGACGTTGTTGAGTTTAATCTAACTGGTGTCATTAGTTCAAGACGTTGAGTTTAATCTAACTGGTGTCATTAGTTCAAGACGTTGTTCAGTTTAATCCAACTTATGTTAGTATATCTGGGCATAACAATGTCCAGATATACTGAACTCAACGGACGGAACTCAACAAGTTCCGTCTAACTGATGTCAGTAGCTCCAGACAGACGTGGTTGAGTTCAATATAAGTGGTGTCATTAGCTCCAGAAGTTGTTGAATTCAATCCAACTTATGCCAGTACTCCGGTTGTTGTTGAGTTCCGTAAAACTAATTCCAGTAGCTCAAGACATTGTTAAGTTCCATCTAGCTTATGTCAGTATTTCCAGACGTTGTTGAGTTAAGTTTGACCTATGCCAGTAGCTCCAGACGTTTTTAAATTTTAGTTTTATTTTGAATCAACTGATGTCTTTAGTTCCAGACGTTTCGAGTTTGAGTTCGTCGTTGAGTTTTACGTTTTTGACTTAACCTTTGTTGTTGTTGTTGTTTAACTGGTGTCAGCAGCTCCAAATGTTGTTGAGCACCGCCCAGCTGGAGATGGCAGCACCGCAGCGTCGTCGCAGTCGCGGCCGGCCCACATCGCCACCGCTGTTTCGCTGTCCCGCTGTCCCCCAATTCACGTACTCTCCCATTGTCCACTGCATCTGCGGACTCCAATCATTCTTTCACTCGCATTGTCTACTCTTCACTTCTCTCGTACCCTCGTTGCTGATTTCTCCTACCATTATACTTCTTTGATTTTTCCTTCCGCCAATATGTCAGCGACATTTCCTTATTCTTACGTTTTTGCAGTGCAGTCCGAAACTAAATCACGGTCGAAACGCGAGTGTAACGTTTCAAAAGTAAATATGTGGACGTTGCATTCTCCGCGAAGGAAAGTCCACGATAGTTACATAAAAACACATTGACAATTACTGGTACAATAATTTACTATTGCATTTATTTGCACAGAGCGTTAGTTGTCAAAATAAAATATAAAATAGTTAAAAGATTATTATCATTCGGGGTTAAGCTTACTCATTGTGGATAGTTGTGAGAGATGGCGGTGGATGTAGTGTTCTCTTGTTGGGATTAACGTCCGCACTATTGAATACTACGTTAATCCGCAAATACCATCCTCATAATTAGACCAATTCGTAATTCAGAGGCCGTAGTTCGGTTTCTACGTTAAACTGTAGATCCTTTAGTTTACATCGGCTGTTGGGCTATTGATAACAGTCCTGTCTAAGCAACAAGACTACAAGAACGCGCCACAATCATCCTACACTTGTTTCTCATTCATACTTGGTTTAAAATACCTACATTGTGGTACTGTCGCCATTTCAATCATCGAATCTAATCTAATTCTTGTGGTCGGAGCATTTTATTTACGTACCAACCACTGTTACTGGACTGATTACTTACTTAAAGACACAGTGAGGTCCGACATGCTTAGAGACCATTTTTTGAACACCTTTTACGCCATGTATGTTAAATAAGGCATTGATGTTGAGAATGCAAGTCGATGTAAACTTTTATTCTTTATAATTACGAATCTGAACGCCCATCACCATGGTCCCCGGGCTGTGTGGTGACAGCGAAGTTCCGTAGCGTTGCGAGTCAGGATAGCCAGCTCATGACCGCTCATGGTCTGACAGGAGTCGCCGGTCACCGGTTTCATTCCAGCAACTTTTGAGTTACTTGGCTAGCGTGTTAACACTGAGCTACCATGCCCGTAATTACTTTCAACAATTTCATTCGTTGCTAGTTCGAATATTGGAAATATTATCAAATCATAGTTCTATAGTTATTTGCTTAGCAAATTTGTTTTAACCCTCACGGGTAACGTCTTGTTGTATTCAGGAGAAAGCCAAATTGTCAGTAAAATATTGTTTTATTTTTTACTCCAAGTCCCTGTTTGAAATGTGAACGACATACAACAGGTAACAAACATCCACAATATACGATCGTCCTTAGAATAAAAAAGAGTCATACTTAATTCATCTTCCACGATGTTGTATTTTACACTATATGTACTAATAATATAAATGTAGAAGTAACGATAGTGGAATATATATGAAATACCATTCACTTAAGTAGAATATATACTTAACGTATAAGTCCCTAGTTATGTAAAGAACACCCCTAAAAAATTAAATTTCCCTAAATAACGAACCATACCGTTGGCGTTGGTCGTATGGGCTGAAAATTAAGTAAAAGTAGTTCATCGGTTTTAAGTGGAATAGTAATATAAATATAAAATATATAGTTATAAATAATATAAAATATTTAATACTAAAATAAAAAAAAGTTTAATAATAATGTAAATATAAATAGCAATTTAGTTTAAATTTTTATCATTAGTGCCCTACTTCTTAAAATTTAAGTTAGTCAAATAGTAACGAATAAATAATTTCGGCTCGTTTGTTTGTGGTTTACGGCGATCTTAAGAAGCCGCTTAGCACATTGCTCACAGCTCGGCCGACACGACACAATATGGGAACGCCTTCAAATAGGATGACGCAATATAGAGGCTAGCGCCTGTCTACAAACATTGGCAATCTAAGTACATCAAAACGTAAACACATTCTGCCTCCTGAATGGTGATCTATGAATAGAAATTATTTAATCTCCTAGAATTTTTGTTAACTACATTATTATGATAGATTTAATATCGATGCCAGTGATATTCGTATGATTTATTCTGTAATAGTTTCTGATATTCTACTGTCCATGGTTAGTGCTCACCTCCGAGGTTCGCTAGTTCGATTCCGAACCCAGTCGCTATCGTATTTGGGTTATTCATTGCAAACATAACAACATGCGTTATGTAACAAGATCAGGGTTTAGACCGGCCACTATTTATGAATTAAATTATTATTTAATTCAATTATAAGAAAAACTACAACCTTTAATAAATCTATTATATTCTTTAAAGTTTATCTAAATAAACTTAAATAAAGCTTCATTCAAAATTTACTGTTTCAAAAAATCATTCAAACTACCAATAAGAGAAGCTTAATTAATTGTTAGAAATTTGTGAGTATTATCCCCCCAAAGGTAATATATATTTTTTCTGTGGTTTTGTTGGGTGACATGACCTTAAACTGCATACCAAGTTTTATTATAATAGTTGAGAAATAAGGAAGAAATTGGTTTTTAATATCCTCCATAAGAATAACACTGTGCGCTCTAAGACAACGTACTGCGTGAAGCCACTTCAAATGATATCAACTAAAATGCTTTCCGGATTAACACCTCAGCGATTTTTTAAATTATATATTGATTTTATGATAAGTAAGTAAGAAGACGTCCGTACAGTAAATTTTAATCTTGGATTTTGCATAAGTTTGTATTATGTAAGCGTTTGATGAATAATCTTATGCTTTAGGGAAGACAAAAACATCCGAACACGGTTTTACTAACTGAAAAATTATATCGAAACAAACTTTGGGGAACTGAAACAATTGAACGTTTGTATTTTCTCGGAGACGTCCTCTTCAAACTGTAGACGCCGCTTTATGAATAATTGTTCCGAACCAACGCGTCCGCGACGTCATCAGTGACGCTCCGACTGTCGTCAGAAATTTAACAAATCTTGTCATTAACGACCACGGCTGTTGTAAACATTAAACAAAGCAATTAACTTTTTTGTCGATGGGTCTGGCAATCTGCAAATTTCTCGTCGGAAAGTAAGCGCCAGAATTTTGGTGTCGTGGAGGGCTTCGAGAATTTAGAAAACGGATTGGATGCAAACCCACTCTCCGAGTATTTTTTATGGGTACATCGGGTGTTTGATTTGTCGTGGAATTGCAGCTTCCGGCAACCATCCAGTAGCAGCGCTCTAAATACTGTAGTAGTTTCCATATTCACAATGTCACTGTTTCAGTGGCGGGTTCCTAAGCAGTAGTTCCCGTAGTTAACGCATGGCCGCGTTGTCGCTGTCTTAGTGGCAGCTTTTTAAGGGGTTCCCATAGTCATAGCATGGTCGTGCTTTCGTTCCTGTATCTTCCTGTAGGTACGTTTCCATTACTACTAATTTGTGCCAGACACGTGTGCCCGCCGTGTGCCTGGCACAAATCTCCGAATTTGTGTAAATGGAAACAGCCGGGCACAAGTCACAGCATATGTGACGGTGCGACTTTTGTGCCTGACGACTGTGCGACAAAACTTGTGCCGCGAGGCGCGGGTACATGTGGCCGCATCCTCGCGCATGCGCAGATCGTCTAAACTACCGTATGCAAATTTATGACAGGTAAACCTCGAATTTCGATCAGTTTTGGTGCGACCAAAAAATGACTAGTTGTGTGCAACGAACCTAGTTGTAGCTATTTATGGATTGGTCAAAGTGGCTTATGGAGTGGTTAGTGGCTCGACTAATTGAGTTGTTCGAGCAAGAGACAGTGCTGTGGAACGTTACTAGTTCAAAATTTCACAATTTTTTCCACCATTAAAAAAATACAGATGCTGCATTATCATTCATGGTAATTACTTGTAGAACACAATATAATTGAAATGAGCCTGTAGTTCGTCGGTCGTGACACTTGTGCCCCGAATGGGAACAGTATGAAAATATGCGTGATTTATGCCGCGAGATGTGCATATGTGCCGCGACTTGTAGTAATGGAAACGTACCTTTACCAGTTCCCATAGTCACCGCATGGTCGCGCTGTCTCTGTGCCAATGGTAGCTTCCTAAGCAGTTCCCATAGTCACCGCATGGTCGCGCTGTCTCTGTGCCAATGGTAGCTTCCTAAGCAGTTCCCATAGTCACCGCATGGTCGCGCTGTCTCTGTGCCAATGGTAGCTTCCTAAGCAGTTCCCATAGTCACCGCATGGTCGCGCTGTCTCTGTGCCAATGGTAGCTTCCTAAGCAGTTCCCATAGTCACCGCATGGTCGCGCTGTCTCTGTGCCAATGGTAGCTTCCTAAGCAGTTCCCATAGTCACCGCATGGTCGCGCTGTCTCTGTGCCAATGGTAGCTTCCTAAGCAGTTCCCATAGTCACCGCATGGTCGCGCTGTCTCTGTGCCAATGGTAGCTTCCTAAGCAGTTCCCATAGTCACCGCATGGTCGCGCTGTCTCTGTGCCAATGGTAGCTTCCTAAGCAGTTCCCATAGTCACCGCATGGTCGCGCTGTCTCTGTGCCAATGGTAGCTTCCTAAGCAGTTCCCATAGTCACCGCATGGTCGCGCTGTCTCTGTGCCAATGGTAGCTTCCTAAGCAGTTCCCATAGTCACTGCATGGTCGCGCTGTCTCTGTGCCAATGGTAGCTTCCTAAGCAGTTCCCATAGTCACCGCATGGTCGCGCTGTCTCTGTGCCAATGGTAGCTTCCTAAGCAGTTCCCATAGTCACCGCATGGTCGCGCTGTCTCTGTGCCAATGGTAGCTTCCTAAGCAGTTCCATAGTCACCGCATGGTCGCGCTGTCTCTGTGCCAATGGTAGCTTCCTAAGCAGTTCCCATAGTCACCGCATGGTCACGCTGTCTCTGTGCCAATGGTAGCTTCCTAAGCAGTTCCCATAGTCACCGCATGGTCGCGCTGTCTCTGTGCCAATGGTAGCTTCCTAAGCAGTTCTAATGCAGATCCCATAGTTCATGGTCGCGCTGTCTCTGTGCCAATGGTAGCTTCCTAAGCAGTTCCCATAGTATTACTGCATGGTCGCGCTGTCTCTGTGCCAATGTAGCTTCCTAAGCAGTTCCCATAGTCACCGCATGGTCGCGCGTCTCTGTGCCAATGGTAGCTTCCTAAGCAGTTCCCATAGTCACCGCATGGTCGCGCTGTCTCTGTGCCAATGGTAGCTTCCTAAGCAGTTCATAGTCACCGCATGGTCGCGCTGTCTGTCTCTGTGCCAATGGTAGCTTCCTAAGCAGTTCCCATAGTCACCGCATGGTCGCGCTGTCTCTGTGCCAATGGTAGCTTCCTAAGCAGTTCCCATAGTCACCGCATGGTCGCGCTGTCTCTGTGCCAATGGTAGCTTCCTAAGCAGTTCCCATAGTCACCGCATGGTCGCGCTGTCTCTGTGCCAATGGTAGCTTCCTAAGCAGTTCCCATAGTCACCGCATGGTCGCGCTGTCTCTGTGCCAATGGTAGCTTCCTAAGCAGTTCCCATAGTCACCGCATGGTCGCGCTGTCTCTGTGCCAATGGTAGCTTCCTAAGCAGTTCCCATAGTCACCGCATGGTCGCGCTGTCTCTGTGCCAATGGTAGCTTCCTAAGCAGTTCCCTTAGTCACCGCATGGTCGCGCTGTCGCTGTCGCCGCAATTAAGAGGTCGTGGGTCCTGACAATGCGTGGAATGGGACCGCCTCGTCTCGGCCTCCTTTCGGTTTCATCTCTGATCCGTGCCACGGGGCCGCCCCGCGCCGCAAAGGCCCACGTTTCCTGCCGTTCAAGTGGCCGCTGCCCCCCGCACGACGCGATTAAACCATTGTCGCCTCCCTGGGTGTCGCGCTGCCCAAATATCGACTCAAGCGTGGTTTCCACTTTTGTTTTCCCATCTCTCGTTGACGTTTTCGCGACGTGTTCCACTCTTTCTGATGAAACTAAATGTTTCCTGCCGATTCATCTTTCATTTTTTATTAGGTGTGTCTGTGGTGTAGTTGATAGCTCGAGAGATTTTAAAATTTTATCATATTTGCCGGTCAGATTGTTCGTGATTTTACCAGATATATGAAAGAATATTCGTGTAACAATCTTAGTTTATTTAGACATCTATCTAACTACTCTAGATAACCCCCCAGACTCCATGACCTTATAACCCGAAGACCTTCCTAATGTCTGCTTTAATGAATTAAAATTATGCTCAAAATCAAAGAGCAACTCCTTAACTTTTGTGAGCTGATTGATCTATCTAACTACCCTAGAAAACCCCCCCGCAGACTCTATGACCTTATAACCCGGAGACCTTCCTAATGTCTGCTTTAATGAATTAAAATGATGCTCAAAATCAAAGAGCAACTCCTTAACTTTTGTGAGCTGGTTGCGGTAGTTGGTAGCTTAATAGATTCAAACCTAGTTCGGAACACAATTTTTGTTGGATTTTCTCGTATTTTCTAGACTTATAAGTTAAGCAACTGACTTGCTCGAACATTGCGCTAGACAGAAGCGGCTGGTTGTAGTTTCAATAAGCAGAAATATACTGCAGCTACCTCAAAAAGCCAAATATCTTAAACTGATTACGTATATCTAATATAACCTGTCGTTAGTAGAATTGGAATCAAATTTATAAAGTCAATCCGTCTCCATCCCAACTGCGTTACTTCTTCAACTCTGTATGCCTTTGGAATAAGTGACGTAATTTCCCGTATACGATTAGTTTACTCTCATGTCATGATAGTAAATGTCTGGCTTCCCGATATTGAGTAGAACATCAGTACAAAGGTCGAGGTTACTGATAGTAAAGAATACTAATTGTGGTTTTATAGGTTTTGTGAAAATTTAATCAATCAGATATTGATTCAGTTACAACGGTATCATCACTATCAGATTGTGGATACAGGCCTACAATAGGCTGATAGAGATGGCGAGCGATCGTAAACGAATCAACAATGGGCGATGGGCGATGGGCGAGGATGAGATATCTTTGTACGGGCGACCATGTTATTATACCACATCTGATAAACACTGTTAGAGCCGGTTATATTTAGGTAATAATTTATAGAGATGCTATCTCCCATTGAGACTTTCCTAGCTTCCGGAATTATGCAGTTTCTCACAGGCCTCGTAATGGGCCGCATAGTTTTGTGCGCGGCTGTTGCCCCCGATATGGCGCCCGTGGTCGCACAGCTGGCCACGTAATCAGCTGTCTTATAGCAACTAACAGCTGATTTAACTAAAGAGTCTTACATACTTAGGTAGGTATTTTAAGCCAAGTATGAATGAGGTTTGAGTGTAAGATGATTGTGGCGCGATCTTGTAGTCTTGTTACTGACTAAGGCTGACATGTTTTCTAGACAGGACTGTTAATTAATAGCCCAACAGCCGATGGCAACTAAGGGAACTACAGTTTAAGTTGGAATCCAATCCACGGCCTTTGAATTTCGAGGGTGGTCCCTAAATTATGAGGATGGTCTTTGTGGACTTACATAGTATTCATTAGTGCGAACGTTAATCCACACAAGTAAACACTACATCCACCGACCATTGCTCATGAATATCCACAATTCGCGACATCCAAGTAGCTGAATTACAGGATGACGCCACCATCCCAGTCTTCATCAGAGGCTGCATTATTATTACATTTTTGAAATGGCGGCCAAGTATGAATGATAAATGAGTGTAAGATGATTGTGGCGCAATCTTATAGTCTACTGACTAAGGCTTACATGTTCTGGTAATTAACATTGCAAATCATCTTAAATATCTAAACTTGAACATTTGATTTGAATTATAATTGTTTCCTCTGAATTTACGAACTGAAATCATGAACAAGTTCTTAGTTAATTGTGAATGAAGTATTTAAAGTGCGGACTTTAATCCACACCTCGGTATATCGCATCCACTGACCATAAAACGTAACTATCCACAATTTGTGACCTCCTAGTAGCTGGATTACACAAGATAGTTTATTTGGAAACCGCAATACTGTCATATTAATCGTAAAATGATTAATGAAAGCCGATTAAAAGTTATTGTAGTTAATCTAAGTAGTGTTATTTAGATTACTGTTGCGCACGAATAGTAAAAAAAGTTTTCATGACGTTTCCAGAATGTGGAATCTGATCCTGTCTTCAGGTGATCTGGAATTTTAAATTAATTAGAAAACTTAGAAAAAATACCAAGCAACAAAAAAGTTACGCATACAAAAAATAAAAGTATGTCCACACGTCACAAGAGTACAAGAAACACTACTAAGCGCTCAAACATATGATTTAAGTTGATTAAAAAATTGTTTTCGGTGTTGTTACAAAAACAGGGCAACGTTTCGCGTAATCTGCTTTGCTAGATATGCATCCCTATATTTTTCAGATAGTACTAGTGATTCTGAAACGTGACATGCACTACGTGCTCTGGCAGCCGGAACCCACGACTTAGTGTCTGCGGTATTTCCGCTTTTTTACTATTTTCCCACAGGAACAATGTTAAATCCAAAACAATCGCTGAGAAGTTGATTTTTATACTAAAACCTCGTACTTGACATTTGAAAGGGCATTGCAAAGTCTAGCGATCTATTTGATAAGAATTTCAATTTTATACATTTACTAAGAGATGACAAACCATTGCTGAAAAATCAGATCTGCAATTAATAATAATGGCATATCTGAATGATGTGTATTAAAATAAAACAGATGGATCACTAATAAATATCTTTAATTTGATCATAAACTCATAATATGTGTAAACTCATATTTTAAAATGTGTGTTTTAAGTGAGTGCTCTTACTGGATTGCATCTGACTCATTGCTTCTTATTGGATTGCATCTCTTACATTGCTCTTACTGGATTAAAAATCCAAAATGACTGGAATACTGCGTCCGGAAGCACAAGATGCGTTTTGTTGTTCTAACACTCAATGGTATAAGAGGCCACTAAACTTTCACGCGTTAGAGTATTGTCTTTTTATTAAAGGAAACCTGTATTTTCGTAGAGATTTTCCAAAATCTGCCCCAGGGTAAGAAGAAAGATGGAAATGTGAAGTGAACTGTACATTCATTTTCCTATTCTCGAACCCTGTCCAGTAACGGAAATGCGTACAGGTTGTTAATCGTGATTATGAAACAAACGCGTAATGTGAAGCACAATGGGAGACAGCGTACGTGGGCTCTAGACTATGGAGTAGTTCTGCCTCCATCAACGTGTGTTTGAAAACAAGTGGCCGCTTCTGACGAGCGAATCATCGTTCGATAATTATCGCTTCCTTTTAGAGCGGTAATCTGCGCTGCATTGGTCCTTACCCAGTCCCGCCGTGGCGGCAAACCTGTGTTTCCTTTTGAGGGAGTTTCATTCCGTTTAGGGATGATTTTTGATTCAGAAAGATTAAAAACGGAAGGAATTCGGAGGTCGGTAGAGAAAAAAATGGTTATTGGGGATTCTGATCAACAATATCGCAATGATCAATGGTATTGCGTTGGGGGTATGTACTACGGTTGTTTACATCTAGAAAAGATAGGAGTTTGAGTTGGTTGGAGGCTATCTAGTTTATTTAGTCGTCTGAATAAAACGTCGGTTCATTGTTTGCAGTTCAATGAGTGACTGCTTTAGATTTTTTTGTGACTGGTAGACTTGTTAAGTTCGTTGTGCTCTGGTATTTTGCATGTGTTTTAGTTGCTTGGTATCTTTTGTAAGGTGTTCGGCTGTTTATTATTTTTGTTTTCAAATTTTTACCGGCTTAGTCCGGATTATGTACTAATCTAGTTATTTTTTAGGTTCCAACTAACCTTTGGATGGATTCACATTCCACTTTCCACATTTCTACGAAACTATGTTTTACTAACCGTGTTTAGGAATGTCAATACAAATAATCCAATAATGTTAATGCCATTTTTAATATTCCAGTGTGATTTGATAGTACACCTTTCTATTGCTATTGTAGTCGGGAAGGTGTGTTAAGCTGTTTGTACATGATACTATGGTGATTGTAGTACTAGTACGACCCAAAAATCTGGGAGCCAAATTGAAATTAAGCATTTTTAGCCGGATGAAGCTAAATAATAAAGTTCAATTTCAGTTGGCCAAGATTATGGCTTATTGAATAAAAAAAGACTGGTTAAAAATGAAGAAACGTTTAGAGTTTATGTTTTAAGACATAAATCAAACCACAAAATTATAGTAACACTTTTTAGAAGCTCGAGTAATTTCTAATATTCCGTCGGAAATCGAAAATGAAAACACAAGAAGTATATCTAAAAGCGAAAATTTAACACGAAGGAAATATGACAAAAAAAAAAAAGACTAGAAAGTTCAAGACCACGATACAAATACATAACGAGAATAAAATCGATCCCCTTGATGTCGGGACGGGTGACCACGGCAGTCTTCGTTCTTATGAACTTCGTGATGCGTTACACCTCGGTTAAACGAGTGGGAATATCGCACCGCCTTGAGGAACCCCGTGGTGCATGCCTTCTTCTGCACCAGGTGCAGGTCAACGTATTATAATAATAGAGCGTTTAGTACTTCTTTTAGTAGCTATTCCATTAAAATAGCCACAGTCCTGAATGCTTTATTACCCCATTAAAATGTAGGAACATATTAAAATCCATCACCGGAAGCTCGAACGGTGAAGAAGCAGTGTTTTTTTTGCTCCGTAGATGTTTGATAGCTCTCACGGAGTTATCTATTTACAACGTTTGATGGCTCATATGGTGGTTTATGGCGGTTTTTAACCGGCTATGTAAATTACCCTTTGTCCAAAGATAATCAGGGGTGATATTTTATTGATAATGTTTGCTCATTACCCTTACAGTTCCGGGGTCAAAGGTGTCAGCGAGTATTCAAGATGTAAATTAGTGGTCCCGTATTGCACGGGTATTGAATAATCACTTGTAATGAAGATCTACTTCGAAGCTAATTTCGTAGCTTCCTTTCGATCGAAGTGTTGTAGTCACGATATATAACGTGTTCTCACTGCATGCTAAACTTCCTCGCCTTTCAAACGGACTACTACGCCTAATTTGTGAAAAATTAGGACCTTTTTGTGGAATACTTTAAGATCGTTACAATAATCGTTTCATAGTATTATTGTATTGACGTCTTCAATGGTGTCAGCTAAAGACAACAGGTCGTATCTGTATCCGAAAATACCGTCTTATGTGCACTGAGAATATATATTTTCGCTAAACTGTCTAGAGTGTGTTTTGCTAGCCTAGTAGTAAGTATCTTTGACTTCGGCGCAAGAGGTGACGGGTTCAATGCTCATTTGGGTTTGGACCTAAAAAGTATTTGTATGCTACTCGTAGCATTTTGTGAATCAATAAAAATGCCACTGGCTTGGACAGGACAAAAAGGAAAACTGATTTAGGGAATGACTCATTAAATCTAAATTGTTTACTCAATTTTTGAAGAGTTGTTGAAGTCTTTGGTTTTGGAGCTCAAAAATGATAACGGGTTATAACAAGGAACCGTAGTTGGAGCTGATTCCTTTTTCAACAGGGTGAAATAGGATTTCCTTTCCTCTTTTAGCGAATTTCCCATAGGGAAGAAGTTATTGCCGTAGGTCTCATGGTAAGACTTAAGCCCGGGACCATGTTATTATTTGTCTTTAGGTGCCCAGAGGCCAAAAACAATCGTCGTTAAAAGTGAACACGATAACTCTCGTAAATTTGGTCCAATCGACACAAAATTTGGTAGAGACGTGTATTCCTACATTTGCTCGGACGAGTTCGTAAATCAGACATATCGGTCATTCGGAACGGGTAATTTGGTGGGGGTTTTGTACTTAAAAATTGTTTTTTGCGCTTTTCATTTGTAATCTACAAAATTTAAAATTTTATCTTTCACCATTAAATTCAGCTTAAAAGACTACACAATTTAGTCTCTTAAAGGTTTTCTCTATCTCCAACGGTTACCAAGTTATTAAAGAATCTAAACACAGTACGTTGTATTGTGGGGCTCCAATGTTAACCTTATGGAGGAAAAAAAATTAATATTTCACTTATCAATCAATATTTTTGGATTAAACTTGATATTTACCTTCACGTGGTTGAGATCTATCCATTTATGATTAAAATCATAGATAATGTGTTTATCATGACAGCTAACCTGCATACTCTTTTCCCATGTCAATCATATAGCCATGAATAGGCAAACTCCTTTATTTATGGACAGATGTTAATGGAACTTGGTATAAATGTTAAAAATAAAAATTGTTTATGTTAGAAATACCTACTTCCAATGTTCCTCACAGCAGCAAACCTGTATACTCTCTCCCACGTTAATATTATGGAGAATAGGCAAATAACTCTCATATCTATCGACAGATATTGATAAAACTTGTCATATATCATTATTATTATATTATTGATTCGGAAATTCGCTGAGTACGCAGGTCTGCTGTGACGGGGATATTTTGTACTACTAGATTAAACTACGGTACGGTGTTTTTTTACTTTAATGACACAATCATCTTTTGAACCCCCTGAATACAATTATTCAATCCTTGCTCAACACGACGCACAGCTCCCCACATCCCATGTACTTATTACCAGTGACTCATCGTAACAACCGAGCACGTGGGAACAGTTCCTTTTGCGGAACGGTGCGGCAAATCGTGTCGCAATTAATGTACCTGTTACTCTGAGCGAGCTATTGTCACCGGCCCACCCACTGCCGATCGTATCGCCAGTGTCATTTTCATTTAATCTCTCGCCTGTCTTGTTTCTCATGAGCGGAGCAGTCCGAGTGTCGTGATGGCCGGTCACGTCATCGACAACGATGTATTGGTATTGGTTTGTTGTAGCGGGTCGTTGCGGTCCCGTTGTGGATAAGTTACCGGTGTATTCGCTAACAGGAAACCGTCTTCGAGGGTACAATCGATCCAGACAAATGGGAAACGCAAAATGCTCAATTTATATCTCAGTTTCTTGAATTTGGGTTTTGTACACATTTACTAAGGTCAACGTTTTACTATAGTATAGAGATAAAAGGTCCGAAAATGATTATTCGCACTATTAAATACTCAAAGATCATCCTTATAACTATACCAATTGGTAAGTCAGAGGCAAAATTTTGGTTCAGATCCTACTTTTAAAAAACTGTAGGTCCCTGAGTTGTCATCGGTTGTTTCATTGTTTCATTTGGATATTTGATTAACTGTTCTCTCTAAGGAACATCTCAGCCTTAGTCAGTATTTATACTGGTATGCTGGCATCTTCCGGTAATCCAGCTACTTGGAGGTCACGAATTGAGGATAATTGTGAGCGATGGTCGGTGGGTGTAGTGTTCTCTTGTGTGGATTAAGGTCCGCACTATTGAAAGCTACGTTAATCCGCAAAGACCATCCTCATAATTAGACCAATTCGTAATTCAGAGGTCGTGGTTCGAATTCCATTTTAAACTGTAGATCCCTTAATTGCCATAGGCTGTTGGGCTATTAATTAACAGTCCTGTCTAAGGAACATGTCCGCCTTAGTCAGTAACAAGACTACAAGATCGCGCCACAATCATCTTACAATCAAGTCTCATTCATACTTGGCTTAAAGTACCTACCTTGTGGTATGGTCGCCATTTCAATAATCTAATCTATTTAGCAGCAAAACTACCAGATCGCGCCACAATAATCTTACACTTATTTCCTTAATCATACTTAGCTAAATATATATTAGATTATTGAAATGGCAACCTACCCAGGTAGGTATTTTAAGCCAAGTATGAACGAGGATTGAGTGTAAGATGATTGTGGAGCGATTTATAGTCTTGTTACTGACTAAGGCTGACATGTTCCTTAGACAGGACTGTTATTTAAAAGCCCAACAGCCGACGGCAACTAAGGGACCTACAGTTTAACGTGGAATCTGGACCACTGCCTCTGAATTACGAATTAGTCTAATCATGAGAATGGTCTTTGGGGATTAAAGTAGTATTCAATTGTGCGGACGTTAATCCAAACAGGAGAACACTTCACCAACCGACCATTGCTCTTAAGTATACATAATTCCTGACCTCCGAGTAGCTGGATTAGATTACAGGATGACGCCACCATCCCAGTCAGCCTTATGGGTATAAGTTGTCATTTCAGAAAGATAATAAGTTAATAGTATCAAGCCTGAACGTTAACTTGTGTGTCTGTAGAGGAGTGAGACATTTATAAAGACATGTTTTTCCTATCATATAAATTTTTATTCACTTTCAGATGTAAAATATCTCATTCAGTGTTGACGTACGTAGATATGCATCTGACATCCTTATTTTTCTCTATTCTATGAAGGCGGTTCTGCAAGTATGTGTTTTATTTACTATTGTAAGTTGTTGTTCTAGCAAGGTTATAATCAATTGAACGGGGTTTTCCGGTACGATATTGTTAACAGTTCGACTTAATTATAAGTAAAAAAGATCTTATTCGTGTTTTAATATAAGTTTTAATGTATATTATATATTTTAAATGACATCGTGTCGTTTCTAGTGGAGTATCCTTCTTAAGATAAATCAATCGATTGAACAGACTAAATTCGATGAACATAGGTGAACAAAGTGTTCTTAATAAATAAAGTAAATGTTCAGTTATTTCCATCATTATTTTCTAGTAGTTAACAATCTTCATGTACGTAATTATACCAGCTAGTAATTCAGGGGCAAAGGTAGTTCAGATCCCAAGTAAAACTAGGTCCCTTAGATTCTATTGGCTGTTGGGATATTGATTAAAAGTTCTGTCTAAAGAACATGTCAGCTTTAGTCAGTAACAAGACTATAAGATCGTGAAACAATCAACTTACACTCATTTTTCTAATTCATACTTGGCTTAAAATACCTACCTGGATAGGTTGCATTTTAAAAAACCTTCGCAATTGTCGCTCTATTGCGGGAAGGGTCGACCTGCGAAATGAAGAGTTTATTGGCCAACGATGCGGCCGCGACGCGTGGAGACTGTTAGACGGAAACGATGTGACGCGCTTAGTGAAGCGGCGGCGACTAATTCAAATTACAGTTGGAGACACATGAGTGCGCTCGGGCGGCAAAAACCCACAAGGAGCACCATCACGCCGAGAGTTGACAACCTCTGGGGGACCAGGGAGCTTCGGCGGAGTCTAGAGTTTACTTCAAACGAGTTTGAGTTCTTGGAAACTGAGGCAACCCCTTCCTGCGTAAAGCTATTGAAACAGTCTTACGATGTAGTCAGCTTCCATGTGTTACTGATTTCCTCACCATTTATATAGTATATAATGATAAAAATATTGTTTTCTTAATTACGTTAAAACTTAATTTGAAAGTGGAAATATCCGTTTTTAAGCACATTGTCTACAAAATGTGATTTCGGACTTCTGCATAGCTGTTTACTGTGTGTAGGGACCCAGTAACCTCATGAATTATTGAATTTTTAATGAAATTGTGTAAAAATTTTGAATTTTGGCAACGATTCTTAAGAATATCAAGTTCTCTAAACAGTTTGATTTCATTTTGACTTCATCCCCCTATACACAATATATGGAGTAAGTATTGCTTTCGTCAAAGTTGTCGATATGAGACTCCCTGATGCAAAAGTTTTATTTTCGGACGATTTTCTGTATGTACCAAACTTGTAAAAAATATTCAATTATTATGCCTTTACAAAATATAAAAAAAACTGGAATAGTCGACTTTTCTCAGGAATAGTTTAAAAGATTTTGGTAAAAACTTCATGGTTAATAAAGATTAAGGTATCGAATAATATGATACAATTCAAATGTCAGTAAACAGGACGGTTCAAAATTTATGATTATTTGAAAAAACATTTTTTAATGTTACGATAAACAAAAAATCTATAACTAACTATTAAAAACAGCATCAAATTGAAAAAAATCATCTGACGTCATACGAGGAATTTTTTAGCATAAATTTCCTTCGGCTCTGACCAAGATTGATAGTTTAGCCCAAGGTCGGGCCCGGGAAGCTTTGTATGCAGATCCGCAGCTGGCGGAACACTTTCCCCGGTGAACGACCGCTTCAGCTAATTGTTCTATAATCATTACCGCAGAAGAACAGGAAATATCAGGTGCAGGTGCTTCCAGATATCGAGTAGTGATCTCCTCTAGTCCACCAAGTAAGCGCTAATACTTCCTTATTAACTTGCTCGTTGTTCGTGTGTTAGAACTGGACGTGTTCGGTCGGCCAGTTATATTCCTGACGTAATTATGGTAACAATGGTTATGGTATTATGGTAACGTAATTTATTTGTCATTTCTACGTTTTAATTAGAAACACTTAAGAATAATACAGTTTGGTTGAAGGTGATCCAGGACAATACACCCCCCAAAAACCCCGGAGCACGACAAAATCTTCCACTTCCATCCTTTGATTAAAATTTCATATTTTATAGATATTAAAATCCCAAATAATGTCACTTTCCATTAACATAAAAAAATAATACGCATACACGTGTATTAACATTAAGACAAAAACAAAAAACAAAAAAAATAATATGTTGAATCATTAGTTTATGACTAATGTACACAGTACGTTTCATCTTAGAGTGCCCAATGTTATACTTACGGAGAAAAATATAAATCAAATTATTCATTATTTTTTAAACCTTTTAAGTGAAACTTAGTATGCAGTTTAGGGTCACACCAACCTACAAAACCCACTAAAAAAATTTTGGTATTCTCGGGAGAGGGGATCTAATGCCTCGAAAGACCTTTGATGATAAATTTGTTTTCTCTTGTTAGTGTAAGCATTCCGTGCCAAAATCACCAAAATCAAAATCACCAAATCCTTAATCTTGGAAAAATAGTTCAAAATCACCAACAGAATTTACGGATGATTGCACACTATAATGAGGTGTTTGACGAGGGTTCAGGGTTGTAGAGCAGGTAGTCGGGATGTGCTAAGAGATTATCTACCCATCCTACTTACTAGGTCCATACAATATTTACAAATTTTATTCATTTTATCGAATTTTCCATAGGGAATAAGTTTTGTTATTACCGTAGGCAGCATGGTAAGAGTTAATATTGTGGTTATATTCTGGTTTTGCTTCTCTTTTAGCGAATTTCTCATAGGGAAGAAGCTATTACCGTAGGTCTCATGGCGAGACTTAAGCCCGGGACGACAAAAAAGAAAAGACGACAGAAAATTGGCTCTTGCAAATTATGTTTCATACCAGTTTGAAGAACGGAAGCTTAAATTAGGTATGTATACTGAATAAATATTGTAAATTTGTAAATGTTGGATGCGCCAGGATTAATTCGTCGTAACTAGCTCTATAATTTAAAGATTATACACATTTTAATCCCGTAAGCTGTTGCGTGATTTGTCGACTACTCCGCAACGATCCAGGTTAGCCGTATCCCCCGCGGGTTCAGTCGAGGGGATGTATACCTGTCAAGCGGGCGCTGCAGATGACCAATTATCGATTCGTGGAATTTGGTGGTTTCAGCACTTTGTGATTTTGGCACGACACGAGTGTTATTGGATGAATCAGAGAGTCGTTTACCTAAAGTTAGTTATGTTCCACTAGTACTAGGCGGTGTGGGTCAGATACCGTCCACATCTAGGCCGGGTCAGCTCGTTAGAGTCTGGCTTCCACTACTGTAATTTCATCATAAAGGGTTTATCTGGTAGCCTGGACAGTCCGGACTCCGACTGTCGGCACGGGGACACCGCCCGCTGAGCGACTGTTATCGCTTACCACTTACCACTCTCCCACTCTCTCCGCTACCAGGAGGAGGAGGCTCTTCAGAAGGTTCTAACCTGAAGCGAGCTAATGCAAATTTTGTTTTACAAAGCTTTTACTGTACCGTCGTTCGATATATGAAGATGTAACTTCCGAGTGAAAATTTCGTTTTGTCAATTCATTTGTCGCTAGTTGGCTAACCTTTCACAATGCTAGTTTTTGTTAGTTTAAATTAGAAACATTGCTTTAACTTACTAGTTCGAAATCTCAATCACACAAGTTAGAAAATCAATGGCAAGCCAATTTACTTAGAGCTAATGGAAGTTTTAAACTATCGGGAGTATGCATTAAGGCCTGTATGCTCAAAGAGAATAGACAAACTTCTTGATTTATTGACAGATGTTGATGAAACTTGGTATATGGTCAAATGAACATGCGAACAATTTCTACTTTTAGGGTTCCTTACAGAAGCAACCTTACAAACTATTTCTCATAAGGAGGAAAACGAATTCATGTAACTATTTCCTCATTATCTGAGACATTTTGCTAAAACTTTATATACAGATTCATATATTTAAGATCTATCATAGTATTCTGAAAAATCTTAATTAGTTGTTCCTAAAGTCAACTAACCCATTTACTCATTTCCCATGTTATTCTTACGAAGATAAAACTTGGTACACAGCTTTATCTAAATAAGGTCAGCTCTAAAATTAGTTTGTACCTCGCAGAAGCAAGGCTATTTACTCTATTACCATATTATTATTTGTAATCCAGCTACTTGGAGGTCACGAATGGTGGTTAGTTGTGAGCGATAGTCGGTGGATGTAGTGTTCTCTTGTGTGGATTAACGTCCGCACTACTGAATAGTACGTTAATCCGTGAAGACCATTCTCACAATTAGACCAGTTCGTAATTCAGAGCCAGTGGTTCGGACTCCACCTTAAACTGTAGGTCCCTTAGTTGTCATTGGATGTTGGGCTATTAATTAACGGTCGTGTCTAAGGAACATGGCAGCCTTAGTCAGTAACAACACTACAAGATCGTGGCATAATCATCTTACACTCCTCATTCATACTTGGCTTAAAATGCCTACCTTGGGGTATAGTCGCTATTTCAATAATTTAATCTAATCTTATGCAGAATAAGTAAATTGATATATATTTCTTGTTTTGGCATAAAATGCCTTCCGGGATTTTGGGCTGCTAACACTGGCTGGGTTGTACATGCTATAGCTTGCTCGTCTCTGTAAATTCAAAACCAATCTCACTCAGGGACGAGATAAACACGATTATAACACAAGGTCTAGGACGACACAGCACAGATTGGCGGCCATGGAACGCCTCCCCTCATTGGCGGGTGTTTCCATATTGAACATAATTCCGGAGAATATCAGATCCGAAAATCCAGAATCTAAATCAAAATTTAGATGCTTTTTAGCGTCGAACGTGTTCTACTCGGTGGAGGAGTTCATGTGAGGGTAACATCGGCTTGAGATCCGAGCTGTTCTAGCTCGTAGGACAGTAGTTGTGCTTTTGGCTTTTTTTGTGTGATCTGGCTGGTTCCTTGTTTTGACTATGCCATAATAGTTTTACTCCCTGAATGTTATTGAAGTTTTAAATTTTAATATTTTAATGTTCTATGACGCGAGTGTAAATTTGCTTAGTATGCATGTCTGCTGGTGTTGATGCAAGGTAAACAACCTCGGCCCGTCCACTTCTCCGTTCGCCGGTCATCAAGCTCTCGGCTCGCCGAAATCGCGGAACGATAGCGGCTAGACAAAGAGCGACAACGCTTCCTCAATAATCCAATTGTACGTCGCTTTGTCGGGCGAGGAGCGGGATGGCGGCATAGCGGGAACCGGACCCGAATCTGTTTTTAATCATGCATGGGCGCCTTATATGGCGGCGGTGACCATTGTGGAGATCGCACGCCCCTCTCTAACTATATAGGTTAAGCCTGTCTGCGCTCAATGTGTCGAATAACACAGGTAGTCATCGCGCTGACCTGCTCGTGATGGTCATGGAAAGGTGTGAAATAGCTTGGTTGTATACCATCGAGAATGGAACTGAGATGATTGAGTTAAATCATTACTGTTGTGAATCATTAGTTAATTTATTATCAGCTGATCATATGTTTTTGTACATTGTAATGTTTTTGTTTTGATTATTTCCTGACCAGTTTTACAAGTTATTAAAAGACTAAGTTTGAGCTATTTTATGTATTATTTCTTACCATAATTTTAATAGCTTATAAAACTGGACAGGAAATAATCAAAACAAAAACATTACAATGTACAAAAATACAAATTCAATTCAATAAATTCAATTAAAAAAATTGTAAAACGACAATTACAAAGTATTTAAAGTCAACATAAAAGCAAGTGCAAACCTAAATATCCTTTATATAAAAATTTTATATATAAAATTATAAAAAGACATCAAAACTACAAAAAAGGTGGTATAAGATTAAAAAAAAGAGTACATAAAAAAATAAACTATTTTTTTTAAGCTAAATAGCTCCAACCAATGACTAATATCATTATAAAAATATTGATTAATATATATTTTTTACCCGATTTTCGAAGGATCCCCAAGCTCCAATACTGTGTGATTTTTAATACGGTAACGAGATATGCTTTGCAATGTGTAGTTAATGATTGTACATATATTGATTTTAAATATGTCGATATAAAAAATAGTAATGTGATATGTCGGTTTTAAATATTCGGTACACGTCTCTCTATGTCTCGTCGGTTTGTATGCTAAAAACTTTTTTATTAAATAAATAGTATTTTCTATACATTTATAGTTATTTAATTAATCAAAAAAATATTTTTTTTTTATATATATTTATAAAAAACAGTTGATTTATAGAATTAACATATGAACAATAACAACAAACAACTTTGTAACAGAGCTGATAATAAATTAACTAATAATTCACAACATTCTCCCCTGCCAAATTTTTGGGGATTACAAAGTCTTGGAATTTGACCGGTAGTCTTCTAGTACGAGTAGGACGTCGGCCGCTCGTTTGTTCGTTTTATTTCACAATTTCAGCTTCACTCTCATCTGCCGCTTCTCGGTTTCTTTCAACTTCTACGTTGTCTACTTGAAGTTGTGTCACTTCTATATCTACAAACTGAAATTTTGAAAGAATACGGACACATGAGCGGCCGACGTCCTACTCGTACTAGAAGACTACCGGTCAAATTCCAAGACTTTGTAATCCGCAATGAATCATTAGTTAATTTATTATCAGCTGATCATATGTTTTTGTACATTGTAATGTTTTTGTTTTGATTATTTCCTGACCAGTTTTATAAGTTATTAAAAGCCTAAGTTTGAGTTATTTTACGTATTATTTCTTACCACAATAACACAAACTTGTAAGAACATTACATTATGAAATGACAGTTCTTTACTTACTTCATGACCTTTCTAGGTAGGTATTCAAGCCAAATATGAATCAGTAATGTCTGTAACATGATTGTGGTGCAATCTTGTAGTCTTTAGCCAACTAAAGTACAGAGCAAAGACATCAATTAAAAGCTCAACAGCCAATGATATCTAAGAGACCTACAGATTTTCGTGGGATCCGAATCACTTTAGCCTTTGAATTATGAACTGGTCTAATTATGTGGATGGTCTTTGCGGACTAACGGAGTTTTTAATAGTGAAATTACAATATGAGAATGTAAACAAAAAATCATTTGACTATGTCACATCCTCCTTCGTCATGACTTAGGAGGTGTAGTCAGGTCTTGAGTAAAGTTAGTGTCCGTGTGTGCTTTTGGTTTTCTCCTCGTTCTAAAAGTAGTTCCAAGAGGAGTTTTCATGGCGCGATGAGTCGATGTTTTCGACAGTACCTCTTAGCAATATATTGTACTTGGAAAAGGCTTTGACTTTCAACATTTTCCTTCAACGATCTCACTATTTCTGACACCAACTGAGATAATTGAGTTACATTTGAGATGTCACAGCGTTCTAAATAGTTTTGACATGGATGGATATGTCTAAGCTCTTGAAAGGGGGGGTTCGTTTATTTTTTAGCCAAATGTTTTACCATTGTTTTTGGTGGTTCAGAGGTTCAAATTATCCAATTTTGACCTCTGAACTATAGAAACCGATTGAGGAGCCTTGAAGGGTTTTACTGTGAGTAGTTAATGCTTGCATACCTGTTTCCGTTTAAAGTGATCAATAGATTACAGTTCGCGATTGGATTTCTCCTACCCCTGCCCAGGGGATCGACCCCGACACGACGGACATGAGCTTGTGACGATACAAGAGCGATCGGGAGGTCGTGACCATCGCTCAGTCTCCGCCCTACATGACGTCCGTGAAGTACAATGACGGACGTAGGTAACGGATATGCGACCCGCGACCTGGGACCCAGTGGGGCGTTGCCCCTAGCCTGGTCGCATCTGGTGCCAATACTATGCAAGAAAATATTTTTTTGAGAGGATGTCCTATTATTGTTTGCCATTGAAATTGCGACCTAACAAGCTAGGTATTTTGCCAAGTGTGGATGAGAAATGACTTTGAACCGATTGTGGTACGAGCTCGTAGTCGTGTTACTGACTAAGGCTGGCATGTTCCTTATACAAAACTGTTAATTAATAGCCCAACAGTCAATGGTATATCCAAGGGATCTACAGTGTAACGTCCAAACCACTTCTTCTGAATTACGAACTGACCTAATTATGAGGAAGATCTTTGTGGACTAACGTAGTATTAAATAGTGTGAACGGTAATCCACACAAAAGAACACTAAACCAATAGATCATCGATCATAACTATCCAAAATTTGTGACCTCAAAAGTAGTTGGATTACGGAACACGCCACGGTCCCAGTTATACTTGGTACGCAGTGACAGCTAGGTTATTGCACAACAGACTTTATATGTCGAAATATTTTAAACTATAATGTTATTTATGATACATTTTTATAAATTAACGATATATTTTAAATATAGAAATGATAAATTTCAACCCAAGCAGTTCGATTGATTATTTTGTTAAGTTAGTCACAATGAATAATAAAATGCTCTACGATAACTTTTACATGGTCTACGTTCTGAGGTGGGTAGGTTTTAGCAATTTGCGGGACGAAAAGATGTCACGGAAGTAATTTTTTATACATTTATAAGTTTACGATTACAAATTTCAGCCTTTTCTAATTATTTATTTGTGTTTCAGGTGAGTCTACGGTGTTGTGGATGTGGTAGTAAGTATGCTAAACAAACTATTCAAATTAAACAAATCTATTCATAAAACCACGTTAGTAAAAGTAACATAGTTTTAAACCAATTATCGGAGTGTTTGTACGAATTCCCCATTAATATGTTATGGACACCATTTATAGAAAAGGTTCCACTCACAAAAGCTGAATCTACCGTAATTATTTTTATTTAGGGCCTACGATCAACGATGCTTGGCAGAATAGTTTTGCAAAAACTGAGTTTTTGAACAGATGAATCATTCCTATTCGTATTAAATTCGTTTTAAGAACATGTAAAGTGCTTTTTCTTAACTAAAACAAAAACTTTGATCAATATCACAGTAGTTCAAATGAGTGAACTTCATATTAAAACCAATTTTATGGACCTTAGATCTACTACTATAAATAAAACCCCATTGGTGTTGACTTGACCGGTCACTCAGATTTTACAGTGACAGAAACGATCCAGTATTAATTTTTATCCATATTGCTAACCTAGTATTGTTGTTTGATACTTCCAAACACAGATGTCGATTTTATGCGGGTGGCCAGAAATACCCTAAAATAGGCCGCGTCGCTTTTAAAAAAAGGGAGAGGTGCTTCGCACGTCTGGTAAAAGTAGAAGAGTATACACACTATTTATAAAAAAAAATTAAACCTGAAACATTTACAGAAACAAGTACAAGTAGTGTTAAACAATTTCTAGTTGTCGTGCAGACAGCGGTGACGTAGAATGCGCATTGTCTGTGTCCTGCGCGACGCGCGTCGAGAGATGTGGAAAGACGGCGGGCAGCGCGCATGACTCGGCGCATCGCGCAGTGCGCGGCGGCACGTGCGTCGCATCAGATGTACGCCTGCGCAGTGTCCCCGCGCCTGCTGAGTTATTGGCCACTAGAACGCATGCGCGCCACCGTCTAGATGGTGCGTGTCGTGCGCGCAATGTCTCTAAGCGTGATGCCGCACCAGCTGTTCGCCGACGTGTAAATAGTCTAGTGCTGTTTTATACATAAGGTAAAGAACGAACTACAAATAAACGTAAAATGAATCGCTAAAAATTAGCGCAACTATGCACCGTGGTCCGTGTTTGAAAGTAATTTACAAAAAATATGTAGTTTTGTTTGAAAAACTCTGATATGTACTCTAAATACACGGCATTCAAAAGTAATTAAAAAAAACTTATTCGTTGTCTATCCAGATTCATATAAGCACCGTTCGTGTTTCTGGTTTTGTTTGTAAGGTAGACCCTTACATCTTTCACGCATTTCTTTTTATAAAATGTGTATTAAGTAGTGAAGAACACCAAAAGATCAAACACACTAATACTATTGTTGTAACACTTGTCATTCCCATCCTCAATCCTTTGCATAATCACGACATAAAATCAAAATGCACGTCACCTCATTTACAACGTTCGAATTTAAACTCTAGCATGAAATTGCTCACAAATGGTTGTAACCTTTTTTATAACGTTTTCGCTCACGTTCTGTTTTTGGCAGATATTAAGGAAATAGAGGGTTGAGTGGTGAGTTACAGTGGATAACAATTATTGTAAAACTGATACCAAATTTCAACATCAAATCTTGCATAATAACATAAACTATAGACTAACCTAATGATAGGGTCACTTGTCACTTATCACTAGGGTTTCCAGAAGAAAATATGCAAAAAGCATAAACAGTGCGAGAGATGATTTTGTACTTTACTGAATATTTTCAATGTGGGAGACATTTAGCAAAATAACGATTAGGATTTTGAAATTAGCGGCTAGTTATCGTGATTAAGAAAGGGGTTCGCCAAGGTGAAGCCTTCACCATTACACTATTGTCGGTACTGACCTCTGCGAATGTCACCAAAGTGCTGGGTATCTCGGACTCGTGATTTTTGATTGCAGCAAATGAAGTTTGCCCTGTTCTTATTTAATTTTTTAGCTTTATTTTGCACCGGATGCCTCATGCAGGGTGTATATAATTTACCAATCACAGTAAACTGTAGTGAATCCAAATAAATACATTTTACAACTCGGGCTAACAAAATATAAACCATTGAGCAACTCTAACTCGAATAGAATCGATAGTAATGATTGAATTTGAAAGCGAATTCCACTTACCAACGTCCATTCTGTGTTGAATATCCTAATATTGCAAGGCGGGCGTGGTTAGTACTTGTATGGGTAACCTCTTGGACACACCATGAGCTGTTGGGTTTAATCTTTCTCTATTTTTATATTTGTTATTGTTTTTTGATAATTGATATTTGAAAATACTTCATAACGTTAGTAAAACTAAATCTTTTATTTTTAATCGCTAAGAAACGGTAAAAACTAAATTCGACACAGCAATGCTTCTATGGAAAATTATTTAGTTATCACTAGGGAACGAAATTAAAAAAATATACGGTAAAATTCTGAAATCTTCATACTAATGTTTACTGCTTTTAGCAACTTTCCCATAGAGAAGTAGCTACTGTATTACCTTAGGTCTTATGTTGCGACCTAAGCCCGGGACCATGTTACTTTTTCGTTTTGAGGTGCCTAAAGACAAAAAAAGTCGTTACAGTGTTATGTCTACTTAATATGTGTGGGTGTCTGTGTGTCCGTAAACCCTCGTAAAAGTGGTGTGATCGAGACCAAATTCGGTAGGGATATGTATTCCTACATTTACTGGATGGAGTTCGTAATCCAGATATATCGGTATCGGAACGAGTAGTTTGGGGTTTATGCATTTTAATATGTGTAATTTTTAAATATTTTAATTTTTCTTTTACCATTTATTAGTATCAGCTCAAAAAACTACACAGTTTAGTTTTTTGAAGTTTTTATTTTTGGACAGATGTTGATACATCTTGGTATAAGGTAAAAATAATAATTATTTATGGTAAAAATGCCTTTCAGTGTTCCTCGCAGCAGCAAACCTGCATACTCTCCCGTGTTTATCTCATGGAGAAGAGGTAAAGTCTCTTATTTATTGACATATATTATATAATATATTATTATTGTCATATTATTGATTTGGTACGCAGGTCTGCTTCGACGGGGATATTAGTATCATATATATGTACCACAAGGCAGTTTAGGTAAGGTGTGTACTGAGCTTTTTTGAAATAATTAACCGAGAAAAAAATTCAATTTCACCTTAATGTTAAAACGTTGGAAATCGCTCGTGGAAGTTATGGGGTGAACGTTTATAGAAATGATTAATTTTTTAAATCAATTCCATCTAGTTTAATTTCACTATGCAGTAATTTAATTTGAAGTATGTAGTAATAATTTTACTACGTATGAAACATACCTGATTTGATTGAATGTAGAAAGTACAAGTCAATAAATTAATAGTTTTTTGTGGTTGTAACTTGGCGGAATGTTGAAATCGATGTATAACTATTTTAGATCCGTATCTTTTCAAGATACATTTCTTTTTAAGATACATCGGCAGTTAACATTCTCACGTTCGGCAGTACAAATTTGTATTACGTATTAAACAATGCAATAATGAATTTTTGCAGTTGGTTAACATACAACGAAAACAGCTGATTTCACATAAGTGTAGCGAAAAAATAGTTTATTTCATGACTAGGAACAAAAACAGGCGTTTTTGATACGAGCTAGTTACAAGTGTATATAAAAAACAATTTTTGGCCGTAAGATGGACCATATTTTTCGTCATACTGAAAATACAATTAAACAAACTCGTAAAATGTAAATTGTTACCTGATTTAGTAGAATCAATAGTTTTCGACCATTTTTGTTGCTTCAGGCTAATCATGTGTCATGTTACTTACGTTGAAGCAGTTCTTTCTTGATTCCTGGTCGGTTGTTTAGGTTTATGTCAGTGTTAATTGTTAATTACGATAGTTTGATCGCAACTGCTCTATAGTTTGATTTAGTAGTCGATTACCAGTTTCACAATTGAAATTCAAAACTTTCGAAATACACAACAAATCTGTAGTGATTGTTGCAGTTACTTTACCGATTATTTACAATAGAATGCTGACCTTGAATCTTAAATATTTTCAACGACAATCTTTTGCGGCCTATGACAAAAAATCATTATAATAATATTTTTATTCCTACGAAGAAAAAAAGGTTAATTTTGATCTTCAACATATCCGTGTAAACAGTTGTTTTTAAGCATAATTAGGAAAAAAAATTACGATTTTTTGCTTTCAACGCCGTAATAGGTAATCTGCACTAAAAAACCATTCACAAGAATATTATGCGCACAGCTGCACAACATCCAATTTAATTCCTTTTTTCGCCTGGCTGACCACACACGCATCCAGCCGCATTTATTTTAATCTCATTTAGATACCGCCGTATATATTGAATATCAGCCGGGGCAAACTTGGAGTGAACGAACATCAATCTTGGTAGGTTCTGTTGGCACCACTGGGTACTTGTCTATCCGGCGGTCGCAGCCCCATCAAAGCCGGATCTGTCCCTGTCCGGCTTGTTTACCATCCGGTCAATGCTATCGATCAGTCTATTGGCTATTGGACTGTCCGGTGTCCGTGTCTGTGGCAAATAGCAACACAATTGTGGCCACCGGATCAGATATAGATGAGTTACCGGGTGACGAGTACTCTCCGCCATCTCTCGAGAAATAAATCAAATTTGAGATATTTGCTGTATTTAATTGCCTTCAAATACCTCCGCCATATTAGTTATTTAGTCCCCGAAGAATATTGTGAAAAACTTTGAAACATGCCTGTCTACAAGTATGAACTTTAAAATTAAGCCCATGGTGTCTACCAACCTGTGGTGATAAGTCAAATTCAGGGAATGTCCCAAGTTCAAAACAACTTGAGGTGAATATTGTCAATATACTGAGTGTCCCACGAAGAGGTTTAAATGTTTGACCTTCCATCACCTAGCCATTTATGCAACGTCCATCTTGAAACTTTACACAACTATGGTAAAAGTTTAGCTCCCTAACCCTTGTAGGGAGCTAAATAAATTGCCTTTAAATACCCATGAGATTGGATCGGTGTATCATAAATAAATCAGTATTTTATGAACACTAAAATTCAAGCAAAATCCAACTACATTTTTAGGTCAGGAAGGCGGTAAACCATCTTATATTTGGCAAGTGAAGCCGTCGAGGACTTAAACTAATCTGGGACTGTGGCGACGTCTTGTAATCCAGTTCTTGGAGATCACGGATTTTGGATAGTTGTGAGTAATGGTCTGTGGGTGTAGTGTTCTCTTATGTGGATTAACCGACCATCGATCATAACTATCCACAATCCGTGACCTCCAAGTAGCTATATTACAGAAGAACAATGTTTATTTGGAAACCGCTTTACTGACTTCAAAGTAATCATAAGTTAATGGTTTAGGTGTGAAATAAAAGTTAAAATAGTTATCTAACTGGTATTAGTAATCCCAGATATTTTCAATCACGTTTTGTAAAAGAAAAATTTCTTGACGTTTCGGGAACTGTAATCTCAATCTGTCATCAGGTTAGTTTGAACCTAGAAGATGTCATCGCTTATATAACTCGTTACCAACTCCTCTGCACTCCTGTGACACCCGCCACGACCTCGCCACCTCGGTGCGAATGTGATATTCGCACGGTATTCACACACTCGTCATCCTCCAACATTACCGACGCATGCTTAGCCCGATTCCGCTATCCGGCGGTACGGGTTTCAAATTACCTGGACGTACGCGTCTCGGGCCACGGCTTTGCATGTGATAGATGAATCGCGCCCTAAGGCTGGAGCCGACCTATCCGGCCCTCCCATCGTGGCTTGTGCATGAGAATATCGATTTTGGAATTCGAATGTGTGGTATTTTGACTCTGACTAGTGGTGACGCGTTTATGCCCCGCCACACCGGTGTCGTACGACATTTTTGTGTATGAACTATGTTGCACTCGATACCAACCTGTGTTATCAAATCACAGCTTACACACTGCTTGCGACATATGTGTGAGACGTTTGTCGAATGGAACCGTTTGGTCGATGTGTGTGGTAAGACATTTCGCGCGAGACAATTCGCTGGCACATGCGCCAGACGCACCCCCCTAGCAGGTTGTGTTAAAAACACATATACATTGACAGGCGTAAAACGGAGCGAGATATGACATTTTTGGTTTGTTTTGACGTAAGTAGCAATACACCAACGTTTTTCAGTGTACTCCAGAAGTATCTGGAGTACACTGAAAAACTGTCAATCCAAAAACAGTCCTGTCAATCTACTCCTAATTGTAAGTGACTCATCTTGACTTAAACCCCGACCTAACTCAATAAGAACTCACTGTCGAATGTACGCTGATCACAAAAGTTGTTTACAATATTATTTAATTTCTATAATAAGATTATAACCAGAGAATATTCCGTAAGTTTACTTAACTAACACAATTTATGTTACTGGATTTTATTACATAACATAAATGAAAACCCTAAAATTCTGATCAAAATTCTATCCAGGTGGCCGGGGAAAGCACGGTCAGTGAAAACAATCCAAGCTAATACGGCAGTGACAAAATAAACGTTCGCAGACTGTGGATTTACTGCAGTCGGTTCCTTTGTATGGGGGGTTTATTAAATCATAATCGCAGAAGAGCAGATGAGGCCCCGTTACCTCGGTGTCGTGAGAGCGGACCCAGCAAGGAGCCGCCGGGTGAATCCGACCCACGCCTCGTCCACTGCCATTTACAATCCTTCCGTTGCTAGGAGCAGTGTGTCTTGTGCCGGACAGTATTGGTATTGTGGACCTGCAGGAGGTAGCTAGGTACCCACGCCACGTCCTCTCCCATTTGCTATCTTTCTGTTGCCAACAGCAGTGTGTCTTGTGCCGGACAGTATTGGTATTGTGGACCTGCAGGAGGTAGCTGAAACCCACACTACGTCCTCTGCCATTTGCAATCCTTCCGTTGCTAGGAGCAATGTATCTTGTGCCGGACAGTATTGGTATTGTGGACCTGCAGGAGGTAGCTGAAACCCACACTACGTCCTCTGCCATTTGCAATCCTTCCGTTGCTAGGAGCAGTGTGTCTTGTGCCGGACAGTATTGGTATTGTGGACCTGCAGGAAGTAGCTAGGTACCCACGCCTCGTCCACTGCCATTTACAATCCTTCCGTTGCTAGCAGCATTGTGTCTTGTGCCGGACTGCATTGGTATTGTGGACCTGCAGGAAGTAGCAAGGTACCCACACTACGTCCTCTGCCATGTACAATCCTTCCGTTGCTAGGAGCAATGTATCTTGTGCCGGACAGTATTGGTATTGTGGACCTGCAGGAGGTAGCTAGGTACCCACATCACGTCCTCTGCTATTTGCAATCCTTCCGTTGCAGTGGTGTGTTTCGTATCGCACAATATTTGCATTGTGTACTCATTTTAAACGACTTTATCGCTTACAATTGAATAGATATGCCAATAATGTTTAGCACAATAAGACCGTTTCAAGTTTGAACCTGGACCATATTTGTTTCTAATTTAATACTTAAAAGTGTTCAAGTTACTATGAATCACACCAATAAATCGTTCGAAAAGAATAATCGATTCAGAATCGGCAATGAGTACTCGAATTCCAGTCGTGCTCTATGTGGTTCTATGTGAATAGTCGATTGTTTAAATTACCGATAGAAGCGTGAGTGCGGATCGTCGGGCAGGTGTGGGTGGGAGGTGTCCTTATCGTAATGTCCTTGGCACGTTCATAGATCCACAGCCCGTTATCCACGGCCCACTTACCCCTTCCCCCTTCCACCCTCCTCCATCGAGAGTGCATCTCGACCGATCTACAGGGTGTCCCACTGAGGAAACTCGTTCACAAGTAATTGTAACTAAACGATTGCGCACGAAGTTAGTTCCACTGGGTTTTCGCCTGATTTTTAAAAGGGTTTTCACTATAATGTGTTTGTTGGGTTTCAAAAAAGGTAGAACGTTTTGGTTGGTAAAAAACTCTTTTAGAAAATCAAGCGTGTTTGTCTGTGAAACGTATTTTTGTATTTTACCGGTATGCGTGTCAGTTTGGCGTGTACGACGACGCCACGTCCTGGGGCGGTCATCAGTCGCGTCTGATTTTGGATGACAAGCCGTTTAGCATAGATACTGTTAAGTATTCACTGTGGTAATGAGTGATCCGATGAGAATAGATAACGGAATAGAAATGTAACAATGGTCAACCGGCCGGCGCACACACGCGCACACTCACACACGCACACGCACGCAGTTGCAATCGTAGACTGAGCCGGCTGTGGCTGGTCGAACGCAACGTTGGTTGTATAACATTTTGTATAAATATTTGTCATTAAAGAAAAATTCACTTATCATCATAATTTGCACCTTTTATCGGGTTGGAATTACAGAAAGTGGAAGGCTTCTAGCCGATACTAGTAATTTGGGCGATAGATAGGTTGGGAAAACAGACACCACCAGCAACCATAGGCTAGAATTACTTTTCAAAAGTAGCAAAAAGGCAATTATTATTCATTTATATATTTAATTTGGTAAAAATATCAACTATCTCATTGTATTACGTTAGACAACAGGGGAATTCTATAATAATAAAGATTTATACAGGGTGTTTTTTTATTCCAAGATTTTCAATATATTCGTACTAAAAGATATCTTCGATTGGATGTAATAATGATTGATTTCCTGTTATCTAATTTGTTATTTCAGATATATTTATCGCTGCTAAAATCGAAATTTCAATACTTAATCACTTAATTTTTGAATCCTCGTTGTATAATATTGTACACTTACATTAAATTTGCATTTTCTCACAATCAAGAACAATGTTTATGCCGGTTGAACGTATATAAAAATTGATCTTTTTGGATGTATTTTTTAAGGAGCCGTTTAGTTGGATTCAATAACCGGTCGAGCGAGGAATCGAAACCGCTAATGAAAAGCTACGAGCTCACGTTTGACGCGCGGCTAAACCACGGATGCGGTCAATAAAACCGCAGTTAAACTGAGAATTCAAGAAGAAGCTATCGAACGATTTTGGCCTTCGTTAAACTTGTTATAAACCAATGAAACGGCTATTGAAGAAACGACACTAGTATCCTACATACTAGCACTAAAGTGTACAGTAGTATTTCGTTCTCAATTGTCGCCCAGCATCCTCCCTGAAAGATAAAGCACTTCCTTGAGTTAGATAGGTCGAACCTCAGATCGGTCGTAGGTCTCATCACGGGACAAGGACACACGAGGAAGCATCTTGCACATTTGGGTATGTACACGGACAATCTGACATTGGGCATATGACTGCATCGTTAGGTAAGAGTTGTAACGTTTGGCATCATGAAGAGTGGCAGACGCCTGCCTCTGGAGGAGCTGATTATAAGGTTATAGCAGTTCACAAGGCTTCTACGACTCCTGGTATTTTCTTTTAGGCATAGTTAACCGTTTCGCTAACCGATTGTACGGTAATCGGCAACACATCGTTCCTTGTTATGTTAGATAGACACTGTTTTTTGGTTTTAGCGATGTAGGATCGTTTGCTATTAAATTTGATAAGGAATGAGCTTGCTATTGTATTTTTGTGGAATCAGTGTCGCATCGCTCCCTCTAATGTTAACTATAAGTAGTCTATTTACCATCGTATTTATATGGAATGGAGAGAATTTATATGTAATATTGTCGTTAATCAAACGAATTGGCTTGATATCGTATTCTTTTGGAATCGGTATTGCTTCTCTCGCGCTTTATAAACAACTAGCCAAAGTACCCGTTCTTCGCACGGGCTAAAAAGGCTGAAAGGTTTAGGCTCTACTGATACATTTAAGATATTGTTAATTAATTCTTCATTGTTTACAAAATGACAAAACAGGAGTGTCTACAACATTTCAAAGTAACATATGTCAAATATTGGGAGAGGATAAGGATTAATGTAATAGAGACAGTCGTCGGAAAAACTTAAAATCTACCATTCCGCTATTTCAAATAATTCACTAATTTCGATCCAGCAGTTTATCTGAAAAAATCAACTTTATTTCTTCTTCTTCCCGAACTGTCAAAATATAGTGCAAACGGATGTTGTCATTAGAAAATGTAAACATTGAAACCTAGGCCGGTCACGGCAGCTCTGTCTTCTTCTTCTTCTTCTCGAACTGTCAAATTTTAGTATTCACAGCTGTTGACATTCAAGTAATTTTATGTTTTCATTCTCTAAAAATGTAAACATTGAAACTTAGGACGTTCACAGGGCGTAGCCCGAGAGGATTTTAAGGAAATGAGTATGCCTATGTGTTGCATGAGTTTAAGATCTACCTTTGTGTAAAATTTCAAACCGGTCGGTTCAGTATTTTTCGCATTTACTTGCCACAACAAACCCACAAACAAACATACAGAAACCACCTCTTCTTTATAATATTATAGATAAGTAATCCGGTGGTTATCGAATTGTTGTGAAATCAGTATCGTATCGCTCGCTGCTATGTGAACAATATGTAATCGATTCGCAATCGGATTCTCAACGGATCGATGTCGTATATATTGCTTTTGACTATTGAATTCTTCCGGGTTCGGTATCGTATCGATCGCTGCTACGGAAACGATAAGTAATCTGGGAACTATCGAACTTTTGCGGGATCAGTATCGCATCGATTGCGGCTATGTAAACGATAAGAAATCGTTTCGCTATCGGATGCCTGCGGGATCGGTATCGCTCGCCGGTATGCTCTCGAGTGTACCAGTTTGTTTCTGCCATAACGATCGGGTTCCAATTGGAATGGGCCGTTTCCAACACGCTCGGCCAGGTGGTATTTCAATTTACCGGTTCGTTATGAAAAGTTGCACTGTCGGAGTCCGATATCGAGTTTCCTAGATAGTGAAGATAATCGTCGCTCAGGGCAGTTCTGTGCTTCGTGTTGTTTTATACAAGTCACGCCTACGCCTATACAAGTGTCCCTATGAGAAACACTTCTTGAAGATAATTTTTTTTCAAACAGACTGACGATTTTATAAAAGCGAATAATATTGTAATGCTGATATGCCATCGCTTTTGGATAAGGTACTTTTGAGTAAGAATGATTATTACTGATAAAACAAGTTTGTGTGCATGCTTTACAAGTGTACCTAGCATTAAAAGTCTCTAATAAGGACGTTTATACAAATTAATTAACAACCTTTGTAATGTTAACTTTTCTGTAATATATATGAACATTCTTATAAAAGATTTTTTGTGTCATAGTAATAAGTTACACGCGGTGTGTTATTTTAGGATAAAGTAAAAACTCACGTCTTCCAACACTATTTAATTTACACTTATATTGTAATAATATACAACGGTAAATATGTACAAAAGCTGTTAAATTGGTGATCGATTTCGTCCAGTTACACCGAACATCATCAGGCCCAAATGGAGACTGAAAGAAACAAGATGGCGTCCCTGCTTAAATACTACTGGCTACCGAAAGTTCCTGTCATGGCGTCATAGGTTGCATTTATTGGCTGGCTGAGTTCCGGAAATAGATTTTTATACGTTCTTACAGAATCAAAATGTATTCGTTCATTTATTAATTTCGTTTTATCTTTACATTTTTCTTTATAAATAAATAACTCTTCCCATGCATCCATTTCCTTTTTACAAGTTTTGATAATCTTGAGGTCTTCATCGATTGTTGTTAGGTTATGTCCTTTTTCTAGTAAGTGTTTTGCGATGTTTGATCTCTCCAGTTTCCCATTCTTCCATGCTGATATACGATTTTTATATCTTTTTATAAAATTGACGGTTGTTTTAGGTTATTAAAGTATTGTTTGCGTCTTAGTTCCCTGTTGTGAACGACTTCCTTTCTAGATTGTTAAGTCAGAGAATCAGTCAGGGGAGGAGACTATCTGGGGTTGGTACCCTTGAAGGAGTGTAGTGTATATGTACTCTGGAGGTATTAATAGATCCGACTTGTTTTGACAATTACCAATCGTCTTTTAATTGAAAATTTGAGAATTAAGAGACGAGTACAATAATAAGTTGTCACATTATTGGTCCTGTATGTACTTTGGTCTTTCTATGTGACTTGGTTGTAGTATGTTTATTCAAAACTTTGAAGACGTGGTCTCCTTTTTTGTGCATGTAAGATCATTTTGGGAAAGGCAAGTCTTTGTGCGTTCTACCTTCTGTTAGCTGTCTTCTCTACGACGTGATCTCATAGAACTATTGAGAACTACCTGATTTAGAATAGTACACTAAAGAGTTTATAAAATATCGGTGATGCAGGTTTGCGGGTCTGGATTAATTTGGCGATTTTTAACACTTCCTGAGGGGTGTGGTAGAGTGGAGTGTTTTCGTCCTTTTTTACTTTTCCTATTCTCATCCTAAGACAGTCAAGGCCATCGACCGGAACAGTTAAAAAAAATAATTTGGGCTAGACCAAGTGGGTTGCGACATCATTCCAGAGCTGGTAACTTGGGGTTTTTTTTAATTTTTGGGGATGTTTTTTAGGGAATTATTTATTGGCGGTTTTATTGGCCGATTTTGGTAAAACTCATAAAACTGTAATAAAATATTCTCAATGAATGAGATAAGACATAAACTAACATTGTCACTGATTCATATATTTGTATTTTTTAACATACATACATTTTCGTATAATTTAAAAAAATAATAAAATATTTAAATTATTAATACCTTTTTCTTTGGCTTATTTACCTGAACTAAGAGGGAAATTTTCTGCCTCTGTTATACGAAAGTAGAAAATCCGCGTTCATCCGGAAGCGGCGTTCCGTTTTGTTTTTATTACAGATTGTAGTTAAGGTCAAACTAGCCTTTTTCAATCATAGATGAATTAATTCACTAGCTTTTCTGGCTGGCAAGCCAACCTAGAAGTATTAAATCATTATCACACCATTTTGTAACTCTCTCATTATAGAATCTTTAAAATTCATAATGGCGTTAGCTATTCAATATCTTTTATTGGACTTTACCAACGCGTTTTTGTTTTAACTACAAAACGTTTTTCAAGGTAGAAAACCCCCTCCTGTTTTCAAGTGATTACCTATAAATTTATATAAAAAATTGAATGTTTAAAGTTACAGATATTAATTCTGTTATTATCTGTGTTGATGTCCCTATACAACGCCGATATTTTGAAACATTCATGTAATTTTTTAACCTCAAGATCTGTTACAAGCTCTGTAATCATTAATAATTAGAACTGAACCAAGACTCGAGAACCATTGTACCAAAGTGTTCTCCAAGACCAGCGCCATCCCCGGTAGAGTGGAGTTTTACTAATTAACCCTTTAGAACTGCACGTCTGCGTTCTGAGGACTGCACGTCGTTCGCCCTATGAGCAAGAGCGCAGTAGAAGCTACGAAATTGAGCGAGTAGGTGTTTTGGCGTAGTTGTCAAATACGGGATGAAAACGTAAAAGTTATTTGAAAATCTTTCATCTTGTAGCACGATCTAACAAAAATGTGCTTACCATGTTAACAACTCTCGCTAACTAAAACACGTCACAAAATTATCCACCCGTCTGATTCTGTGGCCGCAACTTCAGTGTTTGCGGTTCATGACGTCATCTTCGTAATACTTTAAACTCCTCAGTTTAACAATTTTCGAAACATAACGTATGGACATTGGTCGTACCACCTAGCCAGGTGACAAACCAACGTTTAACCCCTTACATTACCCCATGACCGGGCCTGCTCAGCCAAGCAAGCGCGGAGGTGGCTGTCGGGTGGGAACCCAGGGGTTATCTGCGGATCGCGCGTTCTCAAGGTGACAGCGGTGAGAGTTGTTAAGCCGGCTCGCCGACAATTAAAAGCGGAAAGTGCACCAAACCGAGACTCTGTTTAGTTTCCGGCGTCCGCCGACAGGTTGCGCGCTCGCCAAGTTAAAGGGATTTGGATAAAGACGTTGTTAGGCGATAAAGACAATGACCCCGAAAAAACTCGCATATTCATGTGTATGCCGGATTGTAATTGCGGAAAACGTCAGTGGTTACACGGACGCGTGTTTGTAGACGAAGATTTGTTGGAGAGGAGACATTCCTCCATTGTAAAAATATTTCTTCATTGTACATACATGTTGTGCATTTTGTTAAGAAACTTTACCCGAAGCTAAAAGTTATTACGTATTGCCTTTCTGAATTGGCGACCTACACAATGTAGGTTTTTGTTCCTTAAACAGGACTGTTAATTGATAGCCCAACTGTCAATGACATCTAAAGGAACTACGGGTAAACGTGTAGTCCGATTCATTGTCTCTAAATTACGAACTATTGTAATGATATGGTTGGAACACTTGAAAGCATTTCATAAACGCTTAGAACTAACTTTTTGATTAAAGAATGCAGTAGTGTAGTTTAGTTGACGACCCATCAAGGCCGAGGGGAAACGAAATTTATGAAAGCGAGCGTCGTAAATTTGATAAAAATTTGAGGAAACGTTCACGCCCTCTGTTTGAAAAGCTTGAAAGTTTTAATTATACATTCGCATTGAATTCGCCCGATCGGAAAGATACGTCGGTGTTTCGGGCGTCGGACGCCCCGGACCGGAACAGATGGAAGCGATGATGCGAGAGGACACCGACAGTCCAACACCCGTGCCGAGGGCGTCCCTCACGCGGTCGTAACTCCCGGTATCGCGGGATCGCCTCCCACGGGCCGGAGTGCCATATGGTGGTCGTGGGTCGACGGCAACGGGGGCAACGAGGGGACAGTTTGGGGGATTCGCGGCGGACGGCGACACGGAAGATATGGTTACGATACAAGGGTCTGTTTTTGGCCTAATGTTCTTTCTTGTCCAAGCCCGTTGCGCGGTCTGTTCTATAGCACGGTAAATTTAAAATAATTGGCTAGTCATGTGAGAACACGATTTTTAGGTAATGAGGGGTCTATTAGGGAGAATTTGAGACGTGGGAGGGAGAGAAAATAGTAAGCAAGAGTTTTACTCAGGTCTTTGTTATTCTTTAGATTAACATTTCTTCCTCACAATGCTGTTATAAATACCCAGATGCTTGTAAACTTCAGTATAACGTAAAAAATTCTGGCCGGGATTATAAGAAGATATTGAGAAACTTAAAAATATAGATTATTTTGTACACGAATCACAAACACGTTTTAGAGATATTGTTTAGTGATACTAGAGTACTAGTAAGAAGTCACGTATATTATAAGAGTGCGCTGTTGAAATAGAAAAGAGACAATTCTGTTTTGCACGCAAATATTTTACAAGTAAATCGTGACAGCATAAATATTACCTCAGTCATGGCGCGTGTAATACTGTTGCACTTAACTTACAGGGCTTGGAAACAAAACGAGCTCATGAGATTTGTGACGCTCTAAGGTGCTGTAAGGTGAGATGATACTCACGTGAATAATCTGGGACCGTGGATGTTGCCAATATATAAAAGATGGAATACTGTCTGGGAATTAACTAAAATGTTCTTAGGGCTGCAAAACAACTAATAAAATTGTTAAAACATACTATACTACACTTCGATAAAAAAGTGTATTTATCAGATTGAGTGGTTAATACCTTATATTGGACTTCTCCAACGTGTCTGTGTTTTTAAGTACGCAACGTTTCTGGATGTGGAGAAACTTCTCCCGTTTTCAAGTGGTGATAACCTAATAATTTACATTACGAAATTAAAAGTTGAATGTACAGATATTAATTATATCATGTTGTCAATAATACTATACTACGTAATCCAGAAACGTTGTTTAGTTAAAAAATGCATTGGAATAAGATATATTGAACAATGAATAACCAACGCCATTATAAGTTTTGAAGATTCTGAAGTTATCCTACTTCTTCCTGGCAGGTCCTGAACGTAATGAAGACAAACCCGAACCGTTGGAGTGAGTAGTGTCCCGATTGTTTTCAATTATATTCATCAAAAGTATATTCAACAGAAGTATGTTACTTTGCTGATTGACTGTGTTAACTCTAAACCAGCTGTTATAAAGTAACACCCCAATGTTAGAACCGTATAGTAAGACTACGGTTTTGCAAAACTCCAAACTAAGACTATTTGTTGTGCCTCAGACGTCAAAGACGGTTGAGATACGAGGGAGGAGTAGTGTTAGCGAAAACTTCTTCATGATTAGATTAGATTAGCTTAACTATTTGAAATGGCTACGTATCCAGGTAGGCATTTCAAGCAAAAAATGAAATAGACATAAGTGTAAGAGGATTGTCGTATCTTTGCGGTATTTTGTAGTCTTCATATTGACTAAGGCCGAAATGTTCCTTAGACAGGATTGTTAATTGATAGCCCAACAACCGATGGTAACTAAGCGACCTACAATTTAACGTGGAATCCGAACCACTTTTGTCTCTAAATTACAAAGTGCTCTAATTATGGTCTTTGCGGATGAATGTAGCATTCCATAGTGCGGACGTTAACCTCACCATGATCTATAACATCCATCGATCATCGCTCATGACTATCCACGATTCGTGACCTCTAAGTAGCTGGAGTACAGGATATCCCGCCGTCCGGAATGTCAATCAAAAATAATAATCTTATTTTATTCCTGAAACATTTCTAACAGTATTTTCATAGAAGCTTTAAACATACTTTTTTCAATATCAAATGTCAATATCTCATTAAACTTTCGATATACGGTGGTATCGATATAATGATATGATATATCGAAAGAAAGATTCGATAGTATTGAAACATCCCTGGGAATGCATGCGAGCGCTTAGATGACCTGACGCTATCCACATTGCAACTACGCCCTCTAACCCTGCGATAGCCCGCGCACGTGGGAAATTCGCGCATTTCACCCCGATTGCGCCCCGACACCGTTAGCGCGCTGCCCCGTCCCCGATGGTGTTTAGATATGCGCGCGTTCGATATTCGGGTGGCTAGATGTACCCATTTGAATCCGAACCGAACAATTATGCGGCCCACACAAAGAAATGTGAGATCGTAAAAATTCCTAGATTAAAACGATAGCGCGGTCGTGACGTTGATGTGCAATTTAAATCGGGAAAAATGTCTTTGGCTGAATGAATAGTTATGGGCGACGGTCGGCTCGTGAATATATTCATTTTAGACGTAAAAGATTTGATATGAATATAAATATGATTTTAGAATAATGCTATTTTTGAATGTAGGAAAAACTAAATTAATGTTTTTGTGTTCAAAATTTTGTCTTACTTTTTGGATTATATTTTGATAAATATTAGAACCAGATGTTTCTGACTTACAAGTACTGGAATGTGAAAATCTTTACGATCAATATAGTAAGTGGTAAATTCTTAATAAATGTTTTATAGTATACAATAATATATAACAGACTTCGATTAAAATTTCAATATTCATCACGATTTATATTGCCTTCGGCGAAATATTTTGTTAGCTATAATGTGTACGAGTAAGGAGATGTCTAGGAAATATTACAGAACAAAAATCACATTTTTCAATACTAATCATGTTTTGATACTTTTCACTTAAATTACGACCTACCTAGATAGGAATTTAATGCCAGGCGAGAATGAGAACCGATTGTGAGATGATTTTGGTGCGATTTTGTAGTCTTTTGTTGACTAAGGCTACCATGTTACTGGACTGGACTGTTACCGGTAATTAATATCGTCAAATCCAATGACATTTGAGGTCAAGGGATGAGCACTTTTTCCTCGTCCACCAGTTACCAGAATCCATGCAGTGGTTCGCAACCGGAAATGCAATGCATCTTGTTACAATAGGTTATGTTTTAGGGTGCTTTTGATTTTTTTGTATGTATTGCATGCATAGAGTAATGTGGTAACGTTTAGCTTGCGATTGTTTAAAGTTTGAAACAAAGTCAAGAACTTGAAACACGATCACCAGACCAGCAAAACGCAGTTTCCAGCCCTTGTTGCGAGGGTCGGTGGTGTCGTCATGTTATCGTCTGTGAACGTCCGCACTATTGAATACTACGTTAATCCGCAAAGATTATCCTCTTAATTAGATCAGTTCGTAGTTCAGAGGCAGTGGTTCGGATTCCTCGTTACACTGTAGGTCCCTTAGATATTCTATTAACTGTTGGGCTATTAATTAACAGTTACAGCACCACAATCATCTTACACTCAGTCCTCATTCACACTCGGCTTAAAATATAATCTAATTTAATCTAATATTGATTGCATTAGTCAACCATTCTGTTAGGACCAAGATGGAGTTGCGACGCGAGTGCTCCCCTTGGAACATCAGCATGATAATCAGTTTTGCAGTTGGTCCCCGACTGGTGCGGGATGTGGGATGTGGGTCGGCTGTTCGTCGTCACATGACGTCGACGTGAAGTCATTAACGTGTTAATGTGTCCGCTAATATTGCATCGACGTGGCATGTATACGTACCGTGATATCATTACGATGTCAGTTAGTCAGTCGTCAGTCACCGTCGTCCATGTCACCGACGTCAGTCAGTCCACCGACGTACATTTAAGTTGACCGTGTCACGTGGTCCATCAACCGTCCCCCACGTCAACCGACCGTCAACCGTCCAATCAACCGTCGTCACCGTCCACCGTCACCGTCAACGTCCACCGTCAACGTCGTCCACCCCGTCAACCGTCACGTCAACCGTCCACCATCAACCGTCCACCGACACCGTCCACCGTCAACCGTCCACCGTCAACCGTCAACCGTCCACCGTCCACCGTCAACCGTCAACCGTCCACCGTCAACCGTCAACCGTCCACCGACCACCGTCAACCGTCCACCGTCAACCGTCAACCGTCAACCGTCCACCGTCAACCGTCCACCGTCAACCGTCAACCGTCCACCGTCAACCGTCAACCGTCATTCGTGCACCGTCAACCGTCAACCGTCAACCGTCCACCGACCACCGACCACCGTCGGGACAACTCGTCCGATTTATATTCATATTCGTGAGACACCGACCCAACCAAGGGGCGTATCACCCGTTACTATAGATTGTAGCGATGTGATTGTGACAATTTATTCCTGAAGTAAGCCAAAACAAGAGTACTGTTTCATACAACGATTTATTGACCTATTCGGGTTCTTGTCCACGCTTAGTTCTTGCATTTCGCCAAGGAGGAGGTATCGTTTTGGTCAATTTATATTACACGTTTAGCGGTGAAGTGAGAAAAGTCCAGGGTTGGTGAAGAAAAGTGTATTTTATCGTACTGAATTATACAAAGAATGAACCCAGTGACTGGCGGAATTATTTAATAATGAGTGAAGAGAGCTTTGTGGAGTTGTGAAGGTTAGTTTCTCAGTTTATTTTGAAAAATAATAAAACGGAAAACTACGATATAGTACAATAAGTTTACTTAAAAATTCTCGAGGACTTGGAACTTGGAAATCAAGAAACAAAACATTCACTAGCCCCGTGAACAACAAATGTAAACTGAGTCAAATGGTTGCGGCAAGTGGCAGCTACTTGCTTCCACGTTCCAATTTGTCGTTACGGTTCGCGAAAAATGGATTTCGGCTTGTCTAAGAATTAAAAGTCTAAGAATCAACCATCCAATCCGATTCCAACTACAATACGTCACTAAGATGACCTGTTCACTCGTAACGACAAATCGTAACAATTTGATCGCTACGATAAATTGCTAGCATTTATCGTAGCGTGTAAACGCCCATTTAGTACCACTAATATCCGTAATATTGTACAACATTTTCTGTAAATAAAATTGTTTTATCCTATTATTTTGATACGGTTAACATTTAACGGGCTGTGCATTAGAGCCACCGTAATAGTCAATAGTTAAACTATGATTTAGTATGAGAAATAATCAGGATGATTTAGAAAGGAGTTAAAAATTGAATTCCTACTGACTATTTTTAGTGATTTCTTTATAATATGAATTACAGGTTCGATCCTGCCAGGATAATTATTATCCTGGCATATGAATCAGCAACAATATATGTCCTAGCAACAAAGCTACATCGACCTGGGACGGTGGCGTGTCCTGTAATCCAGCCACTCAGGGATCACGAACTGTGGATAAGTATGAGCGATGGTTGGTGGATCTGATATATTCTTGTATGTGGATTAACGTCCGCACTGTTGAATACTACGTTCACCCGTAAAGACCATCCTCATTAAACTGTAGGTCCCTTAGATGTCATTGGCCGTTGGACTATTATATAATAGTCCTCTTTGAGAAATATGTCAGCCTTAGTCAGTAACAAGACTAAATGATCCCGCCACAATCATCTTAGATTAATTATCTCATTCATACTTGCTTGGCTGAAAATACTTAATTGGTATTTATTCATTTATAAAGTCTAAGTTTTTTTTACCACCAAATTGGGTTGGTAACTTATCTACGAAAATGATAAAAATTACTCTAGTGTACTTTAAACTATGAATAATATCCTCCGTTTAAGAAATACAACGTTAGGCCAGATGGTAAATAAATCTTGACTTAACTCTGGTCCGCGAACTTAATACATGCTAGTTGCTAGCCACCGGGGAATGTGCGAACGTAAAGATCGGACGACACGGGAGCCAAAGGGTCCTGGGCGGGGGCAGAGGGCAGAGGGCACGACGGCGGTCTGTGCAGAATGCATTGCTGAGGAACGGTACCAGCTCCCGGAAGTGCAACTGCTGCAACACCGACGCCGGACCTGGGAATAACGTTGGCTTGCGGTATTCTAAACATCTTGGAATGTCAGCTACTTCCCTAACACTACTACAGTTAAATTCCGATGATTTTTTACAATAAACGATTTATATGCGATAGTTTATTTTAAGGAAATGGGTCTACCCCAGTCGTGCTAGAGTCACGAATATAATTGATTACGAGTACCCTTTTGAATTCGAATTCTAATAATAATCGAATGAATATCCTGTTTGACACAAAAATAAATATATAAATAAAATACCTCCACTCAGGCATAGCCTTAGAGGTTTTCTCAGTATGTCAACATTGCACAAACCTAAAATTCGAAGGTCAGCCTGAATTTAAATTATATGTTGTACGTATATATTATTTGTTTATGTATTTATATGTACACAGTTTGTGTTTTAATACAAGAAGCAAAATTCAGCCGTAAGTTGGCGATCTACCCAGGTAGGTATTTTAAGCCATGTACGAAGTATGAGTGTGAGATGTTTGTGATACGATCTTGTAGTCTTGTTACTGACTAAGAATGATGTGTTCTTTAGACAGGACTGTTAAATAATAACCATCAGAAAGCGATATATAACGGACCTACAGTTTAACGTGGAGTCCGACCCATAATTTTGCAAACCACTTTAATATTGAGGATTGTTTTTACAGATGAACTTAGTATTTATTAGGGCGGATGTTTATCCGCACCTTATAATATCAGATCCACCGACCATCGCACATAACTATTGACAATTTGTGACCACCAAGTAGTTGAACTACAGGACACGCACGCTACGCTCCTAGTAGCGTAGTTATCTGGTTTCATAGAACACTTAGATAAGGAAAAATACTTAACCTTTTTTCAAATGTTTTCCTTGAGGACTAGACATTCAAAACCTGAATTTGACCAAAAATAATCTTTCATCGGGTTCATGGTATTCTTATCAAATATTTTGCAGAAGCCAAATGCTCATGAAAACCATAATATGTTTTAACAGTTTTGTTCTTTGTTTGATCCTTAAAGAATGAACGTGCAATGAACAAAACAATTAAGGGTTATTTATATTTCGTGATCAGGGAGATTGCATTCATTGATCTTTTCCAGAATTTAGTTTAGCTTCTTTACACGTATACCTACTCTTTTATGTATACTTGTTGCCTTTTTTAAATGACCTGATATATCCGTTGAAGATGACGCTGAAGGGAGAACATTTACTCGACACAGTTTGAGTAGTTGGGATAAGGTGTGGAAGCTGGCTCAAGTCCCAGATGTTTAGATTCGGATGTAGTTCGGTCTGCAAGCGACAGACTGTTCTGAGGCTGTGCATTACCTCGCTGGATTTTACTGAGTCGTTTAATCTTTCAATCTGTAGTCAGGAAAAGAATTATAGATCGTGAGTTAGCCAGTTTGACATGTGGGATAGCTAATGCTTTGTCTCCGAATCAGTAGGCCTGGCAGAGACAATCGGTGGTGTTTATATTTTTAATCACGTAATCTATTACACTACGGAAACTGATCATGATGCGCGTCGTATCTGCACCCGAGGCGCCGCGTATCCAGTTGGAAATAAGAACGGAAGTGGTCTGTAAACCTTATTTATCCGCAGGTCTATATGGAGTCCTTCCCTTATGCACGTGTAAAATACAAAGTGATATAACGGTTGGAGATTTAATAAACCATTGTCATTCATTGATTGGATGCAAATTAAACTTATAATCATCGCTTTTAAGTTAAGTATTTTATAAGCTCAAAAGGTTAAGATTGTTCCGTACTTTCACAATCTTGGGATCTTATATAGTGTAGGACAGTGGTAAATTCTTTGCAACACGATTTTCTAAAGTGTAACTAGTGTCAAATCTGAACAAGTTTATTATAAGTATATATAAAACTCAGTATATTTAGTTACAACGGTATCAAAACTTTTTGGATATAACAAATATCGATTTTTGTAAACCATTAGTTTATTTCTTATTATTTACAGTACGCAGTTATAAAAGATAAATATTTAAAAGGATCGTTAGAAATTATAGCCATTTAAAAACAAACCCATCGTCAAAAATTTATTATTTTTAACCAACAACTTAGCGATTCAACATTGATCTGTTTTGTGTGGAATTTTCGAAGGAAATTTTCTGAACTGGGTCTATGGATTGTGAATATCAGTTACGTCACCTTCAAAATACTGTAAGAAACTATGTTCTTAAAATATAGCATCCAACTCTTCACAGATATCACTTATAGTATTCACAGATAATTTTAAATTGAATAAATTGTTTAACTCATTATGTTTCACGAACCAGAGTGCTTCTACCGGATATAAGGGGATCTCACAAAAGGAGGAGTGGCCTAAACACAAATGAGTGTCCCGGGATTTGAACCCGTGACCTGTTGCAGCGAGGTCTAAGACACTAAGTACTAGGCTGGCAAGACTCCCAAGAATCTTTGGCAGTCGTAGATGGTTGGATAGACTGCGTACTGGGTAGGCCAGTACGCCCAATAGACCCTGGTTCGATTCCCGATCATATCATATGACATTTGTATCTCATACTGCCTGAATAGACACGTTATGACGTCATATTAAGGCTACATTAGTAGTCCTTAGGTCACGCCAGTAACAATAGTGGAATCTCTTACACCAAAATTCTGTCAGAAGGTTACGTATTTTACCTTTAACCTTCGCAACTTATTTCAATTAAAAATAATTCGAAACATTTAATTTTGCTTGATTCAGTTAATACGTTAATGTTTATAAAAGGGTTTACGTTACTTCAACCAGCCAATTTGGCTTAGATTAGGGTAGGAACTACCACGGATTTAAGTTTGAGCGACTCATTTTCTAAAAAAACCTCTTCTTCTAAAGTTAATTCCTTTTTATTGAAAAGGTCGTCGATTCTCATAAAACCACATACAGTATTTTATTAAATACTCTCGTTGAAATTAACAGAAATATATGAATAAACACCTACTAATTTTGAGGAAACTGGCCAGCTGGTTTTGACTCAACACACATATTTTTCATGACTGAAATTCCGCCGACACATTGTGAAAAATCCAACAGGCCATGTTACACAAAAATTAAACATGTTTTTAAATGTTTTTGTGAATGTCAACGTGAGAATGTGATTAAATATGTGGTTTTATGAGAATTGACGACCTTTTGAAAGAGAAGGAATTAACTTGGTGTTTTTGAACTTGAAAATACTTTATACTTTAATACTTTTAACTTTTAACTGAAATGGCGACCTACCCAGGTAGGTATTTTAAGCCAAGTATGAATGAGAAAAGAATGTAGGATGATTGTGGCCCAATCTTGTAGTTTTGTTACTGACTAAGGCTGACATGTTCCTTAAACAGGACTGTTAATTATTAGCCCAACAGCCGATGACAACTAATGGACCTACAGTTTAACGTGGAATCCGAACCACGGCCTCTGAATTACGAATTGGTCTAATTATGAGGATGGTCTTTGCGGATTAACGCAGTATTCAATAGTGCGGACGTTAATCCACATAAGAGAACACTACATCCACCGAACATCTCTCACAACTATCCACAATTCGTGACCTCCAAGTAGCTGGATTACAGGACGAATCGTTCAGACTTAAAACTATGGTAGTTTCCCCCCAAGTTCATGACAACTTGGCTGATTAAGGCGACTTATTAATTTGTTTACGTCGTTAAGAGTCTACATCGAACAGCTGAGACGGACGCTTCAGGACGGCGCCGTCCGGTTTCCTATCCCTGAGGCGGTAACGTGAGCCTATGCAGTGTAGCTGCACTCTGCAGTTCTGCAGCGCCGTATTAGGAGATGGCGTTGTACGGCGATGTAGCGCATTGTAGCGCGATGTAGAGCGGAACACTTCGTGCTGAATATTTCACTTATATTGGCTCGCGCCGATCTATCAAACTACCTGTGAAATCCCATAGCTCGCCGTGGTGAACCTGCTTCCGCGGCCGCGAGCCGACGCCATGACGTCACTCATCACCGAGACGAAGATCACCGATGGGTCAGGTCAGTAACAAAAGGTTAATGTAAATCCACAGTTTATCCAACAATTGACTGCGACGGTGTTGTTGTCCTCTAAACCAGCTACTAAGAGTGTCACGAGTCAGTTTAATATTGTGCGTGTTAAGAGTCTTCTTCAGACTGGGATGGTGGCGAAATCCTGTAATCCAGCTACTTGGAGATCACGAATTGTGGATAGTTGTGAGCGATGGTCGGTGTGTGTAGTGTTCTCTTGTGTAGATTAACGTCCGCACTATTGAATACTACGTTAATCCACAAAGGCCATCCTCATAATTAGGTCAGTTCGTAATTCTAAGAGGCAGTGGTTCGGATTCCACGTTAAACTGTATGTCACTTAGATATACCATTGACTGTTGGGCTATTAATTAACAGTTATGTCTAAGGAACGTGTCAGCCTTAGTCAGTAACAAGACTATAAGATCGCTCCACAATCATTCTTTACTCGTTTCTCATTCATACTTGGCATAAAATACCTACTTTGTGGTACTGTCGCCATTTCAATAATCCAAACGAATCTAATCCAATTCACTTCCTCTTTGGTTACCATACTTCCAAAAACCATTTTACGCTGAGTCAGTTAACTTACTAGTTAACTACTGAAGCAGGAGTTAACTGTTGAATTTTTAGTGAACTGCCATTTAACCTTATGTTATCGACCGGTGCCACAGGTTAGTTTGTCTGAACTGAATACAACTATTAAATTTCCACGTAACTAAAAATATCGTATAGTTTTTTAAGCATATAGCTTAACTAAATGTCATAAAATATTCTATACTCATTAATAAAATTGTTTACCGATAAATATTTAGGGTTTCCCGTTATAAAGAAGTCTTATAAAATGCCAGCTTTCCAACACACAGGTGAACAAGAGTGTTGTCCTCCACTGAATGTCTAAACCCGTATTTTACTCTCTGGAATAGAATTTAAAAGTACCACTTTCTATCCTTTGGGAGATTTTAGGTACTTAAACTCCCGTACAATGCCAATAACCGTATAATAAACAAGGGAAAACATCCAGAAACACTTCGTAAACCATTAAGATTGAGTCAGTGCGAAACACAACAGACTATGGCAGTTGTTTTTGAGCGTTTTGTTTTTTTTTTGCTTTTGTTGTTGTTTTAAGTTGTTCAATAAATATAAAATAGACAGTGATTGTAACTTATAGCTATTCTTTTCGGTGTATGTGAAGCGAAACATTTGTGCCCACCAAGGAAGTAAAGTACTTTTTCCTCTTAGGAAATCGTCTCGCTCGGCTACGTCTTCAAATGACAACAGTTACCTATTTTTTATTATTTTAGGATTTTACAGTACTTTACTGTCTTCCTTCTCTTAGCCGAGTCCTCCATCCTTGTCTGTCATCCCATTCACCATCTCTCAAATTCCTCATTACCATAGCCTCATCCACTTCATCCCGCCAAGACCTTCTCGGCCTCCTTCTCCTCCGCCCCATAGGGCTCCAATCCGTCACTATTCCAATCCACTTACTGGCACTAGCTCTCCTGACATGACCATACCATATCAACCTTTTATCCTCTATGAATTTCATTACATCCGACTCCACCTTCATCCTGTCCCTGATCACCTCATTCCTCACTTTATCCATTCTTGTCAACGCACAGCATCTTCTCCAAAACTCCATTTCGACAGCTTTTATTTTACTTTTTGTTTTCTTGTTTGTCGCCCATACTTCTGCACCATAAGTCATTATACTCCTTACAACGGTATTGAATATCCTGTGCTTAGTTTTGTTATGGATATTACAACAGTTACCTTCAGGGAGAAAAAGTTTCACTTTACGGTGTAGATGCAGAAATAAATAATGATAATTTTTTTTGCATTACGCTAGGACGGTTCCTTGTTTTCAACCTCGTGTCTGAAACTGAAACCTTGCGATTTCTGGTCCTGTTTGCTCAGGAAGGTTCCCCATGTCCCTGTAGGAGAGCCCGTATTCTTTGTCCCGTGTCCCGTGTGAACCAGCTGGTGACCCGCCCACTCCTACGGGATAACAACAGCTGAGTCTCGACCTACGGGCTAATTGTTGCTCGTATCGCAACATTATAGCGATGTGTGTCAGAGGGATGACCCCGTGCAAGATACGCCGTCGTATATACGCTGGTTCATTACACTCAGTAACTTTATGCCAACGACACGTTTTTCTCTGCGTCGAAGATTCTACTATATATAATTGTATTAATTCCTGTAACATTACCTCCTGAGTTTTTTATACAGAATTATTATTTTTAGAGTTGGGTGCATTTCGGTTGAGGGAGCTAATGCAAAAAGGGAATGAAAATAAATGCAAACAAAACCCAATCAATGGTTAGTTAGTATTTAGATACTGAAATGGCAACCTATCCACGTATTTTAAGCCAAGTATGAATGAGAAATGAAAGTAAGATGATTGTGGAGCGAACTTGTAGTCTTGTTACTGACTAAGGCTGACAATGGTCATGTTGATGGTCATAAGTGGGAAAAATATTTATCATCAAATATCGGTAGGAAATAGCACATTAAAGCAGGTACCAACATTTAAAGATTTAGGCTCAGTTATCACAGAAGATAGTAAAATAAAAGAAGAGATAAATTAATGGGTTGCAGCAGCAAGTCACTTCTTTTGTGGCACAAGAAACAAATTTCTGGTCAAGAAAGAAATCTCCAAGAAAACCGATCTCGCAGTCGGTAAATCTAACAACTAGAGTGGTTTTTGTATATCCATCGTATGCCCACAACTCGGATCTCTAAGATATAAGAGGTCAAAGTAGAGGGAGAGTTTAGGCGAGGCAGACCTAAAATGAAATGGGAAGAAGACATGTTGACAGGAAGTCATCGTGGTGCCTTGCAACCTAAACAGCAACCGGTAGAAAATGACAGGATTAAGTAAAGTAAGTAAGTTTAAGGATATCATAACAAAATGATGATTGCTAAAAAACTATGTTTACAACACATCAGTTAGTACAAATCTGTGTTAGCAATTATTGTGTTTTGCAGAAAGTTTTTATAAATTTTTAATAATTTTGCAAGAAGCCCAGTTTTTGACACTAATATTTTCATGTTTGTATTTTACAACCCATTAAAATTAGATTACTAAAATTTAAAAAATTCGAATTTTGAGCATATTTTTTGTACTGAGGTCGTTGTAAAATAATTTAGCGTTTTGTACAGGCATGGGTTTTAGTGATTTCAGAGATTGTTATTACCTAGAAGATAAAAATTGGAAATTAAATCAATATTTATTTATTACAAGTCTTACTCTACATTTGAGTTATCCTCATTAGAAAAGTGAGTTCTCAACAAACGTATGGTTGGTTGCGTAGCTATACTGTAGTTTTATTAATATTATTTTTAGTTATAGCCATAGTAGAAGTTAGTAGTTATAAAGCGGACTGCTTTATAACTTTAATCACACTGATTCAACCCTGGACTGGATCCAGCCTTGATCATTGACCTAATGATTTAAAATCCTGAAAAATCGAATATTTAAAAAGGCTCGTACTTTACTCATATTTAAGTTAAAATACCTATATTGGTTATAAATAGGGTTCATTGCTTAAGAAGTGATATGATGCTTAAGTGTTGTAGGTATATATCATGATACACATATACTGTGACAATGATGTAATTGGCAAATGATAGGATATTGAATCGCCTCAGTTTAAATGTCCATCCAAATTAAACCCGTGAAATTATACTTCAGTCGTGTAATAACGGTAGACTTAAGTAATTTTTGAACTTGAAACCACGCTGTAGATGATTTGACCAGTTCCAAGTGTAATTTATACCTTGAACTACTTTCCGTCTGAAGTTCAGTTTGGTTCTATGAAAATGTTATCCAGTCCAACAGCTGTTTTATATTCATACTCCGTTCCCCTTCATTAAGTCGCTCACTTCCACGACTGATAATTTGGAAGTGTAACATGGAATTACAGGAAGTAAAATCAACCATAATAACGCTGGGGTAATCTCTTTAAATAAGTAATCTTCGTATTATAATTCAGGACTAGTATTTAATGACGTCATGGATTTTAGATCGTTGTAATTATTGCAGTAATAATAACGCAGTGTACAGTACTGCATTTTGATTTTCAATTGAGTTTTATAGCAAGGGATAAATTAAAAGACTCCATACGGCGTTTCAAATCGACTGTTTGCGTATGTTAAACAACCTATTAGATTTTTGCGTGTTTGTTTTAAACAGTAATCAAGAAGCAGTCATTAGCAGAGTATTCCTCTGGGAATGCAATTAATTTGCTCGGTTAAGCTATGATTGCGAATTCTTGGCGGGGAGCGCAAGTTCCTTGGATGTCGCTAGCACAAGCTGAATGTATTTTTTAAAGGAATAAAACTAGAAATGTAATACAGTAGAATGTTGAGTACACTGCTGATCTCGTGCCGTTGCCGCTGTTTTAACATTCTGGATAATTGCTTTTGTGATTTAATTCATTTTATGAATTTACTAAATTAATTGGATACTCTAAGAATTATACTCCTTAGCTGACTCTCTCTTGCTGTTTTTTTTCTAGTTCAGAGATCAAAGTTGGGTGCATTTATTGAGCTGTCCAATGAGAACGAATTCTTAGTCTATCCAGTGTGATGGTCTTCCCTTTGACCTTGGATTATTTTTGTCTCTTCTGGGGGCTTGATTGACTCCCGGCTGAAACACCCAGCTGACCAGACCAGAATTCTTAGGGAAAGTTGTAACAATAGACAATAAGACAATAAGACATTTATTCATCATTCAGAAATTTACACAATATCAATAGATTTCGTCAAATACAAGTTTAAGAACAATCAATTATCACAGTCTAGTACACTAGTATAGTTTAATTAGAAATATATACAACAATGTCTCGACAAGATTAGAGAAAGTCACTTACTTGTATGATGCAATCAAAAAATTCCTTAATATTATAAAAAGGGTGTTTATTTAGCCATTTGCACAGTTTACCTGAACATTTTTTGGATGTCATGTCTTTACATATTGTAGCCAACTTGTTGAACATTGTTAATCCCAAATATGAGTGATATTTCATGGTTTTGTTAATCTACATCTATTAATTTCTAGTCTATTACAGTATCTTGTATTGTGTTCATGTGTCATGGCTCTGGTAGGGTAGTTATAAAAGTTAGTTTTAACTAAAACTAACACTTCAAATATATACAAATTTACAACTGTAAGGACTTCCGTGGCAATAAACAGCGGCCTACATTGCTCACGTGACTTGCAATCTGTTATAATTCTAAGAGCTTTTTTTAGACAACCAGAACTTTATCTATACAAACTCCGTTTCCCCATATAACTAGGCCATATCTCAGAATGCTCTCAAAAAAAGCAAAATAAGCTATTTTTAGGTAAGTTGCTGATACATGTCTTTTTACATTAACCAGTAAGAAAATTACTCTCGACAACTTTTTACATACATGATCAATATGTTCTGACCAAGACAACTTATAATCTAAAATAATTCCTAATAAATTCACAGATTTTTTACAAGTGTTTTGTGGGCCTGGATCTCTTAAAGTAACTATAAGGTTATCAGTTTCGCTTTCATTTTAAGAACAAACCATTTGAGTTAAACCAATCAGTGGCAGTTTTCAAAACATCACCGCTTATGATACCAAGCTGTGTTATATTTATATGAGTATTTACAAGAGTGGTGTCATCTGCATATAGTTGTAAAACATGGTAAGTTGACACTGAGATCGTTCATAAATATTATGAATAGAACAGGACCTAACACCGATCCTTGTGGAACGCCGTAGTTGGTTTTTAGAATTTCAGAATACGTTCCTCCAACATCTACAACTTGTCTACGCTCCTCTAAGTAGGACTTAAACATTAACAGTTCTTAACTCCGTAAAGTACTCCTGTGAGGGGTGCTCAGGAGGAAGGCTACTTAATGACGTGGTTTCAGGGTTGTCCGGGAGGTACGGGGTATTACCTAAGGGGTTGTACCTGCATAAACATCTCAGGGTTCTTGATAGACCTATTTTCTAGAGAACTCAAGAGTTGTTGAGTTGGAGCGTAGACCATTAAACAGTATCGTTGGAGTGTGTGGACTTTTCTTCGTTTCTCTGTGGTCGGAGAATGAATCTTTTGATGTATTGAGTGGGTAGCTCAAGCCTGGATACGGTTTGGTTTGGAGATTCTGTGTTCTTCTCCGAGAATTAGGCAGATTGTTCAAATTAGGCATTTCCCTTCCTTATAAGTGATTTTTCCAGCGACTGTACCATATTTTGTTGGGGCCTCCTCTATCCTCTAAAATCTAACATAAATCATTTAAATTAAACGTTCAATTCGTTGTTACTTCCGAGTGATATCATTGAGCAGATTTTAAATATTTTTCTCTATTTAAACTTGCTGAAACATATGTTGTTATTTTAAACCTAACGTGGGGAAATTAATTTTGTTCAAGTTTATACAGAACACATTAGAAAAGCTCTCTAAAATAAGGTGAGAAAAATACTTGAACATCTTTAAAATAACGCTTAATAAGTTGTTATATATATTCATGGCTGTTAAATAACTTGTGTAATGATTTTATAGATGTTTTTACATCCGCTTTGCAATTATGAATATGTAAATGACTGCAACCAATTTAAAAAATACCGGAAATATCGTGTAGTCTTAAATAAGCTCGTGTAATTTATGCAACAATAATGTATTCGAACGATGACCTAGAATAGAGATAGCGGGTCAGATTAGGAGGTGTAGCTCCGAGTGTACGTAATTCAGAGGCAACGTTTCATTCATCAGGGCTTCAGGACCTGCACAGCAGGTTCGTTACAGGTGTGTAACGTGTCTACACGACAAAAACCGTTGGATTAACTACGCGGTATAACCGATTGGTCAGTCTGCCTTTGTATAATTGGATAGTTCAAATCTACTCAAGCCAGTTCTACGTTCATTTGGATCAATTATGTTTTTAGGTATTTTTTACGTTATTTGTTTATTTTAGGGTTAATTTTAATGCAACAGGGGTAACAGTTGAGTTCAAAATAATAATCTGTATCTCTTCCTTGGATAAGTTGGGAAATTATGGGATATTTTGCCGCGGAAAGACAAGAGATTTGAGGATATTGTTGTATAATTGCAAAGGTTTTTTCATCAGATGACTTTTACAAACAATTAAGTAATCGTATGTAGTCTCTTGTTTTACGTCACTTTGATATATTGGATAGTTCAAATTACCAATCAGTTTAATTTTTCATAATGTATTATTAGTTATGTTTTGGATAATTTAATGTCTAAGGAATGTCAGTGAGTCAAAATACAAAGATTAATTCTTTATTCATCTTGTTAAAATTTGATATTGTTGTTGGTAAAGTATAGTAGAATTGCAGGAATTTGTGTGGAAAAGTCTGAAAATTGTGTAAAAAATATTTGATAGCTTCCGAACCACTTTTACGAATTAATAAACAAGATTCAAACTACCCGATTCAGATTAGAAGATTAATTTTCATTTGAAAATTCGTCAATTTGTTCAACAATCACTGCGAACACATATAAAAAACACATAAAAAAGTTGACTTTCAAAAGAAATTTTTTTGTATTTACTTCCCTGCGGGAAATAGGTTAGATCGTGAATATGTCTAAAGGGAATGTTTTCTGTTCTTATGTTTCAAATTTTGGTCGGTCAAATTGCTAACACCACCCAGAGCTAAGACATATCCATGTTTAAAAATCCTTTAAAAACACATAAATTTTGGAAAAACTAAAATAGTGTTATTCTTAGAAATGAGTTCTTGCAACTCGAACAAACCACGACCACTTGGCTAAATCAGGTATGTTATTGATCTATATTTTTATTGTTTAAGGTAAATAGATTTCAGCTCGAATTCACTCCTGTAGCTATCCGTTAGTTTGATATACTATTAATTTTAGCTTTTAAGAAATTTAATAATACATTTTTAACAATTTTAGTGTTTGTTTTATTTTTTTTTAGAATAAATAATTGCTGTTAAATTATTTCAGTCCATCACCGGAAATGGTTTTTCCTCCTCGTCACCAGCAGAGGGCAACAACCGAATAGTCGGTTGGTCGCTGGCGACAGGCACGCGGTCTGGTGGCGGCGGAGTGAAGGAGGAATTGTTGAGAATTGATGACCCGGTCCCGCCTATCAGTGAGAATTTATAATGCTTTTTATTTTCAGTGTTATCATTTCGTTTTGGCATCCCACTCATTTTTATCTTTTGCCAATTTGAGTGAAGCGGTTTTGTTAAAATAGCTGGTGATGTCATTAACAAGTCGCTTAATCCGAGGTAGGTCTAAAAAGTCGACTTAAGACCATTACAAGAAGCTTTAGTGTGTTCGAGTCTGTTAACTAAACGATGTATGATTCTATTACCATTTTAATCCTTTTCTAACTTATTGAAGGAGATACTTTGGATCCGATCCATCCATCTTAGATTTTACCCATATTAGACATTGAATGAAAGCCCAGAGATCTATTTCTTGGTCATTCAATTCTCAGGCTGAATCTGTTATATATTCATTGAGGGTATAAGAAGAGAAAAGTTCCTTTCTAATGGAAATTCTAAATATTATTTTTCCATAATTTTAAAATTCTTAGGATAACATTGTCAAAATTTCCAACAGATAATACAGATGACAATGGGGTGGTAGCGTTCAGAATTGCAAAACAGTTTGTGAAAGTCAAAATTTGAGAATTTTAATATAAGGCTAGCTTTATCAGCTTTGCTGTTCTCTTACATACCATACCCTTAAAAATAAAAACGTTATCTTAAACGTTTTTACTAAAACTGGAGTTGGTAGTAATTAAATCCGTGGAGTGCAATGTTTACAGGATTTTCTAAGATAATAATGTTATTACGGACTACCCTGTACAAAAGAAGCGTCGCGTTTATGGCGACTTCCTCAATAACCATTTCACACTCCACAGAACGCAACTGAAATAACAAGCACTTAAATATAAATGTTGCAATGGCATTTCTCGGTCAGTTTTTATCACTCATATTATAAATTCGTTGTACTTCTCTGTGATTTTTCGTAAATTATATTATTTTAGTTTACATAGTATATGAATGGTTTAATTCCATTCCGTCTCACAGACACACAAAACACAGAGCGGAAGGTAGTGAAAGTCAAAATTTGAGACTAAAATGGTATATGAGGTACAATAACTAGCAAAATCCAAGGTCAAAATTCAAAATGGCGGCCATTTAAAATTTTAAAACTAAAATACTTTGAAAACGGTAAAAAATACAATGGCCGCCGTTTTAGATTTTGAGCTTGGATCTTGCTAGTTATTTTTTGTAATAATAAAAGTCTACCATTGTAAAGCACATACCAAATTTGAAAATAATTCGTTAGAAAATGTTTGAAATAAAAAATATTTTGTAAAAAATACAAAATGGTGGATATCTGAGAAAATAAGCGTTTTAGGCTATACCTCCATTGGAACTTTTTTCTTCCTTTTAATGTACCTAATCACTCATCGAAGTCCTGAAACGTTTTTCATGGACACCCTGTATAATAATTCAATACAATATCTTTGGTAGTTTCTATGAAAACGGGATCTAAAAGCTTCCGTTGCACTTTTTATTGCGTTGCACAAATCTACTAACCTCCCCTCAGAGCTTACACTTATCCATGCAAAAAAGTCACATTCCTGTGTGAAATGATTTATTCACGTTCTGTTCGTACCTGAGTGTGAAGAGATGTGTTTTCACGATAGATGAGAACGAGGAACTTAATCATAGCGTTGGCGACCTTAATCCACGATCAAGGTCTCCCCGTTAAAATGTGGCGATTATAATACTGGCCTCGCCGCCGGTTGACCTGGATGCTGGCTGGACGTGTGTTCTGTCCCATTGCAGTGTTGTTGGGACGGTGACGGCACAAGACATACCAGTCACTCAGCGAGAACATGCAATGATCACTTCTGAGAATCCTCCTTAATGAACGGCGAACATACTCGTATGGACTTGTAACTCAGTCAATGAGATACCGAAGGTTAAGTAAGAGTACTACGATTTTTACCGGAAATCCTCCTTGACGAACTAAAAAGATACGTAACTCAGGTAAGGTCGAGACCTTCGCCGAAGTAAAAAACCAACGATTTTCCACAGAAATCCTCCTGAACGAACAGGAAAGCTATGTAACGCAACTGACAAGTCAACTCGCCCAAGTAAAAATTTAAAGATTTTCCCAAAAATCCTCCTTGACGAACAATTAAGAAATATATGCACCTCAGATTGGGAGACACTCGCCGAAAATTAAGTAGGAATCCAGAGGGTTTCTCTGAAAATACTCATTGATGAACAAGAAATGTACATGTGTAACTCAGCTATGGGACACTCGTCGTAGAAATAATCCACGCATTTACCCTGGAAATCTTCCTTAATGAAGAAGAAAGATGCGTAACTCAGGTAAGGAGACACTCGTCGAAGTAAAAGTCCAAAGATTTTCCGCAGAAATCCTCCTTGACGAACAAAAAGGTATACATATATAACTCAGATAAGGAGACAGTCGCCGAAGTGAAAATCCAATGATTTTCCCCGGAAATCCTCCTTGTCGAACAACAATCATATACATATGTAACTCAGGTAACGAGACATTCGCCAAAGGTTCAGTAACAATACTAAAGTTTCCACCGGAAATTACCAGAAGCATTTTTCTTGGGCAACAACTTGAAATTACAAACATCTTAAACAATGACGCTATTCATCCTTCCATCTGGTACTACTTATAAACGGAAAAGTAAAAGAATACCATCAGCCACGGTGGAACTCGAAGGTTAAACAAGAATAATTCCTTCTGGGTCTCATCCCACGTAAGTGAGGATATCTTCAGAGAATGTGAAAAGCATTCTTCCTCTCGAAAGTCCCGCCTGAAGAACTACTAAGTAGATAAACAAACCAGATGGTCAATATTTCCTCCAGGAAACATTATAAGACGAGTAGTTAAAAGTCTGAACATACAAAGATAACTTTAAATTTCTCCTTGGCGGCCTTCGTAAAACCTCCTCAAAGAAAATGTAGTACTCAGTTAAGAAGTCCTTCAAAAGACGTTAAGAAAACTTTTCTCTTCTCCGACAGAGAATTGTGAGGACTTACTTATGTTGTTTTTACTATGGCATATCCAGGGTAACCTTCTATAGACGTCAACTGTAATTTCTTCTAGGTAACATTTACTTGAAAAAAACTAGAAAACCGTCCAAGAATTTCACGTAGTATGAAGGAAAATAAAATGTACTTAATTAAAAAACAATAGACAATTTAATGGCATCAACTTCTGAATGGTTACCGGGAATGAGTCATAAAAAGTAGTGTTGAGTGATTCATAGACTTGTGTGCACTTCTCAACCGGAATTCACTAGTATTGTCTTTAAATTCTTCTCTAGCCGATTCCATAGAATATGAACATTTTTTATTTCAATAGGTTTTTAAGGTACATGTCCGAACCTATTGTAGCCTTCAATTGTGTGTGATGCTTTAAATTACCCGTTAGGTTGTATTTACGTATCCTTAGGTAAAAAAATAGCATCAAGTAGTTTTGTATCTTAATCTTAAACAATACAATGCACGTAGTTATTTAAGTTTGATTAGATTATTGTTTCGCAAAAACTTCTCGGGCTCATTACGTAGCGTTTTGTTGATTTATTTATTCAGTTAGTATTTGTTTTGTCGTAATCTCAGATTAAACCTTGGTTTCAATTTTGTGTAATCTTCTTGGGAGTTATCATACCTAAAATCGAAATAAGTAGAATTCACAGTTTCTTCTAATGGTTAATATTTGTTTTGGAAATTATACTGTGACAGATATTTGAGGTACGTGATATATTACTTGAGACGATGACAAGCTAATAAATAAACCTTAAACTTCCGTTCCTTGAGGTTATTAGAATACACGTTTTTCGGTTCAGCACTAGCCTTTTCCGTCCCATATGGAATCTGCTCGGCAAATGATTCCCTGCAGGTGCAAAGCAACAGTCTCGACATGACTATAAACCTGTCGTGTTGTTGGGCCTGGGGAAGACTGATCTTCGTGACTTCCTGGTCGGTACAATATGGAGGCTAATGCCACATGTGTCTTGACCAGTGGACAAGTGACGTCACTAACCACGAGTCGTGTTGTTGTGCCTGGGGGAGAGTGACCGTAGTGACTTCCTGGTCGGTAAAAAATTGAGGCTAATCCCATTTGCCCAATTAACAAGTGACGTCACTGACCATGTGTTGCGTTGTTGGAGTGATCCTTGATCTTCATCGTCACAGTAGTTTAGAAGGCTATTCTTACACGTGTTTTGCCGAGAAAAAGCTATTGACGTCACATGCCGTCATTTCTACGACGGAGACTAATTTTTCTGTTGAGTCTCTGAACTATCTACCATATGAACCGGGTGGACTAAAACAGCATTGATGTACATGAGTGAGTGAAAGACAACTAAGCTTTGAGCTGTCATGAGAGGAGGAGGACAAAATGTATACAGATCCCAATTAAGATCCTGTGCAGGAGAACGGTTGGTGGTTGCGCGGAGGTGTCGGTATGCGCGCGCTTCGAATTATCATAGGCGAACGGGATCATGCGCCTGATATGGTAGTTAGCGACTGCAAACAAAGCGATATGCTAAACCCCTTATGGCCACATTTCCATCCAATGTGTTGCTAGCATTAATAACGAGCGGTGTCCGCGGTACCGTAGCCTTTGTACCTTTGTACCGGTACCAGAAGCCCGGCGTCCAAGATCTTTGCTCGGTGCCTTTTACTCTTACCGGGGACAAGAGTACAATTTACTGTGGTAAAGATTATATGCCAATTTTAGTTGAACACTTCAAACCTGATGGAAAAATATTACATACTCCCTTTTATTATCCGTTTGTGTTTGTAATGATACCCAACATTACTTAGACGGATTGTCTGTCGATGGATCACGTCTTGACAACTAACGCGTGGCAGATTCACGCTTGGACAGCCTGTCTTGCCTATTTTAGTCTGAAAGTAGTCAATCTAGTTCCATTGTCTATGAATCTTGAACATCCCCGAATAGACATATTTCTGCCTCTTTATCTTTGTTAGATTGTTTTGAAAGAGGACATCGGAACCAATAAAACCGATTCGATAAGTTATTATGTGCAGCCTCAGGAAAATTCATTTAGATTAAATAATATTACGAGAAATATATAAAGACCTCAAATTAAAATTCTTGGCTCAGTAAGAATCTTCTAAATCACCAACTTACCATCACTCATTTGAGCAATTCTTTTCAGCATACCTTTAGTCTATGAAAAGTCCATACTTAATGGCAGATGCAGAACTATAAAGGAAACATTATTCCATTAAAAATCCAATCACACTGTATAATCTCTAAGCTTTCCAATACTTTGATAGGTTGTTAAAATACCAAACTTGAATTTTTTCATAGACAACTAAAATATGGGGTTTTAGAACTGATATGTTATCGAAAGTACTTTTTGTGTAGCGAAATACTAAATCATCGTGTGACAAAAATTACAAATGCATAGAATAAATGGAAGTAAACACCTTCTTGTAATACGAACTTTGTCTTCGAAGATTTAATCGTTATAGCGCATTAATGTCTCGTGTTGTAAGTGGTCTGTACCATTGATGTTAATGAGTACAGGTTCCATATCTTAATCTGAGCAAGTGTTTACTTCGTGTTGACTTATATGGATGGAGATTGTTAGGAAGTACAAATGATCACCGCGCGAGATGAAGATAGAGAGACGTACGGCAGTAGGTGTTGCAGCCAACCGGTTCGTTGAAGATGGTAACAGTAACTCAGTTGGTAACTCTTCTGGTTTTTGCCTGTTCGAGGGTTGTAGCTCATTAATAATAAGCTGTCACAACACTGAATTAATTTTTTGGCCAGTGGGATGGATTTAGTATCACTGATGCCTTGTCTAGTACAGGATATTCTTGATTCGTGGCTGAGTCTGAACACACTTCAGGTGCCTACGCTCTTGATAGTGAGCAACTGGAAAGAATACGTATCTTCTTTGTGAAGAGTTAGTGGTGTACATTTCGAATTATGGTTACGATCCGATGACTTCCTGGGTCTCACCTAAGTCTCTTTTGGTAAACATTTCAAAATCTCTGATCATCTCTCTCACCTAGTTAATTTTTTTAACTTCCTTTTTCCGTGACTATATGGTACGTTCAGCGCGACGCAACTTAAAACAGCAAGGTACCTGGTGTTTGACCCACTGACTAGTCAGAGGTGACCGCTCATTATCTTACCGGAGTCGCCCACCACTGAATTGGAACCAAGATTGACTTTCTGGGTTAACTCGTTACCGGTAAGCTAAAACATTGGAGTTCGTGTAGCAGTAGTTGACGCTTTCTAAAAAATAAACATGTCCAATGTAACTCTTCGCGTTTGATTTTATTATTAACTAGCAGTAAGCCCGCCCTTTGTACGGGTTGTAGGATTCAGTTGAAAGAAGAAAGATTATCATACCAAAATGTAAACCTAAAATCCTAAACAAATCAATACAAAGAAAATAAATCAATACCAAGCTTTATTATTTAGCATTACTTTACAATTAAATAGATTAGAACATTTATACTACTATTGTAATTAGTTATACGTTAAATTACCTTTTTAATATAGTATGATTTCGAAATGGGTCAATGACCAATATAAAAGAACTAATATTGATTTGACAGCTGTTTGTTTTAGCGAATTTTCCATAGGGAAGGAGCTATTTATTTCTATTACTACAAGGATAGCTGATTATTAGCAGTAGGTTATTCATTGAAAACTCGATCAAAATGCGAGTAATATCGCGTAAAAGTGGGGGTTTTAAATTACTTTATTTAAAAAACTTACTTACTTAAAAACTTACTTACTTACTACTCGTTATTTACTTTGCAAAGGGCGGAGGGCGATTTCAAGCATTTATAAACCTTCTCTAAAATGTAGAGAATACATGAAATAAGTTTCATTGTAATCAGTTCTCCCGTTTTTTCGGAGAAGACGGCGGATAATGTCTCCCGGAGCGTCACAGACAAAAATTGAGATAAGACCGGTTTCGGCTTCTCTAACGCAAGAATATTAAGACTAACTAAAAAATGAATAATTCTGAGCAATGTACAGACAAAACTCTAATTTGATTTATATAGATTAAAACACAATAAACAAAGGCAACTGGTTGAAAAATCGAACCATGGAAAAAATGTTGTTGATGAGAATGATGTGGTTACTGATGGTGTTCAAGTTGGGCGCATATGGCGTCGTGTAGCAGGACCAGTTTCCCGGAAGCGGTCTTGAGGTTACCCTCGGTCTGTCACACTCCTTTAGTGCTCGGACCTCGTTTACGGCCTCGTTTATTGCCCGGAGCCACGGCCATTACAAGTATATGGCGCCTGGCTGCCATTATTGCGTGGAATGCGTTTAAACTTACGGCAAGTGACTAATTGCTACTCCGCTGTTTGCAGAAGGTTGCGATTCCGATGTGTGTTGAGGGTTTGGAAGGGGAGCGCACTGGTCTAGGGGTAGAGCGCGGGGCTTTGGTGCCCAAGGTACCGGGTTCAAATCCCGCCAATCACCAATGGCTTTTCGCTATGTGATAATGCCGCAAACCAAATAGGGGTGCGCAAAAAAAGAGGGTTTGGAACTATTTTCTGTACGGGTTTCACCTCTGTCAAAGGTGTTTTGGACTTTTTTTCAACCCTTGTCAAATTCACTCTTCCCATTGTTTAACCTGTTTTGTTAATTGATTTGCGTGTTGTAAGTGCGAATTTTATTTAGTAAATACAGGTAAGGTACTTTAAATACACACTCAATTTGACATTGTAAGTCTTAATTATAATGTATTAGGTTCTAATGAAAAAATCATAATTTTGTTTCGTAACCTCATACTGTAATTTATCATTAATAATGCTAAGATGAAAATAAAATTTGAACTACCAAAATTTGAAACATAAGAACAGCTGTTTAAATGAACTAAAAACATTCCCTTTAGACATATCCATGAGCTAACCTATTTCCCACAGGGAAGTAAATTACAAACATTTTTTGAGGCGTTATTTAAATCAGTCTAAACACTAGTGAACATCCACTATCGGAAATGCAGACCAAGGAAAGAAAATAAAGGATTCTATGTCTAAGCGGTCTGAAACATATTTAACACCAAAAATGGAAAAGCTCGGCCAGTGGCAAAACCAATCATCGTCAAAAACCGGATGCTTTTCATTTTGCAAATAGATGCCCCCACCAGACGACGCTAACAATGGACCAAAGTACACGTTCGAAATTAAAGGTATCTAGTTTTTTCGTCGGTCTAGCTGTGTCACGAAAAATCCACCTGTTGGTCTTAAAATTTGTTGCATTTCATTGCAGTAAATTTCATTGAATTTTAAAATAAACTACTACTTAAGTTTAAACAAAGATTTTGTCTAAAAATCCTGCACAAAGTAAATAGGCTATAAACCGTGGAGGGCCCGTCATAAAACATTGTGATGACCGTATGATTATATGACGAGAACATGTTTGTTTAAGATGCATTAATTTTATATGTCACTTAATTGGCCGTTACTTTGTATAATGGGATTATATTTATAGACTATCAAGTTCATTTAAAGAAGATCCCTCCCAGGACGAACCGGTTCTCGCACTCACCATCTTACCGCGGTTCTCAAAATTGCGTCCACTATTTATTGCATCTGGTCTAAACGAGTCATACTGCATAAGATGCTGGTAAGTGTATCTTGTAAAAATTGGTATTTTGGCTTTAAGCATTTTTGAAGGACATTCGGGGTAAACTGGTTTTAAAATTGTACATGGCTCTGAAATTGGTAGAAAATTGGTTCTGGTATAATGGTCACGTATTTGTTGAATTTAATTTTCATTTTAACGAGTTTCCCTTAAGGAAGAAGCTATTACGTAGGTCTCATGGCAAGACACAAGTACGGGACCATGTTACTTTTTCGTGTGTATTCCTACATTTACTCCGACGAGTTCGTAATCCAGACATAACGATCAATCAGAACTGGTAGTTTGGGGGGGTTGTACCCAAAAAATTAGTTTTTTAACTTTTTCATTTGTAATTAAAAAACGTCAATTTTACAATAATTAGAATCAGCTCAAAAAACTACACAATTTGGTACTTTAAGGTTTTGCTCTATCGCCAACGTTTACCGAGATATTAAAAATCTTAACACAGTACGTTGTATTTCGGGACTCCATTGTTAATCTGAAGGAGGATAAGGAAAAATTAATATTTTACTTACCGTACTAAGCTATATTTTTTTATGAAACTTAGTATTTAGCCTCACATTGTTGAGAACCATATATTTATACTTAAAAATCATAGTTGATGTGTTTATCATGGTAGCTAACCTGTGTACCCTTTCCCATGTTAATCTTAATGAGAATATGTAAATAACTCTTATTTTTATCGACAGATTGATAAAACCTGTCATATATTATTATTATTATCTTGTGCTTATGTGATTATATTGATTTCTGTGACATTTATTCAGGGATCATCCTGGACCTTAGAATCACCAACTTAACCATCCGCAGTTAATTTGTCCTCCTAGAAGAAAGCTCTTTCGACAAACTTTAGAGGTTCCATTTCTAAGAGATGGAATACTTTACTCGTGGACAGATTTCAGGTCGTAAGAATCGAATCTTTAGAGATGTACTGTGAGTGTTAGCTAGATATCATCCTACGCTATGTCGAGAAACAGTGCTACATCCGAAAGCTTGATGTTTATGAGACGATGGCGCAACTTTGCAATGGTTAACAGAATTTCTTTGTTGCGTCAAAGACGGTATCTGAATAGTTATTATGTTAAAAAAGTAAGTTATCGTATTTAATTAACATTGTACACCTAATGATGTATGATTAGTTATAGCGTGTTGTAGATTGAAGTGTTATAATTTAGATTACATTGCGTCTTTTTTAATTTAAACTTATTATTCTTTCCTCATCGGGTTGTTCGGATTAACCGGACGGTCAAATTACCGGGATTCTAGTGTACCTATGCCATGACTTGAATAAGTTTGTTTCTTTGACCTATTTTACATGACCAGTTTATTTTAAGAACTCTGAATGCAAAGGTGGGCTAGAAAACTTCCGCTAGTCTCATTTTGACCTTTTAGTATGGTCGGTTAAGATCGTCATCAACTTTAATAATTAACTAGTGCTGAAATATTCATGGAGAAGCGAAACGCCATAAACCGCACTGGTTCCAGCAATTTGTCGGCCTCTTCGAAATTCCTGAATTCACCAAACTGCCCAACTGGTCGCCACACCGCATTCTTGCTTGAATCTTAAACCCCTTTCAAAATACGAACAGGTTTCTTTCTCCAAACTCTTCAGCAGAAGCCGCAAAACAAAGACTTTACAATATGAAAAGTGGTGGCGTTGTCTACTGACCCAATTCGGCTAAAAGGGTTATTATAGTGCCATCACAGCATTCCCCATGTAACGACCTTGTTCTACAGACGTTGTAACAACGTGTGAAACACGCCAAGCGTTCCGGCGGCACGGTGGGGAGTCGAGGAGTTGTCAAGGAGTTTCTGGTTGTGTAGATCAATTCACTGTGTGCACTCAAAGTTCAGCTTAGAGAAGAGCTCTTGATTAACCTCTTTATTAAGATTAAACTTCCAGTAGTAATGAATATTTAAATCTAGAGTACACACATGATATTTTACTGGATGGACTGGGATGGTGGCGTCATCCTGTAATCCAGCTACTTGGAGGTCACGAATTGTGGATAGTTGTGAGACATGGTCGGTGGATGTAGTGTTCTCTTGTGTGGATTAACGTCCGCACTATTGAATACTACGTTAATCCACAAAAGACTATCCTCATAATTAGACCAATTCGTAATTCAGACGTCGTGGTTCGGATTCCACGTTAAACTGTAGGTCCCTTAGTTGCCATCGGCTGTTGGGCTATTAATTAACAGTCCTGTCTAAGGAACATGTCAGCCTAAGCCAGTAACGAGACTACAAGATCGCGCCACAATCATCTTACTCTCAATCCTCTTTCATGCTTAACTTAAAATACCTACCTTGTGGTATGGTCGCCATTTCAAATAATCTAATCTAATCTAATTTAATGGTTTCGTGAAGGAAGTTATGTGTCTACTTACTAATTTCTGTGGTCATATGTCTTCCCTGAACTAGCAAGACATATTATAATGAGTTTTATTTTATCTGTGTGTCCCAGTTGAAAATTTGGCTGTTTACTAGAACCTTCAACGCTGCTTGCGCCATGTTCACGTAGATATTGAGAAGTAGGTCTCTTGCACGTCATCATGGGGTAGGAACACGAAACACTACCCCATAGCGAAGACCAATAGATAGATTGCTCGAAAGTTTGTGAAACTGTAATATTCTCCTTTTTCGTTGTAGTAAAAGTTCAACTGGGACATAAAGGTAAAATAAAAAATACTATAACATATCTGTATACTTACGTCCAAGATACTTTTCCCTTTTTACTTTCACCCCTTATACATGAAGAAAGTATTGTTTTTGACAAAACCTTTTAATTTGAGTTTAGTGTGGATATACCCGTTTTGAGGCTTCCTAAATCCAAAAAAATAGTTTTCGGACTGATGTCAGACTGTCTGTGTACAAACCCCGAGACCAAACCCGAGGTGCAGTTTGGCCCTGTATCATATGTCACCTCATCATATTATAGACTACTCGTATTGTGAGGACCAAGGACCAACTTCGCTGACCAAGGTTTGGAGTCCGTCACGCTACCGACCACGCCACCGATTCACTTAAATCCACATTATAAACAAAACATTATATCGTTGGAAATTCAACCTAAATTAACCCACCGTTGGTCGAGGGGCGAGCGCCACGCTCACCTTTTTGAACACCTAGTTAACGATTTATAATCACGAATTTTAAACAAAGCATAACATATAACTTTGGTTTAGCTATTATTCTAGCCTGTTATTATATACAAAACTAAAAATTTAATCTCTATATGTATAAATGTATGTATGTTCTCTATGCGTTGCCAAACTACTCATCTGATCGCCATGAAATTTTAGGAAGTTGCTCTAAATGTGTCTGGGAAGGTTTTAGGGAAAGATTTTCGAGAACTTCATTAAGTTTCCATTTTATGTCGTTTTAAACTTATAATATTAACCTAATGGAGAATAAGTTTGCTAACATATTTGCTACAATAAAACATTTGATTTCTTAAGCTACAGCTGTTGGTTTACTTTCCATTAGTAATATGCTTTACTATCCAATGCCATCTGAATCGTTCATTAACGTAAAATTATAAAGTAAATATGTTCTGTAAAAAATGAACAGTTTTATCAGCCACATTAATAGTTTACAGTTTTGGGGGATTATGCGTTTACATTTTTAATTTGCTGTCTGATTAAAATTCACATGTATATATGTTGACCAAATAAAAAATAATTACACTATTCATACATATTACGTTTACTATAATAACCAGCTATTGTATAGCTTCCCTATAAAATCCTATTACAGTTAGGTTTGGTTAAGAAAATTGTGAATTAATCAACTCAGATTTATTTGTTTTGTAGGAATGTAACTAATATGTCTTAAAGTTTATTCACTATGCTGAGACCCAGAATATTCACACAACGAAGCCGTAATGCTGTTTGAATTTAGAATATGGCCAATCTTAAAGTTAACATGTATTTATTGTAAGGTGTTACGAAGTTCGCCGGGTCAGCTACTATAAAATAAATATAAAATGTATAGTTTTGGACTACTCTATGGATGGTCCATTGAAATGGAAGAAAAAATCGTCAGGTTAAATTAATCATCCTTGGAGACTCTAGAATTTGACCTAGATTAGTTGGAAATTATTTTCTCTGAGGTAATTAAAAGACATGTCGTTTGTTAAACCTCTTTTGGGTTTTCCATCATCTGATATGTAGAAATTATATGAATCCTAAAAAAAGAATGATGAATGATATTTGAATTAACCTTCTAATTCTTTTCTGGACTCACCCATAATGTAGTATCGTGATATTTGAACAAAATAATTCAACATTCGGTTTGTTTAATCTAAAACTATACTACAATTTGTTATTTCAAATGAACTAGACCACATCATAGACACGATTAGTCAAAATTCTATTACGAAATCTCGGCTAGAACCGAACATAAATACTACCGGGCTACCAATTCATCTAGATGCCGCTCTGGCTGGTTTTTAATAACCCACGATAAGGAGCGGTTCTGCGACGATCGTAAATCCATATCAAACTATGATCAAAACCACCAAAGCAGTTTGGCCGCCGCTAATTTGAAATATTCGTGAATGACGGAGGCTGGGCAATGCTTCACGATGCGGTCGCCCGGGGCAACCGTGTGGATCTTGAGACTGGAGAGAATTATGGGAAAAGGAACCTTACGTTCCTTGTGTACCAGAAGAAATCAGAAATCCTTTATTATATAAGGAAGAGAAACATCCAGACAGTGTCAGATGGGGTAGCTAACACTTCTAAGGTTTGCAGTATCGAGATCCTCCGTGTAGTTTATTTTTCACATGTAGAATCAATTCTTAGATACGGTGTTATATTTTGGTAAAATTTCCGTTGGGTTCTTGTTCTTCAAAAATAGCGTATGAAGTTGATAAGTGGTTTAAGAAGAACTAACTCTTGCGCACTATTTAAGAATTTTAAATTTCACCTGTTTTGTTGGATACGAAGTCTGAGTTTTTGTCAAACAGAACTGGTCGGTTTTTGTGACTAATGGATACTTTCATCAGTATCCAACAAGTTCAAAGGACATACTGTCAGTGACAAATCACTTAACAGAAAAGTATGAAAGGGGACCCTATTATACGTGTCTCAAAATAAACAATAAACTACTCCTCCAAATAAGACAAATTAAATAATATTAATCAATTTAAACAAAAAGTAAAAGAACACCTTCTGGAATTGTGTCCCTATCTGATTAATGATGTTGGGTGGCTTCTCTCCCTCATATTTTATGTTATATATTTTACTATATTTATTTATTTTGTTTAATGTATTTTTCAATATATGACTTGTTCAAAGTTAATAAAAAACTTAATGAAAATTAATGCTGTGAACCATATCGTACTTTGCTTCTGTGTAGTTTTAACAATATTCAACTAAGTACTATTGAATGTTCAAAAATAGTTTGACAATAAAATATGTTTTTTCGTAAGAGAACCTTACCTACCCATCACCATAGGCCGAAGGTCTGTGCGGTGAATTAAAGACAGCGAGGTACCGTTGCTTCATTGGTCACATAGGCTAGCCAGAGGTCACAGTTCATAATCTGAAAGGAGTCGCTGGACGCTGGTTTTGATTCAGTAACCTTTGGCTCACTTGGACAGAGTGTTATCCCTGAGCTACCGTGCTGGTAACCAACATGTATTAATACTGTACTAACACGTTTAAAAATGCCCTATAAATATAGCCAATTGCCTTATCAATGCCATCAAAGTGTAGGAGTATAAACCTTATGCGTCTAGTTTTGGCCTCATTTTACACATGTACTTGTGAACATTTTGGTTTTATTTATCGATCGCCATCCACCACGTCGTACTATACACATAATCATCAAATCCACACACTTACCTTTTACCCATATTCATGGTAAAATAACCACTATAGTACGTCAGTACCTTAAAAGAATAATAATGATAAAGACAATGCAATTCACGAATTAATACGAATTAATAGCCCAATGAACGAAATACTCGTCTCTGACGAATCCCTCAGATATGTACATCACATGATGTAATTTTGATGAAGATCGAAATTAAATACTAAAGAATATCACAGAATTCATGTGAAATTAACTCAAACCGTGTTATTTTGTAATTTATAATGGCTATAAATGAGTTACCTATTTGTGTTTTATATTTTTAGCTATCGTTTAAAATTGATATTTATAGAACACGTGAAGCGAGGCGTGAGAACCACTCCAACACGTTGGCAGCGCGATGGCGCTCCAATTAGACCAGTGTGTGTATTAAACGTAGCGGACCCGCCGCGCCGTCACTGCGCATGTCAAATTACGCACTGATAAGACATGCGCAGTGGCGGCCTCTGTCCGTTACAGGCCGCGCTGCCCCCACTGCGCATGCGCTCTGCGCCCGTCCGGCAGGTGCTTCTTTAATAACCCCCCATCTAGAATACTTTAGCCATAACAAGGTTGAACGTTTAAATACAAGGTGTCTTGAAATAGCTGCTGTAATTAAAAACTATGTGTTTTAATTAGTTGTTTTTATTGTAACTATCCAGGTTTTGACGTTTGAAATTGGTTTTACTTACATTGTACTCTCTCCAGTTTAAATATATTTAGTTTATAGATATTATTCGTGAAATCGTCAAGCGTTAGTTTATAGCATATATATTAGTACTGGCAAAGGTTGCTTCAAAGAAAAATGTTACAACTCAAGACGGGACAGTTGTTATATCCAGTCCAAGAACAAATTACACATCTAAAACCAAACCTATAATGTCTGAACTACGTAAACCTTTCATCGCCATAAAGTTTGATTTTCGTCAAGTGGAGTCAGGTGTCCCTATACCCGGGGGTAGCTGAATTGGAACGAATGTTTTGGGTTCTGGCGAAGAGTTGAACTGGAACACTCATTAATGAAGATCAAGAAGGGTCAACTAGGAGCCACCGATTACGGTCAGCTGGTTCAGTCACTCGGCCAGGTGTATACACGTATATAAGATTTCAGGAAATAAGATGTTATGGATTTGTAAGCTCCGAACGATTTAAGAGCCATACATAATTATTGTTTTAACAATATAGGCCAACAAAACGAATGTATGTATTTATTAGTACCTGGTGACTGAGCGTTGCTCGGTGAAATATATAGGGACTAGAACTTTTGTGAAATATTAAACAGTTAACTTAAACCACTTGTAATTTAAGTTATCAAAACTCGAAACGAAAAAATCGTGTTCCACCTGAGAATCCATCGAGGAATCATCGAGTTGGTAGTTCTCCGCGCTACCAATCGAGTCACAGCATCCGTGGTCTTAAGTAGTACTGTATTAGAACAATCATAAAAATTTGTGATAGAAAATAGTATTTTATTGAAAAAATTAGAAGGTTACTATAAGTATTAGACGGGCTAGAAACAATTGCTAAAGGAACTAAATATCTACTAGAACTTCAAGGTAAGGCGCGGGGACAAAATAATTCAAATTCACTCCTTAAAAGACACAACCTGTTATGGATTTGTAAGCTCCGAACGATTTAAGAGCCATACATAATTATTGTTTTAACAATATAGGCCAACAAAACGAATGTATGTATTTATTAGTACCTGGTGACTGAGCGTTGCTCGGTGAAATATATAGGGACTAGAACTTTTGTGAAATATTAAACAGTTAACTTAAACCACTTGTAATTTAAGTTATCAAAACTCAAAACGAAAAAAATCGTGTTCCACCTGAGAATCCATCGAGGAATCATCGAGTTGGTAGTTCTCCGCGCTACCAATCGAGTCACAGCATCCGTGGTCTTAAGTAGTACTGTATTAGAACAATCATAAAAATTTGTGATAGAAAATAGTATTTTATTGAAAAAATTAGAAGGTTACTATAAGTATTAGACGGGCTAGAAACAATTGCTAAAGGGACTAAATATCTACTAGAACTTCAAGGTAAGGCGCGGGGACAAAATAATTCAAATTCACTCCTTAAAAGACACAACCTGATTGCACCTACCTGGCCAGATTGCTGTACCAGTTGGCTGTACTCGGAGGCCCTTCTCAATCCTCACTAATGAGGGTTCCAGTTCAATCCTTCCCCAGAACCAAAAAAATCGACTACGGCCACATATACCCGCCATGTTAACTGAGATACATATTCTAAAAAAATAAAACACTGGTGCGATCACAATATTTATTTATTTATTGTTCTGAATAAAACAAAAAAGAATCATGAATACATATGTAGTGGTTATGGAGAAAAATTATCTTTAGTGTTTAAAAATCACAGTTTGAAGTTACTGCACTCTCTTGCACGACACGTTAGGTACTATGCTATTAGATAAGGATTTATAACTATAAAAGACTATTGCTCACAATTTTATAGTTTGTATGATGAGGAAAAAAGTCAAATGAACTGACCATGATTGTAGTTATTTCCATGATTGAAAAATAAAACTTCCTACGGTCTTGTTTGTTGGCCTAAAATGGTTTATATTACTTGGACAAACAGTTGTATTTATTAAATTATTTATTCGGACATGAAGTGGTCGTAAAAGTTCATTAGTATCTTACAGGATGCAGCACTAAATAATGGTTTCCGGTCTTCACGAATCTTCACACAGTAACTGAGTAGTTAGACTATTTCTATTCTCTGTAATTTAGGAAAAGTTACAACTCTGAAGACCTGAGTTAAAGTTACTTACTGATGATTGAGATTGTGTAGGGGGTTTTGATGTTTTAATTGACTACACAGTTAATCTTTGAACATTAACAGATTCGGTTTTATACGCTTTTCTACCTTAGTTTAAATATTCTATTCCAATACATGCACTAAGGAAAAAATGATGGAATTGAATAATAGGTACGCTATCGTTTTAGTGAAGCTGTTCAGTTCGGTTGTAGAATGGAGAGCGCAAGGGATGTCATAAAATATTGTCTTTATGGTCGGCTGAGGTTGCAGTTCATTACTTGCAACCTCCGTCCATCCTCATCAGTCAGTCTACTAGGTGCTCTTGAAAAGCAGATATATGGTAAATTTTCTTTAAGACTTTTTTACACACATTTAAATTTGTATACCCTTCAAAGTTTGCACTCTCGTCTAGTTTTGGGTGTCTGTATTTATTTTTTGCAAGCTTACGGGAAGGAGGCTTCCTATGTATTTTAACTTGAAAAATATTGTTTTTGAGACTACCTGTTGCAAGGAAAAAAATACCTGTTGAAAAAATCTGGGCATATTTTACTAAAACGTTTACACACTGCACTGTAACACAGTGTGTTAAAATGTTGCAGAGGATAACAACAGATATACGTTTTTTTTAATTGCAGGTTTAAGAAAATATACTTTAAGCTGTCATAGCAAAAAATTAACATTTAACTTTTTGTCTGGAACAACTCTGTTAACTTAGAAATAAACGTGCATTATACGCAGGTTTTCTAAAAAAACTCCAATAACAATTACGGAAAAAAATTTTCAGTTTATTTTACATAAATTACACTACATTTGACACTTTAATTAATGCCCAAAACCCCAGTATGGATGGACCATTTTACGGGAACTGAAATAAGAACGAAATCTTTCCCTAGCCCCAATTCCCTAACGAAGCGTTTCCGAACCCATAATTAATATAAACTTTTTTCATAGTTTTCACAAGTATAACATGTTCTTTAATATTTTCCGTTTCTTCATGAATTACCTTGTAGGTTTATATATGTGATGTGGAAATAAAAATTTGTCTGTTGTAATGGTGGCTTTTTGAAGTTTTCACGTTTAATCAACTACCATAACAGTTTTTCTCGTTTTTGACGCATATATTGGCTTCTTTATATTCGTTATATATATAAAAACTCCTCAAGGGAAACAGTTTCGAACCCTTGACCTCTTAGAGAAACTAACCGTTAGCCTATCCCTAATCCGAGATGCGTTCCAAGCCTCGACGTGGACTCTATTACAGGCATAAATCTAGGTCTCACACAAATTTGACAAGCGGAGGTGTGCGGACTCAGGTAAATAGGAAAATCGTCACGTAGTTCATCGCTTTTTAAAAATTATTACGGAAATTTACATTTAGATTGCCACCGAAGTTGTTTATGAGCGAATGAGTGCGAGATGCCATAAATACGGTTAGTTAGCTAGCTAGGGACAGGTAGCAAGTTGCTGGCTGTCAGCTGGGCGAGTGACAGCACTGCAGCTCCGGCGGAACCAGTGTTGCCAATGGTCAGTGTAGCAAGTCCAGTTGTCACTCGCTCGACCTCCTTCCGCCGAGATAATTACCTCGGCCTCCATTTCCGCTCTCCGTTTAATAACGATTTATGATTGTTTATATTGCTCTTCTGCAGCGCTTCGCTGTTGAAGATTGCGTAGTTATTTCATCCTGTGTAAATAATTGGTGCTTACCAATCAAAAGTTGATAAATATTTACGAGAGATCGAAAATGATTACGTTTATTTCTTTTATCTACGACCACTGCAAAAAGTACCAATAAAGATACTGAAAGTAACATCATTTAGAGGCTCATTATTAAACGGAAATCGAAATCCGTTGCGTCATGAGTTCATAACGATACAGGTTCTAGAGCAGTCAGCTCAGCATTTGACGAAAGTAATGCCATTATGGATATAACGGAATGTAAAATGAGCTGATTTATCCATAAAGATTGTGTGTTTTAGTGGCTTACTTCAAATTTGACCCTCTTATAGTCTATACTGAGGTGCGATGGCCTGGACTAAATCCTGAGACGAGAAGGTGGGACAGTAGAAAAAACTATCCTGTTTGAACTGTGAAGCACCGCCATATTATACAAATCCAACAAGTTATATATGAGTAGATAATCTTATGAGGTTCCTAGGACAAAAAAGTACGAATAGCAAACACGTTTAAAATGTGTTGTTATTTAACGCAGTTTTACACATGATTTGTGTTATGTCAACATGATTTATGTTTATGGCAACTCAAATCAATAACAACCAATTTCATACATGTTTGCTATTCGTACTTTTTTGTCCTAAGAACCCCATAAGATTATCTACTTATATATGGTAATATAGTTCCCAACACCACATGACTCATTTTGTTCATAGAATTTTCTTAATTTTTTAGGGTAGGACAAGACTTTACTATTAGCAAAGAAGTTCACGTCTTAGACTCCCCTCAGCCCCCAGCACCATCTCTCGCAACATTATTGGGCAGATCTGTTGACCTGCTGTGTCTTGTTGCAGCACACCCTGACGGGCCACAGCGGCAAAGTGTTGGCAGCCAAGTTCCTGGGGGAGTCGACCAAGGTGGCGACAGGAAGCCATGACCGCACGCTCAAGATATGGGACCTGCGCAGTAAACAATGTGAGTATATCATACAATGTCAGAAAATGAGAACAAGAGATTTCATGGGAGGCAACCACCCCCGCCCCCCGGTAATACCAACTTTTTTTATGTGGTTTTTATGGGTATTGTGACCTTACATTGCATACCAAGTTTCATGAAAAACTGTTGAGAAACAAGGAAAAAATTTATTTTTTAATATTGTCCCAGGGAAAAACATTGGGTGCTTTTAGACAACGTACTGTGTTTACCATGGAAATAAAATTCAACCTTTTTCTGTAAACGTTAGTCGTAGATGTTTTGCCAAAAAAATTAAAGCATGATTTTATTGACACTTAAAATTCCATAATTGTTTACCATTAGTTCTACAGACATACGGGTGGTCACATGTTATTTGGTACACCAATAACTAAACACCATGAAAATGAAATCAAAATCATTTAAGCAGATTTTGTGACTTTCCTTTTAAACTACACTTAAACTACGCGTAAATATACAAAATAATGTGGAAATATAATGAAATAATCTGAAGATATGGCTAAAGTGCACATGTGTACAGAATTTCATAAAAATCGGACAATCGGTTTGGTCTTAGAGTTTGTATACAGACAGACGGACTGACAGTCCAAAAACTAATTTTTTGGATTCTGACCCCGATCCACTCTCAACTCAAATTCGAAAATTTTGACGAAAACAATACTTCATCCATATACTACTGTATGTATAATGGGAAAAAGTAAAAAAGTATATGTTTGTTTTTCAAAAAAGATACGACTTCTTGGTTGGAATATTGTTAAGGCTTCATGAAGAGGATTTAAAAGTCAGGGAGGGATAGAGATGTTTTGGTTTGCAATATATGACCAATAAACTATAACATCAATATTTAAATAATATAATATAAAATAAAATATAATAATATTTAAAAAAATTAATATTTAATAATTCAAGTAATATTTAAAAAGTAAGTAGTAATAATCATAAACCTTAACTTGGGTTTCTGTGTATTTAAAAAAAATTAGAGTTAAAGAATTATAAGTTTATCGTTGATTTTATTAATTTAAGACTATGTTGTTTTAGAAGAAAACGTATCGAGGTTATCAAAATTAAAACCATGCTTGCTTTGAAAATCTGTTTTTCCATTTTAGACACTATACTCCAAACCTCAGACAATTTGTTCTCCGTGAGCATACTTCGGTTAACTATTTTTAAACGCCTGTATTTCATCCGACGCAACTTTCTTGACATAACCGTCACGCCAACGTCGTCCTACGTTGGAAGGGGACAGCAGCTGGAGTTAAATTACTTACATCATTGAATACACACAGCTTTTAATAAAATACTTTTTCAGTACCATTTTATTATTATTATTAAGTTTAGCCGTATCATTAATATTAATGACATTAAGCAAAACTGATGATAGTTCCATACAAGACTAAATAAACCATATCAGAGGACTGACAATACCACCTATCTTAAGATTAAATGAAAAATCTACAATTTCAATAAATATCAAATTCTTTGAAGTTTTATAATTTAATACACAAATACTCAATTCCAAATCAAAAAATAATAATACTAATTATTATGAAAGTTTGGTAAATCTGTTGATAAAAAATATTTTTTAATTGATTAAAATGGGAAAGAGTGAGTAGGTGCACTGTGAGGAACACTGAAATAGTTATACAATCAAAAATTTTATTTTTAACATTTATACCAATTCATCAACAGTATAAATAAAGTAGTTTGTAATTATAATTATTCTGGGAAAAGAGTATGCAGGTTTGCTATGATAAAATAAATATGTTTTTTTAGCACAAATGTATGGTAAAAGAATAAATATAAGTTTTCAAAAATTTAGAAAATAATTAACAATTAATTTTTTAATTTAAAATTAACATTGTGGATCAAAATACAACGTACTTGTGTTTAGATTTTTTTATATCTCGGTTTAATTATAAAGAGAAAACTTTAAGGAACTTAATTGTGTAGTTTTTTAAGCTGATTCCAATGGTAATATAAATTAAACTTTAAATTACATGTGAAAAAAAAAAACATTTTGACATAAACAAATCCCGTACATTGACCGATAATGTCTGGTACAAACATTGATTGTAGGAATACAGTCTCTACCATTTTTTTCAACATTTTTGAATATCGTTTTACAGAAAAATATATACATATAATAAAATATATATAAAATTTTTAACATATTGTCTCTCCCTAAAAGAAAAATAATCTCATACTTCATAATAGTAATTCTTTATTATGTTTAAATTTAAAATTTATTGAATCAAAACTAATAATCCAATTTCTTAAGCTAACAACAAGATAGAATAGGTTTAATTAATTCTTAGAAATTATTGGGGAATTACCCCCCCCCCACACCGGTTATACCAAAAACTTTTGAGTGGGTTTTGTTAGGTGATGTGAATTACACTGGATACCAATTTTCATGGAAAATAGTTAAGAAATAAGGAAGAAATGGATTTTTTATATTCTCCATAAGAATAACATTGTCCACTCTCAGACAACGTACTGCGTTTACCATGAACATTAAATTTGAATTGTCTCTGGAACCATTAGTCATAGGCTAATGATTGAAAGTACTAATTTGTTTAGCTTTTTCAGCTGAATCATGGGTAAGAGTCCAATTGCTTTATACAACTGTTGTTTTGCCAGAAAATTTAAAATAATGTTTTTAACATTTAAAAAGCCATAACTTTAGTAACATTAGTTTTACAGAAATCCAAGTGGTCTAATATTATTTGGGACCTTAATAACTATAAACCATGTAATTTAAATGAAAATTGTTTGTGTCAATTTTGATAAACGTGAAGTTTTTACTTTTTTAAGGGGTTTTAAGAATAAACTACCCTTAATTATATAAAAAAAATAGACTGGAGATAACTTACCAAATTACATAAAAAAAGGATTATCATCATGGTTTTTGGGTTTGTACACAGACAGACAGACAGACTGAAAGACAAACAGATAGACGGACAGTCCGAAATCCTTTTTTGGATGTAGGGAGTCTCAAAACGGATTTATCCACTCTCAACTTACCCAAATTTGAATATTTTGACAAAAATACTTCCTCCATATACTATTTATTAGGGGAGGAAGTAAAAATAAATATAAAATACTGAAAAATAGTAAATTTATGTTTATTCTTCTATTTAAATGTCTGATTTAGTCAAAATATTTTTCCTCATATTGGCCTTTGATTGTGCAGTAATAATTGTTGATTATTGCTTAAGAAGTCAAAATTAGTTATATAACCTAAGAAGAGAATGCTAATTTTGACATGGATATGTCTTACCTCTGGGGGGGGGGATGTTGGCGATTTGTACAATGGTATTGAATTTTAAATGTAAAAGAATAAGAACAGCTGTTTAGATTAACTGAAACAATCCCTTAAGACATATTCATGATCTAACCTATTTCCCATAGGGAAGTAAATAAAAACATTTTTTGGCTATGTTTTACCCTTTTTTCCTTCCTGTATTATATTTTTAAAAAGTTTTAAATTTTCCCCTGGTTGTCCGTTTCTGTATTGATTGGGGCCTTTATTCTGGCTTGGATGGAACTTGGATACCCTGTCTCAGTCGTAGCAGTCACTGGTCGTAGTATTGGTTGGCTCACTCTGGGATAGATTTTTCTACTTCGTGCTTGCTTGGTACTCGGACATGACCCCGGGCCCTGGAGCTGGATGAGCCTAAAGTAGTTGCCTCTAACTCTCTGAGACTGTCTACTCCTGCCTTACCTTATAAGTCCTTTCTTTACAGTGGCTGTACTAAGGATCACTATGGCAGTATTTAGCCAGCTTTTCTGGAGACTTCTACTCCTTTTCTTAGAACGCCAAAGACTAGTGTAAATTAAAACCACTTTAGTCCAACACATATTGTCATGCGTATCAGGTAATGAACATTTTGACCTGATGTACGTTATGTGTGACACCTGACAGGTACCCAGACGAACTTCGTGGGGTCCAGTTGTAACGACCTGGTGACCTCCGATGGTGCGGGTACAACCATCATCAGCGGACACTTTGACAAGAGCATCCGCTTCTGGGACTTGCGTGCCGAGGGCTCCAACAACAAGATAGAGGTCAACGGTAAGGTCACCTCGCTGGATCTCTCTAGAGGTAAGTTACACGACTTACACTGGTTTATTTCTGGGTTTGCAATATGGAAATATTAGGAGAAAACACAGAACAAAGGGTGTGGTAAAATATATGATGTTGGATTTTATGAATTTTTGTTCTGTTACTTCATTTGCACGTAGTTGAATAGAGGGTTTTGAAAGGAACGACCTTAGTCGAAATGCAAAGTATAATGACCTGTTGGTGCTAGCCAACTAGAGGATAGCGAGAACTCTCTTTAAATCTAGTGCAAAAACGATGATAAGAGTGAGATAGGAAGAAAACTTTGGATTAGGTAGATAAGGACAGGCTCGGTTGGCTGACCACACCAAGACTAGGAGTAAGCTACCCACCGTGCCAGGCCCCTATATCAGGGAGTTTTGAGTCTCAAGCCCTACCCGCTCAGCCTCCCCCCCCACTACTAGTGACGAGTGTTGGACTTTTGTACACACAAATGTGACTTTTGTCACAGGTTCAAATCCCGGGATGCACATTTGGGTTTGTACCGCTTTCACAATAAAGCGTTATTGTGATATCACTTCATAACTCAATTAAGATGCCTCTGGCATAGATAAAAATAAACCTACTCCCGATGGGGAACGAATAGCACAGTTTTATATATATAATTGCCTCTGATTGTGCATACACTAGAATAGATTAGATTAGATTATCGAAATGGGGACCATACTACAATGTAGGTATTTTAAGCCAAGTATGAATAAGGATTGAGTGTAATATTGATAGCGTATATTTGTGGCGGCAAAGCCACATGAAAATTAATAACATATGTTTCTTTATTTACCTGTATATTTACATTTTAGTTTGTTGTGAATTGCTTGTTCAATACATTCAAATACATTACCTTCTACCAAACTCGGCCTATTTATTTTAGCACAACGTATTTTCCTACATATTGGTCTATACTGACTAAGGACAGCTAGAATTCCACTTGGGATATTCATCAACACCCTGGTCCTAGATATTAAACTATACTTACAATTGAACCCCAAATGAGAATGATTATATTGTTCAATTAGTATCAGACAGTTAGCTGTGATTCTCCAATTAATTAAGATTTGATTTTGATAATTCAGTAAATTAAATGAAAAAAAACTCTTTGTTTGATGTTAGGTGCAGTCCCAATTATATATTTTGACTTTTAAAATTTTTTAGTTCATATTCATATAGTGAATATGCAAACTCCTTTTTTTATGGACAGATGTTGATGAAAGTTGATATAAATGCTAAAAAATTTATTGTTTACGCTAGAAACACCTACTTTCAGCGTTCCTCACAGCAGCAAACCTGCATACTCTTTCCCATGTTAATCTATGGAGATTAGGCAAATAATACTTATATTTATTGACAGATAATGATCAAACTAATCATATATTATTATTATTATGCTATTGATTTGGAAATTCGCTGAGTACGCAGGTCTGCTGCGACAGGGGTATTTACTTCCCTGTGGGAAATAGGTTAGATCATGGATATGTCTAAAGAGAATGTTTTCAGTTCATATACACAGCTGTTTGTATTCTTTTATACTAAAAAATCAATACAATAGCTCTAGTAGTTTCTATCAAAACCTGTTACATGTTTTCCATCTTACAAATCACCAACACCCCCTCCCCTCCAGAGCTGAGACATATCCATGTCAAAAAATTAAACATCTCAACAAATTCATTGGGCTTCGTATAGTTCTAGGTTCTCTTTACATCCCTACTATGTTTTCCATTACTTCTATAAACCTGTTATTTTACATGCAGATGCCAAATACTTGCTGAGTTGTGTTCGAGACGACACGCTTAGAGTGCTGGACCTCAGGATGAACCAGATCGTCGGCACGTTCAGGTATTTAATTAATTACACAAGTGTCTGATTATTATAAAATTAGGTAGAGCTGTTCCTTTCTGTAATATCTTGGATGAGTTCATTGGGCAACGCAATCGGACTACATTAACTACACTTTTGAGGGGTTTTTACCCCAAAAATGGGTTTTTCAATTTATTTACGTAACATTTTTCATTTTACCATTAGATTTAGATAAAAAAATACACAATTTAGTAATTTTAATCATGACTCTGTGTGAATATTGGTTACTGGAGATATTCAAAATGGTAAACACAGTACGTTGTCTAAAGTTAATATTATGGAGAATAACTAAAGTTTAATGATTTACGTATTTACTTAAAAATTCTTCCAAAACTCAGTATGCAAGTCCATCTAATTAAGTTTTATCATTAAATCCATTAAACCACAAACTTAATGATTCTTACATCAGCAATCCTTAGTTCTCAATTCTTACAGAGAATAGATAAATCGGTAGAAATCGCATAATCATCATGATTTCAAAATATTTGGTTTGTGATTTTCCTAACAGCCTTTATATATCCCATGTAAAAAACCCTTATTGCAGCAAACCTGCATAATCAGTACTATTCTATTACCTACTATGATGGGAATAATACAAATTCTATGAAATTCGCTCTACTCACGCCAGCATGCTGCGTTCGATCTCGTTTAATAATACATTGTTCTGCTTGCCTGTTCAGCCACGATGGATTCAAAGTGGGATGTGACTGGGCGAGGGCCGTGTTCAGCTCGGAGGGGCAGTACGTGGCCGTCGGCTCAGCGGATGGATCACTGTTCATATGGGAGGTGGCCACTCAGAAGGTTGAGCAGATACTCAAAGACTGCCACTCGTAAGTAAACAGATACTCGTAAAAGTTGTGCCAATAATGAGTAGACTTCTCTTGTTAGTAGATAGAGCAGGGATCCTCACTAAGATTTCTCAGAGAGCCAATTTGTATAAAATTTTCCTCAGCACTGCAAGTAAGGGCGACTGGTGATTGCTTTTGAGGGGTACACAAAACCTGGAGGGGATTATTTAGGTGCCTAACCCAGAAAATCTTTGAAAATAAAAAGCTACCTTTGCCTTTGCTTAGCTTTGTAGCACCTTTTTCTTTAATCGTGATGAGAAAACCCACAAGTACGAATGGTGATAACCCTAGAACTGGCCGGAGATAGCGTGAAGGGGCGTGGCCAAACTGGCGCCAAAGCAGGAACTGCAATAAACACATTTATTCAGTTTAAAATTAGTTCTACAACCTTTAAACTTGTATCAAAAGAAAGCTCTTAAAATATAGTATCTTTTTATATTATTTCCATTTTTTTTTCTGTCTTTGACCGAACTGTTTAATGATCGTCGTCGTTTACTATTGTTGCCCGTTGTTTGTTATCTAACGGTGTTTTAAATAGTGAACCTCGTCAAAAATGTTTGGTGTTTTCTTACATAAAATGTTTGGCTCTCTTTAATTATTATTGTAAGTATTTCAGTGTTTCGGTGCATGATAGATTAAATATTTATAAATGGAAAAGAATTATAGGGATTGTTCAAGTGATCCTAGAGAACTGATTGATGTCATTCTATCACTGTTCTTTTTTTATGAAATGGTATTCAAACAAAAAAAATGAAGATATATCTTATAAAAACAACGTATTTTCAGAATCTGTATCAAATTTACTATAACTTTGTAATTTATCTTTTGATGACAGAATGTACCTGTACTGATCTACAAGACTATAATTGAAATTTATCAAAAATCATTTAAAAATAATTATTCAAGTAAAATATTTTAGTCTTTTTTTCATGGCTTCTATATAAACAGCATGTACAAGGATTCTTAACTTTATTCTGAATAAAATGATATATAACAAACAAGCCATAGTTATGTTGTATGATTTATGATTTAATTTTTTTAATGATTTTGTATTTATGATTTTTGTAAGGGTTTGAACATTGTATTACAAAACCAATTATTTTTCTGTGCCAGAACAGCGCTACACCACTGCCAGCTCTAGGGTTAAAAAATTACAAAAATATGATCATAGCATAAGTTTGTTTCTTAAATAGTAGATTATATTATATATTTGTAAAGTATTTTGTAATATTTTCGTAAAATACTTTTTATATTAATTTTTTTCAAATTTCGTTTAATTTGAGGGCCGCTCAATACCACTCTCTTGCAGCAACTCTCATTATTTAGTGATTCTTTCTCTTCTTTACAATTTTATAATCCTTACTAAGTTATTTCTAAACAGTTAATTGCCTAATACTATGGGAAAGTGTCATGAAATAAATTTTGCCAATCTGTTCTGCACGACACCTAAACTGGATGTAGTTGCGCAAGATACAGATAGGTAGCAGCACAAGTCAGGCATTGTTGCTTCCCAAGAAGTGGAAACACTGTATCCTGGGAGCAATGGTAGAAAATTGTGATGATGATGTATATTTTCGTGATAATTTTATTTTATTGGAAATTTGTTTGATTTTTATCAACCAGAGAATTTACTCTTAATGACTTGTGTTCTTCTACAAATTGATATATAAGGCTACATTCCATAAAAGCTATGAATGACACAAAAATATTCCTGTAACATTTTTATGTATAAATAGCTTGGATTCATTTACGAGGGTTGTTAGTAGAGTAAGGTTCCCATGGTGCAACAGTCTTGAAAAGCGTTGTTACGGTGAATCCCAATCCCGCGCTGCCGCAGTGTACCTTGGTTCCCCCACTCCAAATCCCCTCCCTAGCAAGCCACCTCCCCAGTTTTGCCAGAAACCGGGTAATTACCCGGGTTTCGGGTATTTAGAAGGTGTGCCGGAGATTTTCCGAGGATTAAGAAAAAACTGGGTAAAACCTGAGATTTTAGGTATCACCTGTGAGGATTTACCATGAATATTTTGTGTAGCGGTAGTGCTGTTGATGACATATTTCTTTCTTCTTTTTTCATCTTTACTTCTACTATTAGAACAATTTTAATGTTTAACAGTATGTTAAAACTGTTGACAGTTGAGCCTTATATAGTTGTATATTGTTAAATATCTGAAGGAAGCCTGCATAATGTATTGTAGTGGTTGCCACATTCACATTAATTACTGATCACTAAGGATATTATTGTTTGCCTTCTATTAATATGTATATGGTATATTATTTTTGTGTGTATCTTAATATATTTATTTAAACTCAAATTTTTATCAAACTCATGTTAAGTGGAATTCGGGTTTCCAAATTAATTTGATATGGATATGTCTTAGCTCTGGGGGTGGGTGTTAGCAATTTGAACGATCAAAAATTGAAACTTAAGAACAGCTGTTTAGATGAACAGAAAATATTCCCTTTTGATATAAGTGATCTAACCTATTTCCTACAGGGAAGTAAATATAAACATGTTTATTTGTGCCAGTCAATAGTCATTTTTTATATATTTCTACATTGTGAATTCCATTTCCAATTCCATTTCTTACCGTATGTGATGGATTTGATCATCGCTTTGCCTGCCAGGTGCGAGCTGCGCTCGGTGATCCGTTTCCTGTCAGCAAAAAATATAACGCCTGTAGAAATAAGTTCCCACCTATGCAAAATCTATAGAAACAAGTGTATGATTATACAACACATACGCAAATGGGTCAAAGAGTTTCAGAACGGGCGTACTGACTTCTGTGATAGAGAGCGTTCCGGACGACCATTTGTTTCCGACGAAACAATCGTAAAAGAGAAGGCGGTGATGCTTCAGATCAAAGACTGATGGTTCGTGAGCTCTCCAAAATGATCTTTGAAGTCAGAAAACCTCTATTGACAAGATTTTGACAGAGCATAGAAAGTATTCCAAGGTTGATAGAAAACAATTATTTTTGCGAATTGTTTCGTCAGAAACAGATGGTCGTTCGGGACAGTCTTCATCATGGACGCAAGTACACCCGTTCTGAAACTCTTTGACCCATTGGCGCAGGTTTTGTACACTCATACGTTTGTCTCCATAGATTTTGTATAGTCGGAAATAGATTTCTACAGGCAGAATGTTTTTTGTACACGGGAAGCGGATAACCGAGCACCTGGTTGGGCGAAGCGAGGGCTGCTAAGCCAAGACTGAGCTCCATAGGTGGCTCGCTAAGGAGGAGATTTGGAGTGGGGGGAACTAAGTGCACTGGCGGTGTGGGATTCACCGTAACAGCGCTTTTCACCACTGTAGGGTCATGGTAACCTTACTTTACGGACAACCCTCGTAACTTCGTAATAAAATAGCAGTGTAGCTGGTAATATGTTATTATAAGTGTAAATAAAATTTTATGGAATGTAGATCGTATAAAATGACTTGTATAGTATTTTTAGTGTCAAAACGTGAGGTAAATGATATTCACCAAAAATAAAAATAGTAATTGTATTCATAAGCAAACTGTTACTAAAACTAATTAGACTTTATCTGTGTTATTATTTACTAACCGTTGCTTATACTTTTTTATATGTTAATGACTGATAATATTGTAGGAGTCCTGTAACAGCAGTTGCCTGGCATCCGTATGGCAACTTTTTGGCCAGCGTGGACCGATCGAAACGAGCTGTTGTGTGGTCAGAATAATCAGATCAGCTGATGAAGGAACCTAGTAAATCAAATCAGCTGATCAGCCACATGTAATTGGTGGGAAAACAGCTGATAGTAAGTTATAATGTCTCAACTATTATTGGTTGTTGGTAACTTACTCTAGTGGGAAAGTCATATAATTTGCTGATATTACATTTTGTCTTAAGTCTTGATCAATTGTGTATTAAGCTTACAGCTTTTCCACTTTTTCTCAGTCAAAATATTGTGGACCATATTATGTTAGTTTTAATTTTGATCTGTTGATAGCTCGTAATTACATGTGATTTTTTCTTGGCTAGCTTTTATCTGATAGACATATTTTTATAATAACTACAAAGTTCTTTAGAAACGAAAAAGATGGTTTGAAATTTAACTAAGTTATGTACTGTAGTTTTAGTACCAATTATGTTTTAAAAACTGTGCCTTTGTGATCGAACTGATATGGCTTTGGAAATTAGTCATTTGTAGTGAGCTAAGCAATTCTTTTGACTATAACGTAGTAATATTTTAATCTTACCTAATCCTAATACTGTATTAAAATTGCTTTGATTATAATATCTGACACTTTAATAAAAATGATTTATCTAACATAAAAAATTAGAGAAATTTTGTACCTATGCTGATTTATAATAATTTATTTCTATTATCCCAAAATAGGACACTTCTTTATTTCAACATCAATAATACTTTACCAATTATTATTAAGAAAACTACTTATTTAAGGATATCATTTCCTGATTTCCACAACACAACATGAATACATTGAATTTTGCCATAGTTCCGGTATGTCGAAAGTATATTGAACTTAAGAATGAACCTCAATATAAAACAGTATGTAGTTTTATGTACATATAAGGTAAGCAGTATATTTTAATGTCCTATGTTTGAAATTCATTGTTGTTGAAAAGTTATTGTTGTTTGAGTTATTACATCCACATTAATCTCTAGAACAATATTTTTAATTTATTTTACACTCTATTGAACAACTCCAACTTTGTACTGATATACATGCTGTTTTCTTCAAATTTGACATATAGCTAATATGAAAAGTCTTATTGGGTTTATTTTTTGACATCAACAGTGATATTGAGTTTGATTTTCATAAATTGTTTCATATTTGACATTCCACCATCCCATTGAAAATTTGTTGCCATTCAACATGATCGTGGTAGTATGGGAATTATTTCACTAATTTGGAATCAGGAACTTGTTAGATTGGTTGACACATTTACTTAGCGCCAGAGTACTTGGACATATTTGTGGTCGTTTTTTAGGGAGATTTGGAGTTTGGGATCTTAACCCAACCCACGTTAAAATCCTGCAAGTGCACATCAACCGCAGCCTTTTGCCACCGGAAAAGGAAAGTAAACACTCCCATTATCGCTTTGCCTCCTGTGGGCTAATGAAAATGGTAGTGAGATAGCAACTAGGAAAAAAAAGAGGTTTAGGTGGGTGAGAAATAAATCAGCTGACCATACCAAGTTTAGGAGTAAGAGCGGGGGCTGTCGGGCTCTTGACTTCCAGGTCGACAATACAAAGTCGAGAGTGAGGCCTCCGCCCGACCGAGCCCTTGACTTCCAGGCCGATCGTACGAAGTCAAGAGGTAGTCCCTGTCTCTGCCGAAACCTGGATTTCTTAGGATTACGGGATCTACAGCTTGATGTCAAACCCTAACAAACTATCTTGGTATGAAGCTACATAACTGCCTCCAATTGTGATAACATTCCTTAATGTACCTCATCATTGGTTTCTTTGCTAACAAAAACAGTTAGAATACCACTTCGGGGAACGTAAAACCATCATCTCTAGATTGGTCAATCTCAGAATGTTAGGTGTAATATTGCAATTTTTTTAATAATTGTATATCAGCTCTAGTCCTTTTTTTGTCTTATGTTGAAATCTGTTTAGGTCTTTTCAATTTTGGTCTCCACACTCTGGTGTCTGAAGCTTTTTTCTTATACAGTACTAATGAAAAAAACTGACCAGAGCTTGTGGAGTCCTAAACTTTCTTAACACATTCGCTGCGGTGCCCAAAACCCCTGTACCTTGTGCAGAGCGGCCTGTGTAGTTTAAAATCAACCAATAGGAATATTCCGAGTGACCCATACAGAAATAGATACTGCGTTATAGAAAAACTGGTCGTAGTTTTCTCAGATCCCAACAGGTGGCAGCATAATCTACATTGCCAGATCCACCATCTTGATTTTAACCCAAATGTCACCACTCGGATCCGAATGGTCTGCAGCGAACGTGTTAACTGAATACTTTGCATTACAAATAGTATTATGTCTAACTCACTTCATCAATATTTGAGATGCATTCTCTTACAACCCATGAATACACTAATAATCACTGGAAAAGTCAAGTATTTGTATAAACTTTCTCCCACACCTATGTTCATCAACCATCTATTCTGTCTAGTGTCTATTGACTACAAAATGTAGCTTATGTACTATACGATTTTGAAATCATTGCCCGTCGTTACACCCGTTGACACCATTATGGATTCTCAATCGTGTGTAATTTTACTTTTTTGTGATGGCGACCTACACAGTTCAAATAAGCCAAATATGAATGAGAATTCAAAGTTAAGTGATTGTGATGCGATCTTGTAGTCTTGTTTCAGACTAAAGCTGACAAGTTCCTTATACAGGACTGTTAATTAATAGCCCAACAGCCAATAACATCTAAGGAACCTACAGTTTAACATGGGATCCGAACTATAATTTTCCTCTAATTTTTGGACTAGTCTAATTTCGAGGATGGTTTTATTGCAAATGAATGTGGTATTCAATATTGTGACATTTAATCCACACCAGAGAATATTGAGTCCCCTCGTCATCGCTCATAACTTCCCACAATTTGAAACCTGCCAAGTAGCTGGATTACAGGACACACGACTGTCCCAGTTTTGTTAAAATATCTAATATAATATGATAATAATATTACTACGTGAAACTCTATTTACGACTCAAGCTAATTATCACTGAAAAACTCTAATGTCTATTTAGCACATATTGTCTGATATCTTCTATAACCAGTTTAAGTGTATAACTTTGAATCTCACTGTCTATGTGAGCATTTTTATACTGTTGTAAAAGGAACACGCATATTACTATCGTACTAGTTGTAAATGATTCTATTTATTTCCTAATTAATTTAAATAACTGTAAATGTTTCTCTGAACGTTCACTTTTTGTCACTAAATGTAAACAAATGTCATTCTTCCTTGAAAAATAATTGGTTACGGCATATGATGGTTACATAAAATACCTTGAATTACCACCATATTGGACTTAAAAATGTATAATGATGAGCTTAATGTGATTGTATTTATATGATAGTAAAAATATTTACTCGTACATTATTGCTGATGTTATTTATTGTGAAAATTTTAGTATATGTAACTATCCTAAAACCTAGTATTTAAATTAGCACTTATCATGGAGAAATTTTCCGTCTAAAATCTTTTGCCATCAGAGGATTTGAAACCAGTCCAACTTAGCAGAAAGAGAGCTTCATAAAATGCCTTAGTGTTTGGTTTTGTTCAAACTTTTAATATTATATAATAATATTAATACTGAACATAAAAATCTATTAATGAATTTTTTTAATAGCTATTCCTTTGTACTTATTTTATTTCATCCTTATGTGAAAAAAACATATTTAGATATTTTTACAGAGTTATTCTTTGCAACATCTTACAAGTTTGTATTCATAGTCATTCAAAGTTGATTATCAAAATTCGTTTAGGATATTCAGTTGCTAATTCTTTTCTCATATTAACTGTACACATGAATCCCCATCCATATTCAAATATACAGTTTGAAATTCGTGTGGACGATGTTTAACAATGTTTGAGATTTTGAAATAGTAATTGAAACAATAACTTAACCATATAAAAAGGTTTGGTTCCCATTTTCTCTTTCCTCATTGGGTCAAGTCTTTTTCGTAATAATTTTTCTAGTTTTCAAGATCATGAAATTACTTTCTGATATTATACTTCTTACTTACTTCTTGGTACGTGCTTCCAGCTTCAAGTGATGTCGACCTCACGGTGTCTCTCATACACAAGTCTGTCCAGTCTCTAATAGGTCGTATCAGTGAGGACTCGTCCAAGTGAAAGATCAGGTTCGAGTCTACTCTCTCCAGTTTATTTCCCGCGTCCAGGTGTCTTGTGCAGTGTAGAAGAATATGTTGTAGGGTTTCTTCTTCAAGTAGACAAGTTGGCATAGGGGCGACTCAGCTAGTTGAAAACGGAAGAGGTAGGACTGTGTAACTATGTGTCCTGTTCTGGGTCTCGAAGCAAATGATGAAATTGTCTGGGCAAAATTTTGTACATATTTGTATTGTTAGGTTCCTTGAGGAGACCGTAGAGATGGTGGCCAATTGGTTCATCATTCCACCTCTCCACCTACATGTGCCTAAGTATTCTATGGGATGTGGCTATGCAGCTTGTTACAGTCAGTTTTCTAGAGGGAACAGGATTCATGTTGGTAGCTGCTTTTTCATTACTATGTAGCCCGCACAGACCTGGTATTCATTGAAAATAAATTTCCTTTTCTGAAGCCAGGTTTAGCAGGTTGAAAATCTCTTGAGTTATTATTCCACCTATATATTATTCTACTTTCTGATATTATTAAGGTTAAAAGTTATTCAGTTTCATCTCAGAACAGCTGATCTTGCATAAGATGCAAGAAATAATTTGGGTAGTTTACCACCTGTGTTTATTTTTATATTATTCAATGCAATACATTCATATCATAATCTCTTTTTAGTACTTATACACTTAAGACTTTCAAATTGTACTAGATGTGGAAATTCAACTGTCTTCGGGTTTTAAGTTTGTCAAGTTTTTGCGAATTTTGGCTCTGAGTTGACACACCCTCATGATTACTTGCTACTATCAATTAATTCTCAATATTAATGAAGCACTTTAAAACAATATTCATATTTGAAAAACGTGAATTTTTGGTAAAATTAATTTGTACAGTGTTTGAAGGTTAGAACACCCTCAAAGCTGTGTTTACATCAGAGTCTTTGACACATGTCAGTAACAGAGACTCAAAAAATCTTCTAAAATTTGTTGCTACATTGTATCAGTGACATTTTTCCTCTGAAATACTATACTAGAGTCGGTAAGATCAAAGGACTGTCATTGACAAAATGTCACAGACTCCTGTCGCAGTATATGTAAACCTCTCCGGTGACTTTGGTCAGCGACAGTGAGTTTGGGGAACATGTCACCACTACTGAGCACGGAACACTCAGTACTGGTGGCGTAGCGTTGCGGACAGGATGTGAGATACACTATGCCACTGACCCAAAGAAAAGTAAAACATTATCTGTCAGTGACTTGTGTCGATGACTTTTGTTTGTGACTTGTCGTCTGCGACAAAAGTCATTGACTATTCTGTCACTGACTTCGATGTCAATACAGCTTTGGAAAAGAGAATAGTGGTAGATCTTAATTGATAGAAAAACAGTAAATAACCGTGACAATTCTAATCTTGAGACTTACATACACCAGGAATACAGTAAAGACAGACTCTATAATGTAAAAGTATTTCTAATTGTTGTTTGGATTACACGTCATTGCAATGTAGTCTAGTTGATGTTGAGTTTTTGAGTGATGAGTTTCACAATTTTACACCGTATTTTTCAGATTGATCGATATTCTTTTTTCCATGACTCTGGCAATTTATTGGTTTTATAAAATGTATAAATGTTTTTATGTTTGTTTAATAAACGTAGCTCTATAATTTTTCCTCACTTCAAACCTCCTGGACCATAGAGGTGATTAATTTTGAAATGAAATACCTATTTGTAGGTTACTAAAAATAGTCTTAGTGAAAGGAAATTAATACTTTTGATTATTTTATTATTATGAACGTTTTAAAAATAACTTAAAACAAAACTTAAATTAATCTAAGTATTTATTACCTATGGAATTTATAAATTTTGTAGAAAATTATGGGATGATGTGTATTCATAATTGTTACACTAATATTTTATTTTTGTACGAAATATAAACTACAGTCCAGAAAAAAGTTTAAGGATTGTAATGTATTAATCTCCTTAGTTTAGTAATCTCTTAGATATTATATTAATGCAAACATTATAATACATGTGACCTATGTGTTCAGTTAGGATTGGATTTTATGATTATGTCATTTCAATTTAAAAACCATTAGAGAAACTTCTCTTTATAAAACAATCCCTACTAATACCTTGAATATTGAGTTTATTTGACTATATTTCATACTTTAATCATTAGTTTAATTTCATATATGTTTAGTCATTGAGTATTTTATATGTTTAATTAGAAAACATTAATTGATATGTTAATTTTATATTGAAAAATGTAAATTAGTTATGACTCAACTGATTTTTACAATGTTTAGGATTATGAAGATAAAGTGAAACTTTTAAGTAGGATTACGGCTTTAGCAAGACTAGCCTTAAGGTGTTTTATATGGAATTTGCTATTTTTATAAAGCATGATCATGGTATTTTATACCATTTTTAATGTTGTTTAGTTTGTGAGCTTTTCTAACTTGTATTTTTAATAGTTTGTTTCCACAGCAATGAACTTTTCAGGACTTTATTGAATCTGAGTAACTTAAGAAACGAAATCAGGCAGATGAAAGAGGTATTTTTAGCTGGAAGAATACTTATGGTACCAGGAAGCTGTTTTGTATAATCAAAAATAGAGCCTCCTAAAAAGGTGGTGCTAATTAGAATCATGTGTAATGTTATATTAAAAATTAGGTTCTTGGAACAATCATGAGTGTTTTAAACATGGGTAGGAACTATTTGGTTGTGGAGTTTGAGTAGAACAATTAATATATATATCAAAATATACTTTGTTTAAAATTTAGAACTGTTTCATCTAACTGATAAGTAGATGAAAGTTTCAGATGAATGAATAATTCTATCATTTTTGTTTATCAATATCTCCTCATTTTCTTCCTCTTCTTGATACCTCATCCTTTTCAGCCTAGAAATTGTAAAAAATGGAAAAATCTGCTTTCTACTAAACTTATATTTTGTGTATGATATTGTGATCCATAGATCACATATTATGTTAAGGGTGGGGAGATGCATTAAAAAAAGAGTATATTATTAAATCGAAGTTTTTCTTTTTGAGTCGCCTAGCCAACCAGTTATTTTCAATATTCTTCTTACTGGAAATATTTCTTTTTTCTCCGCCTAAAAATGAAGCATTGTAGGTCAACGAGTAAAGGTAACGAGGTTGATAATTTAGAATGAGCTGTTCCGTACAAAATGTCTGTATAAAAGTGTTTATGCAATCTGTTAGAGTGTTTAGTCTAACTATATTATTTTATGTAACGTTATATTTTGTAATACTCAAAGATTAATATTCCAGTGCATAAATGTATATATGCTTTTTGAAAAATTTAGTGTGAAATGAAAAAAGGTTCCATATGTTATAAAATGTTTTTGTTACTTCTTGAGTGTTTTTTGAAAATGTAATAAGTGTAAATAAATTTGTTTTATATATTATTAAATATATTTGATTTGTCCTAAAATATTTCCTGTGATAAATATTTTGTATGTACCAGCAAGATGGCTGAGGGGTAATAAAGCTGGGCAGCAAGTCAAAGGTTTTTGGATTGAGACTGGCGGCCGGTGACTCCTGTCAGATCATGATCATGATTATCACCTCTGGCTAGCCTATGTGACTCACGCCACTATAGCACTTCACTGTCTTTAATTCACAGCACCGGATCTAGGCCTATAGTGATGTGCAGTTGAGGTTCAAACTTAAAAAAACTAAATTTTACTATAGGAGGATGTTACTGTATTGGTCATCAGTGAATGTGTTCCTGGCTCATAAAATAGTGCTACACTTCTGAAGCTGATTCAGATCTTGGTAAATCAATATGAGTTTTACAGGTTTGTCCACCTACTAGTGTATTGTTTCACTTTTATCTTCGGTTAACACGTTGCAGGCTTCAATCTTTGCAAAAAGTACAAACTAGATCACGCAGCACGCTGGCATGAGGTAAGCGAATTCCATCTACCTGCCATCAGTTTCTGGAACACTCTGTATTCAGAAATGGTTGAAATATTTATTTATTGCTCCTTGGGGTCAAATTACTGGAAAGTGTTTAATCACTATTCCATCTAGATTGGTTTGGTCACAATCAATTTAAGACACCTCAACTCAGAAACCAGGTATAATATCTATAATGTTATAAAAATATCTACATATAGGTAGACCTAAATAGTTTTGAGTAAGTTTAGCCAATATGAAGATGTGTACCAAGTTTTATTAATAACGTGGGGATAAGTAGGTTTGCTGCCAAAAGGAACAATAAAATATAGATTTTTTCAGCTCACTTATCAAAAGGAAATTCGCTATGAAATAGGCTGCCTTTCTCAAAAAATTAAATTGTATAAGAGAGATTCTACACTCTGACCATAAAACTATTTTCCTTACTCAATAAAGTTGGTATCAAGGTAAGAAATATTACTGTGCAATATCTTATATGAACTTGTTTTTAATTTTTTGAAATATTTTGAACTGAACAGTCGTTTTTATAATTTATTGAATTTTTAACATATTGAGCACAGAGGACAATGGTTCTACACATTGAAATGAACTATAATTTACTGTTAAATAAATCTCATATGTCAAGGCCTTATATTAGTAAGACTGACCTTTAGTTCATCACCCTGAGTGAAAAGTATAAGTGAATATATTCATTAGGAACCTAAAATCAAACAAATCTACGTCACTAACTGAAAATAAAAATTTTCTTTGGCATAATTGCAGTACCGTATGCAAATTTTCCGCATCTGTTTTGCTAAGTAGTAAATTTAAATAGTCATAATCTTTTCTGGTTTTAATAAAAACTATTCAACACAAATCGAATAGGAAATCCCTTTAGTACGAGAATGAAAATTGATATCTAGAATTGAGGTCTTCGAGATTGATAGTGCTCAAACTGAATAAACATAATAAGAAAAGTGGTTTTTGTTTCAAAAAATAAAAGAATCGAGGAAATTGACATCGGTGCCCTGGAGTGTGTATCTTCCCTGGCCATCCAGTTGTTTCATGTCTGCTCTCGTTTGTGAGTGCCTTCGGGTACGAGTGACTCCGGACAGAAATGTGATTGAATTCCTGACTGTTGACAGTATCGTAAAACCCTGGCTGAAGTGACTTGAATTCTGATATAGATAACAATGCTTTTATAAACCTATTGCTTTTATAAACAATACTCATTATCCAATTATATAATTTTATACAAATCCTGTGTGGTTGTAGCTATACCGGGATACTGAAAACTGAGAAAGTGGTGTAATATTTATTAATAATACGGACTTGGAGATCGAGAGTTTTGTTTTCATGTGTAGAGGAATGTTTTTACTACTTCACATCAACTATACAGGGTGTTTCAGAATTCCCTACCAATACTTTAGGACATTGTTTCTGGGTAAGAAACATATCTAAATATATATTTAAATTTCAAGTCCTTATAACTCACACAGCCTCCATTTTGTTATTTTATACATGTAATATTTTTTCTGAATAATGGTTAACGTACAGAATTGAAACTTTGCACAAACATATGGCAAACAAAAAAAGCTACAAAAAAATTATGACAATTTCTCACATTCAAAAAACAAAATGGCGGATATTTAAAATTTTGTTTCTCAAATGTGAACGTTGATTTAAAATATAATTTACAAGAATAACCTTTTTTAGGTATTGTAATTACAAATCGATTGACACCAAATTCTTTTAAATTAGACAAATATTAACTGAGATATGAGCTTAGTGATAGGTGACCGCTAACTGAGTTTGCATGCATGTAAAGGCATGCGACGTCTACAACAATGCAACAGTCTCCGTGTTACTGTCATTAAAATTTAGTCACCTATCACTAATTACCATATTATTAATATTTGTCTAATTTAAAAGAATTTGGTGTCAATGTTTGTAATTACAATACCTAAAAAAAGTTATTCTTGTATATCTTCTAATCAACTCACGAGTTATTTAAACAAAATAATGGCCGCCATTTTGTTTTAGGAATGTTGAAAAATTGGTATAAATTTTTTTGTAGCTTTGTTTGTTTGCCATAAATGTTTGTGCAAAGTTTCAATTCTGTACGTTTAACCATTATTCAGAAAAAGTATTACATGTGAAAAAAACAAAATGGAGGCTGTGTGAGTTACTAAGGACTTCCGGACAATTTAAATATGATATTTAGATATGTTTCTTACCCAGTAAAAATATCCTAGAGTATTGGTAAGGAATTCTGAAACACCCTGTATAAATGGGAAGTACTTTCCAAAATTAATTACCAAAAGAAGGAAGTAATAAGGACCATCTGTTCAACCTTATAATCAAGTATACCTTATTTTATTTTCATCTATGATAAGAGCACTCAACCAGTTGCCTTTGTGCATTGTGATATTGATTATAATGGTTATGGCAAATGGATCAGCTGGTCTTTGTCAGTAATTAAGTTAAATATTTATAAAATCCATTACTCTAATAACAATCACCCTTCTCTAATATTCATTTCAAAATACTTCACGTGTTTACCTAGGTTGGTGTCTCAGTAAAAAGAATAAACAGTGTAGAACATCGACTTATTCACCGTAAAAAACACATATAGGTGTGGGTCGGTTTTTATTTCAATATATTTGTTGATTCCTATACATTATTGTTAATTTTTATGTTTGAATGAATGAATGATTTATTTATTTCCAAAAAATATGTACAGTTTAACATAAGAGATTGAGCTTGAAATATAGTTGTTGTTGTACATACATCTATATACAAATTTGGCACATATACTATTAATTACATTTAATTAAAAACAAAAATTGCTACTGCCTGTGGAAAAAGGGCTGCATGGGCATGGGCCTGTGCGCAGACCTGAGTCGCAAATATACTAAATATGGCGTTTCATAGCTATATACTTCCAAACTAAAAATCCATCATTTTTGATCGAGTGAAATAGCCATAGTGATATGTGTTAGTTTTTTATTACCAGTTTCCATTTATCAGGATCACTAATAGACAGCCTAATTAAAAAGGTGACAGTTCAATTAAATAACAGTCGTAAATCATGCTCACCTTGTAAACCAAAGGCCAACGTAGTTTAAGATGGCGTCTCAAGTTTATGAATTAGAACATCAAACCATCTTGTAATTTTCATATTTTTTACTCAGCGTCGTACCGAGGAACCTAGGTTATTAATAAGATTGAAACTACACTACGGATATAGCGGGTGCCTTGTGTGGGCAGACTAAGCGTCCGAGTTACGAGTTGGGCTCCCTCAGGTCTGATGTCATTAATACTCAACTTTGTCCATTAGGACTAATCTACTCTACAAACACCTTCCTTCTATTGATCCTCTCAGTCTGTGTTTACAGGAGCTCCAATCATCCCCAGGGGTTTAAGTGAAAAATAAACAAAAGTGGCATTCGCTACGTGTGCTTTTTAAAAGTTTTAATAATAGTAAAACTTTTTGCTTTCAAATATTATTCGTATACTTTTAAATATCTATCATTAGTCTCTAGTTGTAGTATTTATCAGTTTTCAAATCAAACTAGTTGTTTAGGAACACATTTTTAAATCACTATGTCTTAGCTCCGGAGGGGGTGTTGGCAATCTATCAGACAAAAATATTTGAAATGACGTAATCTTATGATTAGTGACTTAGACTAGTGGATTAGACTATAAACTTTTAAGAAGCAGGTTAATGTTGTCTGTCACCAAAGTTCATCCTGTGTTTTATGGGGAAAAAATAGCCAAAAAAGTTCATATGTGGATATGTCCTAAAATTCAAAATTCAAAGACGGAAGTGAATTTTACGTACCGTTTCTAATCTTGATAATTTTTAAAATAATAAATCGTTTTCAAGTTAAAAATTATTTACTCACGTAGATATTTTTATCAAATTTGGGTCTTTATGATGTAAAGACTAATGCCAAATTTCAAAACATTCTGTTAAAAATAACTGAGAATTTTGTAAAAAACTCAAAATGGCAGAGTCGGGTTAATGATGCATTTTAGTTCATAGCCTTGTGGAAACATTTTTGCTTATTTTAATCCAATAAACCATTTCATGAAGTTTGGTAACAGAATTTACAGTCATTTTCCTTATTTGAGTCCTTTCTTAATTGGGATATTAATTAATAATCCTGGTAAATGAATCAGTTGGTCTTATGCTACAAATATATCAACTCATTCTTCTTATTACACTCACCCTTCACTCATATTCACCTTGAATTAAAATATGAGGCACTAGGTAGTCTGGTGACTCAAGAGTATAAATAACCTTATGAATACATTTATTCCTTTCTTAATTATGAGAATATGTTTTGAATATTTATATTAATAGGAATGTTAACATTCCTAAAAGTAAGATTTGTGCTATCTTTACCTTAAAAATAAATTAATTTATGAATTTCCAACCATTTTATTGTTATGAATTCTTAAGTTATGTTGAATGATGTGTTTTTCTAAAATCGATTTACTTTATATACATGACTTACCTCTTAACTTGATACACATTTATGTGTGCATGTTTTAATTTTTTAAAGTTTTTGTAAAATGTAGATAACTAATATGTAATTTTTTTAATTATCGAAAAAAATTTTGGAAATGAAATGATTCTCTTCCTAAATCCATACATTATTTGGCTATAAATACAAATTTTATGTTTCCCAATTCTATACATGATATTACTGAATCTATATGGTTAATAGTTTTAATAGAATATTTTGTACCTTGATATACTTAGATTTCTTTGTGTGAGAAAGTTTATACTAGGAATGCATCATCTTCAGATTAGGTTCTGTTCATATTCTGGAAGTAATGAGGGCTTGGAATATGGGTCAGTGATATTCTTTCATTTCTCAGAAAACCTTTGCTTTATTGCTTCGACTTGGAAGTTTAAATCTCTGTCTTTTAAAAATGAGTGGCACTCGCCTTTCATAAACAGCACAAAGTAAAAATGTGGAATACTTAGGTACGCAAAAAAAGTATAAGGCTTTCTTAAATTTTTCAACTATTGACAAAAATTAAATAATTAGATAATTACTTTTTTATAAAACTTGTTTCCAAGGTTGGTGAGCGTGTAAAATTAATTTTTGAATAAAAAGGCCATATGATACTAGAGAAAAAAAAAGTTTTTCTGTAAGTTCACCTCTGCCAGAAAATGGTATGAACAAAGTATTAATAAGAGGAATTCTTGTTCCAAAAAGCTTTTGTCAGAGTTTAGGAAGCTTATGAGTTATTAAATATACTTATAGATTATTATACTGCATTTCCTTCACTACTGGAAATTTATAATAGCACTTTGGCACCTGGTATAACCATTAGTGCCTTCTACACTGTGATTTACAAATATTGAAAATTTACGGTCAAAAATCACATGTCAAAAGTTTTTGACACTGTTTTGACAAAGATTTTGACAAAATGCCTTGTCTCAATATACACCTACAATCTTAGATCATTATGCTGTCATGGTGGTGCACAAGGAAGTAGCCATGACTAGAGAGGAACTTGGTGAGATAAAATTTTACCTTTTTTTGCCATGGTTAAACCACAGCACCAGCTTCCTGATGATGCTTTCTTATAGCTGATTCTTTATCCCATTAGGATGGTATATAGCGATGGGCTTTTGGGATCCTAAAAAATCAATTTTATAATCATATTAGTTCTTATTAATTATATATTAGCTCTTTTAACTATACCAGACCGTTCCCTATCAAAAATAATAGAAAGGTACAAAAGAAAACAAAAAAAAACTTTCGTCTGGAAATTTTTCTACAAACATAGATACATATATACATATAAAAATATATATATGTATATATAATACATATAGTCATATAAATTACCAATTAATTAATAATAAAAATAGAGTATAATTTATGGTTTTACTTTGACATATTATGGGTTGTTAATAACACATCCTGCTGTTATTGATTTCGGGGTTTAGAGGCTAGGATCTTATACTAAACAACATGAAAATTAACTTAAGGTATAATTAAACCACCCATTTATTGCCCATTGCGGTGACCACGCAAAAAAAAGAACCCTCATTGTCGCTGTACCTCAAGCCCTTTAGGGTATCGGAGAAACATAGAAATAAAAGTATGGATTAGACGGGCGGAGAAAGACTTGGTACAACGCTATGAATTCAAAGGAGTCTGGGATTCTTGTAGGTTAATTAATGCACTAAATTTCTCGTTAGTATATGTGGATCTAATACTTGTGTATTCTTCTTTGCCACATTTACCTGGATCTGCTCCATATAGCATTGACTGTACTGTTGACAAAAGCAATGACCTTAATCCCTCCTTGATTAGTTATCCAATTTTGAATTTGCTTTTAAAATCAAGGTTAAGGTATGTCTTAGTTGGTATAGGAAGTAAAGTGAGGTGATTTATACCTCAGAACCAAGGGTATTTTAAGTATAGCAAGTCTGTTTCGCTTTGACTTGAAAAGCAGATAGTTTACAAGTTGGTAAAGCCCTTCAACTCCAGGACTACATACTGCCAATACTGTCTCTAAGCCTGCCTCTGCTTGAGTTCTTTTGTTCTTAAAGCTTTTTCCTTGATACCCAGTCAGCAATGGTACCTAAAGTAGTTAGCATCAATTAACTATAGTTACCAATTGGATGACAGAAAAGGAGCTTCTTCACTGTTAACAAACAACCAATTATGAGCTGTTAATATTTTGTGAACAATGCTAATGGGTAATGCACCCTGGTTGTGCAGTACATTCAAACTTCAAAATTTATATGTAAAATGACAACACTGTGAGTACATTGACTTAAGATCTACTAAAAAAGTTCATAAAATGAATTAAGTTGATATGTGGTGTAAACATAATTTCCCTTATGAATACACTGATTGCATTTCATTTTTTTATACAATTATGAATTAAATATTTTTTTAAATATATAATTTTAATTTTATAAGAAACTTCTACGGTGCCTTTAAATTGATTTCTCGCAAATCTTATTGGTTACAAAAAGTCACTTATATCAGTTGTTTTTAATTCATATTGTATGGGCTTACTCTGTTGATAATTTAACTGTCTTTGTAGAGACAAGTCACTTGATTAATTTACAAAAATTTGAATGTATTTGAAATAATTTATTGGATAATTGTAATCACCGTATCAAGGAAGCAGATTCCAAAAACACTAAGGATATAAATATACCTTCTCCTCATCCTGATGAAAATACTGAGGTTCACAATAAGTAACTTGAAATCATTCAGATCTGTTTTCATCACTTGCTCATGTGATGTGTTTCTTCGTGTCGTGCTTCTAACTTTGGAATTAGTTTTGGTTGTCCATCACTCCAACATTACTCGGAAACTTTTAAAGTACCATTGTCATGACGATGTTTCAAGGAATTTCTGTTATGTAAACTACTACACACCGGAAAAAGAGACTTCCGGACAATCACATTCCGGAACTTAATAAAACACGTTTTCCTAACATGCAGGTTGTATTTCGGCTGTTTTTTTTACTGTCCTATCTTCTTTTTACAGGACTAGGCCATCATCTAGAACACGTTTACACATTACTTCAAGCTAGACCAAGTTGTTTGTGACATTTTCACTTACCGAAAAGCCGGGTAGCATTTGAACTCGGGAACGAACAGCAGAAAACTTACGCTCATTTAGCCTACACTTCCACTTCTGCGGCAATGATTAGCATTGACATCCTTATAAAAAGGACAAAACATCCTTATCGCTTCCTTATAGAAAGTGGAACAGCTTCAACTGTGTTGAGTCTGAAATCTTAAGCTTCCATGGGAACCATGACAGTCTAACATCGCAATAAACTTTCCAATGTTCTATCCTTTTCCTGCATTTTCTAGTCCTTGGAAGTTAGACATACGTATGACACTAAAGCCTTACGAAAATCCAAACATTATAATGGCAACTATTTTATTAGACAAATAAAATAGTTCAAAAGGAATCAAGTTTGTACAGAACGTAAATAAGCAGGACAGTCTTAGAATGAGAATAAAAAAGAGAGTGGAGTTTTTGAAACCATCTCGTTGACGCTTTTAAGAGAAGTCACACGAATTTGTAAAATGAACACCTTTCACTTACGCGCACCATCGTGCGCTGTAAATAAAGCGTCCTCTTAACATGATTGCGTTTTATTGGACCTGTGAACGAAACTTTCTACAGCACTCTTGAGTGGAATTCACTTACCTAATGCATCAAAAGTGGTAAATCGTGTTGATTTTTAAGGTTCAAGTATTTACGTTTAGGAATACATTTAAAACACCTTTATGTTGTTTATTATATTTAGAGTCATATGATTTTACCAGTATAATCCAGGCATAGTATGTATTGGCCTAACGGCCGAAATTTGCGGGTTCAATTCCAGGTTTGACTTTAACATACAAAATAAAGAAATATTAAATGTGTTACTGTATAGTTTACGGAAATAAAACTAACATTCTTTAACTAATTTTATTACCAAAAAAAGAGGTTAAGAGTTTTTTTCATATAATATCAATAACAGTAAATTGCTAAATAATGAACGCAATTTTTTACAAACGGAGAAGAAAGAGAATGATGACATTTACATAGAAGTTATAAAATATTTTTTTAATTTGTACCAGCCGAATCGAGCGTATGACCACCACAGATTTACGTTCTCGTCTGTAACAAATATTTCTGTTTATAAATTTTATTCTTTACATTAGGTTAAATAATTATGTGTATTCCTTATTACTTATTACAAGTTTAAAGTAAAAATGTATTTACTTCCCTGTGGGAAATAGGTTAGATCATGAATATGTCTAAAGGGAATGTTTTTCAATTCATCTAAACAGCTGTTCTTATTCTTTTATATTAAAAATTCAATTCAATTATAGCCTCGGTAGTTTCTATAGAAACCTGTTACATATTATCCATCTTAAAAATCACCAACAACCCCTCAGAGCTAAGACATGTCCATGTCAAAATTTATAATTTGTGACAAAGATTAAAAACGGTACTATTATGTTATTGTGCATATATTTTTATATTCGAGTGCAGGTTTAACTTAATAGAGGCAGGCATTGAGAGAAAACATAAAATCTAGCATTTTCGGCAATTACAATTTCAATCCAGCAACTTTTATCTCCTTCTTCCCAAACTGTCAAATAATAGTGTCCACAGCCGTTGACATTCAAGTAATATTATGTTGATATCATTTAAAAACCCCCGTCGCAGCAGACCTGCGTACTCAGCGAATTTACAAATCAATAATATAATAATAATAATATATAACAAGATTTAAAATTTAAACTTCAATTTTTCGCGTTTAGTTCCATAAACATGGACTTGCCTATTCTCCAAAGATTAACATAAAGATTGCAGGTTTGCTGCTGTGAATAAGAATAGCTTAGCTAATTTTATTCGACCATAAAAAACAATTTTATTTTGACCATTTATACCAACTTTCATCAACATCTGTCCATAAATAAAGGAGTTTGCCTAATTCCCTATATGATTATTATGGGAAAAGAGTATGCAGGTTTGCTGCCATGATAAACACATAAACTATGATTTTTAAGCATAAATGGATAGATCTCAACCACATGAAGCTAAATATCAAGTTTTATCCAAAAAAATATAGATTAATATGGAAATATTAATTTTTCCCTATCCTCCATAAGAATAACATTGGAGCCCCAACTACAACGTACGTGTTTAGATTTTTTAATATCTCGGTAATTTAGAGATAGAGAAAAATTAAGGATAATTGTGTAGTTTTTTTAAATTCCAATGTGGCGAATATAATTAGAAATATTTAAAACTACATGTGATAACGCAAAAAACCCATTTTGGGTATAAAACAACTAGTTAATTGATCGATACTGTGGTTTACGAACTCTTAGATTTGTAGGAATAAATCTAAATTTGGTCTTTATCGGACCATTTTTACGTGAGTTATCGTGCTAACAGACACAAATATATATATACCTATAACATATATAATATTATATATTTATAAATATATAAATTTTAACGACTATTGTTTTTGGTCTCTGGGCACCTAAAGAAGAAAAAATAACATGGTCCCGGGCATAACTCTTGCCATGAGACCTACGGTAATAGCTTCTTCCCTATGGGAAATTCGCTAAAATGTAAACATTGAAACCCAGGACGTTCCAGGGCGTAGCCCGAGAGGATTTAAGGAAATGAATATGCATATAAATTTAAGATCCAACTATGTGTAAAATTTCAAACTGGTCGGTTCAATTTTTCGCGTTTAGTTTCCACAACGGACATGCAATCAAACGTCCAGAAACCAAACTTCTTTATAATATTATAGATAGATAGATTATTTAGCTAATAAGAATAGCTTAGCTAATTAGGCTATTCGACTCAAAACGTAGTTAGATTTTAAGTCGAACAGTCTGTACCTTAAAGATTATCCCCACGAGGTACCATAGAGCCTGGAGAATAGTTTTCTGCGTAGTCGTCGAATTCGTCCAGATGCTTAGGGTAAGCTTTTGGTATTTCTAATGGCGGATCAGCATTTTCGACAGCTCTTGTCTTGGATGATTTGATCTTAGCCTTAGTTATAGTCGTCTTAGTTCTCTCTGCTAGGGAGAAAGAGTCCATCAGGATCACCTAAAATTGTTTAGGTACAACCTTAAGCTTAAAATATTATCAAAACACGAATATTAATACAATGAAATATGTATTTTTATGCATTTTCACAAATAGTAACTGGTCAGCCAACTCCATTAGCGCAAGTATTAGGCAAAGTTGTAAAATAATCCTGATATTTTTATGGGTGGATATATGGAGACAATGTGGGAAGGGATACCGAGGGGTGAGGGGGTTGTGGTATATCCACATTTAGCTGATGTAGATCACTCACTACAGTATTTGGAATAACTGAACTTTATTTCAAAGTTTCAACATCAGAAAGTATCAGTAGGTCTTTAAACTTAGATTTTTTAAGTACAAATAATAGTTTTACGTCAGTTTTATCCTTATTTTTTAAGATAAGGGAGTATAAGATGACTGGGACGGTTGCGTCGTCCTGTAATCCAGATACTTGGAGGTCACGAATTGTGGATAGTTGTGAGCGATGGTCGGTGGGTGTAGTGTTCTATTGTGTGGATAAACGTCCGCACTAATACTACGTTAATCCGCAAAGACCATTCTCATAATTAGACCAATTCGTAATTCAGAGGCCGTGGTTCGGATTCCACGTTAAACTGTTAAACTGTTGCCATCGACTGTTGGGTTATTAATTAACAGTCCTATCCAAGGAATATGTCGGCCTTAGTCAGTAACAAGACTATAAGATCACGCCACAATCATCTTACACTCATTTCTCATTCATACTTGGCTTAAAATACCTACATTGTAGTATGGTTGCCATTTCAATGATCTAATCTAATCTAAAGATTTCCACCTACACCCCCTCCGTGGTTCCATCTCTGGAGGTTTTAGAATGCACTGATTACATTTATTTTAAATGCTTAGTAAAACGGATTTCATAAAGGATATAAAATTATACTTGTGCTGGAATGTTATATTCTGGTAATAACCCTCCAAGTGACGATCGACCGGTCCTTGTTGATCATGAAGTGGCAGGTCAACATCTTACATCTGTCGACATTTTAGTGAACTTGTTAGCCGTTGTTGTTATCGCCAGCCGTGCGGATTTCGTCATCGGGTAGACCATCGACTTGATCAAATTTGAATTTAATACGTGTCAAATTCAAGACTCTCCGACGTACTTGGTATTTTATAATATAATAATAATCATAAAAAATTCTTTATTCTGTTTAACAACGTAACATTGCATAGAACGGGTCAATTTACAAAAATGTTAACACAATGAAAATAATGAGAACAGTCAGGGGACTATGAAAAGAATGAAAAAATTCGTCTCAGCAATGCCAATAACACTGTATACAGGAGAGCTGCATTTTATAGCCTAGCGATGTCCCAGATCTAGTCCAACCTCTGGTTGAAGTACTCGCCCACCGAGTAAAAAGTTTCGGACACCAGAAGGCGCTTCAGCATTGTTTTGAACAAGTTCGGATTTGCAGCCTTGTCAAAATTTCTCGGCAAATTGTTTACAAAGTGAACACCTGCCTGTGAAGGCAATCGTTCGTGCACTACCTTCCGGTTTCTCCCTGTTCGGTGGTTTTCCTTGCCTCTCGTGTTATACGTGTGGATGTCACATCCTCAGTCAGAGCGCACTTTGTTAAAAAGGACAAAGAAGTTTTCATAATATACAGGCAGGGCGAGGTCAGCAAACCAAACTGCTTAAAATTTTCTTAAATGTACAGTATTTATACACTATAAACCATTAATAAAATAAATCATTATTAAATAATATTATAGTTTTCTTTCTATCGATATAATTTGATCATTTGTTAAAAAATTGCTTTGCTGCATTGTTTTACGTACTTTGTAAACTCCTTTCGCTCAATGTGGGTTTTTAAGAACATTGTTGCACTTATACTTGTGTGGATTTATTTACTCTAATGAATTTCCCAACCTAGGAATAAATTCGAGCTTTTTTATATCGTAATAACGAATATCTGATATACTTGACCATATATTACAAACAAAATACGCCTATCCAACGGTTTGCCTACGCAAGAAACATTTTGGAGCATTATTTCGTATTTGTAAAGTAATGAAGAAACCCTGAAAGACAAATATCAGCTGTTTCTTCATTGTCGTTGTCAGCTGATTGTTGTTGTCTGTCGGCGATGGATCTTTAACGTGTCTAGACCAGTTCCATAATATTTCAGTTGTGTGCGGTCATTGTCTTATTGTTTAGTGTATGTAGTAATGTGATTAATGTAGTGTGTTTAGTGTTACTTGTTTAGTGTTTAGTGCTTAGTGTTTAGTGTTCCTGCTAGAAACATCTCACGGAATAACATTGAGGTATATTTTATCTTACCACAGTATTGATATTGGTGTTGGTAATAGTATATTTAATAGTAGACTCTACTATGATTGTTGTTAATAGTTTTGTAAGAAATAATGTAGAATGTGTACCGCTTAACTAAAATTAGCGTTACATACACTCCTACAGTACTATTATTTATAACTACTATAAAGGCCTTTGACACTTTTAATTTCATAAGTTGATAATTAATTGATTCTGTAACTTATATTTTCTGCGGTTGTGATATTTCAGGAAATATTCGGTTACGTTGATTAAATCATATTTATAGATGAATTGACCTTTAATAACCATGGGAGCTAGTGTAGTACCTATTAAAATGTATTAGACCATGTATGTTCTTGAAAATTGCTCTCACAACTCACATTCTGTAATTGTTATAAATACCATACAAGATATAGCAAAGCTTTTGGTAGTTTTATGAACGAATTTCGTAAACTGATCATTAATAAATTTCTCAGTCATTGAATATGTCGTCTTTCTTTTGTTGAATCGTTTATATCATGTCCTAAAATACTAATTTATTGAAAAACAATAAGGTGTTTACATAATCCATAAAATGCAAAAGTTAAACTTATTTGTTCATAATACACTTACAAAATTTCCAGAATAATGTTATGTAACTAAAAATACTTTTGAGTTTTGTTTCCATTTTTTGGCAATGAGGTAGAAGTAAGAATAGGAAACTGAAGATAAATTGTTCGTGATTTTTCTGGCGTCAATGCTTCTGAAGTGAAAATATTATCTTTGTTCCATAAAAATAAATATCCCTATTTTAACCTAATTTTACAACGTATAAATATTTACATACGTAAGAATGATTATAAATAATATAATTTGCATACCAGAACGATGAAAAGTAAAGCTGTGAAAGTCTTACGCGCCATAGAGTAATGATACAATTGGAAAAATGAACTGCGAGTTGCTCAACTCAATTACAACTGAGAAAAATGCAGTTCTCTATGTGTGCGTCAAACGTGTACAATGAAGAGATCAACAAGGATTGTATAGCCAGATGTTGTGTCAGGTGTTGCTTGAATGCGACAAATTAAGCGATTGTATGCATTGTAGCTAAGCCGCAACAGGTTCAGGCCCAGGTTGACATTGTCTTTGTCGCGATTATACTATGGCAAATAATCTAGAAGTTAATCTCTTAAAATATTACTGTTATATTTTGAAATGGCAATCTACCCAGGTAGGTATTTTAATCAAAGTATGAATGACAAATGAGTGGAAGATGATTGTAGTGCGATTTTGTAGTCTTGTTACTGCCTAAGACTGACTGTTCCTTACTAACGTATACCGATATCTTTTCCTTGAAGGTAGGATTTATATATAAACAATTGATGTCTTAAGTTCTCAATAATATACCATTCAGTTGATCTATGAGATATAAACAAAGTGTATTTATTTCTTGTATTTTCTCTGTAGATTCTTGTTATTAGTATTTATAGCACGTTAAAAATGATTTATATTTTAAATACGGTACATTGGAACGTGTGAAAATAAGAAGAGAAAAACACTTTCGACTGAAGCAGAACAGTAGGAAAAAATTAATAATAACAATTATTATTATTTTTATTAATATTACATTATGAAATGGTGGCTTACCTAGGAGCATCTAAGGAGCTTTTAAGGGAAAATAAATTAGATTCGAGGTTTATATTACCTCGATCAGTCCTAAGTAGTCCTAATTTTGATTGCCCTACCATAAAGGTTTTTTGAATCTCATAGAATTACTTATAAGTTATAAATAAACTTGATTAGTATCAACTTGAAAATGAGTTTTGGAAAACCAGTGTTATATGAATCATTGTTCAGATCACTTGGCTAATTAAGGAAGTTTAAATATTTTCTAAGCTGCAAAAGTGAAATAATAATTATAATAAACCTATTCAAAGTCTCAGTCTCTTTATGGTGCTTGTAGTATGCCTAGTATCTGATTCTGCTTTTAAATTACGCGGTGTCAATTAGAACTATAATTCTAATTTAAAACTCCTAGGCACTCTTTATCTACAGCTGTATTTGTATAAATTCCATAAAAATGCCAATAGAGTCCATAATTTCGTGTAATAAAAGCAAGTATAGAAATCGCGGAAAATGAATCCAGCTTTAAGTTAATGTAAGCTAATTATTATTTCGTATAATTCAGGACATATTTGTCGAGGATGTAATTACTGAACAACAATGTTGCTCTCTGCTTCAACAACGCCCTCCGTGGATCAGTTCGCAATTCACATTGTGTATACAATACATATTTTCAGTTCCACGAACGTAGCTGGCGTGGTGCGATAATGACGTCACGAGCTGCCGGATGTGTTCTGCGACGAGAACTGAACAAGTTAATGAGGTGCTCCGTATCCATATTCATTATAATTATAATTCCTGAGTCTTATAATCAACTTTAATCTAATTTTTTACCTCCAGGTTTTAAATTTTTGCATTCCCGGTACAACTAGTTTACTCTAGGTCGATATTGGAGCAGTAAGTTGAAATAACCACGTGTTAAGTTTTTTTTAAGAGAAAAACTTTGTATTCAGTGTTCTCTATTATGTGTAAACCTAATCTGATTGAATGATTTATCTAAATTGTTCTAATCTAGGGCAATGAATTCTAACTGCTAGGTTTGATACTGGTGGTTTAGGAGGTCTCAGTGAAGGCGTCTACGCACACGTATTCTAGAGGAAAAGGATGGAAAATAAATTATAGTCTGTATACACTAACTCGGCCGATGGACTTTCGGCTACCTCCGTCCCAGCTAGGGGTTAGTAGATTAGTAGGCCTAATTAAGTAGATTCACCACTTCCTGAGAATTCTGGTCAGTCTGGATGTTCAGGCTTATTCGTGAGTCAATCAAGTCCGCAGGAGAGACAAAAAAGAACCAAGGTGATAGTGAAGTCTGTCACATCGGACAGCTCATTTTAAACATACCTAATATCCGTTTCTGGTCTAGAAAAAAACTAGACATAGAGTAGCCAAGTGTTAGAGGACTATGGTTTTAAATTCAATGATTAATACTTAATACTTTTAACTGAAATGGCGACCTACCCAGGTAGGTATTTTAAGCCAAGTATGAATGAGGAATGAATGTAGGATGATTGTGGCGCGATCTTGTAGTCTTGATACTGACTAAGGCTGACATGTTCCTTAGACAGGACTGTTAATTAATAGCCCAACAGCCGATGGCAACTAATGGACCTACAGTTTAACGTGGAATCCGAACCACGACCTCTGAATTACGAATTGGTCTAATTATGTGGATGGTCTTTACGGATTAACATAGTATCCAATAGTGCGTACGTTAATTCACACAAGAGAACCCTATATCCACCGACAGTCTCTCACAACTATCCACAATTCGTGACCTCCAAGTAGCTGGATTACAGGACGTCGCCACCGTCCCAGTCTAAATGGCGTAAATAAATAATAAATCACAATAGTTTCATTCATAGTCATATGTTAAAATTGTCAGACACACAATAGATATTTTATTACTTAGAATTTTCCTCTATATGAAAAGAACAACCAATGATATAGAAGAGATTCATTGAATATTTTACATTGAAATATGACGCCGTCGCAATGACATATGGGACTCAGAAAATCTTATGAATTGATCTATCAATGAGATTGATTCAAAGTCGTTCGGTCCCAAAGCCGGCTGAGAAATGTCTCCAACTTAAGTTGCCGGATCTTAAAATAATTCGTTTGAATTTGTACTGATGTAGTTTCATGAGAATCTCTTTCAAAAGAAATATTTTTCATTTCAATTTCTCGCTATTAGGTTTCAATACATCTTAAATATCGATCAATTTGATTTATCTTTAAAATTCAAATAAAAAAATATCCCAAAAATTGTTATGATTTTAGTTTAGAAATAAAGATAACGTTCTCAACTTATTTTAAGTTTCTGAAAGTATTTATCATACCTTTTAGAGGACGTTGAATTTGCTTTTGATCAATTAAAAAAATCACTTATACTTAATAATAATTAAAAAGAAATATACTCAAGAGGACTGTAACAAATTTGTAGTTGTATCAGTAACAAAATTATTAATACTAACTCAACAAAACAGACCCATTTTTACATCATAAGCAGTGCTAAGCTGTAGCCTATAAACGAGATAAGTAAGCAGGGACAGAACTGAATTGGGGATTAGTACCTGTTGTCTGAGCTTTGCTCGGATAGAATAAGACATGTATTATGTAAGTTAATTAGAAAAATTAAAACACATTTATCACTCAATGTAAACTCAGCTTATATGGTTTAAATAAAATCGATGTAATACACCTTAGTAATTAATATAGCATAAACACTTTTTTTATTAACTTGCATAAACTCTGAACAAAATGTAACTTACCCGGACGAAGGTTGATCTCATTTCTGACTTTCCGCGCGTGAATCCTCCGCGCTAGAACTGACCTACGGCGTCTGATAAGCTTAAATATCGTTAAGGTTTTTTAGCCAACCTCAATTGTTTGAACAGCTGATTATGTACTTTTATTTAACTAACCATACAGTTATTGTTAGCCTGTTACCAACTGATTGTGTTAGAAACGGAATGAGGATGGAAAAGCAAAAATATAAATTTAGTTTACACCAATTGTTTTGTTACAGTGGCTTCAAGCAATACAATGAATAAGTATTCTATGACAACACGAATGATTTTAGAAATACTTTTCTCTACCTTTATTTCGCACATATATTATACCCTTTAGGTTGATTTACTAATTTAGAGATTATATTAAATTTAATGAACAATAAATTTTGTTTGAACCTATAACATTTTGGACTCGAGAACTGAGCCGTATATTTAAGAGTTTTGCATATTTTCAGTAAGCTACACTCAACAAAACGGACTTGGTCAAAACAGGTTCTTTTAAATTAATGTAAAATATGGTTAAAATTTTTTGTATCCAGATCTATATACTGCTATTTTGTCATTTATAAGTCTTAGCTTTAGGGGGATTATTGTAAAATCCGTCAGACAAAAAACTTGTAACGGAAGTGCCGTCATATGTTTATAAGAACAGCTATTTATAGGAACTGAAAACATTCCCTCTAGATATATCCATGATCTAACCTGTTTTCCACAGGGGAGTAAATTCAATCATTTTCAACATGGATATGTCTAAGCTATGGGGGGGGGGGTTAGCGGATTTGTGTAACGCAAAAAAAGTGCAGCGGAAGTGCTTGTTTCTATCCCGTTCCCATAGAAATTACCAGAGATATTGAATTTTTAATACATAAGAATATTAACAGCTGTTTAGATGAACTGAAAACATTCCCTTTAGACATATTCATAATCTAACCGTTTCCCTCAGAGAGGTAAATACAAACATTTTAACATGGATATGTCTAAGCTCTTGGGGGGTGTTGGTAATTTTTCAGACCTAAAGTTAAAACAGGGACGTCATTTGGTTAGTGACGTCACATGATTTTTTTATAAGAACAGCTGTTTAGATGAACTGAAAACATTCCCTTTAGACACATCCAATATCTAACCTATTTCCCAAAGGGAAGTAAATACAAACGTTTTTTCCTATAGAAATGTATTACTGTATATTATATTTCTCATACAGAGCTATACATTGAATGAATAGTATTTATGTAGATAGTTATGAATGGGATTTTGAACAAATTATTCAGCAATGAATTATTATGCTATTAGAAATATGAGCCACAAGGTAATCAGATAAACCGAAACATTAATAACATACCTAATTAAATTCCTCAAATCGCTATTTGATAGCAAGTGCGGGTCCAACATACGATTCACTTTAACATAATGGAAATTTTTTAAGTGATCAAAATACATTCCAAGTGGTGTACCCACTGTACATGTTGTGATTCAACAGTCTTAAATTACAAATTCATGGGTAATTTAAAGTTATTGGTGCAAATAACTATTTTTGAACTTAATAAATTTACATTTTATATCAAACCACAAACTTCCACGCTTTTTACCTCATGAGTCTACAGAATATTACGGAATTGCAGAAAATGTCGTACAGTAACAAGTCTATTGAAGGTTATGGGTGAACATCTGGGTTACCTTGTGCCGTATCTAAGTAAGTTACACAGTTGATGCGTAGCTAACTCAGCCCTGGTTAAGTTGTAAGCTACGTCAGTTGACAGCTACGTGTACTCAGCTGTCTCTGATTGTCGTCTGCGACGATCACTGTTGGATACGATGTCTACGACGACGCTCACTTCGCTGATGTTACTACTGGTAGGGGTTTATTATTTTTTTACAAATACATTTACTAAAAAGAGTGCTAAAACACATTTTAAGAGTCTCCCTTACTGGCAAACTATATTATTTTAGTCCCACAAGAACAATGTTAATGTCGTGACAGCGTTACGTCAACCGATGGTTGAGATTTAGAATTAAAAGTAAAGTTATTTTCTACATTGGGAGTTACATTGTTTTTTTATTTCATTTTTCGGACAGTAAATAGATACTGTGCTTTTCATCTGATAATGAACAACTATTTATCTTATTAACAATACAAAAATGTGATTCTAAATAACCACTTTACCTTTAGATTCACACCTCAACCCTCTATTAAGTAGGATTTAGCTCAGTGATAGTGTCGTAAGAATTAAAACATTGTTTTTATGGGACCAGAATCCAAGATGGTGGAGGTACAGTAGACTTTTAATCGTATTTGTAACTCATATTTGTAACGCAATTAATTGAATATTTTTTATAGTAGAGGATTCTTAAACTGGAGATTTTTAACTTAGTGATTATGGAAATTGTTTAATCCAATTTTCATCGTGACATAGTAAAACTAATTTTAAAACTTAGGGATAATTATCTTTGCAAACTTTGTTGTCCTCATTTTTTGAGCGCAACACCAAGGACCAACCTGATAAAATCAAAATAACATATCAATTACTGCATCTGTTGATTGGAAAATGCATTAATTTATGATTGTTCTGCAATACTTTGTCTTTGTTGTGTATTAGCCTACATAGATAGAACATCATCACACGGATGTAACTAATATCATATTAAAAATTTTATATTTTCAATACACCCTAATACATATATTTAAATGAAAATTTTTTGTAAATAATTATAATGTTGAAATTGACTGTAAAACATTTAATGATTTAGCTACAATCATACGGAAAAGTATATACAGAAATTAAACTTCTGTACATAGACCTACGTACAAAACTTAATCCTTTTTAATACAAAACTTCAATTTGGAAATTAATAACATATTGAAATACACTCTAAAAACCTTCCCTCAGATAAAACAATATGAAAAATGATAAAATACAAAAGGTTGATGTGTTTTAGGTGTTCTATTCAAAGCAGAAAGCTCAATTTATATGTTCGTTCATGAGTTTCATGAAATATTGAAAACTAATGCAATTGTTTTGTGCGTTTATGTTTTAATTTTATCACCGTTAAGTCTCCTTGAATGCATGACAATTTTGTGAATTTTACCTTAAAAATTAATTTGGATTGAAGTTAGTTATGTTTACTCAAAAAAATAATAAAATTTTAAATTAATAGACAAGCCTTTGGAGTCAAACTTAATAAATAGTTATTACCTCATTTTCATAAAATACACATATTGAAAAAAGTTATTTTATCTTCTTACTTAAACCTAATAATATCACATCTCTATGCAATCAAATGCATTTAAAAAACGTAGCAGGGTTTATTCCAGCTTTTTGTACACAATTTACTTAATAATTTATTGGGGTCTGCTATATGTTGCATATTAAAAAATATTTAAAGGTTAAAACATTTTCTGAGATTACTTTCAGCTCAACTTATTAATGAGATATTTTCACTCTATTTCCACAGATCATACACAAATCACTTACACGCCCAGCTGATTCTTCATATACGGTTAATGTTATCGGCGAGTCAGGTGATCACGTACCCATTTCGGTTGACGATGGGCACGCAGATTCAGTAGAAAGGAGAATAGAGGAAACTGGTGGTAGCAGTGTAAACAACGTTGCGGAAGCTGGTGGGTCTATTGTTGACTTGCACTCTGATCCTGTTACGATAAAATCTGAAGATCTATTAAGTGAGACTGCGTCTATAGATAAAGATGCATCACAAACAAAAGAAATCTCCTACTCATCATCAAAGGGAGATCAAGGGGGTGAAATGTCAAATTATATTTTGGAGGATCGCGGTACAGGGCAACAGAGTGCGACGATTATCTCATCCTACACCTACCCGGTAGGATCCAAGCCTACAAAACCAGCCGAAGGAGCAGGAAACCCACCTGCGTCAAGCCAAGACAAACCTTCAGGAACCCAGACTTCTCCAGACGCATCCACTTCTTCGGAGAAACCCTCAGATCCACAAGATGGTGAATCTATTCCCGGTTTATTTGGGTTTTCTGGAGCTCCAACGTACCCTGGATCTGGAATTTCCAAGCCTGGACCACTCCTAGTTGGTTCAGCTCCTGTAAATCCTTCAAATGGTTTTACAATGCTTCATGGATTATTGTCTGAATTCATACGACCACTTCTGGGGCATAACCAAGGATTTCCACCGGTCCCAGCACAAATTGGCAGCAGTCTTGGGCCAGGAGGTCCAGTCTGGGGCTTTGGAAGTTCTCTCGAGAATACACCAAGCTTCACTTTACCAGGACCATTTTCATTTTTTCAAGGACATAATGCTGGTTTTGACCTACATCCCTGGAATGCCCCATTGGTACAGGTTATATAACAAATCCTTTCGATTTAAACTATCTTCAATACAATTATAGAGTTTTGAGCTAATAAATATTACTTGGAAAAATGAACGAATTATTTCATACTTTCTTATATTCTAAATCATAAACGAGGTATTTAAAACTATTAACAAATCAAAAGAAATATTTTTTACATTAACGTATTGCAACTCGAGTACTTGAAGCTTTCACTTTTCAAGTTTGTTGTAGGCCTGCATCGTGTTTCCTGAGATTTAAATACATTTCACACAGTACGCTTCCGGATGTGGTAGAGTTTGTGCCCCAGAGGGTTGAGTTCGATAACTGTCGAGTTGTTAAACTCTGCTCCTGCTCATATGTTAAAAATAAGTCCATTTAACGAAGTTAATAATTTTTCAAAATAATGTTTATTGTCGATATCCTGAACTACTACGCAATGTATTGTACCATAATGCAGTACTATGTTTGTATATTTGCACAAAGGTCTTGGAAAGTTTCATTGAATTTATTTTAATTTAAAAATAACTAATTTTATGAGTAAAATATAGGTTCTAGATAGGATCTTATGTCAAGGAAAATTTTTCATTTCATGTAAAGTTCATTTAAAAATTGTTTTAACATTAGACCTATAGAGATGAGACGAAAATAAAAGTGTGTCCAAACAACTAGGTAAAGAAATAACAACAAACAATTAAAAAAATAAACACATTTGACCTATTGATTGAAAATTCCTACAAAATGTGATATTTTTTATAAAAATTAAATTACAGGTTTGTCTGTATGTTGCTTAGAATTATAATATACCTATTGTTTTTATTTTTACGTTTCATGCCCTTAGCATGCCTTAGAAGCTCTTTTCATCCAATGTTCAAAGGTCAAAATCCTGTTTTCAGTCTGTAACGCTAAATAAGTCATATTGGAAGATTACATATATGTCTTAAATAAAACCAGTATATTAATTACTGAGCTTAAAAATTCATAAAGAGAAGTTCGTAAAATGAATCTAATGATAGGCTAACCTTTGACTCCTATGTTGACCTGTTGATTGGTATCTTGAAAACAGTTTAAACATTTCAAATTTTGATTGTGACACTGTATTTCCGGGGGAAAGACGGTGTTATTTGAGTTTTTGTATGAAAACCTAAAAATAAATTATATAAAACTATTTAAATTTTTGAAAAAAGTACTTGGTGAAGGTCTCTCAATCCACCATAGAAATATTTTCCTTAGCAACACTCGGTCACAATTTAAACGTAGAAGATATGAGCTTATGAAATAAACTAATAGGCTGCAGTGTTTTTCACAACTTTTGTTATACTTACTGATCTATGTGATGTAATAAATGTGAGATATACACGTGTGTTTTTTTCCTCAAAGGGTTGTAAAAGGGTTCTAAGAAGCTCTTTGTTAGAGTCTACCGACATTCATTTGGGTGATTGGAAACTTCATTATCTTTGTGTCTACGTTTGGGTCAAAGGCGGCTGAAGGAACTGAGCTGGGGGGAGGAAATGGATTGCAGATAGACCCTTCTATTGATACAAGGCTGCAAATTAGTTCCAACCATATTCCGAGTATACGAGATTACAGTATTTTCGTTTTTACACTTAATATAGAATATTACTAAGGGGGAACAGTTTCTTTTCCAAATTGGTATCTTTTTTACACATTTGATAAATTCACAGCTCCTAACTCCATTTGTTTAAAAACTAAACAGTTCATAAATATTTTAAATTAAACTTTTTAGTTGAAAAAAATTAAAAATGTTTTCATACTTTGTTTAAACATTCCCAATAACCTCAACAACATCGTATTCAATATTTTGTAAATGCTCTGTATTTTTTACTCTTATTATCTTGATTATTAACAAAATTATAGCATTTTTACATTTTTTTACATCATAGCGTTAATTTCACAATGGCAATAACATCCTTGGAAACTGTACTGAAAGCGTTTTGATTTAGAATTTTCTAACGCGCGTCTTTAAGTGTAACAGCCTAAAAATGATATGTTGAACGTAGTTGATGGTATTATAGTATAACCTGATGGAATTTTTATACAGAGGAGAGAATCAAAATAGGGGATTTGATAAGCAAAAGTCAAAATCATAACAATTCAAACCCTTACCATTAATATATCAAATAAATTAGTGATATTTGTAATGAAAAGTGCTAAGGTGGATTCTTAGCAAATAATAACTTAACAAGTTTTACTAAGTTTATTGAACGAGTTTATTTGAACGATTAAAAAGTGTACTGTACTTTTGACAATATCATATTTTTATCTATTGTTACTTCCTACAGAAGTATTTTTGCTGATTTTATGAGCGATGTTACTCCTCGATTTTAGAGGAGGCGTCGTCAACTTAAATGGGCATCCCGGGATTTGAACCTGTGAACCCTTCCACCCAAGTCCAAGTACCTAATCGTCTTCTTCACCGATGTGACGTAGGATTTTCGTTGATCTTGGTAAAAAATTACATTTAGTCTTGATATGACTTCAGAAATAACTGAAAACACTGTAGAATTGTGAAAAAATGAATTACATATTCGTAACGGGAATTCCGGGCTGACGTCATTAGTGGGTTAATCCTGCGGTTGACTGTTCCCGCTGCACTGATTGGATTAATTAACATGTAACGAAAGTATTTGAAAAATCCCAAATTGAAAAACGTTACGCAACTACAAAAATGTTAAAGGATCAATGGAGGGTTAAGGCTCAAAGTGTTTGAATGTTTTTGCTTAATTTTTTTAAATAGGTTTTTTAATAATAGTAATAATATAGGCCTATAACAGGTTTGATCAATATCCGAAATAAATATGAGAATTATTTACCTATTTTCTATAAAATTAACATGGGAAAGAGAATGTAGGATTTCTGTCACGAGGGACATTAAAGTTGGCATTTTTATCATAAACATGTTTTATTTTGACCATATATCAATTTTCAAAAACATCTATCCAAGAAGTTTGCCTATTCTCTATATTATTAACATGGCAAAAGCATAAATAGGTTACCTGCCATGATAAACACATAAACTATGATTTTTAGCATAATGTACAACGTACTTTGTTTAGATTTTTCACTGAGTCGACTCACCGCAATCTTTGCTTTATACAATGCATACAGCCCTAGTCTATAGGAGTGGGTAAAGTATACATAATAGAGGCTGCCAAAATGTTTTCAAGTTTTAGGCCTCTATCGTGTTTAGTGCATTGGGTATTGTGCACATGAACGCGCTCCTTCAATGATTCAACATGAATTCGGACTTGGTTGCTAAAATTTGTTATTTATATTTTCTATTGGAGGTGTAGTTTTATATGGTCTACATTAGCAAAAAAAGAAAGTTTGGTATATCTACTTTTTTTTTAATCCTTGTACTTCAGATTAAATTATAGAAATAGTTTATTAAACCACATTAATGTTAAACGATAGATGATTCTTAGCTTCAATTTTTTTACAATGGTCTTGATTTATATTATGAAGTGAAATATACAATTAATTATCATTATATATTTTTTAACTAGCTGTACTGTAGATTTTTAGAGAAATATATATTAATGAAAAAGTATTTCGTTATTTTATTTTTTAATTAACTAAATCGTTTTTAATACATCTAAAAAAATATTTTGAACTTTGTATATTTAAATTATTTCTATATACGGAACATGTAATGTGGAATATTTTGTTGAAAAATATTTTCCCCAAAGAGGATTTGAAGGGATATTACTGAATGTTTAGCTTATATACAAAGATTTATATAATTCGATCGAGAGATAGGGTCAAGCGAGCCCGAATAAGCTGGGATTGAATATTAAATAAAACCGGAGCCAAATTGCATATCAAACGATCCCCTGCTCTACATTAACATTTTTGTTACCGCATCTACACCAAACGTATACGATACATTCCTTCCAATAAAACCTTCAATATTTAAACTTAATTTGAATTTAAATTCACCAATGAATTTTCAAATTTCTAATCGCAGATGTAGAATGAGCATAGTTAAGATTGATACGGTTTGAATCTTTGATAAAATGTGACATACAATACTTTAGAGGTGTGTAGATTTAAAATACAACTAAGAAATATTCTTTGTTTCAAAGCTATTGATGGGGAAATAGTAAATTTGTGTTATTTAAATTGCTTTTATGGCCATTTTCCATAAAGATTAGTAAAATAAAGTTTCACATCGTTTCGGGAAAGGAAATATGATCTAAATCGAAAATCTTGCTGTTTTTATGAGTTTGTAGCCAGTATACTTTTATACTTTTAACTGAAATGGCGACCTACCCAGGTAGGTATTTTGAGCCAAGTATGAATGAGGAATGAATGTAGGATGATTGTGGCGCGATCTTGTAGTCTTGTTACTGACTAAGGCTGACATGTTCCTTAGACAGGACTGTTAATTAATAGCCCAACAGCCGATGACAACTAATGGACCTACAGTTTAACGTGGAATCCGAACCACGGCCTATGAATTACGAATTGGTCTAATTATGAGGATGGTCTTTGTGGATTAATAGTTGTATTCAATAGTGCGGACGTTAATCCACACAAGAGAACACCACATCCACTGACCATCTCTTACAACTATCCACAATTCGTGACCTCCAAGTAGCTGGATTATATATTCTGGCTAAATGTAATGATCTGGCTAAATGTAGTTTACCTGAGAACGGGATTAAACAGATCTAGAAACTTCACGAAACTATGATTTATTAATCGTTTTGGAAAAGGTCTGCAATAATTGAAATGACAATTAACGAACAGTCTCGACGTTTGCTAATAATTGTGCGATAATTATAAAATTACTGACGACTTAATCAGCGTGCCACCACTTAAGTAAGTTGGCGTTTAGTTAGAGTAATGTCAGAAGCGAAGGAATAGTTCAGTTATATTTTTTCTGTAATGTCTTTTCCTCAATCAAATTATAGACTAAAGATCTATCCGAATCAAATACTTCCTACTCTATTTCCTTTTAATATAATATGTGAAATGCCTTTTAAACCTCTTGAGACTGACAAAGACATGTGACACTGGTTCAAATTTTATATCACAAATTTTTTTTCCTCCACTACTATATAAAAAATAGTTTATGTTAAATTGAAGTCTTTATAAAGTTAAGGATAGTAAAAAATTAATATTTTAGAGTAAAATTATTTGTTACTATAATTTTTGCTGAGCCAAATTTTTGTATTCAAACTTTGTCATTTAAAGCTATTTCAACTATTATTTTTAGGTACAGAAGATAAGTATTTAGAGGTCGCTTTCCTATGGTAGTTGGGTCTACCTAAAATACTATAAACATACTATTAGATCTCAGAAAAATCATGTATTACTTATTTTTTGTCAATATTTTATTACATTTTAGGAAAACACTTGAACAAAATTAACACACAATTTATAGATATTAACGCTTTAAATAATCCTGGTAGTTATTCATACTCACACCATAAAATCCCTCGTTACACAGACTGAACATCTAAAGTTACTTGTGTTTTTTTCGTTCTGTGAGGTTAAGTTCTGTTAAGTTACAGAAAAAAATGTGTACTTACGTGTGGGAAATAGGTGAGATCATGGATATGTCTAAAGCGAATGTTTTTAGTCCATGTAAACAGCTGTTCTTATAACCAAACTATGAAGTCACTAGCTATTTGACGACACCAACCAAATAACGTCATTGTTTAAAATTTAGGTGGCGAAAATTGCCTACACCTCCTTCCCTTGGAGCTAAAATATAGCCATGTCAAAAAATTTATTAATGATTGCTCTGAGGTATCTGGATGGCTGAGTTTCATAATCTGAAGGACACCGGTTCGACCCAGATCAAATTCTTAACACAATTCTACGATAGTTTGAAACCGAGATCAATTGCCTTTGATCAGTGAATTAATTATGGAAAATGAATCTTCTAAGCTTTGTCGATAACAAAGCTGCAGGACACAGATTCCATTAAACTAATCATATTTGCCCTATAATCATACTCAGAATAAATTATCCAACGTAGTTTAAGATGGCGTCTCAAGTTTATGAATTAGAATATCAACTATGTCATTAATCTCAGTATGATTATTAATATATGATGAATCAATGCACTATGAGACTTACAGTATTTCAGTGAGTATTAGCCTTTACACAATAGACTTCAAAACTGTTAGGTTAACACAAAATTAAACCACATAAAAGTGCAAAAAGTAACTAACTCATTTTGAGAATTTATGGATAGGCACACAAGTTGATTCTAAAATAAAAATTTTCATCTGGATGAAACCTAAGATGATGAATAGAATGATGAAAACTATTCTACTGAATTAAAATAAAAAATATATGGAATTTTAGAGTCACTCAAAACCCTTTTAGTTTACATTTATTTAATTAAATCATAAGTTCAATATTGAAAATTTACAGTCAAAAATCACATGTCAAAAGATTTTGACAAAATGTTCTGAAGTCACTGTTTTTTATTCATTCATCTTTGTTCATTGCTTGGTTATTTGTATTAATTAAAAATTCGCTGAACTTCTCATTCCCATGTTTTATTTCTTCCTAAAAAATCAATTGAATAACCATATTAGTTCTTATTAATTATATATTAGCTCTTTTAACTATACTAGACCGTTCCCTATCAAAACGTAAAAAAATGCCGAGTGGCGTAGAAAGATACAAAAGAAAACAAAAAAAACTTTCGTTTGGAAATTTTTCTACAAACATAGATACATATATACATATAAAAATGTATATATGTATATACATATAGTCATATAAATTACCAATTAATAAATAATAAAAATAGAGTATAATTTATGGTTTTACTTTGACATATTATGGTTGTTAATTAATTCATTTGAACAACACTAAAAAAGTTCATAAAATGAATTAAGTTGATATGTGGTGTAAACATAAATACACTGATTGCATTTCATTTTTTATACAATTTTAACATTAAATATTTTTTAAATATATAATTTTAATTTTATATAATTACAAACAGTATTTATGATAACGCATATCGGGCTGATAAATAAGTTAAAAACAACTTTTTTCAAATTACTGATGATTTTTCCATTAAGTATAATTATTTCTGTTCACATATTATTTTATTTAACTTTATTTGTTTGGTTAAAATTTAGCATAAACATAATCAGTCTTTTTTTACCCTGATTAACTGTATGTATACACATATATTTTTTTACAAAATAATATAACCTATTTGCATGGTAGGTTCACCCTAAATTGTTTAAAATATACATTTTCTAAAAATGTAATGTTGGTTCTAAAGTTGTGTTCAACTCAACGTTCTAATAGGGCAAACTATTTAATACGAATACATAGCTAATTATTGTTTTGTAAGTCTTTTCATTCAATCCAAAACCTATTTGATGAAACTATTACATAATATTATGAAGCAGTTTAATCATATTTCTATTTATAAATATGATTAATTTGTATCCTAAATTACTACTGTTGAAATTTTAATTATTAAACTAAATAATGAAATAGTTTGGAAGTTTGGATCTGAATCACTAAAATGATTAAATTAATTAAATTAATTGAGTTACCTTATAGAAATGGTTCTATTTAGAAATTAAATGAATTTCCAATCCATTAACTGAATTCTCAATCAATGTGACTATAAACAAATATTATAATAAAAAAAATATTCTGCTTCCATCACAAAATTGAGAGAAATCTTCCAAATTTTGGATCGTCTTAAAATCAACTCTTACGATTCTCATTCAGTACATAAAAAACCTCAAATTAAATTTCCAAGAGGCGATTTTAAACGTAAGTTATGAAAATACAGGAAATATAGGAACAGCCATGAGGCAATCAAAACAATGTTTATTCAACATTTTCACGCTATGCATTTCAGACTGCCTCAGCATCAAGGAAAGTTTTGGGGTTTTTTATAAATCCGTTATCAACTTCTAAACCCCCCCGATTTTAGGCTTTGACGTTTATACTAAATATGGTTAACCTGTGCGCATTAGAAACCTTTTAGCTTTTAAAACTATTAGAAACACTAAAAATCTTGTTGTGTCCTAAACATAAGGGTTACTGGAGCGTTTTTAATTATTTTTTAAATAGATACTTTAATAAGATTCTAGTACTTTAATAAGATAAGACTTTAATAAATTTAATAAGATTCTACAGACAATTTAAGGAGAAATAGTGATCTTAACTTAAGCGAGTTTTTTCTGTTCAGAGACACCCTGAGATTATTATTTAAAAGTGAACGAAATAATTAAAAGTTTAATAAAAAGAGGAAAGAACAAGAATAAAACAGAAAAGAAGTGTTCTCTGATGTAACTCAATCAAGGAAGATTTCCCAGGTCGGTGACATTCTGAGGAAGTCTGGGGTTTTTAGCGTTGGTAAAAGGTTGGCTCTCCGATGGCAAAGGTAACCAACCATTCCAGAAACAAAATAAAGTTTTGATATAGATTTTGATGAATTTTTCTGAGTTTTCATTGATTGTTTAATGTGTTCTCAGGTTAAAAGTAAAAAATAAAACTCCCAACGTTATTGAAATGGGTAAAATTAATTTTTGAAAACAATATCTGGAATGTGGCACTTCTAAACGAGATAGATTTATCACTTACATCTTATATATTCAAATTTAAAAAAATTCTATTTACTAAAAAAGTTTATCAATTACGAGTACATATAAGTTCCACCTATAATTTATGCGATTTTTCAACTAAATATTGTATTAAATTTTAATAAATGTTGGTGTTTAGTTATGCATTGGCTCAATATAAATTTTACGTATAAGCTGGATAAACAATTACATGTTGTAATCCAGGATTTATATCAGCTGATTGAGAGGCTGTTCTGAATAATCAGGGATTCAATACCTGGGCATGATTACTTAACGGATGAATTACATTTAGGTTGTTATCAAAATGACATTGATCCGCGTTGGAAATTAGTTTTATGTCCGGAAAACTTTAGGTTATTAGCTTAATGCTTTATGCTTCTTTGTTAATCTCGAATGACGGATTAGTCTTATGGGGGATTGTATCTTAAAGTTACAGAAAAAATAACATATCCTTTTAAGATTATTCCTGGTTTTCTTTTAATTACAATAAACATATAACCCATGAGGTCGCATGACCTTACAAGTCATTAAGAATATTTTCGGAAAAAAAGATTTTACACTTTTATTTTAGTCCCTTAATGAGATAAAACATACGAGTAGATGATTTTTAAATATCTAGAGTACAAAAAATCCATTATATTGTATAAAATTAAAATTTAAAATATAAATTATAAAATGTGAAATCTCTAGTTTTTTTTACATAAAATGTGCACTTCCTTTGTAACCACTCCTCTAGAACCCGCTAGAACCCTGACCCTTTCACAATCTTTTTTGGCTAGTGACGTTATATGGTTAATGACGTCATAGCTTGATTATTATAACAGCTGTTTACATGAACTGAAATAAATTTCCTTTAGACATAACCATGATCTAACCTATTTCCCATAGGGAAATAAATACAAATTTATTTAACAAGTTTCGTTATAGGACGAATTCTTGTTCATGTAAACTGTTTATACAGTTTTGACTAATTGTTCTTGAATGTATTAAAAACATATTGTAAATAAATAATGTTTAAATGTTTTACCAAATAGACCATAATTAATCTAAAAAATGTCAATTTATATGAAAATAATTCAACGATCAACGTAAGCAATTTGGTTATTTCATTATGCTAAATCACTAAAAAATCACGTGTTTGGTCAAACTTACAGGCAATATCACTCGTCACTTTTTGAGACCTTATTCCTTAAATAGGCTGTGGTTTAATTAAAGGTAAACAAACCTTTACTGGAAGGTGTACCTTCCATAATACTAAATACAAGTTTTATCGTAGTGGGTGCTTCAGTTTTCCTTGCGCAGCGTTACAAAAATACCTTCTTTAGCCTTAGAGAAAGACAGACACACACACAGACAGAAATTGATATAATCCACATCCACAGTCCACCTCGGATTTTCAGTGGTACAAAACGCAAAAAAATAAAATACTGTTCCAAGCAATGTATAGACAAAACTCTAATTTTATTTATACAGATAAACGTTAGTAAAATTCCATGAGAATTGCATATATTTCACGGATGGTATACAGTTGTTTTTTAGAGCATGTAATACAATTTGTCACACAGTGTCTATGTTTTTGGCCTCAACCTTGAAATTTGAAAACTATAATACTTGCGTCAACGCTAACAAGTTAAGAGTTACAATACTTTAATCTCAATGGCTTTCCAAACCTACACACTTATTTTATTTACAATGGTACGTGTATGTATTTAGTCATTTCTTAAATTCTATGAGGATAGCTAAACTATAAGTAAAAATAAAATTGATTAGTTTTTTGTATGATAATCTACTTATTTTGGGAATAAATAATAATAATAAACTTACTATCGGGTATACAGTTTGTTTTTAGTAACAGAATTAAATATTTTTAACAATTTAAAGGCGTTTGTATATACAAACGCCTTTAAATTGTAAATTTTCTTTTCATGGAACTAATTCTACAACTTCATCCTCAGTGGGATGGGAAAAGTTGAAGTTCTTTTCTTTTTATCTAACATTATTATATATTTGACTATATGAAATGTACAAAATGTTTTTGAGCATGTCTTTGTTTTTGATTGAGTGTCTATATTTAAGTTGTTAATTTGTTTACTAGAATATTTCTGTAGGAGCTTTCTAGCAGGCAATGCTTTAGAAACCCTTTATATCTCTTCTTTATATAAGAATGAGTACATTACAGTTCTCTTTTTCTTTTGGATATACCTGAATACGAATATAAGATATACACAAATAGTATGTTATAATTTACTAAACACTGGGCTGTAAGCAATCATTTAAGAGACGAGTATATTTGTTTAATAAATGAAGGTTTTGAGTAAGTAGTTACTGGTTTATCGTTACCGATGTGCATGAGAAAATAAATTCCGATTCAAATATGTTCGTAATGTGTAGAAACGTTATGAATAGTTGGAAAACGTATAATACAGACAACTATCTATATAACCAACACAGTAACATAGCATAAGGAAAGCAAACATTAAACAACCTAAGTGATTTATCAACTTATACTTCAAGTACAAATTGAATTCCCCCGGAATAAACTGTGCAACATTGTTATTTGCATAGCTTGTCATACGTTGGCATGGTTAGTTTTGCATGTACATGTTACTATATTTCATTTCAAACAAAATATAAATACAACTAATTTAATTGCAGAAAATGGTTCTCAGTTCAAACACACAAATCTGGAATGTTTTAGAAGATCCAACTATCCTTTTTTCAAATGACAAAGGCTTACACGAGAAGGTTATCGATAAGAGTTCTGTGGAAGAGGAAGGAATGGAAAATCCCGAGGTAATGGAACACAAAGGTACAAGTATAATAGAAATTAAAAGTGTAGAAAAAATGTCTGATTATGGTGACGTTAAAGAAATACCGAGAAGTATAAATACAGAGGCAGTAAATAAAAGAGGAGACGTTCAGGATAGAATTGAAAATATTCAGAAATTATATCAAAGTAGAAATAATTTTCAGCATGTTTCACAAAGAATAGATATTCAACCATTATCAGAAGGTTTTATACAAGAAAAATCAGAAGAAGATTTAAGAAGTATAGATGGGCAGACAAGTTCACTAAGAGATGTACAAGTTTTGTCACAAAGTAGGAATGTGGAGGTAGTGCCACAAAATAAAGATTTTTACGAAGAATCACAAAATAGAGATGTGCTGGAAATGATGCAAAATAGAGATATGCTGAAAGAATTACCAGGTAGAGATGTACCGGAAGTATCACAAAATAGAGATTTGCAGGAAGTGTCACAAAGTAGAGCTATGGAGAAAATATCACCTAGTAAGGATATGCCAGAAGTTTTGGAAAGTAAAGATTTTCAGGAAGTATCACGAAATGGAAACGTTTCAGAGGAATCACAAAGTGGAGTTGTGCTGGGACAATCACTAAGTAGAGACGTAAAGAAAGTGCGAGTGGGGCATGAGAATGGAAAAATTACCTCAGTTACTACTTACTTGGAAGGATTAAAACCGACTAATCAGAAGCCAGGAAATGAAGACTCTAACCAGGCGTCAAAGCCTTCCACAGACCAGACAAGCAAACCATCCCATAGTCAATGGCCTCAGACAAGTCACAGGCCCGGACTCTGTCCCTATAAGCCGAGACCCTGCCGTCGCAAGAAGAGACCGACCTATGGAGGGGGGAAGTTGTACTCCGAAGATGATGTGCTCAAACTTCTCTCTCTCTTTAGCAAGTTAAAACGTAGAAAGTATAGAAATCATTATGACTAGAGTTTGTTTTTCTACCCAAACCAATGGTCCCTACTATAGTTAAGTTTGAAATATTAATTTATAATTAGTGTGTTATTTAGGTTATTATTGTGAACATTTCCATGAAGATTAGTAACGCAAAGTTTCACGACTTTTCGGGATCTGGAACCTTATCCTGTCTTCAGGTGAGCTGAAACCTAGGGAGTGCTTCTTGAGCCCTTGTGACGTTTGGTCGTTTTTGTTTCGTTTTGACTTTGGTTACTTATTTTTTAAGTAGTATTTTTTTTTGTAGTTTTTTTAGGTTTTGAATACTTTTATCTTTTTTGTAGCTTTTTACTGGCTCCAGCCTGAGGATGGGATTAGATTCCAGATCCCGAAACGCCGTGACATTTTCTAATCGTAATGGAGACTGAACGCAATAACAACCTGAATAAAAAGCTTATCAACAATAATAAAGACTTTCAAATCTATATAAATAAACATGATACTATACATGATATTAAAATTAGTTATAATGTACCGTATCCAAAATAGTATACTATAAGAAAAGCAGTTTCCACACTTCTCGCAAATAAAGCAATATCAATTCTAAATATCCATTTATTTGGAAATTTATATGTATATGGTTTTTAATGATTGGCACAGGGAAAATATTCCCACAGACCAATAATGGCTAAAGACCATGGAATATTACAAGAAATTTAGAATAAGAAATAAAATTAAATAAGCTACGTTACTTCTAAAATAGTTTGACCAATTTTATAAATATTTAAACTGAAATGCAATAGATAAACTTTTGTCTCTTAGAGTGAAAAGTCCCAAACAGATGTGACTTTTTGTTCACGTCGTGTTTTACATCGTGTGTTTTTGTTGATTTCTATCAATTCATATGTGGATATTAACCTTTGAGATCTTTTTAGATGTGTGTACTTATATTTTCTATACACTATTTTAATTTTTTACGAATATTTACGAATATGTCATGTAGTTTGACATATAAAATTTGTTAATGCCCACCATTATTGAATAAATAATATCTTCCTGTACTTAGAAATTTTAATCCAGTTAAAAAAAATCAATTTATATAAACGAACCCAAAATGAAAAAAAACTTTTATTTTCGAACATTTCCAATTTTATATAACTTGTAGAAATTGGTTATGTATAACGAGCTACGGACATTAGTGACACTGTATGTTTATAGTCTAAAATTGTATATAACATTATTCCAATGTAATTCTTGATTATTATTATTTTACAATGTATACAGTGTTCGTGTAACGAAACTGATATACGAATGTTTGTTGGCATCAGAGCTGTTTGGTTGGAAGTGGAGGCACATCAGTCAACGTCGTCTCCACTTCTCCTCTTCAAAAACACACTTTGACCTTTATGTATATTGTTTCCTTTTGGTTTTCCGATAACCGAACACCTCTCAGTTCAATCTCATAGTGAAAGTATGATAAATCGGCTGTAAGACGTTTTTTAATAGTTAAATTCGAATTAATAAGCCATTATACCTTTTACCCGCTGAAATATGATAAAGATTAAGATTCAGACTGAGTGTAAAAAGTACACAGGAAAGATAGGGGTTACGGTGGCGACGTCCTGTAATCCAGCTACTTGGAGGTCACGAATTGTGGATAGTTGTGGGAGATGGTTGGTGGATGTGGTGTTCTCTTGTGTGGATTAACGTCCGCACTATTGAATACTACATTAATCCACAAATACCATCCTCATAATTAGACCAATTCGTAATTCAGAGGCCGTGGTTCGGATTCCACCTTAAACTGTAGGTCCATTAGTTGCTATCGGCCATGTCAGCCTTAGTCAGTAACAAGACTACAAGATCGCGCCATAATCATCCTACATTCATTCCTCATTCATACTTGGCTTAAATTACCCACCTGGGTAGGTCGCCATTTGAGTTAAAAGTATGAAGTAAGTATAAAGTCGACACGATACAAGGTGGATAGTAGTTGTAAAGCTGATTGGTTACTATTTTAAAGATAAAACAACCCCTATCCCTAATCAGGATAATGATACTGGATATAATTGGATTAGGATAATGATATTGATAAAACAAACATGTTTGTTTTGCTGGCCACTCCATGGTAAGTGGCGGGTCACGTGACAACTGGCGGCCAGTAATTTCCTATCAAAATATGCACTTGCCCCTATTTACCGTCAGTAGAGCAGTGGCATTGTAGCATCTATAGCATCGCGTTGTGATTTCTTGTTGTGAGGTAGTACGTTGTGACGATGTGAGTTAAGTGTGTAGCATAGAAAAGGAAATGTGTAGTTAAGTGTACTTGTGATGGACGTTTTTTGCACCAAATTCATCTCTTCTGTCAACCTACTTTTTCACCCATTCTCTATTTCATTTCACTTATTGCAATTCTTCGCTTAATAGCACAATACAATATTGAATTGCTTCATTAACAGTTGGCAATACCATTCATCCCAGTCTAACATTATTCTCACTCACTATCTCACAACAGACCGACCTACTGTCTGCAAGTAAACTTACAGCCATTACTTTCCCTGTGTAAATGGAAATCGGTGAAAAGTGACGTAATGGCAAGTAATGGCTATCAGTAACTTGCCGTCTCTACTTTCTCCGTCTGTAAGCTGCTTAACAAAAAAAAGGATTTACGTAATGCCTGTGATTTGTGTCTAATCTTTATGGAAATTTCCAATGATAGACTAAATAATATGGATAGGACTTATATTGGAAATGCGGTATATTTTATGAGTAATATTTTTATACAATGCTTATTTATGCATCTACAAATTCATTACAATACGTTTACTACATATATTACATTATTACCAATTTAAACTGTTAACGTATTTTATTTACCCTTTTCACAGTTTAGTATTTATTTTATCTTTTTTAAGTTTGGCTTTATCACATTGTTTTTGACCTGGATGTGTCTTAGCTCTGGGGGTTGTTGGCATTTTGTTAGACCAAAATTTGAAACAGTGACGTCATATGCTTAGTGAGGTAATCTGGGTACAAAAGCACTTGTTTAGAGAAACTGAAAACATTTCCTTTGACACATCCATAATATAACCTATTTTTCATAGGTAAGTAATTATAATAATTTTTTGTTATGCTTTGGAACAAAGTTTTAATTTTTTCTCTTAACCTATATGGTCCTTAACCATAGACAATACACTGTGAATCTATGAATGTGTGTACATTTCATATATATTTTAATTTTTTTGTAACTAGTGTTTTCTTTTGACCAAAAATATGACTATAATTTAACTTACATAATTAGAAATATTCAGTCATGCCGTATAACGCGCCTTGAGACTGATGTAATGTAAGCTGACGCCCAATCGCTTTGGGCTCCCTCGCCTTAATTTCGAAGTTCCGGGAATACCTTTGTGTCAGTCCGAGTCAGAGTGTGTACCCTTGACATGTACAAGTACAAATTAGTCGATAGCTTTGATTTTCGAGGCTACAGCTAGACTAACTGTCTTCGTCAGTACTCAAGTACGTTAGTAATCACCTACGACATTAATCGACTACATCAGTATTCGAATTTATCCGTAATCAACTACGTTACTAATTTACTACGTTGGTAATCATCTACGTCAATAATCGACTTCGTCAGATATCTATTTATCTCTATATATAAAATTGAATGTATGTCTGTCTGTATGTATGTATGTATGTATGTATGTATGTATGTATGTCCTTTATGCGTTGCCAAACTACTCATCCGATCGCCATGAAATTTTAGGAAGTTGCTCTATATGTGTCCGGGAAGGTTTTAGTGAAAAACTATTTTCGAAAACCCCATAAGTTTCCATATTATGACGTTTTAAATTTCTAATGTTAACCTTATGGAGAGTAAGTTTTTTTACAAATTGTCTACAATGAAAACATTTGATTTCTTAGCTACAGCTGATTGGTTTACTTTCCATTAGCAATACCGTATGCTTTACTATCCAATGCCATCTGAATCATTCATTAATGTTAAACTATGAAGTAAATGTGTACTGTAAAAAATGAACAGCTTTATTCACCACGTTAATAGTTAACGGTTTTGGGGGATTATGTATTTATATTTTTATTTTCTGTCTGATTAAAGTCACGTGTTTATATGATAATTACAATGTTTATATTATTACGTTTATTATAATAATCAGCTGTTGTATAATAATCTATAATAATCTATAATAGCCGTATTACAGTTAGGTTTCGTTTGGGTTTGGATTGGATTTGAAAATTGTGAATTAATCCACTCAGATTTATTTGTTTTATAGGAATGATATTAATATGTTTTATCGTTTCAGTATTGTTATTCTCTATGCCGCGACCCAGAATATATAACCTTTCACAATGAAGCCGTATTGCTATTCGACTTCAGAACATGGCCAATCTTAAAGTTAACATGTGTTTACTGTGAGGCGTTACGAAGTTCGCCGGGTCAGCTAGTTTATATATAAAAATTGGGGGTTATTACACAGCATGAATATTTTACACTCCAATATTGCGTTTATTAAGTTCAAAACAGATTTAAAACTTTTCATAGTTTTACAGATGTAAGATAAATATATTTGTATTTACTTATGTCTAAAGGGAATTTTTTCAGTTTACCTAAACAGCTGTTTAAATTTTAAATATTAATTACAATACTGTTAAAATAACATACATTAGGTAAAATATGAGCAATTATTTAGTTGATAGAGTGGGAGAAATGATTAATGCATTGCGGTTTAATAGAAAATCAGATTACTAAACTGAAAATAACTCAGTAAATATTTTGCTTAATTAATTTACCTACACCTCCCGATTTATTTTTCTAACCAAAACTCAGTCAATGGCTGTTTATTATTACACACGGAATGTTAAATAAATGTACTAAATGTAAATTTAGTACATTTTTGTAATCAGCTAAGTAATAATGTACGATTCGCAAAAAAATTATTTTAGAATTTTGTGAAACAATTTCAGTGACAGTAAAAGACTTAGGATTCAATTAATAAGTTCGTTAATAAATAAGAAAGACCAAACATTATCGAGCTATCAAAAGTATTTTTCTGTTTAGTAATGAAAGTTAAATTATTACACTGACTGAGAAAATTAAGGCCATATTCAGAGAAACAATTAAAAAATAAGTTCTGAAATGCTAGGTCAACCTTTCAACCTATTACAATATTTGGAAGAGGAAAATTTTAATAAAGGAAACAGTTAGTATGAATTTTGCACCCATTGATGAAACTCTCTTGTATATTACCTTTTATATAAGTAAAAGCACCTGGTGACCGAGCTTTGCTCGGATAGAATAAGACATGTATTTTACAAGTTAATTAGCAAAATTAAAAAAAATACTGCTCAATGAAAACATTTATGTGGTTTAAATAAAACCGTTTTCATAGACCTTAATTAATATGGCATAAACACTGAATAAAAATATAGACTTTGGATGGGGATCGATCACACGACCTTGCGCACGTGAGAACAGAGCGCTACAAACTGACCTACGGCGTCGGCCAAGTTCTCGTCGTCGTTTAAGAGTTTTTGGCTAACCTCAATTGTTTTAGCTGATCTTATACTGAATTTAAATGTCCATACAGTTGTTATTATTTATACAGTGTTCAACTGATTTTGCTAGAAAAGGAATGAGCATTGAAAACCAAAAGGGAAATTTAATTTACATAAGCATAAGTTAATTAGTTTGTTACAGTGGCTTCAAGCAATAGAATGAATACATTTTCTTTCAAAACACAAAATATTTTGGAAATACTTTTCTCTGCGTTTATTTCTCACAGTTATTTTACCCTTTAATTATTACAAATTGTCTAGTAACCTGATAATTTTGCATTTATTACATACATAAAATAAATATTAATGCAAAACCTCTATTCACATATTGTTCCTCACCATCTTCAGTCAACAACTGTCAAACGGTATAAACAGATGTTTTGATTTGTATTGTTTACATTTTTATTCTCCATAAGCGTAATGTTAAATTTTTAGATTTTAAACTCAATATTAAAAGAAAACAAGAATTTTCCTGGACATTAGACCTAATTTTTTACTCGGAAATTAGTTATTTCCAAAATTTAAAGAAATTCCTTAGTGCCGTTTTTGAGATCCGTATGCAAATATATATATATATATATATATATATATATACAAATCTTGCTTGTATTATAGTATTGGATAAATTCAAATTCTTCACGAGGGCTAGATAGTTTAAGACCACAAGACGTAAAAAAATATATATATAATTTAAAATTTGTTTTAATTCATTTGATTAAAAGGATTGTCGACACAGGAGTATTACCAAAACTAATGAAAACTACTTATTTGAGGCCCATTTTTAAGAATGCGTCGAACATGCAGTCCAATATGGATTTATCCCTAATAAATCAACAATAGACCTATTAGAAAATTAACAAATAGTATAAATAAATCATTAAATGAAAATAAGTATGTGATTTCTGTGGCAACGGACTTGACAAAAGCATTTGATCTAGTCAGTTACAAAATTATGATAAGCAAGTTGGCCAAAAAAATCTACCACCTATCCGGTGGATTTTTAAGGTTATTTGAAAATTGTTTCTCTAATAGAGTATTGCATTTTAGTATAGGTACTTATGTAACTAACAGTTATAGACAACGATGTGACTTAGTCCAAGGTAGCATTCTCTCTTCCATTCTTTTCAATTTATAGGTCAACGATTTGGCTAGATTAAAATTTAATTTAAAGATTTTACAATATGCTGATGATAATATACTGTATATGGTGCACAGTGATCTGTCAATAGGATTAAGAGCTTTGCATAAGGACTTAGACATAATGACAAAATATTTTTTAACAATGCAATCTACTTAAATTCACAGAAAACCAAAGTAATTGTTAAAAAAATTCTATAGTAAAAATAAACAGAAACATTGGTATCAGACTAATATGTCATCACACATCCTGTTTGAGAAGTGGTTCTTAAGAGCTAAGTGCTTGTAATTGTGAGGAACTCAATTTTTATCAATCTATCAAGCATTTAGGAGCACACCTTGATGCAGATATGCAATTTCAAACACATTGATAGATCATCAAACTTGCTAAGAGTAATTTTGTATAAATGTTATAATATTAGTTCCTTTTTTCGGTGGTTATTAAAATGATTATTCACTTAACTTTAGTAAAGAGCATTTACTATTATGGTATCACAATATACTATTTAGCCCCTGATTACATTAAAGCCAATTACCAACATCAAAAGTCCTATATTTAAAGTTTAATTGGTGAACTGCAATGACAAATATAGAACATAAAAAGTATACAGATATTTTAAAAAACTTTTTAAATAATATAGGCAAATTAAATGAAATAATTTATTAAGTGAGAGGATACATAATATTAAATGTTGCCTGAAAATAGAATTATTATTTTGTTCCACCTGAATTTAAGTTGAATGTTATAGATTAGTTTTTTCAACATAATTATGCACAATAATACATTTGCTATACCTAAATTAAAATATAAAAAAGGAAATTATTGATTTATTGCATACAATAAGTTTAAATTTATTAAAAAAAAATTTCTGTAGTGAGCTACATATAGCTGCATGGAAAAAAACATCTGATTAAGCAAGATCAGAAATAAGAAAAGCTCGTTATGCTGTTCTAGTCATACACAGACGAATATAGTAAATATGAAACAATAATTTTATATTACATATATGCATGTTGAATTAATTAAAAGTGGAGTCAATATTTATTCATGCACTTCCTCTAGTGTATCATTATTGTAGTTAATGTTACTATTTAAAAATTAAGAAAAAAATCTGAGATGCCTCTCATATAGCTAGAGCTAGAGAGGTAAAAAAGAGTACTGCAGTGTATTACTTTGCGTTTGCGAAAAATAAATTGAATTAAACGACGGAAAATAAAACTATGATATTAAAATGAAATCGTATTATAAGGAAAGCGACTCCTTAACTGAGACCACTTACCGTAAAATTACGTGAAAACAACACACGACCCAACACCGTGAAATGTAAACAATGCATACTTTTGGAAATGTTTGCCTCGGGGACAAATAAGTCTTGTTTGTCTGAAAAATTAAAATAAACTACGTATTATTTCCTACTTTAAATGTTCAATTTAATCACTCTGAGTTAGCTGTTAGTTTAATAAAATAATCACGTACCACGAGAAAATGACATTCATTTACAAACTAAGAAAAATATTAGTCGACATTATGCTTTCACCTACAAAATTAATTCATGGGGCGAAAGAAAACTATGTGGTTTAAATTAAAAATTTGAATTATGGAAATAATGCATTCTTCAGTCAATTTCATGGAAACTTTTGAAGAGAAGTGTCAGAAAATTCAACTAGTTTCTTTTGTATGCTATGTATTTCTTTTCAGTCACGTCGTAAGTAAACTATTCAACAATTCAATTCAAAGTTATTCAATGTTGTTGTGGAGAGTAGGATTTTTTCATCAATATTCACGTTATTTTATTAGAATGGCTTCAGCTATGCTAGTGGAAGGTAATGGAAAATAACATTATTGATGATGAAAGAATTATCCCTCGAAAGAAGAGGATGTATTAAAATTATAATAACTTGAAGAAAAGGTAAGAGGCAATTTATAACACGATGTAACGAATAAGATTAAAATAATTATCTAAATATATAAAACAAAGTCGTGTTAGTTACACGCATTATAACTCGAGAACGGCTGGACCGATTCTAATGATCTTTGATTTTTTGGATTCGTCTCTGCTCCGGTCATGCTTTAAACATATTCAGTTTCCATAAATTCAATTAGTTTCCATTTAATAGCGTTTTAAATTTTTAATGTTAACCTTATGGGAAATAAGTTTGTTTACAAATGTTCTACAATAAAAACATTTGATTTCTTAAGCTACAGCTGTTTTACTTTCCATTAGCAATATGCTGTACTATCCAATGCCATCTGAATCATTCATTAATGTAAAACTATGGAGTAAATTAAATGTGTACTGTACAAAATGAATAGATTTATATTTACCACGTTAATAGTTTACGATTTTTGGGGATTATGTATTTATATTTTTTATTTTCTGTCTGATTAAAAGTCACGTGTTTATAATTATGTAGGCCAAATAAAAAATAATTACGGTGTTTATACAAATATTACGTTTGTTATAATAATCAGCTGTTGTATATCTTTCCTATAAAAGCCGTATTACAGTTTGGTTTTGTTTCGTTTTAGGTTGGATTAGAAAAATATTTAATCAATCCACTCAGATTTATTTGTTTTGTGGGAATGTTATTAATATGTATTATCGTTTCAGTATTGTTATTAACTATGCCGCGACCCAGAATATATAATTTTTCACAACGAAGTCGTAATGCTATTCGACTTCAGAGCATGGTCAATCTGAAAGTTAACACGTATTTACTGTTGGGCGTTACGAAGTTCGCCGGGTCAGCTAGTTTATTTATATATACGAAATACTCTTTGTACAGGGATATACTTTTTTATTGGGTTAGTATTTAACCAGCGAAGGTAGGACTTATGCCTTATCATTAATTTTACTGGTGAGGAAGAATATAAAACATAATAAGCAGGTTACAAAAGTAAAATCATTAAGAATGAGGTTTATTAAACATAGGTGATTTAGGGTCAAATTACTAAGGTAGAAGCAGCTATGAACGTGTTACCCAACGTTCTGCAGACTTAGCTTGGAAATAACAACCAAAACCCACCCCCAACACCCCGCTGCCACAGCCCCAGCCCAGAGCACACCTGCTGGCAGACGAAACTGGAAGTCCAATCATAAGGGAAACAAAAATTTAAACGGAACCGGATGTTAAGGAGACAGAGGAATGACAACAAACAAGGAAACGGACACACACAAATAGTAACGACCACTGTGTAAAGTGGAAAACAACTCATTATGAGTTACAATTAAATATTTATTGTGAATGATAAATAGGTATTCGGTATTTAATTTTTGTGACCTTTCCGTTGGCCTAAAATATTGTTTTACTCCACCTCTAGGTGAAATAAATACTCTATCAACGTGGTAAACTTAACTATAGTTATAAACTATGGGGAGTTAAAGTAGTTTTTTTGGGTAGTATGTTTTTCAAGTTAGTTTTTTATAAGGAGAAAATTTAAAGAACATCATATACATAAGAGTTTTTTTAATAGTTCACAACACAGGTTATAATAAATATCATTAATACTTATGTTAATTGAAACAGATATAATTGCAGCGAGTCTTTAAAATGAATACGAGTGATGATTGATTTTGTGTCTTATAAGTCGTTACTAATACTTATAATTTACTTAATAGTTAAAAATATTATTCTTGTGTTATTTGTCTCTAGGATTTAGCAGTTACCATGAAATACCAGCTGATTCATATTTTAGGATTATAAAATCTATAATATTATATAACTGAAATGGTTGTAGATTTTTGTAGGAATGTTTGTAGATGATTGTGGCGCGATCTTGTAGTCTTGTTTCTAAGGCTGACATGTTTTATGGCTGTTTAATTTAGCCCAACAGCCGATAACTAATACTACAGTTTAAACTGAATCCGAACACGGTCTGATTACGAATTGGTCTAATTATGAGGATTTTGTGTAAGTAGTATATCAATAGTACGTTAATACACAGAGAAACTACAAACATTGATAACCACCGTGACCTCCAAGTAGCTGGTTAAATATAAAGAATGTTTACAGTTTTTTGTTTTTGTGGGTTTTATGTCAAAGGATACTGAACAACATATAATTACTAAGTAGATCTTAAACTCTTGCTAGAGCTTATTAATTTCCTTAAAACCTCCTGACTACGGTGAACGTCCTTGGTTGCAATGTTTACATTTTCAAAGGATATCAACATAAAATTACTTGAATGTTAACAGCTGTAAACACTAAAATTTGACATTTCGTGAAGCAGAAGACAAGGTTGATGTAAATGTCCTAGGTAATGTTTCCAGTTTCTAGTTTTACCATCTGCGAACACTACTTTTTACAGTCCAGGAAGAAGAAGAAAGAAAGTTAATTTTTATAGATAAACTGTTGGATCGAAATCAAAATAATAGATTTTAATGATACCTTTCTGTTAAAGTTATTCCTATAATTTATTATAATTACCAGGCGGTACTTTGTCTAGTTGTAAACACCCGTGTATATAATTTTAGATCTGTTTATATGAAATACTAATATAAATACCCTAAGTGAATAGTATATTACCTCAAAAAAACATTTTTAAATCAAATTTTAATGTTTTAGAGTATTTATTTCATGCCGAAGGGAAAAGGTGACATCTCTCAAACCTTTTTACCCGTGCGAAGGACGGGTACTTGGCTAATTATTAATATATAATAATAAACACTAACGTCACGACTCAATTTAGAGTGGTCAAAGATAATTATCAGTGGTGATTGCAAGTATGGAGATAGCCACTAAACCGATTTTGTGTTGGATAATCTTTGTTTAAACTACTAAACCTTTTCTTTATCAAACAAATAAAAAGTTCTCCATAAGATATAGAATAATGAATAATGATATAGTTTCATAGCTGTGGGAGCCCTCGTTTCCACAGAGAAGTATTATAAGAACACTTGTTTGGCGTTACAGAAAGACAGACGGATGGACAGAAATCGAAAATAGACCCATTTTGGATTTTCTCGGTTATAGAACGTAAATGTAATCAAACGTATTATAGTTCCAAGCAATGCTCAGACAATATTCTAATCATTTTATTTGTATAGAATTAGAAGTGTGTGCCTTGAAGGTACACACACCGCGACGAAATGCAAATTTGGTATATCACCTAAATCGCAACCTTTAGGCAAAAAAAGTAAATAACTTTCTTTATAATTGTTTGAAGTTAAGATATCCTGGTGAGAAGAGAAAAATTTATCTCTCAGAGGGTTTCAGTCAAGGGCAGACAACTTAAGCCTATTACTGATTTATGTTCAAACTTCTAAAGTATAGTTGATTGAATTATTAAAAAGCCCTTTTCAAATTTCCTAGAAAAAGGTTATTCTCGCAAATAAAGTTAGTAATATAAACAAATATACAATTTATTTTGAGTATATAACATTTTTTGAGTACGTGAAATATTATTAAAAACCTTTAAATGGTATAGGAGATTACAATCTAAATACATTGGCTTAACAATGTTTATAAGTAATTTGGGAAATGGTTGACATCAAACATTATTTATAATCATAAAAGCAAATCTAAAAATTTCCATAAAGAAGATACTCCAAAGATATAGTGGACGGGATGCAAAATAAGACATCTTTATCTGATTTTTGTTATACATGTATAACAACTAAAATTTCTTCTAACAAATACAAATTTGAAATACCACAATATGTGGTTTCTGTCACGAATCCAGGAAGAAGAAGAAAGAAAGTTAATTTTTATAGATAAACTGTTGGATCGAAATCAAAATAATAGATTTTAACTTTTTCCCTGATACCTGTCTCTGTTAAGTTATTCCTTATACTTTCCCATTATTACTTACCAGGCGGTACTTTGTCTAGTTGTAAACACCCGTGTATATAAATTTTCGAGATCGTGTTTAGTATGAAATACTAATTGTAAATACCTCTTTTAATGTGAATAGTATATTACCTCAAATAAAGCATTTTTAAATCAAATTTTAATGTTTTAGAGTATTTATTTCATGCCGAAGGGAAAAGGTGACATCTCTCAAACCTTTTTACCCGTGCGAAGGACGGGTACTTGGCTAGTTATTAATATAATAATAATAAAAGAACACTAACGTCACGACTCAATTTAGGAGTGGGTCAAAGATAATTATCAGTGGTGATTGCAAGTATGGAGAATAGTCACTAACCGATTTTGTGTTGGATAATCTTTATTTAAACTACTAAACCTTTTCTTTATCAAACAAATAAAAAGTTCTCCAAAAGATATAGAATAATGAATAATGATATAGTTTCATAGCTGTGGGAGCCCTCGTTTCCACAGAGAAGTATTACAAGAACACTTGTTTGGCGTTACAGAAAGACAGACGGATGGACAGAAATCGAAAATAGACCCATTTTGGATTTTCTCGGTTATAGAACGTAAATGTAATCGAACGTATTATAGTTCCAAGCAATGCTCAGACAATATTCTAATCATTTTATTTGTATAGAATTAGAAGGTGTGTGGCCTTGAAGGTAACACATACCGCGACGAAATGCAAATTTGGTATATCACCTAAATCGCAACCTTTAGGCAAAAAAAGTAAATAAACTTTCTTTATAATTGTTTGAAGTTAAGATATCCTGGTGAGAAGAGAAAAATTTATCTCTCAGAGGGTTTCAGTCAAGGGCAGACAACTTAAGCCTATTACTGATTTATGTTCAAACTTCTAAAGTATAGTTGATTGAATTATTAAAAAGCCCTTTTCAAATTTCCTAGAAAAAGGTTATTCTCGCTAAAACCCAAGGTTAGTAATATAACACAAATATAAATTTATTAAAGAACATACAGCAGTATACGTTTTGAAAAGAGTACGTGAAATGAAATTCCAAAACCTTTCAAATGGTATATGGAGATTACAATCTTAAGTACTTAACAATGAGTTGGAGGTTCTTAAACATGAAGACTATAAAGTAATAAAAGATCCAACCCAATGAAAAAATATTTACATTCGATAGTTTTAATGCAACTAAACAATTACGTAACTGTAGTCAAAGTGGGGACCATGTGATCGGTCCAAAGTGCGGTTGATCCAAAGTGTTATTCAGTATGTTCCAGATGCTTTTTTCGTTGTTTTTCATGTAACTCAACCTAAATATTTTTACAGTATACTACTAATAACGAACCTAACTTACCTTAACTTCGCAGAGCGCTGTCTGGGGCTGTCCAACATTCTTTTTAAGAAGGAGACTGTGGACCTCTCTGTGAACTAAATGAGATCCTTCCGTCAAACCATCAGGTGTTTGATGGAAAGTTTGTGGTGATCTATACCTCTCTTTATAGAGTCCTTGACATGTAGTAGAATAAACCGCACGAAAGTAGTCCGATGAGAGTCAGTACGGTGTCGCCAAATCGCCCTATTCTATTATAGCATATGGTTACATCAGCTGATAGGCTAAATGAAGAATGGCAACACTGCTTGTCAAGAGGGGGTGAGTGAAGGGGGACCCAGCTGTCGTAGAACTTATTGGACCATTTTCGTGCGGTTTACTCTAACACGATTAGCTACTGATAAATACCACCTTATTTGTTTTGACGAATAGCCCATTAAACAAAGACAACGGGGTCTATATTGAAACCTTCACAAAACCGACTACCTTCAGATTATGAATCGAGTACTACAACCACTAATCCAGCCTGTAAAAACATAACGAAAACATAGGTAAAGCGAAAAAATATAAGCCTGAATGAAGTATTGTTGTAAGACGTGTTTTGTTTTCCGATGTAATGAATACTTTTTCAGCTCCGTTTTTCTTCAGCGGCCCGCGGTGCGTGCAAAACCTCGCGTGAACATGTGATTGATGGTGTAAAGCTGACGATACAATGACAGATCCTATATCCGTTGTCGTTAATTTACAAAACACATCGCTCAGGCCGGTGCGCGAGTGTTACAACTTCCTAGCGATTTGACAGTTATTGATGTCCCTCGTATATGTTACCTTGATTCTAGAATATTTTAAAAACTTTACTAGCAAAATATAAAGTATTATTATTACCTTTCTGAAATAGTTACGTGGAATAGTAGGTATTTTAGACTAAAGAAACGAGTCTCAGATGGTTTTGGCATGATCTTGTAGTCTAGTTACCCGCTATGGCTTACATGCTCCTTAGACATGATTGTTAGTTAATAGCCTAACAGTCAATCCCCTCTAAGGGACCTACAGTTTGACGAAAGATCCGAATTACAATGAATAGAATCCAAGGGAACTACAATGTTACCGATGATCCGAACCAAAACTTTGCCTCTGAATTACAAACCGGTTTATTTATCGGATTATCTCTGTGGATGAACGAAGTATTAAATAGTTCGAACTTATTCCACACCAGAGAATATCACAACCACAGACCATTGTCCATAACTAAAATCCGTGACACATTTTGATTTGAGAGAATGTTATTTAAATATGAAATTACCAGCTAAAGAATGACAAAAATTGACCAATCCATCAACTTCATCTTGCAAATTCATCTCGACTGGATGCTTTATAGGTTATAGTAACCACTTAATAATCTAAATGTAGTCGGTTCAAATCTGAGAAAAATTCTAACAAAAAATGATCGTTCCATACTGGACTCTGAATTCGGAAGAGACCGCTGGATGTAACATGTCTGACCACTAAGGAGAAATAAAACCTAATTATCGAAGGTTTTTTTTATTGAAGTATTAATTATTAATTAATTTTGACTATGACAATTGTTTTGTCAGTAACAAGGCTAAATAGATAAACAGCCAACATTCATTCCACTTACCCTTTAGTCATATTCACCTTAAAATACGCACTAGCATTGGTATCTTGAAGATGAAAAACTGAAAGGAATATGTGATTTGGAGTAGCGTGAGTAATTTTGAATCACTCTGAACGATTTGAGACCCGAAACCACTCAAGTATGCTTTGAAAGCAGTTTAAGTAGTCTTCAGCTTTGACTCATCAAAAACCAAATAAATAATTTTTTAGAGTTTTCTGATTTGTTCCAACAGTATGTTAAGAGGAACTCCTTTGTTGTATTATAGAGTGGTCAAAGGACCTATCAGGACTATGGCTCCACTAGATATCCAAATTATCAATCAGTAATTAATAATGGAATATAGTAATTTCGTTACTATAATTAAGTAACTTTATCTACCCAGTGAGATTTGACGCTGTGAAATATTTGCTCGTTTTTCTTCCCCGTCCAAATTACCATTTTTATATCCCTATATATACTTAAAGTCTTAGTAACGTAGCCTATCAAACTGAAATTTCAGTAATATTTACTGAAACAGTATCTTACAGTGTGATGCTACATTTTTTAAGTACCTTCGTACAAAAAATCCAAAATACAGTCTCCTGAATTATAGCTTCCCATTACTATGGGATTGAAAGCCACTTATAAGCTTCTCGATTAAAACTCGTCGACTCCATAGAGCGGAAGCATCCGTCCAACAATCGACCACTTCTGTCCAGTTCAATGGAAAAGCTCTCTACCGGTTGTTCATGTCGATTGTGGTATTATAGGTTATAGGTGATTTGAGCATATCGAACATTTATGCATTCCTGGTCAGGGAAATGTGAGGTGTGAGATGTGGGAAATAAAAATAAAAAATAACTAAAATGTGTAAAAAACATCTGTATTAGTAAATTGCTTCTTTGGCTTCTATTCCCTCCAAAATAACTTTGTACAACACGATTGTAAGCATTTAAGAACCTAATTGCTGTCAATTTCTGTTCAAAACACATTGTCAACATTAATTTTTTAATACTTATGAAATTAATTTTAATTTTTGGGATGCTAAACTCCTCCCACGGAGGAATAACAAGGATTTTTGCGAGGACTTAACTGGAAAATTTAAAAACTTTGGCAGTTTTAAATAAAAAGTTGAGAAGAGGTACAAAACACGGTTAACACTTATAAGTTAGTTAATATATTGATTATTGTCTAACAGATAACGGTCAACGGTCAAACTATTTGAATAATCTAAAAGTTGTTTAAATATAATCGACTAAATTAAGTAAATTCATCTTTAGCTGAAGGTATTTTGAAGTCATCTCTAATAGTCAGATTTGAAACGAAGCAAGAAATACTCCAGAGAGGTTTCTACCGAAACCTTCTAAAGTTTACATATTTTAATAAAACACGTTTAATTTACTTCTCTTTGGGAAATAGGTTAGATCATGGATATGTTTAAAGGAAGTGTTTTCAGTTCTTCTAAACAGATGTTCTTATAACAAAACTATGACGCCACTGTATCAAATTTTGGTCGTGCAAATTGCACCCCCTCCCCCAAACTAAGACATAACCATGTCAATACATGGTAAATGTCTATGTAAGTTGAAGGGAAAGTTGTGCAAATTTCACAGAAACAAATTGCCATAATGTACAAGTAAGTTTTATTGATTTTTATTTAAACTGATCCTTACAATAAACTGCATCTAAAAGAAATGCTCAAAACTAGTATGTAAATATTATGTGGTGTAAATTAGTATATTTATATTTGTATTGGTACCGGTGAACAAGTCAAGTTCTATAATAAGCTGAAGGTGATCAGCTTACGTCGATCGAGCTTGTCAGAAGAGGGAGTCTTGTTTAATATGAATGGAGGGGGAAAATGAGATTCCATTCAAAGTGCGACTTAATCCTAATGAGCTTTTCATTCAGGTTATGGCTTACAGACCGATCGTTCTTGGTAAAGTCTATGTTTTAAGTAAAACAGGCATTCAACGAGTGTTTGCAATTGCGGGCTTGCTGAGTCTGATATAAATCTGCAAGGTGACAATCTCTATATATAAAATTGAATGTATGTATGTATGTCTGTATGTCCTTTATGCCAAACTACTCATCCGATCGCATTGACATTTTAGGAAGTTGCTCTACATGTGTCCGGGAAGGTTTTAGTGAAAAAATATTTTCGAAAACCCCATAAGTTTCCATTTTATGGCGTTTTAAATTTCTAATGTTAACTTTATGGAGAGTAAGTTTGTTTACGAATTGTCTACAATGAAAACATTTGATTTCTTAGCTACAGCTGATTGGTTTACTTTCTATTAGCAACATGCTTTACTATCCAATCCATCTGCCATCTGAATCATTCATTAATGTAAAACTATGAAGTAAATGTGTACTGTAAAAAATGAACAGCTTCATTCACCGCGTTAATAGTTTACAGTTTTGGGGGATTATGTATTTAAATTTTCATTTTCTGTCTGATTAAAAGCCACATGATTATTTGTTGGCCAAATAAAAAATAATTACAATGTTTTTTATATATTATGTTTATTATAATCAGCTGTTGAATATCCTTCCTATAAAAGCCGTACCACAGTTAGGTTTGGTCTGGGTTTGGATTGGATTTGAAAATTGCGAATTAATCCAGATTTATTTGTTTTATGGGAATGTTATTACTATGTCTTATTGTTTTAGTATTGTTACTAACCATGCCGCGACCCAGAATATATAACCTTTCACAATGAAGCCGTAACGGTATTTGACTTCAGATCATGGCCAATCTTAAAGTTAACATGTATTTACTGTCAGGCGTTACGAAGTTCGCCGGGTCAGCTAGTTCCTTATATAATTGGAAATTAAACCGCTGGTTTATAGGGACGTGTAGCGGCATTCTTGTGCAAAGGAATATAGAGCTGTACTACCACTTCATCGATACTTTCATCTACCAGTTATGTTATTTAACGTTGTGATAGGTAACAGTTCAACCCCTGGTTTTGTTACTACCTAACGTTGAACTGTCTCCTTTAATTCGTGACATTTGACATTTGTCTGAACCAAATCGGATGGTGAAAATATGACTCAGGTAATTATAAAATAATCACCAGTACCTACCCTTTATCACTATAATTTTTGCTACAAATTAATTAAATTTTATTAGAATGAGGTTTTAAAACTTTTCAGCTTTGATGTCAGCTATGTTCGCCAAAAAACACTTTACATAAAATAACACATAAGAATAAAATTTAGACGATACACCAACTTTTTCGTTTGAATCTAACAAAAAGGAATCATTGCACCTTTGTGAAGTCACATAATCAGAATGAGTTTTAAACCCACTTTTTTCATTCGTTATTTTAGTGATAATAATTGAATTCTATATGTTTCTCCAACAATGAAAAGAGTGAAATAAAAAGTGTTTGTATTCAATTCCCTTCCGGGAATAATAGATTAGATCATGGATATGTCTAAAGGGAATGGTCTCGGTTCATCTAAACAGCTGTTCTTATTCTTTCATATTAAAAATTCAATACAATAGCTCTAGTAGTTTCTATGGAAACCTATTACATGTTTTCTATCTTAAAAATCGCCAACACACCCACCCCCTCAGAGCTAAGACATATCCATAACAATAATCATGGAAACATCTGTTTAGATAAACGTTATTTTCTCAATATTCAACTCATACAGCTGATATGTACATTACCTTTTTTATAGATGGGTCATGACGTAATTGATGACTTAATTAAAATAAATTAATTTGAAAATAGCTTTTATATTTTAAACATGATGCTACCTATCTTAATTGATCTCACTTAAATATGCAATTTCTACCTAAAACATGCGCTGTTTCTTAGACTTGTACAATACAATGGTTTGTACACAGGCATACTAGACACACCTCATCAATCTTTGCCATTGGAGACACAAAAAAAACATCAAGCAAGTTTGTCATATCAAGCTGAATTGTTCAATAATACTGTGAATGCATTTATGTTGCTCACGTTCAGTTCATCACAATCGCATATGCTTATGGATTGCTTCATTTACGAATACATTGTCTGAATGAATGGAATTTTACAAATCAAAATTAAATTTTAGGTACATATTATTTTATCTATGCATCTCGTTACATTTTTTGCTGTTTAAAGCAAGGCAAAAAACAAAACATTTGGGAGCGTTCTTGCTTTTATCCATCGAATTATATTTAATCAGGAATTATGTAATTTGCAATTGGAAGGATAGTGAAACTGGTAGTTTTATTAATGATACGTCGTATGACTAAAACTAATTGTTAAAGGACAAGACCATCTTTTAGTTTTTTACCCACATCAACCACGCCAAGACCTTCTCATGATTTCTTAATAGAAAAAAGAGTGATAAGAGAAGTTGTGAACTAATAAAATATCCTTTATTTCTATTCCGAGGCTTCTTAAAAACTAAAAGCAGCATTATCACAAATATATTTACTGTTAAATATATAATAATATAAAATATAATATATTAACTGGGACCATGGCGTGTCCTATAATCCAGCTACATAAAGGTCATGAATTGTGTATAGTTGTGAATGATGGTCGGTGGATGTTGTGTTCTTTTGTGTGGATTTAAGTCCGCACTATTGAATACTTCGTTAATCCGCAAAGACCATCCTCAGGCAGAGGCATCCAGAGGCAGCGGTTCGGACTCCACGTTAATCTGCAGGTTCCTTAGACATGCCATTGACTATTGGGTTATTAGTTAAAAGCTCTGTCTAAGGAATATGTCAGCTTTAGACAGGAACAAGACTACAAGATCGCACCAAAATGATTTTACACTCATTTTTTATTCATACTTGGCTTAAGATATCACTAACGAACTGACATGGTGAGGTCGGAAAAATATAAAAATGACGTCATGAGTCAGAAAATCCAGAATCATATGTTGTAAAAGATGTATTATTTACATTCAATTCACTGACGTCATTATTTGTTTTTATAACCTTTACCGTTTGAATTAGAGTAATCGTGATGCTAAGCATTTTAGAACGCAGAGATTTTGATCCAGCGTTGTTTAAGTTTGGTACTTTTCCCCTTTTGTTTCAAAGTTTATTATTAGCTGATTATCCACACCTTTCCATTCCAAATGCAAATATTTCCCAAACATCTCAAGATGAATAGAATAGTTAGAATTAAGAGCTTTACACATTTAATTTTTACTAAAAGAAAGTAGACGCATATTTTAAAAGAATATTTTATAGAAATTCTTATTACAAAAGTTAATTAATAATAGTGTATACAAAACCTAAAACGGATTTTCATCAACCAGATCAAATTTTCAGATCAATCACTGTTCTTCCATTATCTTTTGACCAATTTTAATTAAAATATTAATTAACTGTGTCAAAAACTGTCCCCATTTTGCAATTATTTTTAAGATATTTAAAATTATTTTTCTGCCAATCGAAAGCCTCAACCAAACCCCATTCATCCATAAGCTTAACGTTGGGGAGAAGTGTTTTTACCACTGTAACAAGTTAAATTGAGGTGAGGTAAACACAGTCAATTAGTAAAAGCACATTTTTTACTGGACATATTATAAGCAGTCATTTCGGTATGAAACAATACATTGCATATAGAGTAGGATACAATTAACTTTGCTAACATAATAGTATACTATTGACCGTTTATTTTATTTAGCTTAAATTGTTAAAAATTTCACTTATAGTTACATTGTAAAATAAATTCTTTTTCCAGTTCATTTGTGCATTTCTTTTGGTAAGCATAAAAGCACTTATATTATTAAAAGAATTACAATGTTAGATCGTGATGAATAAATGCACACAAAAAATCTGCTTGACATGTTTACTTAAAATTTCATTTATAGTAATAGTAAACAATAGTATTCTGGAATGTTTCTTTTATCTCTCGCTTGAAACAAATAAATTGGAGCTTTAACATTATTCATGTTTAAATCAAAGTTAAACCTAATGAGAACTATCGATTTTGAATTACATTATATAGAGAATATACCACTAAATCCAGTGGTTCTCTAGTGACGCACATTCTTAACGTTTCCCCCTTACTGGAGCACATGTAGTAAGAATACCACCAGGGCCTCCTGGAGCTCCTGGAAATCCTGGACCTCCAGGACTTCCTGGGATCCCAGGGACCCCTGGTTCTCCTGGGATTCCTGGGATCCCAGGGACTCCTGGTATCCCAGGTACTCCTGGAGTAGCGACGGGTGGTCCCATGGGGACCGGTCCGATGGGCACCCCAGAAGGCTGTACCGCAGAAGGAGCCAGCGTGAGACCCTCCATGTACGGTGCGTTCGGCCCACAGGTGGACGGAAACAGGAAGTCGTCCTGGAACACACTGATCTTGATCCTGTTCTTCCTCTCCTTGGAATCTCCTGTGAGGATGAGCCACTTCAGGAACGCGCTCATCTCTTCGCTCAACTCGATACACAGATGTTTCTTGCTTTGGTTCTTAAGGATGTCGTTTATGCAAGTGATTATCTCCTGGGCCTGTTGCAAAGGGAACAGTGTGACGTTCATTTCTGGTTTTGTAATGTTGACGTTTTTCCTACAAAGCCCTAGAGGATCTTTGATGTTAGTTTTTTCTGCTGCTAGGTGTATGGAGTCGACGAAACTGTTGGACAGTTTGAAGTCGAGCTCTTCCTCGTCGGGGTCTTGGACGATATCCGTGTCGTTCTGATCTGAACCTAGTGAGGAATTATTGGCGATACCGTTTGTTTTTGGAGCCGCAATGCTTGGCGCGGATGTTCCGTTCTGTCTCTTGATTCTGGCGAACTCGTAGTCTTCATCTGAAATTAACAAGAGAAATTTATTTACAAAATTAGACGAATACTATTACACTACTACACAAATAAAAGGAAAATCGTATATTTGGAATACTTTGGGAAACCCCGTAACATATCTCCTTGACGTTCATGTCCATGAGAAATACTGGTCGTCGTAGATTTAGTTGGAGCGGAAATTCTTAGAATTCACAATCATGGAGGAAGAACGGCACACTCTCCGGTAAATGGGACTCACACCTACTGAAAACCCCAGTATCAGGCTATTATTCACTGCAGTAAGACTTTTTAAGACATGATTTCAAAGTAGAGCCTCACATTGAAAGCTCAGAGAGTTTCTAATTCAAATTAACCACATGAGGAAAGATCCTAGGTGTTATGGATCTTCAACCTTTTTCCTTTTGATCATCGTAGAGTAGCTAAGTAAAAATTCGTAGTACATCTATAACCTATCTGTAAACAAGTATGGTGCATTTTTTGAATAGCCGAGACTCACGAAACGTTTTTTATACACAGCATTATATTTGAATCACACTAATTGAAAAACAAATTTTTTTGTTTGAGTTACCTTTTATGGTTCAATATCTCTATATATAAAATTGAATGTATGTCTGTCTGTCTGTCTGTATGTCCTTTATGCGTTGCCAAACTACTCATCCGATCGCCATGAAATTTTAGGAAGTTGCTCTATATGTGTCCGGGAAGGTTTTAGTGAAAAAATATTTTCGAAAACCCCATAAGTTTCCATTTTATGGCGTTTTAAATTTCTAATGTTAACCTTATGGAGAGTAAGTTTGTTTACAAATTGTCTACAATGAAAACATTTGATTTCTTAGCTACAGCTGATTGGTTTACTTTCCATTAGCAATACCGTATGCTTTACTATCCAATGCCATCTGAATCATTCATTAATGTTAAACTATGAAGTAAATTTATACTGTAAGAAATGAACAGCTTTAATCACCACGTTAATAGTTACGGTTTTTTTAGGGGACTATGTATTTATATTTTTTATTTTCTGTCTGATTAAAAGTCATGTGTTTATATGATAATTACAATGTTTATATTATTACGTTTATTTTAATAATCAGCTGTTGTATATCTTTCCTATAAAAGCCGTATTACAGTTAGGTTTCGTTTGGGTTTGGATTGGATTTGAAAATTGTGAATTAATCCACTCAGATTTATTTGTTTTATGGGAATGATATTAATATGTTTTGTCGTTTCAGTATTGTTATTCACTATGCCGCGACCCAGAATAACCTTTCACAATGAAGCCGTAATGCTTTATTTAACACCAATCTTAAAGTTAACCAATTTTTTGTGAGTTATGAGTTACCTCAATACTTATATATTTGTTTACTTAGGTTTCTAAAATATTCGTAGAACATTGTAATTCCTTACCATTCCTTTTTTTCTCTGGGTCGTTGTAGTAGTAATTGTCTTCGTCGTATATTTCTTCCGGTTTGTTATTAGCTTCTCTTTTATAAAGTGAATACTCTTGGTCGTACTGGTACTGAAAAACACTCTTTTTAATTTTTTCCCTTAAGAAATGGGTTGAATTCATAACATTTTTGAAAAAAATTCTCTGAATACAACAAAATTTAATCTCAAAATTTTGGAAACTAGATTCTACCTTTGTGCAATAAAATTTAAACAGATTGAGATATAAAACGGTTCGGGTGCTAGTAGACTGCCAGCCTTAAGATGTTTCAATTAATTTCCATAACCCATTACAACTACATTTTTCTTTTGTTAGTCACTTACATAAACCAAAATTTACTTGCAAAATAAAAAAATATTAATCACATCCATTTTATTTTTAATATTTATATGGTCATTTTTTATCTATCGGAAACCCTTCTTTCTGGACCTTTTGTATTTTGAGGCGGCTACCATCACTAACTTAGCCAAGGATGACAATACTTGATGACAAATACTCACCATAAAACTACTTGCCAGTGTTGCCTTTTGGAAAGTTGTTATTGTGTAGAACAGATATAACAGAACAAGCATAATTGCTAACCCGACTATCTGAAATTGAAATGTTGATCTAGTTAGACGTATACAGATTTTATCCACTTCGCTAGTCTACAAACTCGTTATTTAGTAATAATCCTCATAGCTACATATATGTGATAGTCTGTTTAAACAGTGGTTTAATAGTTGGTGGGTTTAGTTTTCTCTTGTGTGGATTAACGTCCGCACTATTGGAATACTACGTTAATCCGCAAAGACCATCCTCATAACTAGACCAGAGGCAGTGGTTTGAACTCCAAGTTAACTAGTAGGTCCCTTACATATGCAATTGACTGTCGAGCTATTAATTAATAGTCCTGTCCTAGATTAGATTAGATTTTAGATTAGATTAGATTATTGAAATGGCGACCATACCACAAGGTAGGTATTTTAAGCCAAGTATGAATGAGAGTTGATTGTAAGATGATTGTGGCGCGATCTTGTAGTCTTGTTACTGACTAAGGCTGACATGTTCCTTAGACAGGACTGTTAATTAATAGCCCAACAGCCGATGGCAACTAAGGGACCTACAGTTTAACGTGGAATCCGAACCACGACCTCTGAATTACGAATTGGTCTAATTATGAGGATGGTCTTTGCGGATTGTCGTAGCTTTCAATAGTGCGGACGTTAATCCACACAAGAGAACTCTACACCCACCGACCATCGCTCACAACTATCCACAATTCGTGACCTCCAAGTAGCTGGATTACAGGATGACGCCACCATCCCAGTCATGTAAGCCTAGGAACATGTAAGCCACAAGATCGTGCCACAATCATCATAAACTCAATTCTCATTCATATTTAGTTTAAAATACCTACCTTGTGGTATGGTCGCCATTTGAATAATCTAATCTAATGACACAAGAGCTTAATTATACAGCTCAATATGGGCAACACAATACGCCTAAGCTGATATCCAATCAATCAATGCCTATCAAAACTTGTACAGCATTGTGTTAAGCCCTGTTTTGTGTCCATACCATCAGTGATTGACGCTGTTACGCAAACCATAACCTACCACACGCTGTCGTCTGCGTATTTTATTGGCAAAAGTACGGGATAACGAAATTCTTCTTGACAGATAAACATGAATTGTATGTTAAATCAAAAATAGGGATTGTACTTACTATCATAAAAAAGAAATAAATAAGAAATACTTGCGAAACAACAGCAACACAAAGTAAAACAGGTGATGGTTATGGACTTTTCACAGGCACTTGTGTGACACTTGGCACAACCCAAACAGCATTTACCGCAACACACACAAAGGTACGTCATCGATTGAGCACATCAACGGGTTTATCTACTAATTTTCATTCAAAATGCATTCATAATTAATATAAAAGTAAAACACTTAATATTTTTGAAAGAAGCACGAAGTTAAATTTACCACTGACAAACATCATTTGTTTCGGTTAGTTTGTTTTTACATATGTTAAGATCGAGATCTTGTCATTTTTAATTGAATCAGGCTTTTCATTACAGTACATGAAGCCTCAACAACATGTTTTATATAAATTATGCATTTTCCAATATAGGAGTAAGATTATTTTTTAAATTTTTTAATACATTTATTTTCTCCTTCTAAACATAATATGTGGGGAAAGTATTTTTCGTCGAGTTTGATCTGAGAGTGGAATGATTCATTTTGAGGCCCACTGATTCCAAAAAAATGGTTATCGCCTTGATGTCTAACCAACTGTCTCTCTATATACAGATCCCAAGACCACACACCGATGGTCCGTTTTTGAATAGATTTTTGCAGGGATGTACTCCAGAAAAAACTTGAGTCGAGCTTTCCTCTCATTAATTTATTAATTTTAAAATTTAAGGTTAGTGGTGTAATTTTATAGAGCTAAAACCCTTAGAAATGAAAGTGCCAACACGTGCTCAAACAATTTTGTTTAACATTTAGTTTAACATAATATGGCGTAGCTATAATATAAATGATAATAACGGTTAAAAATTATGGCTTCTAATTTTCTAAAAATTGACCTTGACTATCTTGACTACCACAAGTATAACCAGCTCAATACATTAAACAAATTATAATTTGAATTGTTGGTCTACGACTAACAGTTCCAGATAAGGTAAATTTCTAGTTCGTGGTAAACACAGTACGTTGCTTAAGAGCACTCAATGTTAATTTCATTCAAATTACGAAGCCTATTCGTTTCTTCCTAACTTATTTATGAACAGTTTTTCATTAACTTTAGTATGCAGCTTAAAGTGACGACTCAACCACAACCAAAAAGTTTATTTTTACCATAAGGGAAGGAAGGAATAAGAGTTGGGTATCCCAAAAAAATATAAAACTTTAGTTTCAGGACAAGTGAAATGAATTTGACGATTATTATTTTGAACGGTAAATGTGTAGAATGTTTTTAAAACTATATTTAAAATAAAATGTATTAAATTTATGTTACCCATAATTTTAAAATTTACTTAAGGCGAAACAACTTATGTTGGTTGAATAAATTTATTGACATATTTTGGCATCATTTAATAAGTAAATTATACCACTTGTTCAGATCCGTTGCTGGTCACGATTGGAGAACGTACTTTATCATGCTCAGACAAATCCCGCAAGACGAAATGTTTCCTGAGAAACATTCCTTTTTGTGTCCTACTTCTATGAGAATATTCATAACTGTGGAAGTAATTTAATTTTAGTAAATCGCAAATACCTTTACAAAGATAGGCATTTGTATGATATGTTTTATTGCAATTCGTAAACATTAAATCCGGTGGAAAAAATTAAATTACATCTATGTAAATAAAATCAAAAGTTTATCTGTTCATTGCTTAGAATTATGGATTTTTTTATTTTTATGAAATCAGCAGAGTCGTAATTTGTCTTCCCAGTTTCTGTCTGTTTGTAACGCTGAGGAAGGCATTTGTATTTGTTTTCTCTTTTAGTGAACTCAATAGCACCCATTATAATGAAAAATATCTATATTTTGATAATTATAAACAGGCTTAAAACGCATAATTAGGTAATGATAACCTCGTATTTGAATACAAAAAGATGATAAATAGACTGAAAGGGGCTGTGTGGAAAGCTAAAAGAATGTTTTTCACAAATAAACTGGTAGACTGTAAAGATTCAAGAACATTTTGGAAGTGCCTTAAACAGAGTGATATTTAGACGAATAAGAGTAAAAATGAAATTCCAAAAAAAGTTCAAAGTCAGTGAAATGAATGGATTTTTGCAAGAATGGGGTCATTTTATGATACAGATACAGATTTAATAAGCTCTTATTATGAAGGGATACATAATAAGAACAAATTTAGTTTCAGAAAAATAATGGTACACGAGGTGAGAGATGCCATTAATGAAATATCTTCTAGAACTGTCAGTGTCGATGAAATAAGCATTGCAATGATTACATCCGTCAGCCCCTTTGCCATCGAAGTAATTACTCACCTAATGAATGTGTCTCTAGAGAAAGGTGACTTTCCACATAAGTGGAAGAAAAGTATCATAATCCCTTTGCCTAAGAAACAAAATCCTGCGAACCTCAGTAAATTACTTTACTTTACTTTTAACTGAAATGGCGACCTACCCAGGTAGGTATTTTAAGCCAAGTATGAATGAGTAATGAATGTAGGACGATTGTGGCGCGATCTTGTAGTCTTGTTACTGACTAAGGCTGACATGTTCCTTAGACAGGTCTGTTAATTAATAGCCCAACAGCCGATGGCAACTAATGGACCTACAGTTTAACGTGGAATCCGAACCACGACCTCTGAATTACGAATTGGTCTAATTATGAGGATGGTCTTTGTAGATTAACGCAGTATTCAATAGTGCGGACGTTAATCCACACAAGAGAACACTACACCCACCGACCATCTCTCACAACTATCCACAATTCGTGACCTCCAAGTAGCTGGATTACAGGACGTCGCCAGTGACGTCACCATCCCAGTCATTAAGGCCAATACCGGGTTTACCAGCTATGTCCTATGAAGTATTTGAGAAATTATTAATTCGACAGATTTTTGAATTTATAAATACAGAAAATCTGCCTCCCAAATCGCAGTCAGGGTTCAGAAAGGACCACCGCACCTGTACTGCACTGCTGAATATGTTTGCAGACTGGTTTGGGGCGAGGGACGCAGGCAGGTATAGTTCTGTTGTCATGCTCGATTATTCGTGCTTGGACCTCACGGGGAGATAGCCGAGCGTGAGGAGATAGGGATAAGAGGATTCTTCTATTTTGGTCCCAAAATATACAATGACCATTAACGTTAAAATGCCAATAGCGCATAAAAATATATATCCTTGAGGCGTACAATACGTTCAAAAGAGTGGTACTTTGATGGAATAGTATAATCAAATCCATCGGACTCCATCAAATTGGATCAGAGGTGACACGCTGGCCCAGAGTAAGTCAAAGGGAGCTGAATGACTTCTGTCAGGTCATGAGCCAAGCTGTGGTTTGTCTATGGTAACTAGTTGTCTTCGTTCACCACACAGGCCCTAGCGCTATGTTATTGGATGAATGAGGTCTGTTTAAAGAGAAAATATATAAAAATAAATTGTATTAGACACTTATGTTTCCCCTTTTCTATTAACTTCAGTAAAATAATTTCTGTGTCGTATGTAAAAAGCAGAGGTACAAGCAGGTAAGGACACGCATTAATCGATCTACAACAGTTATGACGCAGAGTAACATAAATGTAAACAAAATGCTTCATCACGTCATGTGTTTGTTCAATCGTATAATGTGTTTGTACGAATGATTTACTAAAAGCGAGTTCCCGGGAAATTATTGTTCGATTGGACCTGAATATAATATTTTATAGCAAGCAGTTCGTCAGTTATTTTTTACTGGTTGTACAGATTAGTGTTATGAAGGCAAGATATCAGGTATACTATTGACAATATTATAGATTATTGGTATATACTGGGCCAACGTGGCAAGAGAGGTGGAAATGGGAGACAAGAGGTGCCTGGACGCGTCGGTTAATCCCGAAACTGTCCGTGGGGGTCGATTGCAGGTTCGGTGAGGTCCACTTCCTTACCAAGCAACTCCTCACTGAGCACGGGCTATTCCGCGACTACCTCCATAAGATGGGCAAGGTCGACAATGCAGCCTGTCGATACGGGGATGCTCCCCGGGACGATGCCTATCACACATTTTTTTAGTGTGAGCGGTGGGCAGTCCAGAGAAGTATAGAACTGGAAGTGGGGGCCATCTCGCCCGAGAAAATTGTCCCTCTCATGACGACTTCTCTTGAGAACTGGCGACGCATCAATGCATTCGTCGAGAACGTTCTCAAGAGAAAAAAGACAGAATAGGATCAAGACCAGCTTTAATCTTTCCTCAGGTGGCTAAGGAGATGTTGTAGCCATGTGGCTTCACATACGAGGCTCTGCATTGATGTAATACCTTAATAGGCCATTCCAAGGCGGATTTCAACCTGAGGTGAGGGGTTTTTAGTGGGTGTGAGTCCCACAAACCGGGGAGTGTACCGATTTTCCTCCCTGATGGTGTATCAGCATTTACCCTCGTAAAAAAATAAATGGGACGGTGGCGTGTCTTGTGATTCAGCTTCTTGGAGAACATTTGTAGTTAGCTATGAGCGATGGTTGATGGATGTGATATTATTTTGTGTAGATAAATGTCCGTATCATTGATTTCTAAGTTTATCTCCAAAAGACCGTCGTTATATTTGGACCAGATGGCAATTCAGTGGCAAAAAATGTAGTTTGGATCCCACGTTAAAATGGAGGTCTTAGATAACACTGGCTGTTGGATATTAATTAACAGCCCTATCAAAATGATAGCCCTAGACAGTAGCAAGACTTCAATCTTCTTACACTTCACTTCCTCTAACTTGGACAATAAGGTTTGTTTATCAACAAGACTGATAAAAATAGACTTTAATAATTTTAAATACTAAGCTTTAAAAATAATATTGTAATGGTCTATTGTATTTTTAAAAAGTTTGTACATTTTAAAAACCATTAGCATTTTTTAGGTTTTGATGGGGGAAGTCAAAAGTAGCTCTCGTATTTTTTCAACCTAACCACGACCTGTATTTTCAGATAGGTAAATAACCAAATTTTAAGTTCCAACAGGGTTGAGTAATACAGGAGAACATGTAAAGTATTTCTAATTTTCGTTTAGCCAATATTCTACGCCCCTGTTATATTATTAATAAAGGAATAAGGAATACAAAACCCCCCACCAAAAGTAAAATACGAGACGTTGTTTATAGTAGTTTTGTTTTGTGCAAAGTGAGGCAATAAGTTTTGTGGGAGTGTTTGTGTGTTTCAAGTAGCAGCAATATGTCTACACCGGTGATTGCAGACACAAGTCTGTGGTGAAACTTTGCTACCAATCCAACAACCTGAGACCACCTATCCTGCTTCTGTTATTGACTGACACACATGGGAAACGTTTAATTTAACCGGTTAAACATTTCTCTATTTATTAAGAGGAAAAATATTAGCTATTAGCTTAGTCAACAAGACTTACGGAAAATGTGAATGAATGAATAATATTATCCAGTAATTCGAGTGTAGCTATAGAATTACAATTCTAAATTAATCAATTATTGATTACTAAAATGAGAACTTTAACATATCATTAACTCTTTCGCTTTATTAAGGGTTTTTAATAAGGTCATGGGAATAAGCAAATAAAGGCATTCCTGTATCTGTGCAACTACTGCGTTACTGTCAAAAGTAAATTTAACCTGTAAATTTTAGAGCATATTTTAATCAAATAAATGAATGAATAATTAAGAAGAAGCTGAATGAATTGTATTGAGAAAGTTATAACGAAGTAAAGAGGAAAACCTAACTTTAAATTGTTAAAGATTTTACTTTAATTGATTAAGATAGTCGTAATGACACAGTATTCATCAATGAAGAGAAAATAATTTGTAGTGTCTTCAATTGGCCTGAATGAGTTTAGATGAGGAACTAGAAAGAGTTGTCAGAGGTCCATGTCCATGGTCAGAGACCATATGTAATTGGAAAGAAAACAACTATGTTTTATTTTGGGATCCCAACAAACACCATTGGTTTGACACTGTATAGGTTTGCGTTTATAAAAACATAAAGTAAAAGTAAAGTTCCGTGTAACCTTCTGGCCAAGGTCTAATGTTAGAGTTTTCAGGTCGCACTACTGCCTCTAACGTGACCTAACGACTACTTATGTAGCCGGGACCAACGGCTTAACGTGCCTTCCGAAGCACGGTGGCAGTCTGAGAAATTAAATTTCATGTGTCATGACCGGGAATTGAATTCGGGTTTTTTGGGTGGTAGGCCAGTACTCAACCCCTCAGCTATGACTGCCACCCTGTATAAAAACATAAAACTGGTACAAAAACATAAAACCGGTATATTAAAATTCAATGTCGATTAAATTCGCTATGCATGTAACATAATATATATATTCAATCAAGTTTAAAATCCATAAGATTGATATACTTTAAGGCGGCATTTTTACTCAAAATTGGGCTTTAATAATTAATCATTTCTGAACTGTGGTCTATGTCAATTGGTTACTGAGATATAAAGAGACGTAAAAAGAGCACGTTGTTTTTTGAAGCATCAATTTTAATCTCGTGGAAAAGGAAAAAAACATATCCATCATATTATTTGAAATTTTGAGATAAAACTTAGTAAACAACTTCTATTAGAAAAGGTTTACAAAGTATGTGGAAATTTCCCAATATTGATAAATACTTCTCGTGCCAGCTAACTAACCAACTCATTTTTAACGTTATTCTTTTGGAGAATAAATAAATTATCCTCCAATTTATTTCTACTATTCCATAGTATAAAATATTTATAAACAAACAGTGATAGGATTAGGTATGTGACATAATTTATAATAAATAAAATTTCTTAATATCACAAGAACTACTGAAATCTATCGATAGTTATTGTCTGATTGTTATGCAATTTTATGGACTTATTTCTTTCTGTAATACCTTGGCCAAGTTCGTTGGACAACGCAATCGGATGACATTAACTACACTTTTGTAAGAGGCTATGTACCCTAAAAATGTATTATTTATTAAGGATTTAGGATAGGGGATGGGGTTTTCCTCGTGGGCACTGCAGTTTACATGGTTGTCAGATTGGGTGGATTCTATTTAGTGGATTGCTTTGAATATTATTTAATTATTGTACTCTTCTTTTTCTTTAATAATAAATTGTTAGGTCCAATTAGTTTTGTTCAGAACTACTAGGGAGTCTGGGAATCTTATAGAGTGACTAGGGTTTTGTTTCAGATGTTTCGCTACTATTGAGATGGGGTTGGCATAATGGCTGGTGTTATGTTCTTTAAAACGTTGTTTGAAGGACCTGTTAGTGTAGCCAATGTATTCTTTAGTGCAGGGAGATGAACAGGGTTTCTTGTATACACCTCTTTCTTTTTTGGTGTGTTTTTGTTAGGCCGAATTTTCTTATGGGATTAAATTTCACTCGATATGTGGATGTGTAACCTGATTTTTTGAACGCTTTATCAATATTTTCAGTTATTTTGTCTGTGTGTGTTTTATGGAAACGTATTTTTGTAGGGAAGATTCAGAGTTTTGGATTTTGTTTTGGTTTCCTGAATTGCTTTTGTTTTTTTGGATATTCTCAGAATTTGGAAACCACCCCCTCCTACCCAAAATCCTTACACCAAACAGCCGACATTGAAGACGCCAGTGGACAAAACGAACCCCCAGTGCGACCGTACGACACGTGCCAGCCGCCGCCGCGCGGCGCAATTGCGACCAATGCGGGAGTGATCATTAACAGTGTACTTTGTGGATGATACCACAAATGTGGCGAAATAAGTATCGAAATAAACTTTGGCAACAAACTAAGGTAAAATTAGTATGATTACTGTTCTTGAAAATGGGCAAACCTAAGTAATTTGATAAAATTCAATACGTGGTTTTACTTAGTTAAAAACCTTAATATGCTTATATTACCATGTGAAACAAACTTAAATGCAGCAAACCCGCATACTCAGTACTACTCGATTACTATGATGGGATTAATATAAGTTCTATGAAATTCGCTCTTCTCATACCAGCGTGCTGCGTGCTATCTCGTTATGTACAAGCACGTTCACAGTTTAAATCGTTTCCCAATAAAAAAACGTAAAAATAAAACTAGTGTTGACAAAATCCGGTATGGTAAAATCTTCACAAATTAAAAATAATGAAATGCGATAAGTCTGCAAGACTGGAAATGAAACTGATAAATGAAACTAATTATTCCTGGGCGGTTTTTATTCCAAAGCCGTTTTACGCCAGGTAGGGCAGGAGCAGGACCAAGGATGAGAATTACAGTCAGTAAGCAGCAACTAGTATTCAGACCCAACATTCCGACAAACGTATTGCCTTACTCCAACTCCTCAACAAAACTACTTAAAACAGTAGTACCAACCTTCCAACCTCCACCTCAACCCCTCAACTCGAGCTAGTTGAACTGTTCACTTACGGTTATGTGACAGATTGTGTTGTTTACGTGGGCTTATATAATTTTGACAGTCTCTAAGTATTCGTTGTCATAATGCGATTTAAAATATAATTGGTTTACTTTAGTTCAATAAAATATTGTAATAAATAAGGTTCAGTTTAATCTTCATTACATTACATTTTTATATTTTAAATAAGTAATATACTTAGGCCTATAGCGGGTTTAGTTCCACCTTAAATTGGATTTTGAAACCGTTGATTTTTAACGCAAGTATAAACCCAGTTGTAATGAGTTTAATGTAATGTAAGTTTTAAACCCAATGTAATGAAAAAGACCTCAATAGTACAATATCAAATTGAAAAAAATTTGGAATGAAAACTGATTAATAAATGTGTTGCCCTAACGCAGGTACACTATTGCAAAACAATAGTTTGAATAATACTGTTAAAAAGTGATTAGCGATGCAGAAATAATAGTATTTGGTAGCGCTAATAAAATTCACCTTAGCTGGTATGTAATATTCTGACATTATAATGATAACTTACTTTAATTAATACATTTATTTTTTTCAAAACTTAATTTTTAATCAAGGTTTACCAAACATGTGATACGTTAAAATGATTTTAAAAAAGTACCAGCTGTCATTTCAAAATTAGGTTGTTTAAATTGATTATTGTCGTAAGCATATTTTAGAAGTATACTATATTAAAATGTCTTCCAAACTAGAACGTAAACCAAAGGTTATTAACCATACGCATTTTATTATTTAATTATATTTGTCTATTGTACGAGTAAAACAAATTCTAAATAATTCAGATTATAATTTGTTTTCCCCTTTTCACTATTTGCTTATTTGTTACTTTTTTTATTTCAGGTATACATTTAGTCATAATAATAAGTTTCATGCTTCCTAACCCTGGGTCAAACAACCCGAGCAAAGGAAATGCTAACTGCTTGAATTTTTCAAGTAATTATGAGATTGAAAACAAATATCGCATACGGTTTTTATGATATTTAATAGCTTGTTTTATAATGTATATAACTGTTTTGGTAACTGGAGACTATTTCTTTTAAGGTTTAAGCTTCAAAGCCGATGATAAAGAAGCGTTGTAGGCAAAACATCTTTGTAAAATTAACTAAGCTTTGTTTCCGGTGATAAAACTGACATTAATCCTGGTCGCGCTGGCATTCTTGCAAAGCCCCTCTTTTGTATTTCTTGTTGAGTATAACAAAAAGAAAACTTGGGCGTATATTTGAAATATTTTTCAACTGAAACAAAATTCTTTAAATTATTTTTAGGTTACCTATTAAAGTTCCATAGCTAACTATGGCTGTGAATATTTTTTGAGGTCAATGAATATTTTATACCTTCAACAGTATAAAAACTAAGAATAAAATGACATGCATAAAAGTGTGACACTAAGATCAGATTTGGTTGAAAACCTGCTTCCTTTCCTGGGCCGAAAAATCCACGGGTATGACCCCCGCAACCACCAACGATGCCGGCTCGGAGACGGTCCAATAAGCTGACGATATCCTTAGGGCTACCCTTCTCTGACCAAACTCATATGCTTTCGACTGGGACGGTGGTGACGTCCTGTAATCCTGTAACTTGGAGATCACGAATTGTGGATAGTTGTGAGAGATGGTCAATGGATGTAATGTTCTCTTGTGTGGATTAACGTCCGCACTATTGAATAATGCGTTAATCCGCAAAAGACCATCCTCATAATTAGACCAATTCGTAATTCAGAGGCCGTGGTTCGGATTCCACGTTAAACTGTTGGTCCATTAGTTGCCATCGGCTGTTGGGCTATTAATTAACAGTCCTGTCTAAGGAACATGTCAGCCTTAGTCAGTAACAAGACCTACATTACTACATCCTACATTCATTCCTCATTCATACTTGGCTTAAAATACCTACCTGGGTAGGTCGCCATTTCAGTTAAAAGTAAAGTAAAGCAAAGATAGCATTTCTTCGTAAAGGAGTATCGAGTTCGTAATAGACAAAAGGAGCTTGCGCTTGTCAGCTGTCGGGCCTCCGACGTTCGCCATCAGTCGTCTTAGAGCAGGTGTTGTCGTCTCAGCTCTTATCGTGGCATACCGGATGTGGTCTCTGAAGGTGAGCTTGGTATCCAGCCGCACTCCCAGGTACTTCACTGCCGGCTTGGCTCGAATAGTCTCCGCATTGACACGAAAGTCGCATAACGTTGGAATTCAGGGTCCTGTCATCATGACTATTTCGGTCTTCTCAGTGGCGAGGCTCAGACCGTGGTCCTCCATCCATCTGGTGATAAGCCTCATCACCTGATTCAACTTGGGCAAGCTGGACGTCGCGAGCAACAATGACCGCTGCAACGTCATCCACATAACCCACGAGGAAGGAGTCTTCAGGGAGGGCCAGTCTCAATATCCCATCATAAGAGATGTTCCAGAGATGCGGCCGTAAAATGGAACTCTGAGCTGCACCGGTCGTTGTAGCCTTTCGACGGGGGCCCTCCGACGCCTAGAAAATAAGTTCACTGTCCCTGTAAAATAGTGTTTAGAAGACAAAAATAATTAATAATATTTCGTTGCTACAATCATTAATAACGAATCATATAATTATTTCATCTACCTCAACTAATATCTAAAAGATTGTGCTTCAGACAACCTTTTGAGAGGTTTCAATTACCAGGCCTGGTACTCGTATTTATCTACATTTTACTCCCACTACATAACATAAATCACTTTGCATTACATTACATTGCTCTGTATTGCATTGCATATTATATATTGCATATATTATATATTGCATATTATTGCTATATCCCAATAATCCTTTGTCAAATTAAGATCAACATCTGATGAAATTAATATCCTTCACCTTTTCCTTTTTACTATTATTAAATGGTGACCTGTCCAGGTAGATATTTTAAGCCTAAGTATGATGATTGTGGTGCTGTTTTGTAGTATTCATACCGACAAAGGCTTCATTATCATGTTCATTAGATATAACTGTTATATGTGATTGATATCCTAGCAGTCGATGTCATATAAGGGACCTATAGTTTAACGTGGGATCCTAACTACAACATTGTCTCTGTGATTTACAAATTTCCCCCTAACTACGAGGACTCATGTATGACTTTTCCAATGTTCCGGATGGACGTTTTATTTAATATTACGAACGTTAATCAAAGCAGAAAATAACGCATTCACAGACCAAAGTTTATAAGTATAAAAAACCCGTGACCTCCTATTAGCTGGTTTACACAATACGCCACCGTTTATAAAGATAGTAAACTATGCTAGACGTATGAGTAATCTATAGTGAATACTATTTAAGATGAAAGTTAACATTTTCAACCAAACCCAAACAAGTCCCCAGCCTTGATCAATGACTTCAATTAAAAGAATATTTTCACAGCTAGAACAACACGTGTAAGCTGTATTTAGTATTTTCAATTAGTCTACGACAATATTAATCATTAGATATTATTAAAATTCAAACACATGGATAGGAAAACAAAACAAAATTTAGAATAATATAAAATGAAATTTATAAACATTGATAACTAAGTAAAGTATAAATTTTAAGTATTTATTTTCATAATCATGTATGTATGGCGGCAAGGCCAGGAGGAGAAGAGTAAGGTGTCCGATGTGGACAGTGACCAGACGGTTGACCAGAGAACACAAAGTAAGTCGGAACAGGTTAGTTTGAGGTTATGTTCGTAATGATGTTAACAGTTTTACATGAGTATTCTCAACTATAAATGTACTGATGTTTTTTTTTAAGATTTCCATTTCAATTTTAATGAAACGTATCCAAGCTGTATCAGGTATCACAGAAGAACTAAATTTATTTATTAAATATTAACTAATAAAGTCCTAATAAGCACAAAGTAATATGTTTTATTTTATAGGTAGGTCGTATAGCAGAAGAGTGAAGGTGGTGGTTGACGATGAAAAACACCTACATGTTTTCCATAAAGATTATAAATGGCCTCCACCTGAAACACTTCTTCCGTTGATTCACCCGCTGACAAACTACAAGACAGCCCATGAAAGAAGAAATCTGGCACAAATAGAACTCACAATTAAAAAAATTACCTCCGGCACTCGTGATATGTATTTAGGAAACAACTGGAAAGATATTTTCGGTAAAAAAGCTCAATTGAAAGAACTCTTCGAAACGGCGGAAAAGGGGATCAATGAGAACCGAGCATCCATGGTAAGGTTTAACGAAATAATCAAAGACAATATCGCACAAAAGAAGGCTTTGGAAAGTGAGATAAAGCTAACCCGGCAGTTGATTGAAGATTACAGGCATATAGAAAAGGAGTTGACACGCTACGTGGATAAATACTCCATGTTTGAAAAGTACCTGGAGAATGTGGCGGTGGTCGACGGACAATCTAGGAATGTTAGAGATATCCTGGACAGGTACGAGACCCTACAGAGCACCAGCGTCGACTGCGAGAGAATCCTCAGAGAGGAATTGGAGGAGGCTGACGATATCAGAAGGAAGATGCTGATGATGATAGAGGAGAAATCGTCGAAGCTGAAGGCGCTGAGCAACCGGTTGATACTGACCGAAGTGCGTAGGAAGAACGCTCGTGACAGACGCGTCTACTGGGAGCACATGATGCTGCGGATCAAGTACACTGCGCTGGACCGTACCCAGGAGATGTTGGCGCTCAGGGAGGGCATCAACGACCTGTACCGCACCATGAGCATCAGGCTACGGGTCGTACCAGACATACCGAAGAGCGAAGTTCGGGCTCAGCTGGACTTCATTCACAAGAATGTTATGTTCTACAAGGAAGTGGTGACTATAGCGTCAGGTATGAAGAGTCCTGAGCTTGCTAAGGATGAAGTCATTAAGAAGCAATCAACAGCTATGAAATAAAAGTATTCTGTTATTTCTGGATGTGAATGTTGACGCACCACAACGCAGCAGGGAAATACACAATTCACGATGGTTGTTTCTTAATGTCTGCTGCTTTGTAGAAATAATTATACATTAATTGAGAATGAATTAAGTCATTTTATTTATGCGGGGATTGTATGACGGCCTAAATATCATTTAGGTTAAAATACTGTGGTTGAATGATTAATTGAATAAGTAGACTTTACATAGTATTCTTCCGGCTCAACCCTAGGTTTTAGGTGTTCAAATGTATCCCACTCACAGTTAATTTGTCTACCGTTCATATTGCAGAGCATACTCATTCTTCTTCATCTTCTATCTAATTTTATGAATAAACTTAATACTATTCAGCTGAATAGGCCAATGCACTGGGTGTTTCGGTGGTTATTGTACTCGATTCGGTCACCTTCATTTACATTCACCTTCTAAAAGACCCACCTAGTTGATTCGATGTCCCACATTATAATAATGTGAAAGAACAAAATAACTTTAAAATAACAAAATAAATCTAACTGAGAGGTTCACAGACTTAAGCCGTTTTAATATAAACGGCGTCATTTCTCAAAATATATTAAAAATGACATATTGAATGTAAAGTAAGCTTACTCCATATTTTCAGAAACCACGATATTCTATAGCGAGAGAGAGAGAGAGAGAGAGAGAGAGAGAGAGAGAGAGAGAGAGAGAGAGAGAGAGAGAGAGAAGCAAAACCAACCGACCGCACTAATAGCCTCCCACCTTGAGTTTATTATGGAACCCCGGGTAGATATTTCGCTCCGTCAGACTGTATCTTTTTGTTGAAAAAAATAGAAGAAAAATATTAATAGTGTGGCTATCTCACGCATTTATTTAACTTCATATTTATACACGATATAACGTTTGTAACAAAATATAAAGTTAGTAACAGGTTTAGGATTAGTTCAATTTCCCATCGAAATGGTATTGATAAGGACAAAAATATTTTTCTGATTGTTTAGGATGAAATAATTTGGTAATTAATATATATAAATATTCTTTATAGCCTCTAGTTGCTTCTCGATTTCTTTAACACTTTTTTTTCTAATTCTCCGCCATCCACAGCTTCTAAAACTTAAGAAAAGAGGTACTTGAATCAACAGAATTTTTGAGGTTATGGTTGATAATTTGAGATTAATCATATGTGGCAGTTCGGTAGTTTGACCTGTAATTACGTTCCTTAGTATGAAATAAGTATACGGATTTTTAATGGAGCTGCAGTGAATAATTTGATTTTAAAGAGAAGTAGAAAATTGATATGGAAACGCCTGCAAAATCTATTAAACTACATATTTACTAATATTATGATGCCTACCTGTAAAATGAAGCCGTGATCGATGAAACGTGTATCTCCTACTGGATTGGAGATTTATGTTCGTCTTATTTCCGTACTTACAAATATTCCGTAATTGTTATGTTTTATTTTAATCATGAATGAGGAATGTTCCAAAGTACGGCTATCAGAGCCATCCGCCTCACACCAAAAGAACGCTGGAGCCGAGAATAATAACTGTGACTTGACATTACCAGAACATTAACTAGAACAGTACGGTAGAGTTGAAGTGATCAAATTAATATAATATAATAATTTAGGAAGAAGCTTGAAACTACTTGTCATTAATCTTCATAATCGACTGCATAATTGATTTCAGCCTGTAATTACAATGTGAATTTTGTTGACAGCATTACCATGGTCGTGTTAGAGGTTGTGTGGGATAAAATTCGATATTTAATTACTATGAAACAAAATAGTTACTCGTCACTTTTAATTCATAATGATATACTTTTCCTGAATCTTCTTGAGATTTAAGGAAGATTAATGGATCTCGGGAACAAATGCATGCTTTATTTCTTTTATATTTTGATTTGGTTAACGTAGTTTTTCCGAATAAGGAGATTCTTATTTTTTTAAATATGAGTAATCGTGAATAGGTATTTCTTTTGTGAACGGATCAACTTTCCTACTTAAGATGAATTATTAAAATTAATTGTTATTGTAAATTGTACTAAGAAATATATGTGGGATACTTAATACATATAACTGAAATCGTGAAAATTTTAAGCCAAGTATGAATGAGAAATAAGTCTAAGATTATTTTGCCAAATCCTGTAGTCTTGTTACTGACTCAGATGTTCTTTAATTAATAGCTCAGCAGCTGATGATTTTTAAGAGTACGGATTAAAGTTGGAGCTGAACCCCTGAGTTGCGAAGTGGTCTAATTATGAGGATCATCTTAATTGGTGGACGTAGTATCAATTGGCAGGACATAGTTAAACCACAGCAAGGGATATCGCATCCACTGGCCATCGCTTCAAGAAGCTAGATGATTTTTTCTCAATAGGCAATCCATAATTAATAGCTATTTTTTCCAGAGTTTCTAAACTGAAGTATCAGTGAACATAAGGTATATTTACAATTTCTCTGGTAACTAAAATGGATATTTATTTATATTTATATTATTTAACTGAAATGGCGACCTACCCAGGTAGGTATTTTAAGCCAAGTATAAATGAGGAATGAATGTAGGATGATTGTGGCGCGATCTTGTAGTCTTGTTACTGACTAAGGTTGACTTAGACAGGACTGTTAATTAATAGCCCAACAGCCGATAATTTTACCTAAGTTTAACGTGAATTGAAATTGAATTAACGAATTGGTCTAACTATATGGTCTTTATTAACGTAGTATTAATGTGCGGACTGAATAAGAGAAATACATCCAGATCTACAATATTAAAATTCGTGATCTCCAGTAGCTGATTACAGATCGACCGTCAGTGAAAAAAACCACTCTTAATTAAAAATATTATTTCTTCTGTCATATGTGAAACTCTGAATACAATGATTCGAGAAATAAACCACACATACCAAGTTAGATTTATAAATTATAACGTGAAAGAAGGGGAAATATTCGTTAAGCTTTCTTTGTAAACGTAAAGCCTCTTTTGGCAAGCCTCTCATATGTTTTAAACAATATGAATATGACTGCCACACTTACAAGTATTTTTCCTGAAACAATGCGATACATATAATTGCATATTTTTTGAGATTCAATAAGTGTGCTTGTGTTTTTTTTATTTGAACTAAATATATTTATTTACATTTAAATATTATTATATTGATTTCTCAGAATAGGATTTTATTTAAAATTAATTAGAAAATTAAACACATTTATTACTCATGAAAACATTTATGTGGATGATTGCGGCCTATAGTTCTTGAGGCCGACTGCTACAACTCGGCTACGAGGTTAGTCAATTGAACGATGTCGTTTAACGTCTTAAAAGCCAAAGCCGATCATTTACTGTTTAATTACCCATACCGTTATTATTAGCCTGTGATAAACTGATTTTTTTATAAACGGAATGAGGATTGAAAAGCAAAGAGAGATGGTCTTTTTACATCAATTAATTAGTTTGTTACAGTGGCTTCAAGCAATAACTACAATACGTTTTCTATCAAAACCGGAAGATTTTGGAAATACTCTGCTTTTATTTCGCACAGCTATGTTATCCTTAAGTTTTTAAAATTGTTTAGTAACCTGATAATTTTACATTTATTACATACATAAAATAAATATTTATGAAAAACCTCTATTCACATATTGTTCTTTGCCGTCTTGAATCAAGAACTGTCACACTGTTATAAACAGCTGTTTTGGTTTGCATTGTTTACATTTGATTCTCCATAAGCGTAATGTTAAATATTTAGATTTTAAACTTAATATTACAAGAAACACGAATTTTCCTGACATTAGACCTATCTGATACTTATTTTCTACTAAATTAGTTATTTCCAAATTTAGAAAATCTTTTCAGATTATTTTTTGTTATAAAAGCAAACAGTTAATAGTTTAATTCGTAGTATGAAATAAAACAATTTTATAGTAATCCTTTTTTCCGGGAATTTCTGTTTGTATTCAATTTAATGCTGTGTTATATTTTATTCGGTTTTAGTTTTTTTAATTGAATCATATTACGTATTTAAAGAATTTCTTCACAGCGGGTTAAAGTTAACAAAACAGATCTTCAGGCACCATTCATATTATTTATTTTTTTGGTTTATTTTGTTGGGGTTTCAAACGTTAATTTAATCGAAATATTTTTACCTAGAGTTGTTTTGTAATCTATTTTGATATTTCCTAAAGCATTTTTCAATTATCAATCAAATACAACATATTAAACTGTAGTTCACTTAGATGATATGGACTGTAAGGCTGGTTGTTAATTAAGTCTTGTCTAAGAAACATGTCAGCCTTAGTCAGTAATAACACAATATTGCACCACGATCATCCTACACTCATTTCCCATTCATACTTTGCTTAAAATACCTACCTGGGTATGTTTCAGTCACAGAAAGTAATGCTATGTAATTTTTTAGGAATTACTGAGCCAGAACGGATGTTGCTTTAGTTGAAAAATTGAGATGATTAGAAAGTTTACTTTACATGAAAAATACAGGTAAAAAGTTCAATCACTTGCACAACATAAAAGAATTCTGTTTATTTTATAAGCTAAAAAAGTTTATTTGTAAAAATAACAAAATAAATTGTGGATATTTAGTGGATGTGAAGAAAGATTATCAGAACCTTCTCGAGTTGTCCGATGTCAAGATCCATTACTCTCACTAAGACTTCTAACCTCTAGCCCAAAGTAGAATTTATTTTTTTTCGTTTCAGTTAACGATCTATTAACAATTTACTGGCAGATCACCACACTCATTGTATTCAAACATAAAACTGTGTTTTAATATGATTCGAGAAATAAACCACACATACCAAGTTAGATCTATAAATTATAACGTGAAAGAAGGGGAAATATTCGTTAAGCTTTCTTTGTAAACGTAAAGCCTCTTTTGGCAAGCCTCTTATTCATTGTTTTAAACAATCCCATGAATAAAAGACTGCCAACACTTACAAGTAGTTCTCCGTTCCTGAAACAATGCGAATACATATAATGCTGCATACCATTATTGAATATTCAACTTGAACGTGTGCTCGGTGTTTCCTATTTATATTGAATAAATATAATTTCAGTTTCTAGCTTACGTTGTAAAGCTTAACAGTTAATAGTTTAATTCGTAGGATGAAATAAAACAATTTTATAGTAATACTTTTTTCCGGGAATTTCTGTTTGTATTTAATTTAAAGCTGTGGTATATTTTATTCTGATTTAGTTTTTTTAACTATGTAATATTACGTATTTAAAGAATTTCTTTACAGCGGGTTAAAGTTAACAAAACAGATCTTCAGGCACCATTCATATTATTTATTTTTTGGTTTATTTTGTTGGGGTTTCAAACGTTAATTTAATCGAAATATTTTTACCTAGAGTTGTTTTGTAATCTATTTTGATATTTCCTAAAGCATTTTTCAATTATCAATCAAATACAACATATTAAACTGTAGTTCACTTAGATGATATGGACTGTAAGGCTGGTTGTTAATTAAGTCTTGTCTAAGAAACATGTCAGCCTTAGTCAGTAATAACACAATATTGCACCACGATTATCCCACACTCATTTCTCATTCATACTTTGCTTAAAGTAATAGCTACCTAACTGGGAATGTTCCAGTCACAGAAAGTAATGCTATGTAATTTTTTAGGAATTACTGAGCCAGAACGGATGTTGCTTTAGTTGAAAAATTGAGATGATTAGAAAGTTTACTTTACATGAAAAATACAGGTAAAAAGTTCAATCACTTGCACAACATAAAAGAATTCTGTTTATTTTATAAGAAAAAAAAATTTATTTGTAAAAATAAATTGTGGATATTTAGTGGATGTGAAGAAAGATTATCAGAACCTTCTCGAGTTGTCCGATGTCAAGATCCATTACTCTTACTGAGACTTCTAACCTCTAGCCCAAAGTAGAATTTATTTTTTTCGTTTCAGTTAACGATCTATTAACAATTTACTGGCAGATCACCACACTCATTGTATTCAAACATAAAACTGTGTTTTAATAGCTAAATCAATGTATATTTTATCTTCTAAACGAAATCTAGCAATCGTGACACGAAAATAAAAAGTAGAGACGTGGGGTGCAAAGCAATTTTTGTTGATAAAACTATTGCCAATTGTCTTTGATGAGGTAATTAGGATATTATCAATTTAAATGGTAACCTATTCAGGTAGGTATTTTAAGCCAAACACGAATGAGAAATGAGTGTTGGATTAATACGGTGAGATCCTGTGGACTTGTTACAGACTAAGGCTGGCATGTTCCTTACTTACTGTTAATTAATAGTCCAATCGTCAATGGCATATCTAAGGGACCTACAGTCTAACGTGGAGACCGAACCACTACCTCTGAAAAACGTACTAGTCTAAGTATGAGGTTGGTCTTTGCAGGTGACCTAACATTCAAGAGCGTGGTCATTACTTTACTTTATAACTAAAATGGCAACCTACCCAGGTAGGTATTTTAAGCCAAGTATGAATGAAAAATGAGTGTACGATGATTGTGGCGCGATTTTTAGTTGTGTTACTGACGAAGGCTGACACGTTCTTTAGACAAAACTGTTAATTAATAGCCCAACAGTCAATGACATATCTGAGAGAGAATAGTGTAAATAGCACATCTTGTTAGTCCACACAAGAGAATATGACACCCACCGATCATTTTTCACAACTATTCACAATTTGTGACTTCCAAGTATATGGATTACAGGACACGCCACCGTCGAAACCTACAGAATTTCCTCGGTTACAGGTTAACCAAGAATTATTTTTATAGCCACAAAAGGAAAACTACCCCATCCCCCATTTAACGCCATGTCTCTATTGTTTGTACGACAATAAGAGTTGCATAGGAAGAAAAAGATAAGTTAGGCGGGGGAAGACGAACTCAGTTGGTTGACCGAACGAAGTCGAGCCGTGTTAGGGCTTTGACTTCAAAGTTGTATGAGGTCATTCATTCATTCATTCGAAGGGGCGGATTTCCCAAGGCGCTTCAGCCGTTGCGGCTTTTTGCGCACCCCTAAAAATTCTCTTTCCTGGAGAATCAGGAATCTTCTAGATGAAGAGACCTGTAAAACTGCAGCATCCTGTCAACGAGCTCGTCAGGAGGCAGAAAACTACCCCTTACCAAATTGCCCAGAGTGGAGGACCTTACCTCTACCAGCTCTATACAATCAAAGAGTAGATGATCTGCAGTTTCCTCCTGCAGATAACATTTCCTACACAGAGGGTCGCCGTTGAAGACCCCCATGCGTAGTTGGTGCTTCCTCAGATTACCGTGACCAGTGACGATACCTGTGACAAGTTTGGCATCCTTCCTGCCAAGTTTCAGGAACCTCTTTGCAACTTGACGAGATGGAGAACGAAGATTAAGCTTACTAACTCTATGCAGGGAAAGTTCAGCCCATCTTTTCTTATGACAATCCCTAGCCCAGGAATTGATAGTCTGAAAAACCGCAGCGCGGGAAACACCACAGAAGGGTTGAGGACCACAAAGGGGGGATGATGCAGCCCTATTGGCCAGCCCGTCTGCCACTTCGTTACCATCCACCCCTGAGTGCCCTGGAACCCAACAAAGGGTGACTTCATTGTGTCTGCCTACACAGGACACAAGCCTAAAACAGTCCCACACAACCCTAGAGTTGAACTCTACCGAGTCCAAAGCTCTAAGAGCCGCCTGACTGTCAGAGAAAATATTGATAGAAAGGCCCTCATGACCCAGCATCAAGATGTCTCTGGCACATTCCATAATGGCAGTGATCTCGGCCTGGAAAACAGTGGGGAAAGTCCCCATGGAAATACCTGACCGTACGTTGTCCTGCACCCCGTAGATGCCTGCTCCTGTGCCCCGACTGCTCTTGGACCCATCAGTGTACCACTCCTGATCACAGGGTGGTAGTGGGCAGGCTCCATCCTTCCATTCGTCCCGTTGCGGAAAAAGAACTCGGAAAGACCTGCCAAAAGAAAAAGTTCTCGGAAGATAATCAGAGGGCATACCTAAAATGTCGCTCTGAACTATCCCCGAAATTCTGGTGTGACCACGTAATTCACCTGGCCTATTCCAGAGGCGGTATGCACCCATTCTGGCAGTCATCCTGATGTGAATGTCTATGGGCAAAAGATCAAGGTTGTATGAGGTCAGATATGTTTTACTTAGAAATCAACCGAACTTGGTACTACTTCAATGGCCTTTTCTGATGATGAACAAATTATTTCTCTTAGAGTTAAGATACATATCGGTACAGTAGCTCAGGGATTACGCTCTGGCTCAAAGGTCAAAGGTTGCTGGATCCAAACCAGCAGCTGTCGACTCCTGTTGGATCACGAGCGGTTACCTCTAGAGCTAGCCTATGTGACTAATGCCGCTACGGTACCTCACTGTCCTTAATTCACCCTACATGCCCTAGGCACATGGTAATGAGCAATCGAGGTTTAAAAAAAACTGTTTCTAACCGTAACAAATTCTTTAATTTACCCAAAATTACTATTGAGACTCACAATGGGTTGTACGGGGGGAGTAACAAATTTGATTGAACACGAGTATTTATTGTATTTATGTAGTTAAAATCTATTTTTTTCTAAATATAAATCCAAAATTCTATCTCATATAAAACCCATGATCAAACCTACAGAATAAATACGTAAAGGAATATTGCAATGCTGTTTAAAACTTTTTTTGGTTGTAAAAAACTAAATTTTTTCATTAAGCTCCTCACAAATAAGAAAAGTACAATTGTCATCGGCTTGAATTTAACCTTAGAACAAAATATTTGACTATTGTAATGAATGATACTAAATGTACATAGCAAATATGCTACTAAAACTTGTAAGGGCAATGCAATTTTAACGGTTTCCGATATGGAAAAAATGCATAGTAGGTAGATGCGGAATGCAATATTCTCTTCATATAATAACTTTACGACGCTCCAGAAATGACAATGGACCTCGCGTATTCCCAGTATCCTGTTCATTGTACCAGAATAACAAAAACATATACTCTAATAAAATGACGAATTGTTTTGAGAAGTACCTAACACAAAACCGAATAGCTCTATGCTATGCTATGCTATACCTGTGTACGGATAAGAATAATAATAATTATAATTTCTATTAAATTGCCATCGACGAATAGTATTGTAATCTACTTTGCAGTTTCATATTAATACGCTACTAATTGAGGCATCGACGCATTCTGGTGAGTATTTTAAGTTGCATATGAGTGGGTAAATGTGGTGGATATTTTAGCTTCGATGCGGATAAAAGGTTATTCATTTACCATCATAATTAAATCAGATGAAATACTACTTTATTTACCTTAAAGCTACAAAGAGCAATTATTATTGACATCGTCAGAAAACATTATGCATTACGTTTAATATAAATGTCTAAACACGTGTATATGTTGAAATATCGCTAACAACTTTATAATAAATTATAAAATCAAAGAAAGCCAAAACCAGGTAAAATATATAAAAAAACCTCTAAAAAACAAAAAAAACTCAATAAACGCTTTAAAATGTTTGAATTAATTTTAAATGGGAAATAGTAGATCATGGATACATCTAAATAAAATGATTTCAGTTCGTCTTAACAGCTGTTCTCATTATTTTGTAAAAAAAATTCAATACAATAGCTTTGGTAGTTTTTATGGAAACGTGTTACATATTTCCTATCTTACAAATCACCAACATCCAACCCCCCAGAGCTAAGACACATCGAAATCAAAAAAGAAAAAAATCACAGCAACCAGTCAGTAAACATAAAGATACATCCATAAAACCACTCCAAAAAAGCACAGCAAGACCAACTGGTGCAAAAATATCAACAATAAATACTAGGAAATCACTACCAATACGAATAAATAACTTATATACAAATACTATCCAGCCCTGCTATCCATGCTCAAAAATTTACTTACACTATACAAAGGATGGAAAACCAAGAAATTAAAAACGTTTCTTTTAAAAGTACGACAATTAGGTGTTTCGGAATGCTGGGAATTATCTTAAAACATTGAATTTTAGTCAAGATCGTATCAGTTACCAAAAATTATGAAACTGGTTTGACCATTGAGACAACGAGCCAGATTTAGAACCAAGAGTATTAAATTAATGAGGGTAGAAAAATTATGAATCTTTTATTTAAAAAATATTTGCTTCAAATTAAGAGTAAATTAAGATAGTTGACGTTTATCGCTGGTCGTCTATTATGGTTAACGCTCATAGTGGATTAACATGATTTAAAAATACCAGAATATTATCAAAATTTTGTTTGATTTAAGCTAAAAAAGTGATTAATATCACATATTTTTACGTAAAACTGTCATCCGTCCCCTAAAACATCTATATTTTTGTGACGTCAATAGACACAACTATCTTTAACTAGTTCTTTCTGAACTGTTTTTACTGCATTTGTTTTACACATTAAAAACACAGTAAGTAGTTAAGCAAGTAAATACAAAATTATAAATAAGTAAGATCAAAAGTGAATCAGAATACTTTGATTAAAATCTTATATTTCAATAACGTCTGAGTGTTAAATAGATTAATGCAAGTCAAATTCTAAATGTAACGCTGTGTTTATGAGAACCTAGCAGGATTTTAGAGTGGCGACACAAATAGATTTTGATATTACGCAGCTCCACAAGGGCTGTAACATTGTAAGACACAATAGCTGCAAATACAATCTTAAACACTAATACAATTTAGTGTTTATAACAGGAAATAATAATAAAGATCTAGATCAAAGAGAAGGGATTCTAGGAACTCCCAATGAGAGATAGGCTACTTAGAGTAATTAAGAGCAGTTCCCACCGTCGCCACCAGAGTGCAGTTTCTGTGGCGCGCATTTTGTGAACCAAGAAATCTTTTGAACGCGAAATATTTCTTACGTAAATATCTCCTTATTACAAGGTTTACAGCTATTACTCTTTACATTATTTAAAAAAGGGTATTTACTTTTTATTTTCCAATGTAAATTATATAATGTTCTTTTCAAATGCAAATATCAAAGTGTTAATGTTTTTGTAACTAGAAATACTATGTGGTTTGGTTGAAAGATTTATCAGAGTAGAAAATTGAATTTTTAAACTATAATTATTCATTAGTGAGAAATGTGGTGGCGTGTCCTGTACTCCAGCTACTTGAAGGATACAAGTAGCGGATAGTTGTGAGCAATGGAGTAAGAAAGTAAGAAAGCTGACAATTCATCGTGGTTCACCATTCTAATATTGTCTAATATGGAAGTTTAAAACTTAAAAAAAATAATTTTGATAATTTTTGAACGAATTAAGTATTTTGAGATGTCTTTATGTGTTTCCCAATACCTCAATGTGTGCTGAAACAGAACTCATAAATATAAGAACAATAGTTCAAATCTAATACCATTTAATTTATAATTTTACCTGGTCAAACGCAAGTGCAGGTCCGTAGTGAATAGGTAAATTTTCATTGAAGTCGAATGGACAATGGAAAGCTTTTAGAGGGGTTCAAATGATTGTTCCCTATTGTATCTACGTGCTGGACCATCTGACGGTTAAATATTCTTGTTCCGATATAGTATCACATGTTACGACTAGCATTAAACTTATTTAGTCGCATTGCACCCAATCATTTAAGATTGGAAATAATTATTTTAAAAATCAGGAAGCTTAGACTTTAAATTGAAAAATATATATTCTCGTATAGTTTTGTTTAATAGAAATGTTGAAAGATTTAAAAATTTAATTTCCTTATTGAACCGTTGTGACTATTTACAGTAATATTCTCATTGAAATACACACACAAATATATATCTTAATACGGCTGGGCCGACTCTGAAAATTTTAGGAATTGTTAATTAAACATGATTTGAGGATGGTTTCTGTATAGTTTGGTGAAAATCCGCCCCAAAGGGCTCCGCCCCAGAGGGAATAAAAGGATGCAGTGTCAAGTTTTATAAATTTAGTGTTAACAAAATTATCAGCTGCGATTACATATTTTTATTTATCATCTGTTCTACTTTGTTAAAAAAATAAGTAAATACGATAAATATAAAGGCATTAGTAGGACATCTATCATTAAAAGCCTACATCAGAAATTTTATTTTAAAAAATTATTATTTACATAAAACGAGTTCCAAGGTCAAGAATCTTGTAAATTTTGAAAGTTTCTTTAAACTGTCATTTTTAAAATTTTAACAATAAGCACTACGATTTACTATTCATAACCATCTGGACAATTTATTGATGTACAAATCTATATAAATAAAATTAGAGTTTTGTCTGTACATTACTCAGAATTATTCATTTTTTAGTTATTTATACCTTTTTGTGGGTTAGAGAAGCCAAAACCGGTCTTATCTCAATTTTTGTCTGTTTGTCTGTGACACTCCAGGAGGCATTTTGCGCCGTCTTCTTCGAAAAAAACGCGATAACTGATAACAATGAAACTTATTTTATACATTCTCTACATTCCAGAGAAGGTTATTAAACGCTTAAAATTGTCCGCCGACCCTTGAAAAGTAAATAACGAGCATTTAAAACCCCAATTTTTACGTGATGTTCGTCGAATTTTGCTTCAGACCTACTGGTAATAATCAGCTGTCTTTGTAGTTTAAAGATTTAATAGAAAGAAAAATAAACAGCTGTTGAATCAATATTAGTTAGTTTATTTTGGTCATTGATTTAAACCCATTTCGAAATCGTATATTTAAAAGTTATTTTAACGTATAACTAATAATAATAAAGCTGGGTATCGATTTATTTCTTTGTATTGATTTGTTTAGGATTCAGGTTTACATTTTGGTTTGATGATCTTCCTTCTACTGATTCCTACAACCCGTACAAAGGACGGGCTTACTGCTAGTATACAGTAAATACGCTATTTAAAATGTATGAAATGTTCATCTTGTGTATTATTAACGAATATTTTGATTTTGTGCGTGGTTGTGCGTGCACACGCGCGCCTGTGGAAGTGCGTGTGTTTACCAGGTGGTAAAATGATGAAAGGCACCCTTGGCGTGTTGATATAGTCCGTCTCAATTTTTAATACACGTTTTATGTTTCAAGTCCACATAAATACACTCATTTATTATATATAATTTGTCTTAAAAGACCTGGATAGGCCACAATTTCAGAAAGGTATTAATAACTATATTGTGTTTCATATTTGCCAGCGAGTCTAAACCAAATTAATCTGTTTTGTACATCACAGAAACGTGTGATGGGCAATGCTATATATGTATATATAACTTGTGAATAGTGTATAAAATATAAAATACAACAATGCAAGTTATATAACTGTTATATCAAAAATAAAATAGGATTTATTTAGAGACCCTTATACAAATACTCTTACTTTGAGTAGAATACAACCTCTTCAGAGAACCGTTTTAACTTTATCCAACTAACTGAACTTTGGATTGGCTGTCTTTATTTTTTTGTGAAAATGTATGGTTTTAGTTGGTTTTGAGGTCAAGTAATAGTTGGTCCGCTCTCGTAACACACATATTGTATTGGGTTCGTTTTTCTAGAGAGAAGATAACGATTTTGAAATACATAAAACCGCATGCACATAACTTAAACTACTGTTATGTTTATGCTCTCAAAATAACTCACGTAAAGTACACAAATATCGCAATAAAAATCCTGTAGGCCTATTTATGGAGGAGAGTCCCAGTATACCATACCATAGTGAACCAAACTCTCAACCTGTGTAGACATTCAGTTGGATCTATAAGTCAGTCGTGTTAGTTTAAATACGTAACCTGTTGAAAATTATCTTCATACACAGTAATAAATATAATAATTTTAGTATTTAATTTTTCTGAACTAAAACAGACATTTTTAGTTCTGGTGTTGCTTCAGTTGGGAAGATCATATTTTACTTAAAGTCTTGGTTAAGTTTGAAAAAACCTCCCAATTAGGTTTAGATTACCAGATAACCAGATAACCAGATAACCAGATTAACCAGATTAGAAATATGATCTACTTACAGTAAAAGGTTAGAATGAATTATTACAACTTAGAATATTCATATATATCAGATATAAAATCAGCAAAATATCGAATCCTTGAGGGACGCCCATGTCTGTTTTCCTCTAATGAAAATGAAGATTGATCAGGAGTTTGAGGTAATTTAACCATATTTTTACATTTAAAAAACCTAATATACGTTCTTTGAAAAGGTGTTGTGCGAGATTTTTTGGTATTTATCAACGCGAGTTGTTTTTAACGTTTTGATAAGTTAGTCTAAGTGCTGTTATTATCATTTTTTAATTAAAAGCATCAACTGCCCATCACTAAGGGATTGTATGGTGAATTAAAGACAGAAAGGGTCCGTAGTAGTATTAGTCACATAGGCTAGCCGGAGGTGACCGCTCATGATCTGGAGTCGCCGGTTGCTGGTTACGATCCAGCGACCTTTGATTCAATGGATCAGAGCATTTTACCTGACCTAACATGTCGGTGTTAATATAAAAATTCCACTTATTAGATAGTTAGTTAATTAATAGCCTAATTATAAATGACAACTGAGTCCGGATTCGAACCTGTGACTCTGAATAAGAGGTGAGCCCCTCACTTATAAGCTACCAAACTTGTTGTTGTACCAAAAATTTGTGCCTTTTTAAATGAAATATTTTTCTTGATAGATATTGTTATTTGTACTTTGTTGCAACACTAAAATCAATATATTAAAAGTATAATAGTGGTAAAATTATGTTGCTAAAACAGTAAAATTAGGCGAACTCCTTGTGAAGCACTATTGTAATTAATTAATTTATCTTGTAAAAATATTAATGTAAAATTCATATTGAAGTAAAATAATACACTCTAAGGGTCAGAGTAAGTTTTCGAACGTACAGGAATATAACTAAAGGCACAACTGTATTGCCGATTATTCAAATTTGAGAATAGTGTTTGTAATCCGTCAACACACAAGCTAGGAGACAATTATCATGCAACAAAGGAACTAACAAAGGTCTTGGTGTTTCCCGGGATGGGAAAACGTATTACAGAAAGTGAAATCACGACACAATATAAAATATTTTACTTACAATGCCGATAAAATTCAAGTATGTTTCACTATTTTAATACACGACAAAATTGAAGTAAAAATAACGAAAACATTTTACAGCTTTAAGAATACTTTTTAACAGCTTAGCACTTTTTTGAACCTGTAAACAAAACACGATTTAATTACAAACAAAACTCTTATTGACAATTGACTCTAATGCTGCAATCAGATCGCTAAAAGCCGTATCAATATTGCTAACGCTACAAACGGATTAGTAAAAGACGTAACGCTATTTCTAACTCTACAAACGAATCGTTGATAGATATATCGATGTTTATGATGCTGCAACAGTATTAGCTGCATTTGTTCATGCTATTTATAATAGGTTATTTTCTAATTTGTTTTACGTTGTTCATTGATTTCAAAGTTTTTTTGAAAATAATGCGTTATCAAATTAACATTATAACTTATCAAATTTCAACGACAACAGAGAAAATATAATTTGTTAAAAATATTATTTCATAGAAAGATTACTACAATATATTTGAGGTTAGTTATTTTAATTTAACTTTCATGAATTTCGATTGATGTTTAGTCATAATGTAACCAACTTGCTTTTGAGCGAAAACCAAGTCTATTACTAGTTTCCTTTGTAAGAAAAGTATAAATTGAAACGCAACCTCAATAAAGATTCAACCCAAGTGTAATTTAACTTATGCAGTTGAGAGCGGAGAGAACGTTGCAGATGACGCTGTCAGTAAACTGAATGCGGACGAGCCAGACGGTCATATATCCGAGGCTTTACTCATCTCGTTTGCCTGCCTGGCATATTTCACGGTGCAGTAAAATATCAATTTTCACAATGCAGAGGGTTTCAGAGCTACTTCCAACCACATATATGTGTTCATCTCTCTCATAAACCTAACACAAAGTCGCGAATATGAGTATTTTATTAATTGATTACTGTAGTTTAATATTGAAAACATTATAAAAACTTGTTTACATAACCTTTTCATTACTCTGTGTTTGAAAGTAGTTTATTTCCTTATAGCTGGGATCTTAGAAACTCATTAATTTCCTTACGATCCTCTGTTCCAAACATTATTTTCGAAGCAACCTAAATAATACTTTTGAGAGACCAAAACAGAGCCTTTCATTCTAAACAACTGTACTTGTGAAGGAACTACTATTTTATTACTATAAAAAATGTCATTATTTTGTACTCACCTTTGTACCTGCATCTGGATTTTTCAGATAGTAGGTTCCCAGAGAGACGTCGATAGTTTTTGTAGAATCTTTTCTGGTATTTCAGATATTTTTTTAAATGTAAACACACCAGTGATACTTCTAGTATTTTGTGTTCACAATATTTTGTTCAAGCACTGGTTTCGATCTAGCTTCCTTTGATCTGTACTTACAATTATTGACATTACAAGTAGTTGTATCTGTTCTAAATTGTACTGACGAACATGTCAACATCAGATGACTCTTTCCAGAGCCGAGATACTATCGCCTGGAATTTTTTAGCACGTCAGAATTTGAACTCGTGGCCTCGGAGACCGTCGTTATATGTTCTACCCCTAAACAATCGGATGTCGGGGTAAACAGGTAGCAGGCGTTCTCTAAAATTATACAAAACGGAATTGTTTTACTTTTGATGAAATTTTGTGGACCCTTGTTGTAGCCGGAAGTTGGTTTTTTAAAAGGCTACTACTAATCTTTTAAAATAGAACGTCTTTGCCGAAACAGTTTAATACACAAGCCCAATAGGTCCAACTTCCCTGTTTTGAAACCGGTAGGGAGTGACTCCCCTCAGATCATGAATGGCTTAACTATGTGGATTACGCCATTACGGTACATTTTGCTGCTTTTAATTTATCGTTCAAACCAAAACTCCAGGTAATGGACTGTTGAATATTTATTGAAAATATTTTAATACTATGTAGCTATACGTAAAATATCGATTATTAAAAGTGTAAATTAAGTATAATGATTATTTCTCCGAGAGTCTATAAACGTAGATTTAACAATTACGTGAAATCAATAATATTATAAAGAAGAGGTGCTTTCTGTATGTTTGTTTGTGGATGGGTTTGTTGTGGCAAGTAAAGGCGAAAAATACTGAACCTACTGGTTTGAAATTTTACACAAAGGTGGATCTTAAACTCATGCACCACATAGGCATATTCATTTCCTTGAAATCCCCTCGGCCTACGCCGCGTGAACATCCTAAGTTTTAATGTTTACAATTTCAAAGAATGAAAACATAATATTACTTTAACGTCAGCAGCTGTGAACACTAAAATTTAACAGTTTGGGAAGAAGACATTTTCTAATGTTAACATCTGTTTATACTGTTTGACACATCTGGTAGAAAAATAAATAAATTTAAATTTTATAGACAAACTGCTGGATGGAAATTAGTTTTGCCGAAAGCGGTAGATTTTAAGTTTTCTCCCAATGCCTGTCTTTACTAAGTTATTCTTTATCATTTCCAAATATTACTTATCAGGTGGTACTTTGTCATGTTGTAGACACTCGTGTTTATAAATATTTGAGATCGTGTTTAATATAAAATACTAGAACCTGGTAGTTTTTTTAAAATACAGTATTTTTACAAAGTTACATAAAAACATTTTTTATAACTACATTGAAAAAAACATTAAAAATATTAAATGCATAAATTGCATTAATAATGCATATTTTCTTCAACGCAAAAAGCAGAATTTGTTTGGATGTTTGTTTTTAAAACGACGAATGCATGTTACTTTTTTTGAATTAAAATATTCAAACTATTTTAAAATCTAGTTTGAGAAAAAAAGAGAAATTTTTTCAAAAAATTGGATTTCGTATACTGTTTCAAGAATACAAAACATCTTTTCACAAAAAAAAAAAACATTTATTTTTTTGGCAAAAATATTAGCCTTAAATTAATTTTTAAAAATCGGTTTGAACTCTATAATTTTGTTTATTGAACAAAAATAAATATATAATGAATCATAGTTTGGTTTGATAACTAAACAAAATTAAACGGTTTTATGTTTTGAGAGAATTAATTTCCCAAATTAATGTTTTTTTAGAAACTTTAAAGCTTAAATATTGCCAAAAAAACAAACCATGTATTTCTTTATTTTCAACTTTTTCACCAAATTAAATTCAAATTTAGAAATCTTTTTTAGTCTGTCAATTTTTACATATATTATGAGAAATATAAAATACTATTAGTTAATACCTTGTCTAGTGTGAATAATATTTTACCTTAAATAAAGTTTTAGACTAATTGTCGATGAGAAAAGGTAACCTCTCTCAAACCTGTACCCGTGCAAAGGACGGGTACTGTAGCTAGTTAGTTTATACTACTGTTCAGATCAACTGCAGATAGTTTGCTTAGCACAAGGAGATAAAAGCTTTTAAGTATTGGACTTAACAAGAGCTTTACTTTTCTATTTGACTTTATATAGTCTGCAATTAAACTCTTTTAGGAAATAGTGACACTATATAGCTAATAAAATATTTGTATGTAAGAAAATAATATAAATATAATAAAATGTTATTGTATGTAAGAAATATTCCGTGAAAATTAAGTAGTTTCTTGTGCCTCAGTAAAATATCGTCTTTTAATTAGTTTTCTGATGGCTGGACTTATACGATTATTATATTATTTGCAACAATACCGAATGTATATTTAGAATAAATAATTATTATTGTAACTGCATAAATAGTTTACATTGAGGTCTCTGGTTTGTAAAGTGAATACATAACACCAACAACGTATTTCAAATTTAATGCTGAGATAGCAAATTGATTATAATTTATTTACCAAAGTAGGGCTAATTAGAATTAATTGAAATGTGTACTAATAACCTCATGTATAGTTGGACTTCCTAAATTTGTAGACATTTTATTTTAGGGATTGCTCCAATAATGTAACATTAATATACAAGTTCATATAATATTAGCTTAAAATCTGTCATTTTTAATCTAAAACTAGCTTAACCCGGCGGACGTTGTCTCACTTTTAATTTTTCATTAATATACCAAATTAAATAATAAAAACATTTGTAGAAAAAATTTATGCGTTCAACGTCACGTCGAGCATTTCGCTCTGCAGGTGTTTCTGTAGCTCTTGACGTCGAAGCTCGTCCACGCATGTCATTAAGTCGTGCTTTCCACTCTGCAGGGGTTTCGGCATCTCTTAATGTCGAAACTCGTATTCGCTGGTCTTCCAGTCGAGCATCCCGTTCTGCAGGTGTTTCCGCACATCTTGAGATCGAAGCTCGTTCTCGCAGATCTTCAAGTCGTGCTTCCCGCTCTGTAGGGGGCTCGACAGCTCTTGAAGACGATGCCCTTATTCGGACAGCTTCCAAGCGTGCTTCTGTTTCTCCAGATGTTTCAGCAGCTCTAAGTGCTGAAATACATCGAGCGTTTTTCGTTCTTCTACCAATATTAGCTTTTTATGAGGCAGGGCCATAAAAAGTATTCTGCAAAATAAATTATTTATTATCAATTTATTTTCACGTTTCCCTAAATATTTTAATTGCCGAGGCAATAATGTTAAAATCAATAATAAGAAATACAGATCACCTGACCAAGTAAAAGTGTATACAGTTAAAATGTTTAGTCACTCGCATAACCTTAAAAAAATGTAAACAAAAACAAATTATTTTACTACTCATTAATTTGTCTCTCCAATCATAGCTTTGCTAGCTGGGGCTCCCCCAGTCCCCCGTCGGCAGTCCTTAGTATTTAGAATTGAGTTAATGGCAGTGTAGGGAAAGTGCGCGCAAAAGTCCATACCATCATAAACTAAAATAACGTTTCACAGTATCAAAATGTGCAATAAGAAGTCACAATTAAAAATGTAAACTATTTAGTCACTCGCATAACCAAAAAAACAAATGTAAACAAAATAAAAAACATAAACAAATGCAAGTGCTTTAATCTTTCGTGTATATCTTCAACTAACAGATATAGTATAGCAATCAGATGTTGAAAAGAAAATATTTATAATGTAAACTAAGTTCTGGTTCCATAGTATATGGGATCCTTTTTTAAAAGGGTTGTTTTTAGGGTTTTCTCGGCAATTATTCGTTTTTTTCTCCGTAAAGAACCATCCTTGGACTTCAACGAACATCTTAAAAAAATAATTGGCCAAATTGGTCCAGGCGTTGTTGAGTTATGCGCTTACCAATACATTTTACGATTCATTTTTATATTATAGATTAGCTTGAATATCAGACTTTAAACATTAGTATATTGATATATAATATTTATTAGTATAAAATACTCATTATTTATTTTATTTTTTTCGTTCATTATTCTGTCTAAGATTTTTTTGCATATTTAGTACGAGGATAAAGTGAGACAGAGGCTTTCTCATCGTAAAAAATAATACGGACCAATATTTAAATTACCACTAACTAATTAAATTTTATTTTATTTTTTTCGTGAATATTTCACAAAGTAATCATTGTGAACTTTAAATTAATATTTTTCTAAAACATAAACGATTATTAAAAAAAACCTCAGGTAAATTTAAATACGTTTTTATAAGATTTGTCGTTTTTTAAGTCATTAAGAGCCTCAGAGTTAAAAATTTGGGAATTCATTAATATAATAATAGTTTTAATATTTGACCTAGTGTTTCGGTGAAGTAACAAATTTAGGGTAAACTATTGTTTTTAAATACGTTTTTTATGCTTTCAATAAAATTAAATCATGTTCTTATATTTAATTTATATCGATATAAGATATTTCTTCACTCTTATATAAAATTAATTAATAAACAAGAATGAACCCAACCGACACTAATATTGTGAGGTTGTTTTTATTACGGTTTACAGGTATTGTTCGGTACAAATAAACAGTAAAGTTGAATAGCTTTCGTTCAGCACTATTATAAAAGATTGAACAGCAAGTTATTTAATTGACTACTTATTAGTTTCCTTTAGCTGTAAGCACGTTCTTTGCACTATTTCTATGAGTTGGTTTTTAATTCAATAGTTTAATTTTGTACCATAGTTTAATTGCCTTGGGGAAACCCGATTCATAAATTCTTTTCTTCCATCATATTATGACTTGTTTAGTTTTGCTTTAAAAATGTGTATACTTTTCTAAATAATGTAAAATTTTCAGTTTGATGCAATTATTGTGATGTTGTATGTATAACTTATATCTTGCGTTCTTGTGAAATTTTCTTTATGGATAAAGAATTTATTTCTAAACTGGTTTACAATCAATGGTCAACGTAAAAAAAAACAGTTTTGATATTTATAATTCGTTTACTATCTCCTGTTTGTAAATGCGTTGGGTTAACTAAGATGATGCAATCGTACCTGAAGAACGCTAAGCGACAAATTTTGAAAATATTTGGTGAGAATTAACATGTAGGGATGAAAAATTCATTGTGAATCAATTGAGTATTTACAAAAAGATTATTGAAACAGTTTTAGATGATTAATAAAATTGGACTGGAATTCAAAACAATGTATTGTAAGACTGCGTGTTTTAAAAACGTAGCCTGCCTTTAGCAAGAATAATAAAACACTTTTAGCACGATAGATAATTATTGTTAGAGCTAAACATTGCATATGATGGAACACATATTTTTGTTCGGTAAAAATTACAAAAATTGCGTCTAATACCGCTGAAAAATGGGGGGTTTCGGAGATCATTATTGTATTTTAATAAGTCGTAATTTAGTTTAAAATGAATATAACTCTCCAATTTAGGCTCTATAGAATTATAGTGGGCTTTCTTTTTTACGGAGAAACTCGAAAACGACTTTATCTGTGGTTACAAAATAACGGTGATAAAGAAATTGAGAAACAATTTTCTGAATATTATGTGGAAAAAATTACAAAAATAGACAAAAATCTAATTTTTATTTATATGCGTAGCAAAGCAAAAGTGTTTATAATTGAGAACGCAATTTATTTCAATATGACATTGTACACGCGCCAGCATGTAGGGCCTCATAAACAATGGCAGTCAGTTATATTACACTGGCTGTAATCCCGTGGCAGACAGTTTGGCTTACTGGTGACACCTGTTTGCTGGATCCCGTTGCAAAATCTGTTACGCCCAGATGATTTGCCATCAATTTCATTTCTAGAACGCATGTATTGGTTCAATCAATCTGTTTAAGACAAATTTCTGTAATTTAAGAGTCAGGAATTTATAAAAAAATCACAGTTTTTTGTAAAGTCTCCTGATTTTAGAGAATAACTAATAAAGCGGTTCGAAACGTTATTAGGAGAAATTTAAATTAGTTTAACCTACTTCATGAGGTCATCGTTAGAATTTTCATTTTTGGTCACTGCCCTCATCATCATTGTAAAGAAATTTTCAAGGATAAGGACATCCTTATAGTGCATATACTGTACATTCAGCAGGTCCTTATCTGACCTTTGTTAATAGATGTCAGTTCCTATATCTGGAACATTTCCATGACCACCAGACGATAAATGGAAACAATAGTTATCCGAGCCATAGAACTGTGACCTTAAACATGATTCCGTCTTAGAGGGGTATTAAATATTCTAACAAATCGCCTATGGCAATAAGATTCCAAGATGATCTTTCCATATTTAAGAGACACTTAATAACGTTCTAGTTTCAAATACTTTTACTGTGTCAGAATTTTAAGCCTCTAATGTTTTTTCATGGATAATACGTTTATTTAAAATTACGTATCATGTCGTACTTTAGTTTGAGATAAGTAAATATTGACAAGGCATCATATTTATTAAATGGTATAGCATAAAAATTTAATAATCAAATGAATGATTTGATTTGACTTTTTGAAATAGGACAAAACTTGTTACAACCGAAAGATTTTTGAGCCACGTTATTTATTCAACCATAGGTTTGCGTAGGGGCCTACAAAATTTACCACAAAAGGGATTTTCTCATATTATAGTGAAGCATGGAAAATAAATGTATTTTAACAATTGTAAATATGAAATTTCAGAAGACTAAATGAAGCTAGCTAGAAAAAGAAACCGCTAGAAAGCTTGCAAATAATAAGTTGTGTAGGGAATAACAATGGAACTTAATGCCATTGACTCTGAAGAATAAAATAATTAATTTGTAATGCAGTATGTCTATACGTTGTTGAGCAGTAAGAGGAATGCCAGAACCGAATTTTAGTTTAACGTCTCTTGTGGCTAGATTGCTATTTGGCAAAAATACAAACAAAGCAGAGAGACGTTCTGAATAATATTGTTAATTAAAAATACGTAAAACTTTACATACGTTTTGGTGGTAGAAAATATACCTTAACTTTTCTCCTTTCTACTGAGATAAAAATATTTTTATCTCAGTATTTAAACCGTTTCAAATACACATTTTTAATATAGCAAACAATAAATTTAAACTTAAAAAGTAACTTTTCAGAACATGGTAATGTTTTAGTTCTAATCAACTTCTACGAAATTTTGATTCCACATTCATTCTCGCGAATGAATACCTCGGTTAAAAGGTTTGTTTTGTTTTTAGCTGAAAGCTTTCAGTCTATATGAGGAACAGTAGTTGAACGTGTTCAGACTCTTCTTTTTTTATATGGAAATAAGCTTACAGCCCACACAACGTAGTTTTTTTACTAAGTGTCTAGTTATAGTCTCACAAAGAAAGATCACCGTAACGCGTGGGTATAAAAAAATTAAATAAATTGTCAAAATATGAACAGTATATCTTTAGATTACGTATAGGTTTTATATGCAATTATACTCCACCACCTAAAACACTTTTAATGTTTAAGTATTTTATTCTTTCAAAATATGTTACATTTTACCAGGCATTAATTAAGGTAAATACATGAATTGTCGACAGTATTTAACATTTACTAAGGTTTACTTACGCAAACTAATAGCTAGTTAAGGGTTTTACGTAATAGTATGTTTTGTGAGATGTGTTGTATTTGTCGACCAATAAATAAAATTTTACTAAGCAAGCACTTGTTTGCATTTTAGGATATGTTTACGATTCTGTAATATTGACTCTTGAGTTCAATTTGCTCGCAAAATAAACTTTTCATTTGTTACATATTTCATTTTGATTTGATTCAGCATGATATTATTTGTATTATATGAAAAATATTGACATTTTATAAGTTGGGGATTTTACTTGTCTCTGGAAATTTGGTTTTTAAAATATAATATTTTTCCCTATAGCATTATAAGCTAAAACATAAGAGTTACGAGCTTTTTTCTACGGTTTTAGATACATTGTAACTTAAATTATCTTCTAGACTCAGAATATAGGTAGTGATCTCGGTGTATGGTATTTTAAAATATTTGTTTCCTCCATGTTAATCAGTATTTTTGCACTATTTTTGGTACGTAGATTAAGATATAGTATTAATCAATAAAATAAGTTAAAAATTTACTATGGAAAGATTTTCAAAAATGGAAACGTCATAACACTTTCAGTCTCAGATTTACCTAACTTAATATTTTAACGAAAATATTGAAAGTGAAAAACACAAATATTTTTATTTCTGGTATTTATTATTTATAGCACACATAAATTCATACATTGTATAATGCGAATATTTAAATGTATTGCTGTAAGATGGTTTAAAATTTCAAACGATAAGAACTTGTTTGATAAAAACCATTTTATTCTTATAACACAATGTTACGAATAAAAATAATTTTGTGTAATGTTCAATATTCTAGTGTTTTAAACTCAACTACCCATCACTATGGGCTCACTACCCATCACTATGGGCTCACTATCCATCACTATGTCTTTAATTCACCACACAGGCCCTAACTGAACGGTGAATTAAAGACAGCGAGGTACAGCTGCGGCGTGAATTACGGCGTGAGGTAGAAATGACCGCTCATGATCTGACATCTCAATCCAGCAAACTTTAATGGGCTAAAGCGTTACCCCTGGCAATAATTTTAGTTTTTAAAAATTTCTTAGTATTTAATTATTTTACAAGCAATCAACATTTTATAACAAAAAGATTTGATTAATCAATTATCATGTATAGCCTCAAAACAGGTATGAAAAATTAGGTACAAAGGCTACAAACTAAATAAGTAAAACACATTGCAGAGTTCGACTTAGATAAGTGTGTTTTATCTAAAAAAAATCACATTCACTATTGTCACATTGTATATTTAAAACGACCCAATGGAGTAATATTTTCGTAAACTTTTTCCAACAGATCGTTGTCAACATTTACACATCCTCGTACGAGAATGTATCTCACTAATGTACCCGAGCGCCAAAGATCCCCCTTGTATACGACACGTTTCCGACACATTTCCATTACAGGGGATAATGGCTACGTATCCGGTAACAGCCTCTCCCCTTATATAATACCATTAATTATACAGCTTACTGTAATCAAAATATGGATATAGGTTCATTGTCGCCTGTAACACGGTGAGCGAGACATGTGGAGATTGGATTTGCCTTGTCAGTTTTTCATGTGAAATATTTCTGTGAAGCTTTGATTGATGTTGTTGCCATAAGGTTTTACTAATGGAAATTTATAGTGTGATGGAAGTTTTGGTTTGCGCGCCGTACTCAAATATTTTCAACCAAAGAATAACGATAGATATAGACAGTCATGCCATTGTTGTGGCTAGATGTCTAAGTACGCGAATAATGATTTTAGGATTGTTAGTTTGATCCTGAACGATAGATCAACATTTTTTTATATTTTGTTTGGCTTTGATCATTGGTAATTTAAGAGAATTTGTCTGTATTGTCAAAGATAGGTAAAATGATCAAATAAAGATGAAAATATATGATAGACACTTACTAGTTACGTATTTGTTTTTGTTTAGTGACATTAAAAACTCTTCTCTAAGCTATTTAGATTGTTATTGCATACATTTTTCATCACGGTAAGTGAAAAACGTTTCACGGTTTCAGGATCTGAGTTCTAATGCGTCTTCAAGTGAGCTGGGAAACCCAGAACAAGGCAATATTAGTACATAATTTGGGTTAGACGGTATAAAGCTGAAAGCAAAATTGTTTAAAGTAGTTGAATACTTACAAAATGTTTTTAGATTTTACTTTCATGGATCATGGATATGATCCCACCAGAGATAAGACATATCCATGTCAAAAAATACCAAACAAAAAAAATCACACACACAAGAAACAAATAAATCCACACGTCAATTGTATAAAGGAGCAAACTTACACTCACGTTTCAAATATTTGTTCCAGTTTTTTTGTTATTTCTACACCAGAGGGATTTTGCATTCAGAGTTAGAGAAAGATTGTACACAAACGCTTTTTGGAAAAGCGGTCCAAAACCAAATGGGGATCCCGGGATTTGAACCCGTGACCTTTTGCACCGACGTCCAAGACGCTTACAACAAAGCTAGCAAGAAACATTTTGTTTTACTATTCATGATAGAAAATGTCCAAATCTAAATTGAATTGAAAACTTAATGAAGTAAAAATAACGTTGACACCAATCCACTATCAGTTTTGTTTACGTGACCTACACCTTTCTCGGTTCTAGTTGCCTTGGTTAAATCTAATATTGTAGTTATTAAACAGCTGAGAATGTAAGTCACGAGGGTTGCTGTCGTCTGCTAGGTCGGTGTAATGTGTTTTCAATAGCAGGCCACGATGCCCTTGTGTCTCAGGTCACGTCTGGTGGATCTGTCACGTGACTCTGACTGCTGCGCCCTCTTGCTGCATTCCTTGTAAACTACTTGGCTTCACAGTATAACTTCTACACAGTACATTTATCAGTAACAATGACCACTAAGCGTACTGAAACAAAATAATTTAGATTAATCGGTTAAATAAATCTATATAAATAAAATGTTTGTATTTACTTCCCTGTGGGAAATAGGTTAGATCATGGATATGTCTAAAGGAAATGTTTTCAGTTAATTTAAACAGCTGTTCTTATTCTTTTATATTAAAAACTCAATACAATAACAATTCAATTCAATTGGTAGTTTCTATGAAATGAAATGAAAATCAAATACATATCCATGTCAATAATTGTTTTTAAAAAAATGGTATAATAAACTTTTATGTTTTATACATCAAGAAAGCTAAAATGGGACTCACACTAACTCATATTAATTTCTGTCTGTTGGTCTGTACTTCTGTCTCTAGCTCTAAAGAAAGCGTTTGTGTTCGTATTCTCTTTGAAAACAACTAAATAAATTTGTATGACAATTTTTTATAATTAATTTACATCTGTTGGAGTATACACTTTTTAAACTACCCTAACTGTTGAAATAATGTATTTACCTCCCAAAAATACAATTTGAGTGATATTAGATACTTTTAACATTCTCCAACCCAAACGACGGTATGTGGAGAAAGTAATCCCCTCAAAAAATTTTCGTATTTCAATTGAGAATGGATACATCCGTTTTGAGGTCCCCTGAATCCAAAAAGTGGGTTTTGACGTGATGTCTGTCTGTCCGTGTGTGTGTGTCTGGATATGCACAAAGCGACAGTTACCCCGTTGGTCTGATTTAGTTTAAATTTGGTATGTATGTATAAATTCATCGTATCTCTAGATATTTTAAAGTTTTAGTATTTAAGGGAAGTTCACGCCTAAAACCCCTTAAAACGTGAAAAATCTTTAATTATATAAAATGGCTCTTACGATTTTTGATATAAATTGTAGTAGTTTATAGTGCACAGAGTACTAAATAATATGACACCACTCGCATGTCTGTAAAAATTACGGTTCAAAAGTTATGGGCTTTTAAATAAAAAAATCAATTTTTCTGGTTTTCCACGAAAACAATAAAGGTAAAAAAATCAGCTAAAGAAACAAACAAATTGCTATGTATAATTATCTGTCTATGACTAATTGTTCCAGAGAAAAGTTAAAATTACTATTCATGGTAAACGCAGTACGTCGTCTGAGACTTCCCTATGTTATTCTTATGAATAATATTAAAATATCGATTTCTTATTTTTTTCCAACCGTTTTCCATGAACCCTGACATCACCCAACAAATTCACCCAAGAAAGGCTTGATATTACTGGCAGCGAGGGGGGCGGGGAGGGGGTTGACCCTCCATAAAATTATAACAATTAGTTTATCTTTGTTTTTTTTTATTTTAAAAATCGGTTGATTATATTTAAACAAGAAATTAATAAAGGATATTTAGATAAACTTTAAGGGATATGATAGTTTTAGTAAAGATTGTCATTTTTAAATTTACTTAGGGAAGAAAGTATGTGTGAGTCTAAGGATACCGTTTATTTAGGTTCATAATCAGTAGATAAATTGAAGTTATTATTAAATCGTTTAAATCACTGATGAAAATTTAATGATAAGTGTCCTACTTATTTCACTGAGCCATAAATGCTATGCAACAAACGGGCACACTAGTTTTCATTTTCAAATTTTTATTCGTTTGATTAGAGCTCAGGAACAAATTTATAAAGATTTTCAAAATGAAATTTTTTTTTAATTTAACCACGTTATTTTAGAGGTTCTGGGGCTAATGCTGCGTGAAATGGGAGGTTTCGCGGTGAACGAGCGTGCCAGGTGCGATGGTAAGCCTCGTACATGATGGGAGCTTATCAGTTGTTAGGTGTATGCTGTATTAAACGTGAGTAGATGTGGCATTAACTTGTTAAAGGTGACGGTTCGATCGGTCCACTTCGATATGTCGATTATTTGGTTGGCTATTCGATTTTTCCAAAACTTCGTTGTACAATAATCTTAAAGTTTTTTAACCGTGTAAAACAAAACTAACTTCATGAAATGAACCATACTCTTTATTAAAAAAATAACAACCTGTTCCGGATATTTAGATCTACTATCATATTTACCTTACCCTTTCCGTAAATACGTATTAAATATAAACACATGAGTTTTACAGCTTATTTATTAATTCATATAAGATATAGTTATTAATTTATTAATCATATAAGAGTGTTTTTGAAATATATGACTAGATATATTTATATTCGCTATATGTCACAATAAAAATATTAATACATAAAGAACATAAGGCCTATTTACTTCAGGCATCAATTTAGTTTATTGGAGTAGATTTTAAAACGCATATGAAACCTTCAGTATCTACAACAATATGTGATTCTGGTTACACTAGAATGTTTAAATTATTATTATGAGACAATTTTTATAACGTTATGGAATTAAATTATTATCAATTATTTAAAATTAAAGCATTTTCAATTTATTGATATCGCTTTTCAATTTTTAATTTATAATAAAATAAAACGGGATATATTGATATTATCGCAAGTTATAAGGCATTCCTGTAACACAAAAACATTTAACTATTAATACAAGCTATTGAAATGCAGACTATAACTTAAACTTATCTCGATTGTAAAGTTGTCTCATATGTACATGACTACCTTGATTGTCATACATCTCAGTTAAATATCAAAACTAAATAATAACAAACTCCATTTTACTTTCCCTTTGAGTCGTATGTAGCCAAGCCAAGTCAAATAATTTTTTCATAGAAATAAATTATGAATGGAATCTCAGTAAAAATTGTATATTATGCAATTTTACAAACACTTTTTAATTTATGCTTATGCTTAATATACTTTGATTAACATCTGTTATTTCACTTGCTCCGGCCCTGTTCTGATTTGATCGTTCCAGCCACCCCGAGTGGTAATCCAGCAGCTACAGCTGAAAAGCTAATGCTGTGATTCGCCCAAATGAAGTCCATTTGCCCGTATGTAAGTTGCTCATACACGTCTGGACGGATGAGGAAAGGTGGGTTTAGTTAGAGTATACACTGCCTAACGGTGGAGTTACCACATAACCCTCGCAGGAGCGGGGGTACTTATAAAGGCTTACCATATGCAAAAAAAACTTTGAATTTCGGAGAATCTTCGTTTACCATATGGTTATTATTAAACCTATACTAAACCTAATAATATGAAGAAATAAGCTCTAAAAAAAAATCCAGTTTTACCAAACATGTGATCTACTCATCTGACTAAATAGAAAACAGCGTTCAAATTAAAATCAGTATTGCTTTGTTTACATTGGTCATTGATTCTTTTAGTGTATCAAATCAAATTTATAAAGCTTTTTTTATTATATTTACAAGCTTTTTTAAAAAATATTTTTATTATTTTCATAATTATTGATGCTTGACTTTTTCAAGTTACGTTAGCGCTTTACCTCAAAATAGGAACCAAAATTAGCTCTGTGCTAAAATCTGTACAAAATACTCGTACAACAAAAAACACTGTAAAACGAAATTATCGATGAATTACTAAACAAATGTTTCCATTACATCGTTTACTGTTATCAAACAACGATTTCGAAGTTCTAACAGAAGGTCTACATCATAAAAACGTTTAATGTTATCCCTCTGATATATCAATACTATTTTTAACTGAACGAAATTAAATTAAACAATTTAGAGTTGTTCAAATTTCAAAATTGTCTTCATGATATTATGTTGTGAAAATTGGCAGGTTCAGTTGGCGAGAAAAACGGCGAAGTAGCAATGGAATATTTTGAGCTGTGTGATTGATGGTTAGGGGACAGCTTTGACAGGTTTGTGTTTAATGATTCGAGATTGAATATTGACTGATGATCTCACACCGCTGAATTATTGAACTCCTCTCGGCTGTTTATGATAAAAATCTGGAGCTATTAGACGTTATGATGAGTATTTTATCGATAAAATAATGTGTTTGCGAACTTAAGAATACGTTTAACCCTAAAAGTACTGAAAGTCACGATTGCAATGCCGTTTGGTGACGTGCATACCCTGTGGT